>JARBWK010000004.1:102134401-102729944 GCA_030556195.1 Anolis apletophallus
TAAACATGGGTCCTTGCGATCATGGCATTGTACGTACCATTCGGCCGCTCGTCCCTTGAACACTCCTCCAATGGCACGTACTCTACTGCAATCGCTTGGGTATAAATGACCGTAATCCTCCATATGGTCATTTACTGCAGCAATGAAGAAGGCCACCTTGCAAGCTTCTCCCTCAAATTCCACTCGCAAAGGTTCCTTCTTCAACCGACCTCCAAACTCTTGGGACTGTACTCCCCTCCACTGGGGGGCCTCTGACCTCCGAACTCCTCTCCCCATCCCGGCTGGCTGTGGGAGATTCGGATACACCTTCTCTCGAATGCGGTTCACCTGAGCCGGTTTTCCCTCTGACATAGGGACCCCTTGGCTTTCCTCCGGACGATCCCCTGCAGTCCACACTCCCGAAGGAGATCTAGGACGCTCATCCGATGGACCGCCGTCCATCCAGGAGTAAAAAGTAAAATCACCTCCTTCAGGGGCACTCCACACCGAATCCACCGGCTCCCTCCGCGACATCGCCCGGGACATCCTCCTCATAGTTTGCTCCATCGCCTTCATCTTGCACCGCATCACTTCCAACTCTGACGGTGCTTCTGGTTCAGTGGTTTCACTTCCACTATCCTCCAGGTCCACCTGAGCTGGGGCAACCTTCCCCGCAGCTTCTCTGGTCCTGCCATCTACTGGATCCACCTGAGCTGGCCCACTTCTCCGCACAGCTTCTCTGGTTCCTCCGGTCATCCGGAAATCCACCTGAATGGGAGCTCTCGCCCCCATTTCTCTGGATACACCTCCTCTGGAGCTCACCTGAGCAGACCACAACCTTCGTTCCTCCGCTTCTCTGAGCTCGTCCACCTGAGCTGACGAACGTCAAGACGCCATCGCTTCTCTGGACTCGTCCGGGAATCCCACATGGTCAATAGTGGTCCATTCCCACTCCATGGTTCTCCGGATCTCATCAGGAGCAAGGTTCCACATATCGATATACTCCTCCTCCTCTCTCGCCGACCTTGCCATTTCTGGGAAAGTCGAAACGGGCTTTAGCTTCTGTAATGACTCTCCAACCTCGGTCAGGAAACAAGCGTAGATAGTAGCACGGTCCAACATGATTTTATTGCAGGTACAAAACTTGTGAAGCTAAAGCAAAGTCCCGCCACCCAAACACACCTTTTATACCCCAACCCCTCCCTTGCCCACGCAATGTCCAAGGAGGGTTGCACCATATCCGGGTGAGTCAGCAGTTCCCATAGTCCAGGGGATATGACCTCATAAGTCTCTGAGTCCGCATAATTAGAACAGTGTCCAATGTCCATGTCCAGAGGAGGTTACCTCACTTCCCCCCAGGACTCAGCAGGCATCTGGAAGTTGCATCACTTCTAGTCTGACACAGCACAGCTTCTCAGGAACTAGAGCAAAGGTCAGCACAGCTCTCACAGAACTGGGACAAAGGTCAATACCACCTCAAGGCAGACTGGGAATCTGAACTTCTTCAAAGCTCAGATTTCCCAGCTCTGACACACACGCACATGTCATGGACTCCACTTTGTAGCCCCATTTCTGAAGATTGGCTCTGCATCTCGTGGTGCCAGAGCGCAGTCTGTTAAGCACATTATAAATCATCCAGTTTTCTGCATGTCCAGGAGGGAGTCTCTCACTCAGTATCAGCCACTGATGGAAGTTCTGGGTTTTAACCTGCCACTTTTGGACTCATGCTTGCTGAGGTGTTCCTGCAAATATCTCTGTCGATCTTAGAAAGCTATTTCTTGATTTAAGATGTTGGCGTGCTGGCTGATATCAGAACAGAGAATGGGCCAGAGATGTCACTCCCCGCAGGATTGTAACACATCGGGGCATCCCCTGGACAACGTCTTTGTAGATGGCCAATTCTCTCACACCAGAAACAACTTGCAGCATGCAACCAAGCAAACCAGAAGTGACTTGCAGAATGCCCGTACTGATGACAGCTAAGAGATGGTGGGCATGATAAATCTTTCCTTGATATCCTTCACCTCTTGCTTTCAGGACCACTACAGGATTTATCTTACTATGTAGTTGTGGGGGCAAGTTTTGAAGTGCTGAGACTTATCAGGACCATTTACATAACCACATTATCTAAAGGGAGTGATATCTTTTTCAAAGGTAAGCCACTACCTAAATACCCTAAAGGTCCCACCTTGCTTTTGAATGCTGAGCAGGGAGACCACCGATGAATACCAAGTCCTTTAGGTTATGTTTCAGAGGAAGGAGCTGGCAAAACCACATCTGTGTTCTCCCTCCCTAAGAACACCATATGACATTGATGGGGTCACTATAGCAATTGGTGACCTTTTTTCAATCCTATTCACAAACAAGTTCTAGCAATTTCTTCAGCAGGAACAAATAATGATATTCTGAACAACTAATGAAGTCTTACATCCTCATCACAAAGGGTACAGGATTTGCCACATATTGTGGTGAATCCATGGGGTCCTGGCGGGGTGCATGTAGAATCCAGTGCTCCATGCCCCACATCACCCGAGTTACCTGGACCCAGAGCTGGATCTTGCACTCCGCAAAGTAAGCATTTGCTTACCACTTGCCAATATTCAGGGGCGCATTTTACGTTGTCCCCATCGCCCCACACCACAAGGCCAAAAAGGAGGAGAGCTCTGGAAGCGGCCAGAGGCGGAGCGCCCCCCAGCTGCAAAACGCTCCTCCCTCCCGGCCCCATGGTGCAAGGCGATCAGTGGCTGCGGGCAGCCGGGCCCGCCCCATGGCAATGGCACACACGCAGATGTTTCACACATGCGCCATCACTGCAGGGCAAACTCAGCCTCCCTGAGCCGCCAACCGCCCCACACCACAAGGGCTAAAAGGAGGAGTGTTCCGCAGCCGGAGGCGCTCCACTTCTAGCCGCCTCCAAAATGCTCCTCCCTTTTGGCCCTGTGTAGGGCGATCAGCGGCTCTGGGCAGCCAGGCCCACCCTGCGGCAATGGCACACGCATGGAAGTTCCAGCCGCCTGGAGCCGCCAACCACCCCCCACCAAGAGGCCGAAAACGAGCACCCCACAGCCGGAGGCACCCCACCTCCGGCCACCCCCCCTTGCCCCTGCGTAGGGTGACCACCAACCCCGGGCAGTTGGGCCCACCTCGTGGCAATGGCGCATGCGCAAAACTAGCTGGCTCCGGGCACACGCACTCCGGCATGCGCGCTCACCCTCCATGAGGCTGGAGAGGGAGGGGGTGCCAAAATACGGTTCGCTTACCATTTTAAACTAGCCCGCCCCTGCCTGGACCTCCAACCTATGGGAGAAGTGTTGCCGCCTCGCTTCCCCCATTGTTCTGAAGGCAACGTGGGAAGCCTCCTGTGTTGCCACTGCACGGGCAAGTACATGTGTGTCGGGTAATGAGCTCCAGGTCAAAAGTGGAGAGCAAGCAGCATATGACAAGCAAATCAGCCCATCTGATGAGGTAGTTGTCAGAAATATCAAAAATTAACTAGCTGTTTCTAATTACAAAAATGTGAGTGAAGCACTGACAAGGTTAAATGGATGCAACGATTTAGCAAAAGCTGTAGTTCAATATAGGCAGGTGTGCCTGTTGTTTAGTAACACCCAGGACGAGACGAAGGTAAAAAATTATAGTAAGCCAACCTTTTTTTGGTGCCCCCTGAGTCTTCGGTGTGGTGATGATCGTGCGCGCAGGCTGGGGGACGCATGTTCGCAAACAGCTAGTTTTGCGCATGCGCTATTGGAACCGAGCGCTTCTGGATGAAAAGGGCAGGGGAACATTTTGCAGCCGGGGCAGAGCCTCCTGCCCGCACGCCACATGCCCGCAGCAATGGTGCAGCATGATGCGCCGAACCTGGCGGCCGCGTCCACATGCACCCTTGGCCACGTGGCGTCTTGAGGCAGCATCTTACTTTGCCTCCACTAAGATCCACCGCTGGTAACACCTCAGTCTGAGAGAGCTTTCAGTGTGAGAGAAGCCTCTCTGTGTGAGAGAACGCCTCCGTGGGAGAATAGGCCTTAGTGGTAGTAGTCTCACTGTGTGAGAAAAGCCTCAGAGTGTGAGGCAGGCCTCGGTATGAGAAGCTCCAGTGTGAAGGTTGAACTATATTTGTGTCATGGAAACCTTGATCTTGTAAATAGTGCACCATATTATTTTGCTATAAAGAAAAGCCTCCTATGTATGTTGGCTCTTTTTATCACTTTGGGCTATTGGCGCTGGGTCATGCTGCTGCTAATAAGTTACTCTGCTGTACATTTATGACGAGGGTCTTTTGTTAATAAGCCCACTCACCCAACAGTAACTAGATCTCATCTACAGCTGCACTATTTATTTATTTATGTATTTATTTATTTACAGTATTTATATTCCGCCCTTCTCACCCCGCCAGGGTCTCAGGGCGGATTACAATGTACATATACATGGCAAACATTCAATGCCATAGACACACAACATATATAGACAGACACTCAGAGACTATTTAACATTCCAGCTTCTGGCCACCAGGGGAGCTGTTGCTTCCTCATTCTTTGCATACTTCCTGGAGATTTTTATGGCCTCATAAATCAGTTAAATTAGCCTCCCCGCAAAGTGGCACCTAAATTTCCTACTTGACAGATTGAACTGTCATTCGGGCTGCAAAGGTCGACAACAAGCTACACAATTTTGGTCGGGAGCTCACTCTGACCCGAGCTGGCTTCGAACTCATGACATTTTGGTCAGTAGTGATCTTAATGTAGCTGACTCCCAGTCAGCTGCACCACAGTCCCTAAAATCCAAGTAGCAATTCTTGGGAATGGTCTGTACTATGGCCTTGGTGGGACAGAATCCAGATCATCCAACAGGACTGAACCTGATTTGGCTCTCTGGACCTTACTTTGTTGTCCCCATTGACACTGTCAGCCAGCCATGGAGCTCCAAGAGAGCTCCTCGCTGTCTCCAAGTGCCTTTGTTGACATCAACAAAGGCAGCAGCTGATAGCCAGAAGCTCTCTGGACCTCTGTGACCATCTGGTGCAACAGGAGTGGTGACACAGGCTTGATCTGTCCTCTTTTCCTGCACTATCCACACTATCCCTGAAGTGCAGGGCTTAGGGTGAAATTCTGGAGCACTCCCTTACCCCCGCTTCCTTTTCCATGGTTGCACAAGCTCCTTTGCTGATTTGCAGTTTCCCTTCATTCTCCCACATCACTGATCTTAATGTTCAGCACAACCCACACCCTTAACTTTTTATGGTCTATCAGTAGAAGTGCTTTTCTCCCTGGTGAAAGATGTGTATGTCACTCTGAAATTGACTCAAAGTCTGTTTCAGGCTCACATAGAGGGATACAAACCCTTTCTCTAATACAGGGTGTGACAAGCTCTCTCCTACGTATTCTTATATAT
Organism: Anolis apletophallus; assembly: GCA_030556195.1. Taxonomy (NCBI): domain Eukaryota; kingdom Metazoa; phylum Chordata; class Lepidosauria; order Squamata; family Anolidae; genus Anolis; species Anolis apletophallus. The sequence goes on from JARBWK010000004.1 coordinate 102,139,769, forward strand.
TCACATGTGCTCTTGCAGACCCAAACACCCCCAGCCAATCCCACTCTCATAACACCATCTATCCTTGGTTGTGCGCCTTAGAAAAATACAATGAGATTAGTCATTCTTTTGAGTAGGAGGACATTTGTGAGAGGAGGAAGAGGAGGAAGAACAAGCATCAGATTCTGAAACCTGTTAGCTCAGCATGCTCGGCTTGGAGAATTTTATTTAAAGTGCATCAAAAGCAATTGGTGTCTTGCTAAAAATTACGGATGGGGGGAGTTACTGAATTACATGGTGACCACAAGATGATAGTATTCATTCCTTCAACTTAAGCAGCAAGAGTTGGTAAGCTGGAGACTAGGATATGGATTCTAGGAGCAATGGATTCAAATTGGAGGAAGAAAATATTCCACTTCGACTTCCTGATGGTAAGAAGAACTGTTCAGTGGTAGAACAGTGGACTGTCTCCCAAAGCAGTTACTATACTCCCAACTCAAGAACAGGAAACATAATGTTGGTGGACAAAAAAAGAGATTTTAAAAGCAACTACAAAAAATACCCAGGATGATAGAGGAGTAATTGGAAGTCTCCCTGCCAAACTAGGATAGCTGGTGCTAGAGGAATAATAATAATAATAATAATACACTTTATTTATATTCCGCTCTTCTCACCTCGAAGGGGACTCAGAGCGGATTACAGGTACACATACTCAGCAGACAATCCCTGCTGTTACCACAATACACAACACATAGATGAACAGAGGCAATCTCTGGCCACCAGGGGGAGCTGACACATTCCTCATCTCTCAGCATTCCCAGCATCCCTCGTTGTTCCTTCCGCATTCCTCAGCATTCCTGGTGTTCTTTTATGGCCTCATAATTCAGTCAAAATTTGCCTCCCCACTTAATGTGGTACCTTTATCTCCTACTTGACAGATGCAACTTTCTTTCGGGCTACAAAGGTCGTTAGCAGGCTACACTTAAATGCCAAGCACCCACCTCGACCCGGGCAGGCCTCGAACTCATGACCGATTGGTCAGAGAGATCTTATGCAGCTGACACTTAGCCAGCTGCGCCACATGTTACTTTTGCCTCATTTAGCAAAATGGCCCACTCTGGTGCTTTGGCCACCTTGTTCATCATTTTGCAACCATATAAAGGTAAAAGTTTCCCCTTGACATTTAATCTGGTCGTGTTCCAATCTGGAGGGTGGTGCTCATCTATATTTCTAAGCTGAAGCGCTGGCGTTGTCCATAGACGCCTCCAAGGTCATGTGCCCGACATGACTGTTTAGTGCCGTTACCTTCCTCCCGAAGCAGTACCTATTGATCTATTCAAATGTTTTCGAACAGAAACTAGGATTAACAGTAGGAGCTCACCTCGCTCCCTGAATTTGAACCACCGACCTTTCAGTCAGCAAGTACCACAGCTCAGCAGTTTAACCCACTGCACCACTAGAGGTGCAATCACAGCCAATGTTATTTTGACCAAGGGCTGAGATAGGCATGAAGTGAGGGAATCAGTTTTCTTACTGTATGGATCTTTTCTAGGCCCAACACCATGCCATTTGGTGAAGCCCACATTGAATTGCTGGAACTGAGATGTTCCGTCCGCCTGTTTCAAAAACAGAGAAGGAACCTGGAGACATTGGTGGAACTAAACCTTATTGGAGATCCAGTTTTCCCCAAGCCCTAGAAGAGCCAGGAGTACAAAAATATCACATTTGCTATATTTCCTTAGCTAGCAATGCTCTACTATGTGACTGTTAACCTTCCCCACATTCTTTCATTTCAGGTTCTTTTATCTCTGCTAGTTCTGATGTCAGATAGAGGCAAGCCGAGGAGAAAAGTACCAATAATAGAAAAGCAGGGGAAACTTCGGGCTCTTCGGATGTAAGGGGCTTGCACTTCCACGATGGCCAGCCAGTGTGGCCAAGCAGGAGGAATGAATTACAAACTAAAAGCATCCTTGGTCCTTAGCCTACAGCAAAGAAGCATGAGGAATGGGAGGTGAATGTGTTTTCATTTTGGATTGAAAAGTGTCTAACCACTTTTCCTGCCAAGATACATGGATGACACAGCTACACATATAAAAAGTGGCTGGATATGTGATATTTGGAAATGCTGGATCTTCAGCATTTCCAAATATCAGAAAAACTGCATCTCAAATACCCCAGGGACTTAGTGGTTTACACCACATTGAGCTACTTGAGCCAATGGTCCAACACAACAACAATTTTATTGATTAGCCAGTTGGCCTTATCAAAAACAGACAGTGCAAACACACAACATACAACATACATCTCATCCTCTTAAAATAAAATACAAATATATAGGTATTTGCCAACTTAAAACCAATGTAGCTTAGTCATAGATATGCATCAACTATCCTCATTTCCCCTACACTGCGCCCCAATCTGATCTATGTACTCTGACCTCCTTTTAGCAGCTTTAAACAAATGAAGGGTACAATGGTCCAACACAATTTGAGACAGCATCCTATCTAAAGATTGAAAAACATTACTTTTTAGACAATTTTAAATATTTTTAAAAATAAATATTTACTATATTTATATCCCACTCTACTCACCCTGAAGGGGACTCAGCACGGCTTACACTTTGGCAAAATTCGATAATACACTTTTTAAATGTTCTGCTATATCTCCCTGGAGGGACTCTGAGCGGATAAAATTACATATAAGGCAAATATTCAATGTCTTTTTACACAAACAATGACATACAATACACAGGCAAGGTAAAAGCCTTCCCCTTTTTCCATTTCCAGCATTTGGAGGCGATGCTCAACTTCCGGCCACGGGGAGATGCTGTTGTTTTATTTTCTATGCCAAGAAGCCTGCTGTCCATAGAACATAAGAACATAAGAAGAGCCATGCTGAATCAGGCCTCAGCCCATCTAGTCCAGCATTCTGTGTCACACAGTGGCCCACTAGTTGTACACAGGGATCTCTAGCAGAAAGGAGGGCAAAACCCTCACCTGCTCCCGACCCCCCACAACCAGTACCCGGGGAAATCCTGCCTGCCTCCATCAACACAGAGGTGGCACTTGGATGTCCATTTCAGTAGCTACTGATTCCCTTGGTATCCATAAATCTGTCTAATCCTGCCTTGAAGCTGTCCAGGCTGACAGCTGTCACAACCTCCTCTGGAAGTGAATTCCATAACCCAATGACCCTCTGGGTGAAGAAATATTTCCCTTTATTAGTCCTAACTTTCCTACCTTGGAGCTTTAGGGAGTGCCCCTAGTCCTAGTGTTGTGTGACAGAGAAAATATTTTTTCTCTATTCACCTTTTCTATCCCATGCATGATTTTATACACTTCGATCAAGTCACCTCTTAAACGCCGTCTTTCAAGGCTGAAAAGACCAAGGCGTTGCAACCTGATTTCGTAAGGGAGCTGCTCCATCCCTTGGATCATTCTTGTTGCCCTTTTCTGTACCTTTTCCAGTTCCGCTATATCCTTCTTGAGGTGCGGTGACCAGAATTGTACACAGTACTCCAGATGTGGCCTCACCATAGATTTGTAGAGAGGCAATACAACATTGACGACCTATTTTCTATTCCCTTCCTGATCATGCCAAGCATAGAATTTGCTTTTTTTACTGCTGCTGCGCACTGGGTTGACATCTTCATTGAGCTGTCCACCAAAACCCCAAGATCCCTTTCCTGGTTTGTCTCGGAAAGCTTTGACCCCATCAATTGGTAGGTGTAGTTGGGGTTCTTTGCCCCATAGACATCTCTGATCTTTTTGCTGGCATCTCTGCATGGGGCACCCTTTTAGCTTCCTGCTCAAGGTGGTACCTATTGATCTACTGCTAGGTTGGCAGGAACTAGGACTGCCAGTCGAGAGTTCATCCTAACTTGCAGCTTTGAAATGTTGATCCTCTGATCAGAAGCCTTTCCTGCAGCTAGTGGCTTTTAACTGCTGTGCTACAGTGGTCCCTTTGATGCCGCAAATTCAACAATATACAATACCAAGCATTATATAAACAATAAAACAGATAAAAAAACATATAAACACCACAAAACTATTTAAACACGATGCCTAGTCCTGCAGACGTCATTTGTGTTGTTACATTATACCGAATCCAATTATTCTCAATGATCCCAAGCCAGTACCTGGCCAGTTATTCTAAGAATTGCCATTCAAAAAGTAACTTTTAGTGCTCCAATTCTATCTCAGCCTGGCTTCCCAATATCTGCTTTGTCCAGATGCGATGAGAGAAGCATGGAATATGGTTGATGTTTGTTCTTTTGGTCATTTAGTTTGAGTCATAATGAGCTGTTTCATTAGCGAATCCACAATTGGTGTATTCATTTTGTTCCATTAAGCACCCACAACATCAGTGCTTTGAAGTTCCCAAAACCAGAGAGGACCTTGCATGGAGATTGTGACCACTTGACAAATATCAACTTCAAAGGAAACATCAGTTAGGCATGGTACCAAACAACAATGCTAACCGCAATATGGGGAATTGCTTTTTTCATGCTCATCCTGTACCTTACTAACTTAAAAACCTTGTCTTCAATTCCTGGGACACCAGATCTCAGGTGTGTGGCTGGATATCGACCAAGTTCGTGTTTCCAGGACACATCGCAAACACACACACTCACAAAAAAGTTGTGCTCTCTAGAATTCCATTGTAATTTGACAGCAGATCAGTAACAAATCAAAGTACTGTTGCCTCATTAAAATTCAACACATTGAAAGCCATCATCTTGAAAGCTTTCCTGCCATTTTTGTGCTTTTCCAAAAACAAAACCCAACGGGCAATACAGAGGGAGAAGAGGGGAAGACAAACAAGGTAACATTTCTGCCTTTCATCTGTTACAATTATTGCATCAGCTTCAATTACGATAGAACTTTACCTCTGCTTTAAAAAGCGTGGCTCTCCCTGTATTCAGTTGGCACCATCATCAGAATGCTTTCCCCATTGCGAATTGGAAACAGTCTGTCATTAACAATCATATGGCATTTCTTCTCCACTCCCAACTTTGAACAGTCCCCTAAGATACAGAAAACAGAGAAGGGAAGAGCACGAGCTGTAGATGCAACAGGGGATTTGTGGACTTCAAAGGATCCCCCCTTCTATTCTCTTGTATTTTGTATTATTTATTTATCTTGCACCATCTATGTACATGGCACTTGAGAGACAAGGTTACTACCTCAGGGGTCTTGCATCCAGACCCAACAGGGGGAATTAAGGACAAGATGTATAACTATTTCAGCTGTGCTTATTGAAACTGCCTTCCAGGTTTGAAGCTCCCCAGGCATGAATGGAAAGATTTACCACCACATTTTGCCATTGTGGAATCTCTCCAAGACAGTGTACAAATCATGTTTGTTGCACCCTAGCCCTTAAGACACCTCTCATTCAACACCACACCAGAGGCCAGTAATCCAAATAATACATTGTTTATTGAATAAATTGTAATGAACGCTGGATTTTCTTGAATAGACCTCTGTAAGGACGACGCACAAACAGCAACTTGATCCTAAAAGATTTATTCCAGGTATCATTGCCTGTGAAGCCAGATCTGGCTTCACCCCGCCCCCAACATAGTTTATATACAGCCTCCGCCTCCACCATCTGTCCATCATCCCAAAGACCCAACCCCCCTAGCATGCAATGCTAAACAGAGGTTGCATCAGACCCAAATGATACAGCAATCCCAGTAGTCCATTGGGGCATGACCCCAGGGGTCACAGAGTTAGTGTCATGAGTCCAATTGTCCAATGACTGCTCAGTCGCCTCTCCCTGAGTCAGCATAACACAAGGCAGTGCTTCCCATGTTGGTGTGGTGTGGTCCATAGCTCAAGCTCTCTCTCAGCACTGCTCAAGCCTTCAAGGTCGCACCTGGTCGGGATTACCAGTATTGAAGGGTCTAAGATTAGAGCACACTCTGCTCTAATTGACAGAACCTTACAAAATACCCTCTCCCCTCCCCCCTGAGAGAAAGAGGATTTGAACATACCACTTAACTTATCATCTAAATCCTATTCTAACACCAAACACAAAAATCAAGACCTTGCTCCACAATACACCCACTAGAACAAAGCCTGGCTGTCCATTTCTCATATAAACCCGGAACTCCCCCACACTCAGATAACCCAGCTCATCTCCACCAAACGCTCAGCTTGTTCAAGGTTACCTCCTATCTCTTCCTACCAAATCTAAAACAACCCCATCCCTTTACTACCATAGCAAAAGGGACCACAGAACCACACTTCCCATGCAACCACTTATTACTACAGATCCCAACAGTCCACTGCACAGGAACAAATCAACTGCGCATCTACTACCACACAATCAACACTCCAAGTCCCATAACTCTCAAAAACCCCACTGCCCAAAGCAGGAGACTTCAGGGACAAAATTACACCACCATCTCTATCACACACAATCAGGATTCCAAGGCCCATAACTCTCAATAACCACAAACTCCCTCCTGGCAGGCTCAACAGGAGACAACATCATTCCCCTCTAAACACTCTCCCACAAAACCAAAAACCTCTAATATACCACATCCTCACCTGCGACACAGGACCCATTCAACTGTGCCCAGCGAATACCCAAAAGAATCCCACTATCCTACTGCCCTTGCAGAAGGCACTTGAGAAAACTACAACTCTCACCTCTTACATTCAACACAGGACCAACTCAACCAGCTTCGCAAGTACACAACAGAAACCCACTATCCTTACTGCTCCGGCAGCAACACTATCCTACTACCCTGGCAGAGGGCACTTGGGAAACTATAACTCTCCCCACTGCACAAGCAGGAGGTCACACTATAATCCAAATTACCACTTTCCGCACAATAAACACTAAATGAATGAACATCCACACTTCCAATTTCAATTCTAACACACAATCCTGGCACTTAATTCTACTGAACAACCTATAACACCCCTTCACAAAGCACCTAGGAAAACTATAACACCCCTTCTAGCTCATCTTAACCATCGCATTGAAATCAACCATCCAACTAAGCGATGAACACCCACACACCTAAATCAACATAACAAACCCAGGAACAAATCAACTGGGCAGTCTCGCCAACTCCTCTTCTCAAGGAAGGCACTACAAACTCTTTACTAACTTATCCAATTGCCACAATCAAAGTTAAAACACTAATAACACCACAACTTCTAATCTAACTCTAAAAGCTATCTTCTAAACTGAATATTCCAAGCCAAACGCAGGCACGGCCATCTGCGCATAACCAACACATTCACACTATAACTACCATAACTCCGAATTACTCTCCTCCTGGCCAATTCAACAGGAGGCAATACCATACCAAATCCACTCCAAAACTATCCTCCACCAAACAACCTTCCTGCTGCAATTAACCTCATTGCAGATCCCCACAAGGCTGCACCTATTTCTCTAACTACTGGGACCAAAATCCCCAATGCAGCAGCAGAATACACATTCTAACTCTCAGCCCATCTAACATCTCTAACAATGAATGCATGTCTAAACATTCCCCAATCTAAACATACAATAAAACACATGTAAACATAGCACCTACATAACAGTAACTAATGCAATATTACCCCCATCAACATTTCTAAGATATGAGAGCATTACATAAACATCCCTAATTCAACACAACAATCCCTCAATGATAAATGAGACATAAGCATAAAAATGCATTCTATAAAATACATTAGGCACATTACTTTATCTAATACACAAAATTCCAGTGTCATACAATCCCAGTTCTGCACCATCAATTCATTAAATCACACTGCTCAGGCCAACACATTTAAGTAATACCTCTTCCACACATTGAGACCATCTCAGCCTCAAACTCATTAAGGGCATTTCCTTTACATAACAACCTTTTTAACAATGAGCATAACACAATCCAGTGACCCTTCTTTCCCAAAGTCAAAAGTAATACGCTGGTTACTGTACCACTGGCCCATAGTTCATCCTCAAGATTCAACAGCTCTCGGTTCAAGCCACTCCGATGATGTCACCCAGAGTTCAGTCATCAGAATCTTCTTTGGAGCAACATGTTCCAACATCCCCTGATTCCAACCACCCCCCGAGTGACCAAAACCTCCGGCCAAATTAGCCAGCACCAGCTCGGCAAGCCAATGCTCCAGTAACAGGGCACTCCCAACACTTTCCTTCAGGGGAACAGCCAACGGTCGCCACCCAGTCGCACCAGCCACCATGGATCTCGCCAACTGCTCACACTGGATCTCGCCAACTGCTCCACTCAGCGACTCCACAGCTCCACTACTCCCAGCTGCCACCGGCTCCTTTAGAGGAATATCGGCTCGCTGACACTTGTCCGGTGTCTCCACTGCATTCCATGGCTCTCCTCCTTCAGGCAAGGCCAAAACAGCCACACACTTCTTCAAAATAATGGCATCTCTTCTTGCTGCTCCTATCAGCACAGCCGGCTCCTCCTCTTCAAGGAGCTCCAGCTCACAAAGAGTCTTGCCACACTCCAGATGTTGGCTTGCTTCTAGGGAGGAATCACCTTGCCCAGGCTCCATAGTAATGGGAACAGGCTTCACTTCCCTTCTCTCATCTGCAAGACAGTCATTGCCAGGGAGCTTCTTCTCTGTAGCAACTTCTACTCTTTTCAAGGGACTGCAAAATCACTCCCCACGCCAACAAACTTCCCAAGGCCTTTGTAGTTAAAACAGTTTCGCTTTCTCCTTTACTGCAGGCCGGGACATCAAAGGGAACACATTCCTCTGTTGCTTCTCCCTCAGGAATCTCGGTTTCCAAGACAACCAAAGCAGACTGGGCCTCTCCTTCCAGGGCAAAGGTGTCTTCTTCGCTCACAGTAAAATAAACCTCTGTCTCTTGGGCCGACAGCAAACTAGGTGACGAATTCTCCAGCCGCACTGTGCACTCGCCAACCTCCTCAAGAGCATATTCATACTGGCCTTCTTCTTCTCCCTCTGTGCCTTCCACAACACAAGAAGCCTCTTGCCCACTTGCTGGCTCTAACATTCCTTCCATCGTGCGAAAGGAACCCTCTTCTCCTTTCTTCCTCCCGGTAATGCAGTCTCTGAAGTTAAAGCCGTCTCGCTTTCCCCTTTACTGCCGACCGGGACTTCAAAGGACAGGCATTCCTTTGCAGTTTCTCCCACAGGAGCCTTGACTTCCATCTCCACATGGCACTCTTCCGTCTTTTCGGCCGTCCACACAAATTCCTCTGGTAAGACGGCTTCTGCAACGGGGTTTGGCCGCTTAGCTTCCCCAACGCTCCATGCCTCTGGTTGGGATTCCTCATCGGCATCATCAAAGCGTCCCTCCTCTTCCCCTGGGAGACACATCCATTCAGGGGAACACACTATTTCATAGAGCTCCTTGGTTCTCTCGTACAACACATCTACCTCCTTATGCAGCACACTCACATCATGCTGCCCATAACGAAGAGCTTCCTGCAACACATGCAGTCTCCGACAAACCTGCTTCCATTCCTGGACCACCCCATCTCTGGTCCCCATGGAATACTGAGCTCTCTCCTGCCCAGTCTCTTCAGCCTTCCAAACTGGCCCTTCCTTTGGCACAGTCACCTTGGCTGCCTCAGGTTCTGGGGACTCTCTCCCCCCTTCTGCCAGGTCCACCTGACCATCCCTGGCACACACCAGACGAGCACTCCTATGCTCCACCGCCTGGTAAGCGCTCCTGCGCTCCTCCGGTTCTCTGGGCGCATCTTCCTCCTCCTTCTCACAAGAAGGGGCACCATCTGACGATCCTTCCATCACCCAGTGAGGGAACAAGCCTTGCAGGATCCTTCTAGCCTGCTGCTGCTCCACCTCACTCGGGACCCATGAATCGTCCTCTTCCTCCTCATCCGAGTCACTGTCCCAGAACTCTTCCGGACTCACCCATTCCACCTCCATCATGGGTCTGGACTTTGCGGATGGCATCTCTCTTGATAAGCCCTCGATAGATTTCTCTATGATAGGCTTTTGATGAGATCTGGCTTTTCTGTAATGAACGCTGGATTTTCTTGAATAGACCTCTGTAAGGACGACGCACAAACAGCAACTTGATCCTAAAAGATTTATTCCAGGTATCATTGCCTGTGAAGCCAGATCTGGCTTCACCCGCTAACATAGTTTATATACAGCCTCCGCCTCCACCATCTGTCCATCATCCCAAAGACCCAACCCCTAGCATGCAATGCTAAACAGAGGTTGCATCAGACCCAAATGATACAGCAATCCCAGTAGTCCATTGGGGCATGACCCCAGGGGTCACAGAGTTAGTGTCATGAGTCCAATTGTCCAATGACTGCTCAGTCGCCTCTCCCTGAGTCAGCATAACACAAGGCAGTGCTTCCCATGTTGGTGTGGTGTGGTCCATAGCTCAAGGCTCTCTCTCAGCACTGCTCAAGCCTTCAAGGTCGCACCTGGTCGGGATTACCAGTATTGGAAGGGTCTAAGATTAGAGCACACTCTGCTCTAATTGACAGAACCTTACATAAATAATATAAAAGAGGGAAATGTGATATACCCAAAAGTAGCATATGCCTTGCAATATACAAAATGAGTCAGAGTTCAATAAAAGTATTTCAAGAAAGCCAAGGAAACATTGCAGGAACTAGAAATCCAAAAAACATAGAAATAATCCAAGGTAACTCCAGGAACATGAAAACAGGAAACTTCCAGCCCCAAACATTGTTGAATATGGCCTTATACTTCCTACCTATTACCTAGGTCATCCCTCTAATAGGCCCCAGAAATGAGCAGCCACAGACCCGTACCTGCTATTGCTGCTAGCCTGTTATAGCGCTGTACTTAATTCTCAGCCCCCTCATATTTTGAGTTTGCACTAGCCTTGGCCCGGCCTTTTAATTGCTCTGAAAAGGCAGGATTATTTTTTAAATATATATGTGTTATTGTGATAATTTTATGCTTATCTTGTTTTGTTAATTTTATGTTACGCTGTTTACGCTGTATGTTTTCGTGATGTTACTTGGAAACCACCTTGAGTTCCCCTCGGGGATATAGAATGGTATATCAATTTTTAAAATTTATGTATTTATTATCATTGAAATAAGAAAATGATAATAAATCATTTTTTAAAAACAACACCAGGGTACTTCCATTTTTAGACAATGAAAAGTGTTTTGCGTCTGTGTACAAAATGTTTTCAGGTGGTGTGGTAATTCAAGATTGGGGACAGTGGCATGTCATTTTGAACATCTTGAATAAACAAATATAGAATGAGTGACACTTGGCTTGAAAGGAGTACAATATGAAAAAAAACTGGAAAGTAATGGACTCTCCCTCTTTGAAGATTATTAAACAGGGATTGAAGTTTACCTATGTATTCCAATGACTAGGTAGCCCTTCCAACTCTATGATTCCATAATTCTAGCCCAATACTATCTTAGGCAGAATTCTTTTCTAGCCTTGTTATGAAATTATTGGTACTTCCTGGTGGCTTTCTTACAAGTCCTAAGCAGACCTGATTTAGCTTACCTTCAAAAGTCAGGTGAGATCAGATCTGTTCCAGGTTGTTCCAAAGACTTTACTGAAAACAGCACTTAACGCTTGCGTGTCAAACTACATGCACACAGTGCACCTGGTCACAGTCTCCTCCTTACTAACTTCTACTGATGTCTTACCCATATTTGTTTTCCTACAGAAGCAGTTGGACATTTAGTCCAATGTGGAATGTTCACATTCAGCTCAGACCCAGAGTTATTTATGTGGCTTGGCTGCAAATGATGATATGCATGGGATGCAGATGTGGCTGTGCATTTGTTTGCACATTTAGGCGCATGTTCAATTAAACAATCTTGCCATTATACAAACAGGTTGCATAGCATAACCAATGGGTATATGAAGACATGTTGAACTCTTAACTGTTAACTATTGAACTCTTTTATGTGTTTTATGTGTAAGTCGCCCGGAGCACTGACGTGGAGGGCGACTCATAAATAATAAAATCAATCAATCAATCAAATGTGCTATGTAACATGAGAAAGGTGAGGTAGCAGTTTGTGTTTTGTACTTTGACTCTGGAGACCAGCGTTGGAAACCTGCTTGAAAGATCTTAATCCTTGATATATCTATTTGTATCAGTAATTATATCTAATTTTCCCCAATATTTATACATTATTTATTTTTATTTATTTATTTCACTCGGCTTCTATGCCGCCACTCCCGGTGGGCTCGGGGTGGCTCACAACAATAAAAACATCACAGATAAAAACAGCGACATAAAATAAAACAGAGCTAAAACATCATAAAACATTGCTAGAAATTACAATAACAACAGCTTAAAAACAACCAGAATAGAGTTAGCTTCCCACAGGAGGGTGCATCCCACTAGGCCTACAGGTGGAAGGCAAGTTGGAAAAGGTGGGTCTTGCACGCACGCCTGAAGGCGAGCAGGTCGTGGATGGCACGCATGTCTGCAGGAAGGGCATTCCAGAGTGTCGGTGCGATCACCGAGAACGACCTGCGACGGGTGGCCGTTAGTTTGGCCACTTTTACCGAGGGGACAGTCAGGAGATTGGTATCCTCAGAGCGGAGTGGTCTCATAGGGCAATATGGGGAGAGGCGGTCCCTCAGGTACGCTGGCCCCAGGCGGTGTAAGGCCTTAAAGGTAAGAACCAACACTTTGAAGGTGATCCGGTGCTCAATTGGCAGCCAGTGCAGATCCTGCAAAGTAGGTGTTATGTGGCAACCTGCTGGCAAGCCAGACAGGAGCCGGGAGGCAGTGTTCTGCACCAGCCTGAGCTTCCGGGTCACCGACAGAGGAAGGCCAATGTAGAGCGTGTTGCAGTAGCCCAGCCTGGAGATGACCGTGGCTAGGATCACCGTGGCCAGGTCGTTCCGGGATAGATAGGGGGCCAGCCTCCTTGCCTGTCTGAGGTGAAAGAAAGCAGACTTGCTGACCGCAGAGACCTGGGTCTCCATGGACAGCTGGGAGTCCAGATGGACCCCCAGGCTCTTTACGGAAGACGATGGGCATAGCGCCACACCGTCCAGGGTCAGAAGCTGGACATCCCCACCACCCGGGTGGCCTAGCCACAAGATCTCCGTCTTCGCCAGATTCACCCTCAACCTACTGGCTCGCAGCCATCCAGTAACGGCCTCGAGGCAGCGTTGGAAATTATCGGGGACGGTTTCAGGCCTGCCCTCCATCCTCAGAATGAGCACCGTGTTTCCCAACCAGTGTTCCGCAGCACAGTACTGTTCTGTGAGCGATCATCTGGTTTGCCTTGGGAAAACCTCTCTTCCCCCCTTTCTTCCCCCTCCTGCCGAACTCCTGCTGCTGCTGCTTGGGGGGGGGGGGAGGAAGGGCTGGGTGGCAGCGAAGAAGAAGGAGCATTATTATTTCCTTCCTTCCCTCCCTCTAAATAAAGATAGAGGAAGACTCACTCCTTGCTTGAGACGGAAGGGAATGAAAGACAAAGGGGTCCGGTTTCCTTTGGAATGAAGGGAGTGGAATAAGGAAAGGAACCGGAAGTGGGGAGTCGGACCGAAATAGGAAGCGGACCTTCTTCCTACTGCCCACTCTAGCGCCCCCGACTCGAAGGTTTTAACCCTCCCTGGAGGACCAACAATGAGGATGCACCAAGTATGGGGAAAATTTGGGCCCTTCCTCCAGGTGTTTTGGACTCCAACTCCTACCGGCTTTTAGGAATCGTAGGAGTTGGAGTCCAAAACACCTGGAGGGAGGGCCCAATTTCCCCCCAGCTAGGCTTAAAGCATCGTTTCAACCTCCCCAAGAGAGGGTTAAAAGCAGAGAGCCTTGAGCCCTCCAAACTCCCATTCCTCCCAGTCTAACTCAGCCATATATTTCCCAGTGTGTCTCCAGTTTTGCTGGAGTAAAGGCCCAGGTGAGTTCCAGGTTGGGTTGCCACTTTTTGATATAAGAAATAACATTTTGGCATATTGAGTATTCATTTTGGTTGGTGGTGTGCCCCAGGATTTTGTAAATGTAAAAAATGTGCCGCGGCTCTAAAAAGGTTGGGAAACACTGATGAGCATATACCAATTTTAAACAAGCCAATTTTAAGCCTGCTCTCTTTTAGCCTCTTTTTGGCCATTCATTTCCTCCCCTCCACCCCACAGCAAAATGGCTAACCACTTAGTAATGTACAGTCTGGAAGATGAAAAAGTCATCCATGCCTTCTTTTCAACAGCTAGCACAAGATGTGCCATCTGAAAAGAATTGCAATTTAGAAGAGCACTAAGTAGCCATCATTATTTTGGGCCCATTCATGGTTCAGATGTTTCCTCCATATCTCTTACTGGTCTCTTTGTACAAAATTAAAAGCCAGTTTTTTTTAAAGAGATACACAACTCTCCTTCCCTACAGCTTGAGTGAAAAAGTCTGGATAGAAGAGTGGCTTCTTCCATCTGTTCTGTTCCTTAGACAATCTGTTTCTGAAAAGGCACTGTTGCATAAATGTTGGAGAAAGATCCACAGAGGGGCATCCATAGGAATACCAAGGTTCTTGTTTATAAAGCCACTAGCTGTACCCGGCACGCGTTGCTGTGCCCTATTTAGGAGATGCGAGAAAGTCTGAGTATGTAAGGGTTGGAATTGTTGTTAGTTATGGTGTTGTTGGGGCCATGGCTGTGTCATTGTGGGTTGTTCTGGTGGGTGGGATGTTGAAGTCCTGGGGAGTTGTTGGTGTGTGGTGTTGCTGGCGTTCTGCATAGCTTGAGGATATACAATGTTTTTTGTCTTTCCGTCTGCTGTCTTGATGTAGAGGTTGATGCTTGTGTGGGTGGGGTACTTTGGAAGTGAGTGGGGGTACTTGAAATTCCATTATCCATGGTGTGCCCTCCTCTGAACTGCAGTCGGATGGAGTGTGGGTCATGGGGGGCATTGTGTGCCAAGTTTGGTCTTTATCGGTCTTGGTTCTGGGCCAAGTGGTCTGTGGGGAATGATGGGTTTTGAAGTAGTACAAATCCAATTATCCATGGAGGTACTTCAAGTCCCATAATCCATGGTCCACCCTCCTCCAAACTGTAGTAGAATGTAGCGTGGGTCATAGGGGCTCTGTGTACCAAGGTAGGTTACTGTAAATTCAGGCCATACACAATGTCCCATGAGCTGAGGCCTAGTCAGGAACAGCAAGTTAATGAAGCCTTACTGTCAATTCAGGCCATACACAATGTCCAATGAGCTGAGGCGTAGTTGGGAGAATCAAGTTAATGAAGCCTTACTGTCAATTCTGAGCGTAAACAGCATTCCATTAAGTGAGGCCTAGTCAGGGAAATTAAGTTAATGAAGCCTTACTGTCAATTTTGGGCGTGGTCTGTGATTTGTAGGGGTATAAATTTTCTGTGGGAAGTGAATTGGGTGTTTGTGTTTGTGCCTCAGCCCTTTGCCTTATCCTCCTCTGACAGTTTATTATGGGTCGGAATGTTCATGTTGGCTGGCCAGTACAGGAGTTATGCAAATCCGCCCTTATTGGCAGCCAATCATGTTGTCAGAATGTAGAGGCTGGGAGAGTCGTTGGCAGCCCCGGAGGATGCTGGGAAATGTAGGTTTTTTTACTCATTGTTTTGGAGGCCTTTTAGGTTTTGGTGGGGAAAGTTTCTTTGCTACAAACGTACCTTGCTTGAGGCCTATTTCTGTTGGCAAGTTTGGTGTTTCTGTGTTGTAAGGTTTCTCTGTTTGGGACGGTCGTTCCATGACGGGAACCCCTTTATAGAATAGATTGTCCTCCTGACCCTGTTATATGCCTGCGAAACATGAACTGTTTGCAGACGTCACATTCAACTCCTGGAACGATTCCACCAGCATTGCCTCTGAAAAATCCTGCAAATCTCTTGGGAAGACACATAGAGAAATGTCAGTGTGCTGGAAGAAGCAAAAACCTCTTGGCACATTTGAGGCAATGCCCTTACGCCATCAACTCCGCTGGACTGGCCACATTGTCCGAATGTCCGATCACTGCCTCTCAAAACAGTTACTATACTCCCAACCTAATAACAGAAAATGGAATGTTGGTGAACAGGAAAAGAGATTGAAAGATGGGTTTAAAGCCAACCTTAAAAGCTGTGGCATAGACACCAAGAACTAGCCCTTGAACACTCTAACTGGAAGTCAGCTGTGACCAGCAGTGCTGTGAAATTCGAAGATGCACGAATGGAGGGTGAAAGGGAGAAATGTGCCAAGAGGAAGTCATGTCAAACCAACCCTGACCAGGACCACTTTCCATCTGGGAACAGATGTCCTCACTGTGAAAGAACATACATATCTAGAATACAGCTTCATAGTCAACTTCATCTCCAACGCCAAGACATTACACTTGGAAGGCCATCATAGAGAATGAGGGATTGCCTAAGTAAGTAAATAAGTAAGTAAATAGATAAGTAAAGCACCTTGATTCTCCTTATCAGGTTGAGAAATACATGTCCCCATTCCAAGTACTAGACAAGAGTAGTTCCTCTGCTTTTCATGCATTCAAAGTTTAAAACTGACACTTCCAAAGGCATCCCACAGAGCTGCTGGCTGAAGCCCCTAGCTCAGTGGTTCTCAACCTATGGGTCCCCAGATGTTTTGGCCTTCAGCTCCCAGAAATCCTAACAGCTGGTAAACTGGCTAGGATTTCTGGGAGTTGTAGGCCAAAACACCTGGGGACCCACAGGTTGATAACTACTGCCTAGTTCAGTGGTTCCCAAACTTTTTTGGCCTACTGCCCCCTTTTCAGAAAAAAATTTACTCACTGCCCCCCTAGAAATTATTTTTAAAATTTTTTAATAGCAATTGAACAGAAAGATATATGTATTAATGCAGTAGTTCTCAACCTTTCTAATGTCGTGACCCCTAAATAAGGTTCCTCATGTTGTGGTGACCCCCAACCATATTTTCGTTGCTACTTCATAAATAGTTTTGCTACTCTTATGAATTCTAATGCAAATATCTAATATGCAGGATGTATTTTCATTGTTACAAATTGAACATAACTAAAGCATAGTGATTAATCACAAAAACAATATGTTTGGGGGAGTATGGACAACGGATGATGGGATTTGCAGTACCTTCAATTGATTCAGCTCTGACTTCCACAGACCACTGAGACCCCCACAAATTACAGAACTGGACCAAACTTGGCACAGAGAACCGACATGACCAACAGAAAATACTGGAGGGGTTTGGGAGGAATTGGCAGTGATTTAGGGGAGATGTAGTTCACCTACATCCGGAGAGAACTGAGAACCTAAACAACTATGGATCTGGAACAAACTTGGCACGGCTATTCATTATGGCTAAATTTGAACACTGGTGGAGTTTAGGGAAAATAGATCTTGACATTTGGATCTTGACATCTTTGCACTACAGCCTTCACACTGCACTTTGTGTGGGGGTCAAAGCAAGGGGGCGGGGCCAAAGAACGGGGCCACGCGACCCCTCCTAAATGGCCAATTGTTCACCGTCCCCTTAAAGGGGTTCACTGCCCCCCAAATTCCCCTGAGCCTCCCACCACCCCCTTGGATCGCCTAACCGCCCACCAGGAGGTGGTACCGCCCACTTTGACAATCAGTTGCCTAGCTGAAAATATTGAGTTGGAAAGGCTAACGATAGCATATCCTCCAGTACTTCAGAGATTACAACTGGGACCAAACAATATTAGAGTGTGGTCAAGGAGGCCAGTGCTGTTTGTGAAGAACAGACAAACCAGAAGGGGCTTTTGCATCTCACTCTCATCGGGATGCTTCTCTGGTTCCCTCCTTCTTGGTGAAACCTCATGCTACATCTCATGACGCAGAACTTTGGTTAATGTTGTGAATTGTTATTAGTCACTAGAAAATTTGTGCTCATTAAAAGGAATTTAGCTTTGGCCCAGAGAACTATGATTTTCCAAGAAATGATAATGTTTTCAGGGGGTGATTTCCTGCTGAAAATTGGCAGATTATTGGCAACCAATCGGTTGTACAATATGTAAGCCATGAGCTGAAGGGCATTAGAGACAGAGAAGAATATAATGATTCACTATAAGTATGCAATAATGATCCAGGCTGTTAGGACAGTCTGTTTTGTACACAGCCTTCATAAAGGGTTCTAGTAAAATTATTTTTAAACCTGTCTGATTTATTTTGGGAGGCTATGTTCTATTAAATTAGTACATTAACTTATCTAAGAACATTAAAGAGCAATCCTAAACTTCAGAGGCCTAAATCCAATTGCTAGTTCCAAACTGAAGATATATTGAACCAACTATTGAATGGCAATCCTAAACTTCAGAGGCCTAAATCCAATTGCTAGTTCCAAACTGTGAAGATATATTGAACCAACTATTGAATGGTAAATCAACAATTTTTGTAAATCTCACTGATATAAAAGAACCACTCTAGTTGGAACAACTGTTGGAGGGAAATAAGGGCCCTAACACAGAGCCATATATCTCAGAATATCAAGGCAGAATATACCACATTATCTGAGTGTGGACTCCGTTAATCCAGTTCAAACCAGATATTGTGGGATTTTCTGCCTTGATATTCTGGAATATAGGGCTGTGTGGAAGGGCCCTAAGATTGAATGGATGTTTTGCTAGTGTCATAACTCACTCTGAGGAACTCTTGGAATCCAACAGAGAGGAATAGGATTGTGGATAGCTTTTGGTTCCAGATGACAACTTCCTCCCAGAATCTAAGCGACTGAATGAATAAACATCAAATGAACATACATTTTAGATGTAAGAGGGTTGAATGAAAAGTAATGCTTGCACCTTCGTAACTCAACAGATGGCAGTACTGGTATGTGGCAGACACTGGCTTGTTCAGTAGACTCTCCTCTACAGCTCCATTTTGGCAGAAAGACTTAGCATTGAACAATTGTGTTGTTAAAGTGCAAAGTATGGAACCCTGCGCAAACGGTCGGTCAATACGACTTAAGCAACATGCAGTCATTGAATTCTTGACAGCAGAAGGTGTCATCCCAAAGGAGATTAATCAGAGAATGCAAGCTGTTTGTGGTGATGGTGTTGATGTGAGTACTGTGCATTGTTTGACGAGTAAGTTTAAAGATGTTGAGGTGGGAACATCTGACTTGTGTGACAAAGACAAAGCAAAAGGTTGACAGAGTGATTCAGGACGATCGTTGTATCACTCAGAGAGAAATTTCAAGCATAACTGACATTTCACAAGAATGTGTGGGTCACATTATTGCTTTGCTTGGCTATTGGAAGATCTGTGCACGATGGGCACCCAGGATACTGACGCCTGAAATGAAAGCGCACCACAGCAGAACTTCAGAGACTGTACGGCATCCTCCATACAGTCCAGATTTAGCACCATCTGACTTCCATCTGTTCCTGATAATGAAAGAAGATCAGCGGGGATATCTAGTTCAACCCCTGCTGCTTCACCTAATTTGCCACCGGGAAGTTTAGTAGTTTTAATGGAAAGTTGGTGAATAGGGCTCAATGCTTTTATGGACGGAACACTGTTTTTAACATAGGTGAATGCATAGGATGTATGAATATAATTGTATTTTTATGTATTTTAGTGTCAAATGCTGGAGGGTTTTATATTGTGTTTTATACTGCGATTGTGATGTAGGCATCAAATTATGCCTTTTGGAAGCCGCTCTGAGTCCCCCCTCGGGGGTTGAGAAGAGCGGGGTAAAATGCCATAAATAAATAAATAAATAAATAAATGAGTGGCTTACCTGGGTTCCCTGAGGAGGAAGAGCGGAGCGGCCGTTTGTGTGCCCTAGCGGCGTCCTGTGCACTGGGAGGCAGCTGCCCATTTCTGGACTCGGGCGGCTGCCCGTGGTCTCGCTGCGGCAGTCCCCTGTCGTCGTTGGCAGCTGTGGAGCCTGCGAGGGATCCATCTGGGACCCTGGATGCCCTGGATGTCACCGGTACTCTGGCGAGGGCTCCGGAGGACCATCCTCGGCACCGGGCGGGCCTGTTGCCAGTTGAGGGGGTGTTGGCGAGCCTTTCCAAGATGGCGCCTGCCCGCTTAGACACTGTCGTGGCATTTAACCATGGCTGGTCTCAAGTGGTTTACTGAGGGGTCCTTCAGGTCTACGGTGCAACAGCTTGGTGAAAGATCAACCCCTCATAAACCTCCCAAGTGGATGCAGACCCTGGCGGCAACAGTAGCCGGAGGGGCTGCGGGTTCCGCCGCCGTGATGGCTCAGACCCCTACAGCAGCAGATTACCACAAGCTTCAAAATGACCTCCTGGCTGTGCAGCAACAGTTAGCTGCTGCGGTGCTTGCAATGCAGCACTCTATAAGAACTGTATAGTGACCCAAGTGGGAGCGGCGGCAGAAGCGGAGGCGCTTGTCACCCTCCCCACCAAGTATGCTGAGTTTTGGGACGTGTTCAGTGAGAAAGAGGCTGATCAACTGCCCCCCCCCCATAGACCCTATGATTGACCTGCAGAAGGGATTCATTTGGCCTTCTCAATCTCCAGACGGAGCCCCGGTCCTGTTCGTGAAAAAGAAGTCTGGAGAGCTGCGCCTATGTAACGACTACCGAGGACTGAATAATATCACCATTAGGAGCCGATACCCCCTCCCGCTCATACCAGAGATGTTAGAGCAAGTACGGTATTCACCAAACTGGATCTTCGAGGGGTCTACAATTTGATTCGCATCCGGAAAGGCGACGAGTGGAAGACAGCGTTCCAGACTAAGTACGGAACTTTTGAATACCTCTTGATGAGTTTCGGATTGTACAACGCCCCCGCTACTGTCCAACATTTTATGAATGACATCTTAAGAGACTATCTAGACCGTTTCCTTCTTGTTTACCTAGACGACCTGTTGGTCTTCTCCTGAGATCAGACTACACACGATCAACATGTGCGGGCTGTGCTACAAAGACTCCAAGATCATGGACTTTATGCCAAGTTGGAAAAGTGTGCTTTTGACATGCCTAAGGTGGACTTCCTGGGACACTGTATTTCCTCTCAATGGATATCTATGGACCCAGTCAAGGTGGAGGCGGTGGTGCAGTGGAAATCCCCAGGAAGTAAAAAAGACATTCAGAGATTCATGGGTTTTGCCAATTACTACCGAAAGTTCATTCCGGACTTTGCCACTTGTTCAGAACCCATCACGCAGTGCCTGAGGGGAAAAACTCCATTCTGCTGGACTGACACTGCTGAAAATGGGTTTCAACGGCTTAAGAAACTGTTTGTCTCCCAGCCGATCCTCCAGTACCCGGAGAACTGTGAAATGCTAGTTGCGGAAACATGGTGTTGACTTCTTCCATGATGACTTCAGAAAACTTGTTCATCGTTAGCAGAAATGTATCCAATTGTCTGATGATTATGTGGAAAAGTGAATATTGGCAGTTAAAGAGCACATTCTGAGGATTATTTCTGCGTTTGATTTATTAAAATATTCCCATCCAAACCCAAGTAACGAAGGTGGAGGCATTACTTTTCATTCAACCCTCGTATATGTATGATGTATGAATATTTCTGAAACTTTGGGGGAACGATCCCCTGTTATCTTGTGTCATTGTATAGAAAATTCAAGAAGAAAGCTCTTGTAGTATGCTTTTAAAAAAATGTTGTATATAAAAACTTTGAAAGTCTCTCAAAAACCACGGATAAGTGAAACATTCTGAAACTTGATGGGCTAACAGTGGTCAATGTGTTCTACCATTGTAGCACATTTCACCTCAAAAGCTGTAAAAATCAAGGCGAAAGGAGTCCCTGACGTTTCCCCACTTGCACAATTACAATAACAAAAAGGTAACAAAATGTTGTTACTTTTGTTATTGCAACATTATTTTAACTAACGATACTTTAGAAATACTTTCCAAACAAATCGCTGGCACCCCCCTAATTTTGTAATGAGTTTTGAAACATTTTTCATCAATCACACGGCCCTAATAGCTACATAATGACAAAGCTACACATCCTAGTTGCTGATGCAGGATCAAGGTCTAAGTATTTAACAATCCTTCTGTCTCTACCCAGAACAGATTTTGAACTCTCCTGTAATTTCCTGGATCCTAGCAGATTTCTGAAAAAAGGTGTTTTCTAAGTTTCCTAAGTTTGTTATAGAGGCTGATCTTAGTTATGCTACATTATTTTGGTAGAAGATCAGCAGTTTCACATTTAAATGCTTCAGGAAATCTTGGGTGGATAGGATACCATCTGAAGTTACTAATTTCCCATGATACATGATGTCAGAATGTGTAGGACAGAAAAGAATGTTCTCGTATTATGCATGCCCTGCCTTCTCATCACTGATTTCGGCACTGTGCGTGCATGAAAAGTGACATCAGTTCAAAAAAATTCTCGCAAAAGAGAATTTTTGTCCACAATTGTAACATTTGGAATGTGAGAAGCTAATGGAGAACCAGCATGGTGTAGTAGTTTGAATGTTGGCCTAGGACAATAGGGAACTAGGGCTTGAATTCCCACTGAGCCATGTAACCCTACTGTGTGACCTTGTGCAAATCACAGGGCACAACTACATGGGTCCTTTAACCTGAAAGGAGTGTGTGTGAGAGAGAGTTAATTCTGTGGTAGCTGTATGGTAGTGATTCAGGTTAACATGGACTTGAACCGTGTAGCTCTGAATCTTGTCTGAGAATCCAGAGCTAACCACAACTTTGGATCCATATAACCAGTTGGACTGGTTTTGAGACAGAACCATCTACCACTGTTTACACAGTCATTCTATATTTCCAGGTAGAGGTGGCCCAGGGATAATGGACATGAGATGGCACTTGTTGTCCTCCTTTTCTTGTAGGAGCAGCCATCTTGTGTGACATGGTTTGCATCTGTAGCTCATCACTTGGGGTGATGCTGACCAGGGCATAAAGCAATCCTACTCCCACAAGTTAAATCCAACAGCTAGAAAGCATATCAATAATCTGCAAAGATAATACAAACTCACAGACGGAGTGGAGAGAGTCCTAGGAGGTCCGTAATGAACACAGCAATCTCAAAACTTTCTAACAAGTAAATTATATTGTATTCCAAGGGGTGGGCAAATGCACCGTGGTATAACAGTCCAATCACAAATATGAGTTCATCAATCAAAATTCACAGATGCATCCCACAAATAGTCCCCAATAAATCAGTTCATTTGTGTTCCAAAACAGAATCTCGTGTATAAGCTTATGCATGCATGGTACCACCGTGGCGTAACAATACCAGTTCTAATACTCGCCCAGGTCCACTCTGGCCGACGAGGAAAACAATGGTATAAGGTCCCTCTCTTGTTTCAACCTGTGGGAGGTCTTTGTCAAGGCCCTCTGTCATAAGCTGTCTCTTGATATTAGGAGTCTCCTCCGTACACTACGTTATCCATGCTGGTTAATCCATATTCAACATCCCATACATAATGTTATCCAAGTTGGTTAATCCATATTCAACACCAATATTTCATGCAGGTAAGTACAAGTCTGTGATATAAACATAAAATACACATCAATTCCTTCATACATCGTAATAACGTATATCAATAAAATTCTAAACCGAACAGCAACTGTACATGTATAAACATAATAACATACCAATTCAATTTCACAAGGTAAGTATCCTTCGAGTATATCAGGTGGCAAATGCAAAGAAAAACATACTAGAACGGGCTAAAATACAGTCAAAAGGGTGGATGGCCGCGAACAGAAAACAGGTGCGTAAATTACCATAATTAAATCAACAAATCGCCTATATTGAGCCTCTCATTGAGTCCATCTGGGAGCTCTGTCCTGAGTTCGTTGATCCAGAATACACAGCATCCCCTGCATCTACCATGCTTGTAACCCTATTGAAAATAGAAATGAAATTAGTCTGGTATGACTTGTTTCTGAGAACTCCTTGTTGATTTTTAGTGACCACAGCATTCTTTTCTAAGTGATGACAAACTGCTTCCTTAATGATCTGCTCCAGAATCTTTCCTGGTATTGAGTGGAAGACAAAGCCAAACCCACTGTGAACAAATTCTGCCAAGGAAATGCTGCAATAGGGTTGCCATGAGTCAGAATTGACTAGAGCAACAATTATTAATAACTAGCCTTCCCCTGCCACACGTTGTTGTGGCCCAGTCTGTGTATGTGTGCACCGGGAATGTGGCGCAGCTGGCTAAGTGTCAGCTGCATAAGATCTCTCTGACCAGTAGGTCATGAGTTTGAGGCCTGCCCGGGTCGAGGTGGGTGCTCGACCTTAAGTGTAGCCTGCTGTCGACCTTTGCAGCCCGAAATACAGTTGCATTTGTCAAGTAGGAGATAAAGGTACCACATTAAGTGGGGAGGCAAATTTTGACTGATTTATGAGGCCATTAAAGAACTCCAGGAATTGCTGAGGAATGCGGAAGGAACAACAAAGGGATGCTGGAAAACGCTGAGAGATGAGGAGTGCATCAGCTCCCCCTGTTGGCCAGAAGTTTACCTCTGTTTGTCTATATGTCGTATGTTGAACTGCAGGGATTGTCTGCAAGTATGTGTACTGTAATCCGCTCTGAGCCCCTTCGGGGTGAGAAGGGCGGAATATAAATAAAGTAAATAATTAAATAATAATGTGTGTGTGTGTGTGTGTATGTGTGTGTATATATATTTGTGTATATATGTGGTTTTGCATATGTGTTGTAATGTATTTTTTATTTTTTGGCTTTTTAAGTCTCTTCTGTGTTTTTCAGTGTTTTTATGAGTGATGGTCACTCGTTGGCCTGATATGTGTATTGTGTCCACATCCAGTGGTTTTTGGACCGCAAAAAGATCCAATCAGTCCATACTTCAGGAAATAAAACTCGACTGCTCATTGGAGGGAAGGATATTAGAGGCACATCATGAGAAGACAGGAAAGCTTAGAGAAGACAATGATGTTGGGGGGAAAGGAAGGAAAAAGAAAGAGGGGCCGACCAAGGCAAGATGGATGGATGGTATCCTTGAAATGACTGGCTTGACCCTGAAGGTGCTGGCTGACAGGGAGCTCTGGCGTGGGATGGTCCATGAGGTCACAAAGAGTCGGAAGCGACTGAACGAATAAACAACAAGATGAGGGGTAGGACAGTCAATTCCCTCTTCATTAGTTTTTTTTTTCATGTCAGGAGCGACTTGAGAAACTGCAAGTCTTTTCCAATGTGAGAGAATTGGACATCTGCAAGGACGTTGCCCAGGGGACGCCTGGATGTTTTGATGTTTTACCATCCTTGTGGGAGGCTTATCTCATGTCCCCACATAGGGAGCTGGAGCTGGCAGAGGGAGCTCACCCACACTCTTCCCGGATTCGTACCTACAACCTGTCAGTCTTCAGTCCGGCACAAGGATTTAACCCATGGGGCTCCTTTCACTAGTGATGAATAGTACAGAAACTATTTGAACATAAACTTTTGAGGAAAGAACCTTCTAGCTCAAGGGTAGGGAACCTATGGCTCAGGAGCCAGATGTGCCTCTTTTCATGATTGCATCTGGCTCTCCATTGCAGCCCAGGCCTCGGTTTCCCAGCATGCAGTGGGGAGGAGTGATGCAAATGCGCCGCAACTGCCACTTCAATGCCGCCATCGCTGCCTCTTCCTCATCCCCTGCTGCTCTCGGGGCCCTGCTGTGGGACCCCAGCCTCCATTCCAGACCGGGGGGCAGGGTCAGGCCCCGGGGGTGCCAATTGCCCTGGATCAAGATGGCAACGGTGAGGGGCCTGATGGGTATGAATCAGCTGAGGACAGTTTGCAATGGGACGATACTTGGCCTCCTGTTTATTCTGATGATGCGGGACAGGCAGATTCCAGCTCTGACTGTGAGTATGAGAGACCTGGGGGTTTCGGCTCCCAGGAACATGTGTTTACACCCCCTGCTGCGGAGGCTGTGAGAGATGGGGAACTGTTGGACTCTCAGGCTGATAACAGGCCAGATGGTGCGGACACTGAGAGCTCTTTTGATCGAAGGAGTGATATTGTGTCTTCGCGCCGAGATTGGAGACGGGGAACTGAGAAACGGTGGATTCACAAGGGTGGAATTTAACTACCCACTCTATTTATTATTATTTATTATTATTACGTTCGGTTTCTATGCCGCCACTCCCGGCGGGCTCGGGGCGGCTCACAACAAGAAAAGAAACATTACAAATACAGTGGCAGAATAAAAACACAGCATAAAACATCGTTAAAATATCAATAAAATATCAATACAATATCACAATGGGAAACAGCAGATTAAAAACGGCAACCTGGAGCAAAGGCTCTAACGGGGTGCGTAACACATGGACCTACACTTGGAAGGCGAGCTGTGGGAAAGTGTTTCAGATTGGAGGCCACATCGTTACAGGAAGGACGCAGTGGTTGCTCTCTGAGTTCTTGAAGCCGTAGTTGCGGCTTGCCTTGTCCCAAGTACTTTCCAAGCAACTTTGAGTTTACCTTTATGAACTTTGGATTGCCTTGTCTTCACGTTTTGGATAACCCTGCCTTGTTCATGGACTCAGGATTGCCTGGTTTTCATTTCTGGATAACTT
The DNA here is from genome assembly GCA_030556195.1 of Anolis apletophallus. Taxonomy (NCBI): domain Eukaryota; kingdom Metazoa; phylum Chordata; class Lepidosauria; order Squamata; family Anolidae; genus Anolis; species Anolis apletophallus. The sequence continues at coordinate 102,166,155 of JARBWK010000004.1, forward strand.
TGCCTGGCTCACGAACTTTGGATTACCTGGTTTGATTTCCTAGCCCTGGATTTACCTTGATGGACATTCCCTACTTTTGATTTTTGCGTTTGGACTAATTGGCCATTTTGGACCTTTATTGAACTATATTACCCTCACCTGCTTTCCCTTTCCTGGATTTCAATAAATAGTTAATTGCCAATCGTCTGTGTGTGTGATTATGGGGAGCGGCTAGGCCCGCGTTGTGACACCTGCGGAGTCTTTGTTGGGGATGGCGGAGCCCAGCGGTGGTGCCTCATCCTCGTCTTCCTATTCGTCCTCTACCACAGGCCTCACGGGAGGCGGGAGGCCTGGCCCTGGCACTGCGGATCCTGCCTCACTGCCCCCGGGGGACGCCCAGCTCATCGGCCTCATTGTTGAGCACCTCAAGAGCCGCTGCCTCTTAGGTGCCTTTCGGAGGGACTGCTTCGCCGATGTCGACACCAAGGTCCGCCTCGGCCCAGCGCCTTCCTCCCCCTTCCTTCCTCTTCCTTTCTTTTTCCCTCTCTTTTTCTTTCATTCTTTTTCCTCCCTACCTACCTTCTTTCCTCCCTCTTCATTCCTTCCTTCCTCTTCCATTCTTTCCTTCTCTCCTTCCTTTTCCCTTCCTCTTTCCCCTTTCTTCTTTCCTCCATTCTCCCTCTTCCTTCCTTCCTTCCTCTTCCTTCCTTCCTTTCTCCCTCTTCACCCTTTCTTTCTCTCCTTCTTTTTCCATCCCTCTCCCCTTCCTTCTTTCCTCCATTCTCCCTCCCCTTCCTTCCTTCCTTCCTTCCTTCCTTCCTTCCTTCCTTCCTTCCTTCCTTCCTTCCTTCCTTCCTTCCTTCCTTCCTCTTCTATTCTTTTACCCAAGTCTTCCTTTCCTTCTCCTTCCTTTCTTTTCACTTCCCTCTCTCCCCTTCTTTCTTTTCTTCTTTTCCCTTCATTATTTTACTTTTTCCTCACTCCCTTTCCTTTCTATTCCCCACCCTTTCCTTTCCTCCCTTCCCATTTCCTTCTTTCCTTTCCCCTCCTTGTCTCTCTCCTGCTTTTCTTTACTTCCTTTTCCATAGTTCATTCTTCTTTTTTTTCTTCCTCTCCCCCTCTCTCCTTTATTTCGTCTTTCTTTCTTTCTTTCCCCCTTCTTTCTGTCTTCTCTTCCTTCCCAGAGTCCTGAGCATGCCTTTTGCAGAGCCAGGTCTGAAGTGTCCCGTCATTCCGCTGGGGGAATCCTTTCCTCATAGTATGTACGTATATACTCACATTTTGTTGAATTCAGTCTTAAAATATATTATAGATATTATATGGCTCTCACTGAAATACATTTCCAAATATTTTGCTTTCATGCCTCTCTGAGTCAAAAAGGTTCCCGACCCCTGCTCTAGCTGTTAGTGAACGTACACTTGCGCTCCCCCTGTCATTCAGGCCTGCTGTGGACACACCCATTTGAGCCACATCCAAATGCAAAATTATGCACATCCAATGAACATTTCCAAAGGGCTCTTGAGATGGCAGCCAATCAAGATGTCACTGACCTCTGTCCTCTCTATTTGGCCGCGTGCACAGAGAACAGCAAGAGGGAAGCATTGCAAAGTGATTTTCCTGCTGGGTATGGATAATTGGTGTAAAATCTCCCAATTCCGTTACTGGCAGGTGAAACTGTTGCCAATAAAGGGACGGAGGAAGAGCTGAAACTAAGGACAACAGGAATAAAGGAGAGAACTTCAGGATTGAGCATCAGCCGTCTCCCTCTCCAGTCATTTCCACTTGACTATTTGGGGCATCCCCACCCTTTATTTACTCTATCCCACTTGCCCCTTTAACCTCTTCGATCACCGAGTTCTTCTGGAACAAAATGGCTGTTGGAGGAGTGAGTGAAAGCAAGGAAAAAGAAAAAGAAGACAGACACTGCTGTGGAATTATTTAACGAGCCAGAATGAATTGCATTAGAAATCATTTAAATGGGATCTGGGAGTATTTAACTGCAGCACAGGAACTTAACAAGAGTGGGAAAGGATCTTTGTGCTAATTGCCAGCAATGATATACCTACAGAGGGAACATGCAGCAATTAGCAAGCAAGTCGGTAATTTCTGTCTCAGACCTGCCCTGGAAAATGGGTTCTTGGCCAGAGAAAGGCCGGAGGACCCTGCCTTCAGGTGGCCGGAGAGTCCAAATCAAAACTGAAACAGATGTTTTAGTCCTATGAGTTCAAGTAAGTTTTTTGCAGAGAGAATTCAGGAAGTGGAGAAAATGAATCACACTTTTAAAAAAGATAAGAAAAGTTTGCTAAAATTTTTTTTGACATCAAGTCATATAACTGGTCGAATGGAGAAATAATGATGACTACAGCTTACATTTGAAAATAACAGTATATCAATAATAGTGTTACTTACTTTACTTACTTAGGCGATCCCTCATAGCCCGAGGATGATGGTCCTCCAAGTGTAGTGTTTTGGTGGTGGGTTTGTTGGTGGCTGTGGAGCCCTATTCTTGATCCGCATGTTCTCCTGAGTGAGGATATCAGTTTCCATATGGAAGGTGGTCCCAGTCCGGGTTGGCTTGACACACCTTCCTCAGGGCACATTTTTCCTTTTCACCCTCTATTCGTGCCTCTTCAAATTCTGCAGCACTGCTGGTCACAGATGACCTCCAGTTAGTGCACTCAATGGCCAGGGCTTCCCAGTTCTCTAAAAGACGGTGAACAGATTATTTAACTGTTGCTTACCTTGTCTGCTGTTCAAGCTGCTAACTTGATGAGCAACTAACCAGAAGACTTGTTGTCCTATAGTCCTACAAAGGAGTGGCCATTAGCATAGGAGCCTCTGGTGGTGCAATGGGTTAAATCCTTGTGCCGGCAGGACTGTTGACCGACAGATTGGCGGTTCGAATCTGGGGAGTGGGGTGAGCTCCCATCACAACTCTAGCTTTTCAGGACGTGAGAGAAGCCTCCCACAGGATGGTAAAACATCAAACATCTGGACATCCCCTGGGCAACGTCCTTGCAGATGGCCAATTCTCTCACACCAGAAGTGACTTGCAGTTTCTCAAGTTGCTCCCAACATGAAAAAAAGGATATTAATTCCCGCTGACCTCCAATTCATGAAGTGCCCTCCTCCCCCAAAATAAATCAAATTTATCAACTTTCTAGGAATGGCAAAACTGCATCTTCTCTTTTTTCTGCAGAATTAACTGAGTAAAAACAAACTTTCATTTTCAACTTTAGTTTACAGAAACTGAAGTAAGATGACAACAGGGGCGGGGGGAGTAGCGTGAGAAGAGAGATATTTACAGTAAAGGCAACAGAGACCAGCAAAGTACTGACTTGGGGCCCCTTCCACACAGCTGTATAAAATCCAAATTGAAATGGATTATATGGAAGTGTGGATTCAGATAATACAGTTCAAAGCAGATATTGTGGATTATCTGCCTTGATATTCTCGGTTATATGGCTGTGTAGAAGAGCCCTTAGGCTGTCCATGCAAATAGAGCATTGGAGAGTATAGAAGCCCCACATTTTCATTTCATTTCAATTTATTATTTCATGAGTCGCTCTCCACCGAAGTGCTCCAAGCGACTTACAATAGCAATAAAACATACATATATATCATCACATAATTACAAATTAAAAGCTTTAACAAAGAGCCAAGTTTTAAGAGCCTGGGTGAATGACCGCAAATTGGGCATGGCTCCAATATATGGAGGCAAGGAGTTCCACAGGGTTTGGAGCAAGGACTGAAAAGGCCCTATGCCTTGTAGAGTCTAGACGTGCTTCCCTGGGGCCGGGGATATGTAGAAGGTTTTCCTGGGTCAGTGAGATTATGCCCGGCCTGTGAAACTTTCTCATTCTCAGATTGGGACACTACCAAACCACAAATTGTGTCTATGAAAGGGATGCCACAAACTGGAAACAACTTGAAATGCACCCAACATCTAGGCTTCTATTCAGAGTGCCTGCCAATCAGCTAGCCAGCCATGCCCTCTTGCAGAACACAGTATTCTGCCTGCCAACTGTAGAGTTCCAGGGTGACCTTATTTTGGCCATATTCTCACCAACTGCATTTGCTGTTGGCCAATGATCATAATAGTTGTTGCCATTGTTAAAAAGCAAGGTGAGTGAGACTTCTGTGCACATAAGATTTCAGTGAGACTTCTGTGACCACAAGGTAGCAGCTATAGACTCAGAGCCTCAAAATAGTGACAAGACAGCCTTCCTTTTGAGCTATGCCTTGGTGTTTCTGCCTGTCTAATGTCAGCAACTGACTTCATCAGGCACCAGCATTGAGGAGCGCAGAAGTCATTGTGTGTGCAAGGGTGACACACCTCGCGCCAAGGCAATACGCAGACACAGGGTGCCTGGGCGTTATCCCCCCTTACAACCAAGGGGGCGATAAGCCAGCCTGATCCAGGGGCCATGCCACACGCCATACATGGAGTTGCGACAAAGAACATAAAAAACGCATAACCAAAAACAGAGCAACAATGAGGTGCAGTAAAACAAAAGGACACCAACAAGCAATGCGAAAAGTAGGGAGGGTGGGAGGAAAAAAGGACTGGCTCCACATGTGGCCAGGCACTCCCGGGCAGCCTTAAGTAAGCTGCCCAGGTGGAAGTACAGGCCAGCCGGAAGCAAGGAGGGGGCAGGGGAGGGCCAGCCCCCCCCCTTGGCCAGCCGGCGTTGGGGGTGGGAAGCCATCCCGCCACCCCCATGGGCTTCTGGGGGGAAGAAGCCCCTAACAAAGCCAAGATGGCGTGAGGGCAATGCTGCCCCGCAACCTGCTCAGCCGGTAAGTCGGCCAAGCCCATTGTTTGGATCCAGGCATTGCCTGAGAAAGTAAGGAAGAAGGCATGCAGGGAAACTGGGGGAGGGCTGGGAAAAAAACTGACTATGAAGTGTAAAAACGAAACCGATGCCTCATTATGGGAGCAATTCTGGTGCGTGTGCACTATTGTAAAGTTTTAATTTGGGTGTTAATCTTATTTATTTATTTATTTATTATTCCTTCTTGTATTCCGCTCCTCCCAGCAGGCTCGGGGCGGATAACATTATAAAACCGGCTGACATGTACATTCATGTCGCCGTACAATAAAACAGCATAAAACAACATAAAATACAACATTGGTCCCGAGTTTAACAGTTGTGTCAAGCCATGGCATTCCAAGGTCCCTGTATTGGTCAGAAGATGTGTACATTTGGCTTGTTCAGCCTAGCCAAAGGCCAGTTTAAACAGGGCGGTCTTACAGGCCCTGCGGAACGGAATGAGCTCCGTGGCGGCCCGGACATCATCTGGGAGAGAGTTCCAGAGTACCGGAGCCGCCACGGAGAAGGCCCCTCTGCCTAGTCACGGACAGGTGGCAGGAACGGACTGATGGAACTAGGAGGAGATTAGACTCCCTGAACGTAGTGATCTCGGGGGTACATATGGGGCAAGGCGGTCCCTTAGGTACGCAGGCCCTAGGCCGTGTAAAGCCTTAAAGGTTAACACCAACACCTTGAAGGCAATTCGGTACTCAACAGGCAGCCAGTGCAGCTGCCGGAGGATGGGCGTTATGTGCTCCCTTACCGACGTTCCCGTCAGCAGGCGAGCTGCGGCATTCTGCACCAGCTTGAGTTTCCGAACTGTCACCAAGGGAAGGCCAACGTAGAGGGCGTTACAGTAGTCTAATCTCGAGATGACCATCGCTTGGATCACCATGGCCAGATCGTCCCTGGAGAGGTAGGGTGCCAGTCGCCTAGCCTGACGTAGGTGGAAGAATGACGCCCTGCTGGCCGCAGAGACCTGGGTCTCCATGGTCAGCAGGGGGTCCAACTGAACACCTAAGCTCTTAACAACAGGCGACGGGTTAAGCCGTTCGCCGTCCAGGGTAGGCAACCGGCACCCACCCCCCCCAGGGCCGGCCAGGCCACAAGATCTCCGTCTTCGACGGGTTCACCTTCAGCCGGCTGGCCCGCAGCCAGCCAGTCATGGCTTCAAGGCACTGATGGAAACAATCGGGTACGGTGTCCGGCCTGCCGTCCATTCTCAGCAGAAGCTGGGTGTCATCCGCATACTGATAACACTCCAGACCAAAGTCGCGGGCCAGCTGGGCCAGGGGGCGCATATACACGTTGAATAATAAGGGGGAGATGGCCCCTGGGACCCCACAATCAAGTGAGGATCTCCCGGAGACCTCCCCCCCCCTCTCCACTCGTTGTCCCCGGCCCCGGAGGAAGGAAGCCACCCATTTAAGGGCGGTCCCCCCGACCCCGGCGTCGGCTAAACGGTGGGTTAACAGAGCGTGATCTACAGTATCGAAAGCTGCCGTCAGATCTAACAAGACGAGCAGTGCCGATCCACCCTGATGTTTTAGTTGTGTTTTTACGGTGTTTTTAGCATATATAAGTCGCCCCGAGCCTGACGGGAGTGGCGACTAATAAGTCGAAATAAATAAATAAATTATGAACCCATATATGTTGACTTAGAAGTATAACCCACTAAGTTCAACCAGAAGCCAATGCTCATAGGAGTGCAAGCTGTAACACTTAACTGTGTCATTACAGTTGGTTCAAATCAGGTTTATGACTCAAAACTAGAAAGGTATCATGAAATATGACATATGGTTTGAATGGAATTGTATGAAAGATCTACGGTTGGGGTCTATATAGTCAAGAGATGACATTCTAAGATCGGAAAACTACAAGAAGGAGGTGAAGAATTCATGGTCTGTAATTAAAAGTTGCTGATGAGAACTGTGATTGAGAACTCTGACAATGATCGACTGTTGAACTTTTGGGGTAAAACAATGTACTATTTACATTATCAGAGTCAATAGCTCTTTAAGTTAAGGATATGTTTACTGTCAGGAATCGGGATTCCGGGCCAAGACATTGGTGCCCAAAACCCGGATTTCTGACCTAGCCATGACAACCGATAAGGAACCGCAGGGAGAAGGTCAACGGTCCTCGGCCTGGGCGCAAAAAGCTTCGGCGGGAAGAGGGAGAGCAAGAACGGGGAGTTTGAATGTGGGGGAGGGTATATATGTAGGTGCATCCGTGCCACCCGGCACTCCTGACTTGGATTCTGTTGGTATTGCTCAGTAAAGCTTTCAAAGACTCTCGTAGCATCTCTGCGTGATGATTTAGGGGCAGCTGCAGTTTAGCTCACAGTAAAGTCAGGAGTCCAGGTTCACTATCCCACGACAGTGGTGAGGCGGAATATGGAGCGGTACGCCTGCCTCCCGGAAGGAACATCTGCAATTGGCGGAGAGGTGGCCGAGGAAGAGATGGAGATGATCGCGGCTGGAGGGGAGCCGATGCGGGGTTGGACGACCTCAACCGCCTTCAACCATCCGAATGGAGTAACCACCCGCAGAGGGAGAGCAGCGAGGGCGGAGGTGATGGACTCCCCGGAACTGGAACTGTCACCAACCCTGCGGCTGGCGTTCCTGGAGGAGAAGGTGGCGGTCATAGAGACCACCCTAATGTGTTTTTTAAAAAATATGTTTATTCAAGGTTTTAAATTGTACTTAGTTACATGTTTATATAGAAATAGAAAGGAAATTACACTTTCATTTTCAAGGTGGGCTTGGGTAGGGTAAAGGGGGTGGAGAATTAGAGGGAGTGGTAATTATAAAGAATAAGAAAAGCAAAGAATTAGGTATAGAGTATAGAATACAGAAAAAAGAATTGTGAGTTAAAACTATCCACATAGTGGCTTCCATTCTCCGATGGGTGTTGTTGTTGCCATAGCCTTTTATAGAATCCTTTTGCTTTTTATTTACTTAATTCTTCGTAAGATAGTCATCTATTTGTGTCCAGTCTGTCTGTGACCGTGCATTTGGGGCATTCCTTTTCATAAAATAGGTTAGTCTGTCCATGTTCCTAATGTCCAAAATTTTGTCTAGCCACTCATCCTTCTGTGGGATCTTGTCTGTTTTCCATAATTTAGCGAAGGTGATCCTTGCTGCAGTAGACATGTAAAAAAAAAGTTTGTCATCATTTTGGTTCAGATTTATATTTTTGTCTGTTATCCCCAGTAGATAATATTCTGGCCGCAGTGGAAACTTCTTATGTAGAATAGATTGTACCTCTTTGTGAATAATTCTCCAATATGCTGTTGTTTTGGGACACGTCCACCACATGTGGAAGAAACTGCCAATGTGTAGTTGGCATTTCCAACATTTTGATGAAGCTTTTTTGTACATAATGCCAATTTTTGGGGGTAATATACCACCGATGGAATAGCTTTAGCCAGTTTTCCTTTAAATCTGATGCATATGAGTATTTTAGCTTTTTAGACCAAATCTTCTCCCATTCATGTAGTTTGATTGTTCTTCCTATATTTTTGGCCCATTTCACCATCGAATTTTTTATGTTTTCTGTTTCCGTCTCCCAATCAATCAGTCTATTGTAGAGTTTTGTTATATTCTTTTTTTCTGCCACAATCAGTTTTCCCCAGAAGTCCACCTTATTATCAAAACCAATTTCTTTGTCTTTATCATACATTTGTTTAATTTGGAAATACTGCAGCCAGGATATGCCCCCTATAATCGGGGACAATTCTTGTGACCTCAGCTTTGGTTGTCCATTTTCCCATTTCAAAATATCCTTATATGTCACCCAGTTTTTCCACCCTTGTAGCCTCCTTTGTTCTGCTTCCACTGGGGATAGCCAGAGGGGGGTTTTGGTATAAAACCGAGTTTTATACTTCAGCCAAACTTTTAACAGGGCTAATCGAATGAAGTGAATGCTGAAATTTTTCTCGATTTTTGACTTGTCGTACCATATATAGGCATGCCAACCTAGTCTAAGATTAAACCCTTCTAGGGTCAGTAGCTTTTTATTTCTCAAAGAGATCCACTCTTTGACCCACGTAAGGGCGCAAGCATCGTGGTAGCTCTTCAGGTCTGGAAGACCGAACCCCCCCTCTTTCTTTTTTATCAACCATTATTCTATGATTGATGCGAGCCCTCTTCCCTTTCCACAGAAATTTTGATATTGCTTTGTTCCAGGTGGTGAATATTTTATTGCTCCTTATTATGGGCAGGTTTTGAAACAGGTACAACAACCTTGGCAGTAGACTCATTTTCACCGCCGCTATCCGTCCCAGAAAGGAAAGATTTAGGAGACTCCATTGTTTTAAATCCTTTGCAATTGTTTTCCAAGTCTCTTCATAATTGTTTTTGAGTAATTGTGCATTCTTAGCTGTTATCCAAATTCCTAAGTATTTAATTTTGTTTTTTATCTGGAAATTTGATTCGTTTTGCAATACCTCTTGCTTTATCTTTGAAATATTTTTAGTTAGCATCACTGTTTTTTTCGTGTTGATCTTGAGGCCCGCTACATTCCCATACTCCTGTATGGCTTCCAGCCATTTTTTTATAGTTTTTACTGGGTCTTGAATTATACAGATAAAGTCGTCTGCATAAGCCTTTATTTTGTATTCTTGATTTTGTAATTTTAGGCCTTGCAATTCTTTATTTTCCCTTATAGCTTTTATCAATATCTCCAGTGCCATTATATAAAGAAGAGGGGAAAGCGGGCAGCCCTGCCTTGTTCCTTTATTGATCTCAAAATTTTCTGTTAAGTTCCCGTTTATTTGTATTCTCGCTCTCTGTTCATTATAGATTGCGTTGATGGCATTGTTAAATTGGTGGCCTGTATCCAGTTCCTGTAGCATAAATTTAAAAAAAATCCAATTTAAATTGTCGAACGCTTTCTCCGCGTCCAATGAGAGAAGCGCCATTTCCTTCTGGATATTAATATCGTAAAATTCGATGATGTTGAGAATTGTGCGTAGGTTGTCTTTAGTCCCTCTGTTTGGCAGGAACCCCGCTTGTTCTTCCCCTACCCATGTTTTCAGGAATACTTTTAATCTATTGGCCAGAATTTTTGCGAATAGTTTGTAGTCTACATTTAGTAGCGAAATCGGCCTGAAGTCTCCTACTGTAGGGTTGGGATGTTTCCCTTTTTGAATTAATATTACTACTGCGTCCGCCCAGGTTTTTGGCGGGGATTCCCCCTGAAGTATCAGATTCATTAATTTTTTAAAATGCGGTAGGAGTTCCTCCGACATTGATTTGTAAAAGTCGGCTGTAAAGCCGTCTGGGCCTGGGGCTTTGTTGTTGTCCAATGAGTTTATTGCCTCCACTATCTCCTGGTCCGATATTTCTCTGTTTAGGGATTCCCTTTCCTCATCTGTAATTTTTTGTAGTTTCTGTTGTGAGAGATATTGTGTGATGCTCTCCTCTGAAATTTGTTCTGCTTTATAGAGGTTTTTATAGAATTCCAGGAATTCTTTTTGTATGTCTCGTCTCCTAGTTAGAATATTCTCTGCTTTTTTAACATTGGCTATATTTTGCGATTGTTTTTTCCTCCTGAGCTTCCTAGCTAGCCACTTCCCCGATTTATTCGCATTCTCAAAAAAATCTTGTTTAATAAATTTATATTTGTTAGCCAGGTTTTCAATTTCTAATTGGTGTTTTCTGTGTTTAAGTCTCTTAAGTGCTTTCTCTAGGGTTGGGTCCGAGTGTCTGTTTGACTTTGCTCTAGCCTCTAGTTCCGACATTTCCTTTTTTATTTCTTTCACTTCTTTATTTTTAATTTTATTTTTTGTGCTACTTTGAGCTATAAATTGTCCCCGCATTACAGCTTTCATGGCGTCCCACACTGTTTGTGGTTTGACTTCCCCCGTATCATTAACCCTGAAGTATTCTTTTAACAGCTCCTTGTTCTTTTTAATATCCTGTTTTAAGTAGGTTACTGTTAAGGCGCCATCTTCTCGCTTTTGGAGATATACTTAGGTCCAAAGTTAAGGCACAGTGGTCAGAATTGTCCCTTGGAAGAATTGCGGCTTTATTTGTATTTATTAATAAGGTTTTAGACAGCCAAATCATGTCTATCCTGGACCAGGAGTCATGTCTGTTTGAGTAGAAAGTGTAGTCTCTACTCGTAGGGTAGATTGCTCTCCATGAGTCTGCTAAATCATATTCTTCTTTCAGATTGAAGAAGCCTTTTGGTAAGACTCCTTGATTCCCTTTCCTTATTTTAATTTTTTGATTTTTGTCCATAATCCCATTAAAGTCGCCCAAGATAATGAGGTGGTCAAATTCCGATTTCTGAATATTTTCTTTCAGCAGATTTATAAACTTGGTTTTCGGGCCGTTAGGGGCATAAATGTTACAAATTAGGGTCTTACCCTCACATGTAGTTATTGTTGTTCCCACCATTCGGCCTTCCGTATCTTTAAAAGTTAAATCAGATTTTATATCTTCTGTTATGTAGGTGACAACTCCCCTTTTTTTAGAGTCAGATGACGAGTAATGTTCTTTTCCCATGTTTTTCTCCCTTAAGAGGGAGACATACCTGTGAGATATGTGTGTCTCTTGTAAGGCCACAACATGAAATTTACCTTTCCTAATATGGTTGAAGATCCGTCTCCTTTTATTTGGGCTGTTCACACCGTTAGAATTTAACGAGAAGATTTTCAGATTATGACTTTCCATCATTTACTTCTTCTTCTCCCATCTCCTCTTCCTCCTCCTCATCCTCCTCTTCTGCCTGGAGAACCTCGCCCTCGTCTCCCACTTCTTCTGCCTTGGGAAATGCCGCCGCTCGTCCATTTTCATCTTCTCTTCCACCGAAGAGTTATAGCGTGGTCTCTTTTTCTTTTTATCTTTCCTTGGGGAGTGTTCTTTTGCAGGTGAGGGGTTTTCCTTTTTTAATTTTTTGAAGAAGTCATGAGCTTTTTCCTCTGTTGTTAACCAGTATTTCTGGTCCTTGTACGTAGTCATAATCCCTTCTGTTTTTTCCCAACGGAAGCGGATTTTTAGTCTTTTCAGTTCATCTGTCAAAAAGGTATAATTTTTCCTTCTGGCCAGGACAGATGAGGGTAACTCTTTCAGCACTATCACCTTCTTTCCTTTGTAAATTAGGGGTTTTTTGTTTGTCCAGTAAATTATATCATCCCTTGTGGATTTTCTGGTGAAGTGCACGATTGTATCCTTAGGGGTTTTGTTGTCCCTAGCGTATCTACTTCTTACTCGATAGGCTCTATCCACTTCTCTTCTGATTTCGGGTTCTGTGAGATCCAGGACCACTGTTAATATCTTTATTATCTTCTGCTGTAGGTTTTCCTGATCTTCCTCGATCAGGTTCCTGAATCTCAAACGGAACTCCATCTCTTGTTGCTGGAGTCGCTCGATTTCTTTCTCCATTTTTCATTTTTATTTTGTAGTCTTTCTATATTATTGTCCAGTTTTGTTTGGGTTTTTTCCAAAATTTTACTTTTGTCTTTCACCTCCCCCACATCTTGGGTAACCTTAGTAAGATCAGTTTTAATTTGACTTATGTCCTCTTTGATATCTTTTTGAATTTCCTCTAATTTTTCCTGGGTTCTTTTTTTGTTCTTGATTCTGCCTCTCCATCATGAATTTCAAGTCCTTTTGGGTCTCCAACTGGGTCTCTTGTAGTTTCTGTATTTCTCTGAGTATTTCTCTCATAGAGATATCCTCAGGGATAGAACCCCTACGAAATGGTATCTTAGAGTCTTTCAGATCTTTGTCTAATTTCCCTTTTTGCGACATCGTTACTGTCTCTTTGTCTTTGTCTTTTCCTGCAGTTTTCCTATAGTCCTCCTTATTTGCTCTGTTAAGTCTGCTCAAGGTGTTCTTTATTCTTGTTGCCACTGGGTGGCGCTGTCTTGTTTGTCGTCTTCTTCTGTGTCTCCTCTTTGTCTTGCACCTCTTGTTCCTCCTCTCCCCCGGCCCCTGCTCTCCCGCTTCTGCCGATCCTGTTTTTATTTATTTATTTCTATTTATTTCTTCAATCTTGTATTCCGCTCCTCCCCGCAAGCTCGGGGCGGATAACAACAATGTAAGTGGGCATCATGTCACAGACATGGGGCCCTACAATAAAAAACATAAAACATATTAAAAACACAAATTGACACATTTCGAGGTGCAGGGTGACATACATAGTTCTAGAGACACAATCCTTCTATGCCTAATTAAAGGCTAGTCCAAAGAGGGCGGTCTTACAAGCCCTTCTGAATGGAGCCAGCTCTGAGATGGCTCGGGCACTGTCCGGCAAAGAGTTCCACAATACTGGGGCCTTCGGGATGGTCACTGGTTCGGTCTCTGACTCCGTTCGTGTGGGTGATTCCTGATTTTCTTTGTGGGCTCGGGGCATTCAGGTTTGATTGAATATTTTTCTTAATTTATTTGGGTACAGCCTACTTCCGCCAGTAAGAATTTGGCTTCTGCCCTTCTTGCGTCGCGTCACTTCCTTTCTTTTTCCCCAACTTGCCTGAATGGGTTTGGCTTCTGCCCTTCTCTCGCCCCGTCACTTCCTTTCCTTTCCGTTATCTTCTTTGGCGCAGCCCCACCTCTTCCTTTCCACGCCACCCAGAGGGAGGGGGAGTTTGCAACCAGAGCTCGCGATATCGCGTCCGGGGTGGCCAGGCCCTTCCCAGCTACCAGGTGCTGTGGCGATGTTTACAAAGACTTCGCCAGGTAGACATAACAATAACAGCAATGGCTTCCTCAAGGTCAGTGGTTCGCTGGTTCTTTTTGCTTCCTTTAGTAATAATAATAATAAATAATAATAATACTTTAATATTTGTGAGTCGCCCTCCACCGGCGGTGCTCCGGGCGACTTACAACAGTTAAAACCCTAGGGTGAACAATGTACAACAGTTTAAAAACATGGAATATGAACAGGAGGGGTGGCTCAGGTAGTCCAGGGTACCGAGCCAGTCCCGAACGCTAGGCGGAAGAGCCAGGTCTTCAAGGCTGGCCGGAATCCAGATAGAGTCGGAGAGGCTCTGAGGGTGGGCGGCAGTGAGTTCCAAGTCGAAGGGGCCGCGACGGAGAAGGCTCTCCGCCGAGTTTCCGCCAGTCTAGCCTCCCGCACTCCAGGGGTAGTCAGGCGGTCACCGTTGATGGAGCGTGCTGGCCTCTCGCTGCATTGGGCCGTCAGCCGGTCACTCAGATAGGAAGGCCCAATGTTGTGCCGGGCTTTAAAGGTGAGCACCAGGAGTTTGTAAAGGGCTCTGAACTCTAGGGGCAGCCAGTGAAGTTCTTTAAGAATGGGGGAAATGTGATCCCTCACTGATGACCCAGTAATGAGTCTGGCTGCGGCGTTATGGATACGTTTCAGCCTCTTAGTTGTTGTCTGGGAGGCCCACATATAGGGCGTTGCAGTAGTCGAGGCGTGAGACGACAGTGGCATGGACCACTGTTCTCAAGGCCTCTGGTGGAAGGTAGGGAGCCAGCCGACGGGCCCTACGGAGATGGAAAAAGGCGCCCTTAGCTGCAGCCTGGATCTGGGCCTCCATCGTGAGATTTTCGTCTAGGATCACTCCCAGGCTTTTCACCGCCGGGGCTGGAGCCAGGGACTCGCCCTCGAAGAGTGGAAGTGGTGGGCGGGGGTCGGGACGAGTAGGGCTTTTCAGACTTTTTTCCTTAGAGCCGGTGATGCCCTGCTGCCGGATACAGCCCGTTTTAAACTCAAGTGCTTTAGCCTTTGACCCAAGGTTTTCTTATACAATCTTACACATTTGTTACTTTCCTTTGGGTCTGTAAATCTTAAATCCACCTCAGGTCAGAGAATTTTCCCTTAGAAACTTACGTTTCCGTCCGTCAGCTTTCTTTCCTTAGCCTTTTTGTCGAGCGGGGCAGACAGTTACTGCGGACCCGTTAGGGACTGCTTCCCCCGGAGATGCTCGCACGCCGTCAGGCACACGAACCCCCTATTCGCCTCTCCCTTGAGGGGAAAAGGTTTTTAGGGACCCGATCTAGCCTGATTGGGCCTTAGCGTTCCCCCCGGCTTCGATCCACCCGAGGAGGGGAGCGTAGCTCAACCCAGCGTCTACAAACGGGGTTGGGGAAGCAGGGACGCTACTTTCCCCAGCCTGTCGCCATCACCGCCCGACCGGAAGACGAGACCACCCTAATGTTGGTGTCCCAGAAGATGGACAGGTTGGTGACAGAGAACGTCATGGATGAGGGCACAGGGTGAGGCACAGGGTCCCTGTGGAGCCTACAAACGGGGAGCAGCGGCAGACCCCTACCGGACCCCAAGACGGAGAAGGTACCCAGAAAGACGGGCACCCGCCCGAAAGGGTTCGGGACGGGGGAAAGAAACCTCTCCCCACTGCGGGAGGACGAGGCCGAAAGGGAGAAGGCATCGCAATTCAGACCAGCGAGGGATCGGCCCCGGGGGGCCTCCGTGATCGTGGCAGACAGGAGCCCAGGGACCCCTTCCCGAGGATCACTTTCCCCCAGCGGCGGGAAGAACTCCGCATCGAATTCGGCGGGGAAGCAAAGGAGGTGGCCTTCTTCATCACCACGGTGAGAAACTACATGGAGGACTACGGCCACATGTTCCCGAGCGAAGCGAGCAGAGTACGCACGGTGGGGACCACCCTGAGGCACACGGCGGCCAACTGGTTCGTGCAATGCCACAACAGGAGAGACCCGTGCCTACGCTCGCTGAGACATTGCCTGATGTCACTAGAAGAGCGGTTCAAGGATCCACTGAAGAAAGTCCGGGCCAAAGAGAAGCTAAAGTCGATCTCGCAGGGCTCCAGGACGGTGCCTGAGTACACGGAAGAGTGGTCCGAAGCAACCCTGCTTGAGATTTTTAAAGACGGGCTGAGGAGAGACATCCTAGAGTGGGCGTACCATCGGGAAGATCCGGAGACAGTGGCGGAGTGGATCCAGCTGGCAGGAAAGGTGGAGACCATCCGACACCAAGTGCAGCGACATAGGGGTGCCCAGCAGCAGTTCCGACCCAGGGGAGAGCAGAGGAAAGGCAACGCACCACCACCACCGAAACCCAAGCCGGCGGGAGAGAGACCCAAGGAGCGGAGAGGAGGATGCTTCGTGTGCGGCCATATGGGGCACCGAGCCGCCGATTGCTGGCAGTGGAAGGGCAGAGAGGGCCCAAAGGTGAAATCCGGAGCAGCGGTAGCGAAATGCGCGACGGAATCTCTGGAGCCAGAGGATGATTGGGGGGAGGTGGTGAGTTGTACTAGGGGAATGATGATATTCCCAGCCAAACTGCAGAGCGGAGATAAGGAGATCCAATGCAGGGCGTTCTTTGACTGTGGGTGTTCAAAAAACATAATAACCCCAGAAGCAGCCACCACCCTAGATTGCGAAAAGGTCCCCCTGAACCCCCCTCTAGTGCTTTTGCAGATGGATGGGTCCACGGCCTCGGGGGAGGCGGCCAGATTCCAAACGAAAGGGGTACGGTGCAAAATAGGGAAGTGGGAAGAGGAAGTGCCTCTAGTAATAGCCCCAGTGGCCAAATACCAACTGATATTAGGAATGCCGTAGCTAGGGGCTAACAACCCGGAGATAGACTGGGAGAAGCGAAAGATCCACCAACGGGAGGGAAGAGGGGCCACCCCCGGGCATGAGAAGGAGAAAGGTATGCTAGCTGAGGGGACGAATAGCATACCCCCAGAATACCAAGATTTCGCTGACGTATTTAATCTAATAGAGGCGAACCGATTTCCCCCCAAGCGTGACATAGAGTGTAGCATAGAGTTGATCAAAGGAGCGGCACTCCCCAAACCTAAAATATACCCGATGTCGCCAAAGGAGAAGGAAGCACTCAAGAAGTACATAGATGTAAACCTCGAGCGGGGATTCATCGAGCATTCAGAGTCCCCCATAGCGGCCCCGATATTATTTAGACAGAAGAAGGATGGCTCCCTTCGACTCTGCGTAGATTACAGAGGGTTGAACGCCATCAGCACGGTTAACAAATACCCGTTGCTATTGGTAAAAGACCTGTTAGCACACTTGGCAGGAGGGAGGATATTCACAAAATTGGATCTGGTAGAAGCCTACCATAAAATTCGGGTGAAACCAGGGGATAAATGGAAAACCGCATTCTCCTGAGCATTCGGCCAGTTTCAGTATGCAGTAATGCCTTTCGGGTTATGCGGGGGGGGGGGGCATATTCTGAATGCATCTCTCCCTATGAACCATCGAGATGTTTAAGATCATCTGGAGAGGCCCTGCTCTCGGTCCCGCCTTCTTCGCAAGCGCGACTGGTGGGGACGAGAGACAGGGCCTTTTCAGTGGCGGCTCCTCGGCTTTGGAACGCCCTCTCTAAAGACATCAGATCGGCCCCCTCCCTCCTGACGTTTCGCAAGAAAGTCAAGACCTGGTTATTTGAGCAGGCATTTGTTGATGAAATATAAGGCTTAATTGGATACAAGGAATGACGATGATGTGATGGAAACTGATTTCAACATGACGCTGAGGCTGCAATTGTATGTTTTTAATTGTTAAATTGTTATTATATGTTTTTTCTTGGGGGGGGGGTGACTTGTTGCTGTGTTGTATTGAGGGCAGAGACTGCCTGTGTAAACCATCCTGAGTCGCCTTCGGGCTGAGAGGGGCGGTATAGAAACGTGACAAATGACAAATGACAAATATTCATGCAGCTGATCAATGAGGTCCTGCACCCGCTGCTGTATCAAGGGGTATTTGTATACTTGGACGATATCCTCATAATTGGGAAGACAATGGACCAGCATGTCCGACTAGTGAGGCAGGTGCTGCAGAGGCTAAGGGAAGCGAGATTATACGTGGAACTAGCCAAGTGCGAGTTTCACCAAGAGCAGCTAGATTTCCTGGGATATAGAATATCCGCCCAGGGGGTGGGAATGGACCCAGCTAAAGTGGAAGATGTCCTAGGTTGGGAGGCCCCAAGGACGAGGAAACAATTGCAATCCTTTTTGGGGTTCGCCAACTTTTATCGCAATTTCATAGAGGGGTTCGCCAAGTTGGCCCTGCCCCTGACCGAACTCTTGAAGACCAAGGGAAGGGGGGAAACCCGCAGGGTGAAGGCCCCGGGGGCCAAATTCAACTGGACCCCGGAATGCCAAGACGCCTTCGACAAACTAAAAGAGAAATTCACCCAAGAGCCACTGTTAGTTCACCCTGACACGAATAGGCCGTTCACCATTCATTGCGACGCCTCTGACCAGGCCTGCGGAGCAGCCCTGCTTCGAAAGGACCAAAGAGGATTACTGAGGCCATGCGCATACATCTCACGCAAACTGGAGCAGACAGAGCAGAGATGGCCAATTTGGGAGAAGGAGGCGTACGCCGTGAAGCTGGCCCTAGAAACGTGGCACCCTTCGAGGTCTGGAGCGACCACAAGAACCTCCAATACTTAACCCCCCCCCCCCCGTAAGCTATCCGCGAAGCAGATCAGATGGGCCCAGTATTTCAGCCGGTTTAACTTCCACCTAAAAGCATTCCGGGGGAAGGAAAACGTCCTAGCGGGTGCCCTGTCAAGATTACCCCAGCACAGGGAGGGGGCACCGGGAGTGGTAGCGAGCATGTTCTCCGACGACCAGTGGGGGATGATAGTGCAAACCCGGAGCCAGAAAGCCAGAGGGGACAGGTTCACTATACTGTCACAAGGGAGAGGAGCTTGGGAAGAAGAGTTAAAGCAAGCATGCAATAAAGACGACTGGTTAAGCGAAAATAAAGACAAGTGTGTAAATCAAGGGGGGTTATGGTTTGTAGACAAGAACCTGTACATTCCCGCATCCTTGAGGGACGAGATGTTAAAAAGGTGTAATGACAATAAAAGCGCAGGGCATTTGGGGGTCACCAAAACCGTAAAAGCACTATGTAAACAATGCTGGTGGCCCAGATTGAAGGCGGATGTAAAAGACTATGTTACCAAATGCGAATCGTGCGCAGAGAACAAAGTACCCAGAGTAAAGCCCGAAGGGTTACTGTAGACAGTCGCCGAACCACGGGAGGCCTGGACTCATGTCGCAATGGACTTCGTCGGGGAATTGCCCCCCAGCAAGGGGTGCCGATTCATATGGACAGTCTTAGATTTGTTCTCGAAACAAGCGCACTTCATCCCTGTCGGCCGAGAGACTGGCAGGGCTATATGTCAAACATGTGTATCGACTGCATGGGTGTCCCAAAAAGATAATCAGCGACCAGGGGGGGTGCAATTTACAGCCCAGTTCTGGAAGGGCTTTGTGAAGGAAATGGGGGCGGAACGGGGTCTTAGCTCCGCTTATCATCCCATGTCCAATGGCGGGGTGGAGCGAACTCAGCAGACATTAGGACACTTCCTCCAGACGTACGCCAACCGCAAGCAGTCCAACTGGGTGGATATCCTTCCCTTCTCAGAAGTAGCGTTTAACGGAGCCGTTCACTCCGCTACAGGCACTTCCCCCTTCGAGATTGTATACGGCCGGGCCATCGCCCCGGTGCCCAAACTCCCAAAATGGGAGGATAAGGAGGAGCAAACCCCTGGGATTAGAATCAAGGCGTGGCCAGGGTAGCACGCAGGGAGACAAACATTGTGACGATCACAAAGCGCAGGGAGAGTGAAGGATTCCAAGAGGGAGACCTGGTTTGGCTCATGACCAAACATCTAAAACTAGACCTCCCTTCTAGAAAATTGGGGCCCTGGTACATAGGGCCCTTCCGTGTGAAACGCAGCGTGAACGCAGTATCGCACGAACTACACCTCCCCAAGTCCCTGGGCAAAGTACACCCCGTATTCCATTGCAGCCTATTGAAGAGATATAAGGGAACCCTGGACCCCGGGGGAGACGATAAACCTCTCTGTTCTGTTTCCCCGCAGGGAGAAGAGGGAGGCATCCTGTCAGGAATCGGGATTCCGGGCCAAGACATTGGCGCCCAAAACCCGGATTTCTGACCTAGCCATAACAACCAATAAGGAACCGCAGGGAGAAGGTCAACGGTCCTCGGCCTGGGTGCGAAAAGCTTCGGCGGGAAGAGGGAGAGCGGGAACGGGGAGTTTGAATGTGGGGGAGGGTATATATGTAGGTGCATCCGTGCCGCCAGGCACTCCTTATGTTTGCCAACACCAATTAAGGAGAGTCAACATATGCCAGGAACTGGGGAGCCAGGCTGTTTCAGGCTGGAAAAATATCTATCATTAATTTACAACTTTGGAAATGTTGCTATATAAGAGACCTTATTACAATCCAAATTGTGACAGACCAGAACAGTCTGGCCCATCCACCATACACTTCTCCATGGGAAGGAGAGAAGTGGTGTACCTTTGGGAGTGGCAGATCTACAATGGAAAGCAGAAGTCTGGTCACTTGCTTTTTTTCTCATGAGAAGATAAAGAAGTTTGATTTTGGAGTCAAGTTACATTTACAGGGAGTCGGTTTCTGCTGTAGGGAAAACAGAGATCTTATCCTTGGCATTGTTCTTAGGGAAAGAGGATGCATTTTGGCTTTCTGGAGATGTTTTGGTAGTTTTCAAAATGCGTTGGCAGGCTGCAGGGAAAGCAGGGTCTGGCCTAAGCAGGTGCTTCTCCAAGGACGAAGAAATGATCTGCTAATATCTGGATGCATGAGAATGAATGAATGTGTATGTGTAATCACAGACCAGCTCTGCTGCCAGTTGGATCAAGGTGGATCAGCGCTGCTTGTGTTATTGGACCTTACGGCAGCTTTTGATACTGTAAGACCACACATTGTTAACCCACCACCTAGCCGTGACAGGACTTAGAGGGATTGCTCTTAAATGGGTGTCCTCTTTCCTCCTTGATCGGGAACAGCGAGTGGAGAAGGGAGGTATGGTTTCCGAGAGGCTCCCCCTAAATTGTGGGGTCCATCAGGGAGCCATTCTCTCTCCTTTATTATTCAACATCTATATGCGACCACTTGCCAAATTGGTGTGGAGCTTTGGTCTGGAGTGTCACCAGTACGATGAAGACACCCTGCTAGTGCTTAGGATGGACGGCCGGCCGGACTCTGTACCTGATTCTTTCCAACTATGCCTTGAAGCTGTGACTGGTTGGCTACGAGCCAGCCGGCTGAGAGTGAATCCATCAAAAACGGAGATCCTATGGCTGGGTCGCCCCGGGGCGGGTGGGCTCTGGCTGCCTACTTTGGACTGCGAGGCACTACGCCCGTCGCCTTTAGTTAAGGGTCTGGGGGTCCAGTTGGACCCGCTGCTGACAATGGAGGCTCAGGTCTTGACTGTCAGGAGATCTGCCTTTTTCCACCTGCGACAGGTTAGGCGGCTGGTGCCCTACCTCACCGGGAATGACCTTGCTACGGTAATCCATGCGACGGTCATCTCGAGGCTAGACTACTGTAGCCCCCTTTACATTGGTCTACCTTTGTCAGTCATCCGGAGGCTTAAACTGGTGCAGAATGCTGCAGCGAGACTCCTGGCTGGAGTACCGGCTAGGACTCACATCACTCCAACCCTGCAGCAACTGCACTGGTTGCCAATTGTGCACCGGATATCCTTCAAAGTGTTGGTCTTGACCTTTAAGGCCTTGTATGGTCTGGGGCCAGTGTACTTGAGAGACCATCTACTCCGATATGTTCCCCAAATATCTCTTCGAACAGAGGACCAGAACCTCCTGAAGGTCCCCTCTATACGATCCATTCACTTGTCATCAACTAGACAGAGGGCCTTTTCTGTCGTGGCACTGAGCCTGTGGAATGCCTTGCTGGCCAAAGTTCGAATGATTAAAGAGCTGCCGGCTTTTCGGAAGGCTTGCAAGACAGCCCTCTTCTGACAGGCATTCAACCTCTAGCCATTCATTGGTTGCTGATAATAACACTGTTTTAATGATCTGATATCTTATTGTTTTACTGTTTTAATGTTTTTATGTTGATAAGCTGTAAACTACCCTGAGCCCATTGGGAAGGGCGGTATACAAATTGAAATAATAAATAAATAAATAAATAAAATAATGTGAATGCTGAATAAAAATGTAATCCCCCTATGTTTGATAGCCAATGTAACTGTAGGTTGTTTGTGAATTCAATGTAGTTGCATAGAGTTTATAAGTCTAAATGTTGTTCTGTAAAAGTTCTGATACCCTTGCTCTTACTGGAAAATTCCAATAAAAAGGACCTATGCTTGAAATTTATTGAAAAGTGATTCATAACAAAGGATGCCGAAGTTCTTCATGAGGGGATTTTTTTTGCATGCAACGACTATTGATTTTGTTAGGTGTCACATCTTCTAGTCTGTCTGAGATCAGTAAGTTCAATTAGGGAGTTCAGGGCAGCCTGCATGGACCACAAAGTTCCCACCCCTTATTGAGGCATCTATCGCACTGTGTATAGTCCTTTAGACTTATTGGTTTTCTTGAATGCCCCTGGAACGTTTGGATTCAAGAATGCTGATGAGTTCTTGTCAGAGACCGGTTTATTTTTGCTTCCTCGCTTGTCAACACTTTGATAGCAGCTGAGAACAGACTGAGGCTAGTAAATTAATAATGGTGAGATTCTTGCTCAACGTGGGTCTCAAGAGGTCTCCTCCTTGGGGACGGGGTCTCCAAAATGGTTCCTACTGGAGGTTGAACACAGCAGTTAAAGCAACCTCTATGGTTTTCTCATTAGCGCTTCTTTCCTAAAGGCGATCAACAATGGCACTTCCCTTCTTCCCGCAGCATCTCCAACTCGAGTATTACCAACACTTCTTTGCCCTGCAACCCTCTTTTCAACTCATTAATTCCTATTCATTGACTTGTGCCTGATCTCTCTAATTGAGACCAGAATTTAATGCATTGAGATAGGGCGGGGGCTATTTTTAATTCACTAGGTTCCTGCTAATAACAAGTTCTAATTAAACTGAGGGAGGGGACCTGTCGTGCACCCTTCCAGGTTCAGAAGGCTGGGTATCGGGGAGGGAGAAGAATGGAGGGCTTCTCTCAAAGCCATCCTCAGCCTGATGAATGGGTCCTGTAGCCACCTTGAGCAGCTGTCCTCTTTCGTTCGACATTATAATTAATGTGAATAATAAAGTCATTCAAAGCAGTTCGATCGCAACCCTCTTTCGTGTGTTTCCAGCCTTCCTCTGCAGACTGAGATAGGCATGTCAGTGTTGCCGCTGACAAAAGCTGGGCTGAACAACCTGCCTGTGTGTGATATGGCTGTGTATTGTTAGCACATCCAGCCCATAATATGCCTTCATGGACAAAAAAGAGGGGGAGTCTTTAGGTTTTAAAAGACTTTGACTGGATTTTTTTTTTAAAAAAGAAAGGCCAGACTCCACTAAAGAAAGACGTTTTACTCTAAAGCTGAAGTAATTCCCAGAACACATTGATGGGTCACTCCCTATGAAAACATACGGGCAATAGAGAAATAGTCCCCTAGCTCCTCAGTCTGAGTCTGCCTACTATACAGATTGATGGTTTGGAGCCTACATTCCTCATTAAAGTAGACTTGCTGGAATCCATTAGATTTACCCATGTGTTAAGCCATTCCTGGGTTTATAGCAAGGACTAACAGAGGGTGCTTCTACACTGTAGAATTAATGCAATTTAATACTACTTTAATTGCTATGACTCAATGCTCTGGCGTCATGGGAGTTATAGTCGGGTGAGTTGTCAGACTTTTTTTTTTAGAGATGGCAAAAGGCCTTGTAAAACTACAGCTCTCATGATGGCCATAGCACTGAGCCATGGCAGTTAAACAGAACCTCAATCAAAGGTGATCCAAGCAACAGTCATCTTGAGGCTGGACAACTGTAATGCCCTTTACATTGGTCTTCCTTTCTCGGTCATCCGGAAGCTTAAATTGGTGCAGAACACAGCAGCGAGGCTCCTGGCCGGGATACCGGCCAGGGCACATATCACTCCAACTCTGCAGTGACTGCACTGGTTGCCAATTGCCAATTGAGCACCAGATCATCTTCAAAGTGTTGGTTTTATCCTTTAAGGCCTTGCATGGTCTGGGGCCTGTGTACTTGAGGGACCGCCTACTCCCATATGTTCCCCAGAGATCTCTCTGTTCTGAAGACCTCAATCTTCTGCAGATTCCTTCCCTGCGAACCATCCACCTGTCGTCAACCAGACACAGAGCCTTCTCTGTGGCAGCACCTCAATTGTGGAACGGTTTGCCACCAGAAGTCCAAGCAGTTAATGAGCTGCTGGCTTTCCGGAAGGCTTGCAAAACAGCACTGTTCCGACTTGCTTTCAATCTGTGACCACCCTGGTTATAGCAGAATATTGTTAATTGGTTTTATTGCTTGTTTTATGTGTCCTGTTGGTTATTGATATGTTTTATAATGTAATTCGATATGCTGTAAACCATTCTGAGCCAGTCAGAAAAGACGGTATACAAATCAAAATAATAAAATAAATAAATAAATACCAAATGAGAGACTCCCTCCTGGGCACACAGAAAACCGGGGGACTGGGAAGGCGCTGAACAGACTGCGCTCTGGCACCATGAGATGCAGAGCCAACCTTAAGAAATGGGGCTACAAAGTGGAATCCATGACATGCGAGTATGGAGAAGAGCAAACCACCGACCACGTACTGCAATGCAACCTGAGCCCTGCTACATGCACAATGGAGGACCTTCTTATAGCACTCCAAGTGGCCAGCTACTGGTCAAAGGACATGTAATAATAATAAAGCCTTGAAAGATGGCGTTTAAGAGGTGACTTGATCGAAGTGTATAAAATCATGCATGGGATAGAAAAGGTGAATAAAGAAAAAATATTTTCTCTGTCACACAACACTAGGACTAGGGGGCACTCCCTAAAGCTCCAAGGTAGGAAAGTTAGGACTAATAAAGGGAAATATTTCTTCACCCAGAGGGTTATGGAATTCACTTCCAGAGGAGGTTGTGACAGCTGTCAGCCTGGACAGCTTCAAGGCAGGATTAGACAGATTCATGGATACCAAGGGAATCAGTAGTTACTGAAATGGACATCCAAGTGCCACCTCTGTGTTGATGGAGGCAGGCAGGATTTCCCCGGGTACTGGTTGTGGGGGGTCGGGAGCAGGTGAGGGTTTTGCCCTCCTTTCTGCTAGAGATCCCTGTGTACAACTAGTGGGCCACTGTGTGACACAGAATGCTGGACTAGATGGGCTGAGGCCCGATTCAGCATGGCTCTTCTTATGTTATGTTCTTATGTTCTTATGTTCTTAATAATCTTTATTTATACCCCACCATCATCTCCCCAAAGGAGGGGTGGCGGCTAACATGAGGCTAAGCCCAAAATTACAACAAAATAGAATACAAGTACAGCAAAAAAAAAATAATACAAAAAGCAAGAATGCCATCAAAATAAATACATAACATAACAAAATAAAATAAAACAGTTCCAGAAAGACATGATAGAGTAACAGAACGCCAAAGTGTTTTTAAAAAAAACCAAAAAAAAAAAACCAAACCAGTACAACTGTTTGGTTTGCTCCTGACACAACAAATAAACAAATAAATAAATGGCAGTTAAAGTGGTGCCAAAGTGCATTAATTCTACAGTGCAGATGCACCCAAACAGAATTTCAACCTAAGTTTGATTTCTATTAAAAAATTAAATGCACATGTCTTCAAGTAAAAAGGTAAAGGTTTTCCCCTGACATTAAGTCCAGTCATGTCCAACTCTGGGGGTTGGTGCTCATCTCAATTTCTAAGTTGAAACATCGGCGTTGTCCGTAGACTCCTCCAACGTCATGTGACTAGCATGACTGCATGGAGTGCCATTACCTTCTCGCCAGAGCGATACCTATTGATCTACTTACATTTGCATGTTTTTGAACTGCTAAGTCGGCAGAAGTTGGGGCTGACAGTGGAAGCTCAGGCCGCTCCCCGGATTCAAAACTACAGAATGAGGAAAAAAATGTGAGAATTTTTTAACAAGTGGGAGAAAGTGACTTTCATAAATTCTCTCCACTAGCTATTGGTCTGTCTTCTATTCATTTCTTGGGAATCTCTTAAAGCCTTACCCCAAGCTTGAAACATTAGTTTGATAATTAATTCAATAATATTAACCATTAGAAATTTGAAAATTTATTCACTGCCAATAATTGTAGCAATCATTCAATTAGCTGAGTGACCACTGATGCACTCACTGTTGAAATCTGACCATGGGATGTATATGTAGGTATGCTCAGCTTTGGAAAGAGAAGATGGAAGCAGTGATAAGATAGTCATCTTCGACTATGTGACGGGATGTCATATAGGCGATGGAGCAAGCTTGTTTTCTGTTTATCCAGAGATGAAAGACTTTATCCACAGCATTTGCATAATTTGTAATAGTGACAACTTACTGGGATGGTCACTATGCTTGTGCAATCAGGGTAAACCTTGACCCGTTTTGTGTTCTGGTTTTTGGTAGAGGCCCCGATCCTTTTTTGGGAGCCTCCTGACATTGAGAGGGCAGATACAGTTTTCCTTCGTTACTTCGTGGTTCGCTTTGAGCGGACTTGCTGTTTCACGGTTTTCAAAAAATATTAATTTAAAATATGTATTGCTGTATTTTCTCTGTTTTGCGGGTTTTTGCTGCTGCCAATCTCTGAGGTGCTTTCCCTCCTCAGTCCTCCCCCCCCCACCTTGAAGGACCGTTCCTTCCTTTCCTTCACTTTATTTTAAGTTTATAAAGACTTAAAATAGTGTATAACTATTAAAATAATGTAGAAATGTTAAAATAAATATAGCACCCCTACATCACGCTTTTTCACTTCTTGCGGGAGGTCCTGGAATATAACCCGTGCAATAAGTGAGGGAATACTGTATCTGTTTTCTCTCTGGGGTACCGAAAGATCTGTTTTCTATTGGCCCATTATTTGGGGGGGCTTCCCAGAGAAGAATGTAGGATAAAGCCATGCTCCATAATATGAAGATTTTGACATAGTGAAGCCATTGTGGTTATGTTTTTGTTTCTGTTTTTTGACATACCTTCACCAGATGAATCTTTACCAGAGAAGAACTTCACAATGGTAAGAGCGCTTCCATAGTGGAATATGCTACCTGAGAATGTGACAGAATCTCCTTCTCTGGGGGCTTTTAAAGTTGAATGGCCATCTGTCCGGAGTGATTTGGTCATGTCTTCGCGCATGGCATGGAGTTGGACTTGATGTCCCTTGGGATTTCTTCCAACTTTATGATTCTAGGAGGAACAGGGCTTAAGCAAAAACAAGCCTTTGCAGTGTTTCTAGCTTGTGTGTTCTTTGTCATTGACAACTGTCTACTGCTCAACCACACTCTTGCCCACTTGTATAACATGAACATCAATTAGCTCCAAATTTGACCAATTTACATTACTGGACACAGAAGCTGTCTGTAAGATTCTATCTACAGCAAGACCAACTACCTGTTCCTTGGATCCTTGTCCTTCTTGGTTGGTCAAGGATTGCCCAGAAGGGCTCCGGGTCCCTCTGATGCACATAATAAATAATTCGCTGGAGCAAGGAATCTTTCCAGACACCCTGAAAGAAGCTATAGTCCGCCCCCTCTTAAAGAAACCCACCTTAGACCCTGCGATGTTGACCAACTACTGCCCGGTCTCTAACCTCCAGTTTCTTAGTAAGATGATTGAACGTGCGGCAGCAATCCAACTTCAGAAATTCTTAGGCGACACGGATGGCCTGGATCCATTTCAATCTGGCTTCCATCCCGGACATGGGACCGAGACTGTTCTAATGGCCATCTCTGATGACATCCGTCGCCAGCTAGACAAGGGAGGATCGGTACTGCTGGTGTTGCTCGACCTCACCGCAGCTTTCGATACAGTAGACCATGATCTACTGATCCAACAATTAGCTGCTATTGGAATTCAAGGATCAGCAATAACGTAGTTCAACTCATTCTTGAGAGGGCGCAGCCAATGAGTGGAGTGGCTGGGCCAAATATCTGAGAAATCCCCTCTCAACTGTGGAGTACCCCAAGGCGCTATTCTATCGCCAATGCTGCGCCCTCTCAAGAATGAGTTGAACTACGTTATTGCTGATCCTTGAATTCCAATAGCAGCTAATTGTTGGATCAGTAGATCATGGACTAGCCTTCAACTAGGCACAGAAGGAACGTGCCCCAAGAAACATTCTGTATGTCACCCTGCACCTCGTGATGCATTGTATTGTGTTTTAATGTGTTTTTATGCTTTTATTGTAGGGCTGCATGTCTGCGACATGATGCCCATATATATTGTTGTTATCCGCCCCGAGCCTGTGGGGAGGAGCGAAATACAAAATCGAAGAAACAAACAAATAAATAAATAAATGCTGTTTGACATCTATGTTCGACCTCTCACCAAGCTAGTCCGGAGATTTGGATTAGAATGTTTCCAATATGCTTATGACACCCAGCTTCTCCTAAAACTAGAACCTGGAACAACTTCAGTACCGGATAATTTCAACCGGTGTCTTGGAGCAGTGACAAGATGGCTACGTGCCCATAAATTGAAAGTAAATCCAGCAAAAACTGAAATCTTGTGGCCTAGCCGCCCATCAGAATTGGTCGGTCCATTACCATCTTTTGAAGGGGCACCGTTAATTCCATCCCCTACTGTGAAGAGTCTCGCTGTTATCCTGGATTCCAAAATGACGATGGAAGCCCAGATGGCCTCCACTAGTAAAAGGGCCTTCTTTCATCTATGTCAAGCGAGGCAGTTGGCGCCTTATTTACCAACAGAGGCGCTGGCTACGGTAATCCATGCCACGTTTACATCGAGGCTGGATTACTGCAATGCTTTGTATGTGGGCTTACATTGAGCAGCAATTCGCAAGATCCAAATTTTGCAAAATGCAGCTGCTAGACTCCTCACAAAAACATCAATGAGGTGCCATATAACACCGTCTCTGCAGGGCTTACATTGGCTGCCGGTTGAACACAGAGTCCTCTACAAGACCCTGGTCGTAGCATTCAAGGCACTCCGAGGTCAGGGTCCTCCATATCTAAGAGACCGTTTAATGCCACTCCACCACCAGAGACTGCCACAGTCAGCTCATGAGAATCTTCTCTATGTCCCTGGCCCTAGAGAGGTTTGTTTGGAGTCCACAAGACAGAGATCCTTCTCCATTGTAGCCCCAATCTTGTGGAACTCCCTGCCGCCAGAACAAAGAGCCACTCCTGATCTACATACATTTTTAGGGGCACTTAAGACATGGCTCTTCAGAAGAGCCTATGATTGAGTAACAAGCAGTGACTATGTAACCTGTTTATTTTAATTGTGTAAGTTGCCCAGAGCACCTTTTGTGGAGGGCGACTCATAAGAAATAAAGTTAGTTAGTTAGTATACTATTATTTATTTATTTATTTATTTAGGGGACTCAGAGTGGCTTACAAGATATATATACATACAATATATTATATTATTATCATAGTAAAATATCAGTATTATATACTACTATATACTACTATATTGTACTATACCATTATATTGTAATATTATTAGTAATATTATATGTAATATAAAATATATAATTATAATATCATATTATTACTATTATTTTGTCTTAAATTATCATATTAATGTTATATTATAATATGTTATATTATATTATATTGTCTTACATTATAATATTATAAATATTATATAATTATACTAGCTTTCATTGGTGAAATGTTGGAATCCTTGTCTTTCCTCCCATTTTGGATGCTTTGTCCTCCTGCCTCCTCCATTTTAGCTACAGCACATTAGTCCTCATTCCATAAGAATTTCAGGCAAACCAGCTGCCTCTTCCCTTCAGTCCTTGAGGGCTTATGGAACAAAGAGGGTACATTGCTGTTTATTCCAAAGCATTAAGCCATGCCACTGGTCTTTTGATTATTATAACTGGTCTCTCTTTGGCCATCTCTAATGGATTCATCTAAGTAGGGGCCATGATGGGAGCCATCAAAGCTGCCATCCCAGAGCTGAGTGATCCATTCCCAACCCATGATTTCAATTAGAGAGTCATTAGCAAAAAAACGTATCCATCCCAATTCCCACTTGCCGGCATGTTTCTTTCTCCCAGTTCTGAGTGCTGTTCTGTGGTTAATATTCAATGTTCACCCCCCCCCCCCCCAAGCCCACCAGATTTACTAAAACAGGGCAGCTGCTCCTAATAAACAAACATATTGATCATACAGATATGAGCTGTCAGGGACTTAATTCATGAATGAAGTGTGCTTCAATAAGTGCCTAGCGGGTTTGGGTTCGACTTAAAAGGATAGCATCATTTGCTCAGAGGCGAGGCTGCAATCGCTAGTGTGGAGTCAGCAATGCACCACCTCTCCTGGAGCAATAAATTCGCCTCTCCCCATTTTCAGATGTGATTGCTTCCACTCAATGGGTTAAATCTTGCCTCTAGGATGGAGAAATGTTCAGGGCTTTTGGTCAGAAATGGGGAAACCAGTTAATGAATCCAGAGAGTTTCCAAACTATGTGACAAGATGAACTGGCAACATGGCTCCATGCTTCACCTATTTGTCTCACACAGCTTGCTTTATCCAGGATTTTATCTTGCTCTAGGGTGGAATTTGCCAAGGCTACCCTTTGCCTTATTGTTCTCATGTTTATGATCTAATTATCCTTGTCTACTGGCAGCAAAGCTCAGTCAAATGTTGCTTGTGAGGTTTAAAGCCCTTAATGACTTCAGATCAGGATATACAAGGGACAGGTTGATTTCCAGCATCTACCTTGTTTCCAGCACTTGCTCTGATGCCCAGCAAATGCTCAGGAGAATGGAGGGGGAGAAGAGGGAAGCTTACAACAAAGTAGATTCAGTATGGCCAGGGACCACCATGGCACGTGAGAAGGGAACAGGGGACTGCCATCCAAATATCTGTAGACTGCTGAACTCAGGTAGGCTATATGGGATAGCAGTCAGGGCAGTTGTGGCTGGCTCAGGTTGGGAACTGGCCCTACAGTTGGAATGAGCAAACTTCTCAATCCTCCACTAGCTGTTGGTTATGTATATAATTGCTTATTGTATTGTATGTGTGTATTGGTTTGCAATTTCACCTAGTCTCTTTGTTGTGGGAGGGGCTGCAGGCCATGTGATCAGGTCTGGACATGTTCAGGATTAAGACTCTATTTTTAGTTTGTAGAAGCCATTAGAGTCTTAGAGATAGTAAAAGTCATCTGTATGCTTTTAGAAGTCAGTGTGTGTGTGTGTTTGAATTACACTGTAGGAATAGTTCAGTTTAGACTTCAATATCATGGATTATGGACTATTGTTTCTAAGGAAGATGCCTTGTGTTACCTACACAGAGAAACTACGTAAAATCCTATTGTAACTGGATTGATAAGCAAAATGCCAGTATGCTGTAAACCAACTCTGTTACTTTTAAAGAAGACTGTTTATTTTGTTTCTTGAGAGCATGATTTAAAGGCAAATATATTTTAAGGGAGAGTAGATTTTTGGGGGGCAACTAAAGAAACACTTCTGAAACTCTGCTGAACATATATATGTTTTTGTGCATTGGCATATCTTTGTCCCTAGCAGTTCAAAGACATACCTAGGTGCATCAGCGTGGTGAAGTCATATTTATTTGTTACAGGTTTTAAATGTGTTTGATGTTTATATATATGTATGTATATTGTAAGGATAAAACTTAGCTAACCTTAAAGGGTTAACAGGAACATTAGCTGACAGAGTCTCCAGGGAGTTTCCGTTACCGTGGAAACAGGAGGCGGAGTCTGTAAGTGGCTCTGGAATCTTGAGATTCAAATCATGTCAGTTGGTGGTTAACTGCGAAAGCAGAAGGTGTGGAGAGTTAAGGAGTCTGTTTTTAACCAGCTATCAGCGAGTGTTAAAAAGACTCTGGTTCTACTCTGAGGGAGAGTTGCAGTGAAGCCTGATTCTACTCTGGGAGAGAGTAGCAGTGCAGTTGTGTTTAACTGCCAGGGAAGCAGTTTGATTTAAGGACCAGCAGTGTGTAGAAAACTGCTGAGTTGTCAGTTCTAGGAGAGCAGTGATATAGTAGCAGACTGTATCTCCATAGTTAGTATATTGTAACCTTAAGGAAAGTGCCTCTGAGCAGATATTGTAACCACCCGATCTCTTGAACTCTGAAACCTCTATGCTTAAGCCTTTGTTTGAATAAACTTCATAGTCCTTTGAGTAAAACATCTCTTCTAGTGGTTCTTTCTCCCACAAGCCTTGAAAACAACTGTCTACTAGTGGGTAGCCAAGCACAGTAAATTATATGGTGACAGCAAGTGAAAAGTAAAAGAGTCCTTACATATTGTGGTGGCATTGGTAGGACATTCTGCCCTGTCACAGTAGAATGTTCGAATCCTCACATTCTCGCCACACTTAAAACACAGATTCGAAATCAGATCCTCACAAAGTTTGAGCCTTGACATAATTGGTGGCTGTGGATACAAAGGAAAACTTTATAGATCAAGAGAAAAGATCTTTACATTATTGGCTGGCAGCGGTCAGGATAGTCGACCCTGTCACAGTTTTCAGATCGAATCCCTTTCTCGTGAAGTCTCTTCTTTACAATCAGTTTAACAGCTGAGAAATCTAGTTGCCTAGTATGAATGCTGGTGAACATCCTTTTTCAAAAGGTTGTGACTTCTAACAAGGTTATGCCTTTCAAGTGACCGCTGGTTTTTCAAAAAGGTTATGAATCCCATGATTATGGAGATTCACATTTCCCAAAACCAACTCTCCCCACATCCTGTAAATTGGGGGAAAGCCTAAATCTTGGTGTAAAATGCTCACTTACCATTGACTTAGGTTAACCCAAGGCTTTCTCCCACTTAAGGTGGCTTAAGGTGGCTTCGCCTGGGTTAACCCAGATTCGCCCTGTGTGAGATTTAGTCACCAAGGACCTGATCCGTAACCTACAGGTGGCAGAATGGGTTAAACCCTCGTTCTAGCAGGACGGCAGACAAAAAGGTCAGCAGTTTGAATCCAGGGAATGGGGTGAGCTCCTGTCTGTCAGCTCCAGCTTCTCATGTGGGGACATGAGAGAAGCCTCCCAAAGGATGATAAAACATCCAGTCATCCCCTGGGCAACGTTCTTGCAGATGGCCACTTCTCTCACACCAGAAGCAGCTTGCAGTTGCTCAAGTCGCTCCTGACATGAAAAAAAAGTGGGCAGTGGAGATGGTTCCCTGGCCCAGTGGTTCTCAACCTTCCTAATGTCACAACCCCTCAATAAAGTTCCTCATGTTGTGGTGGCTCCGAACCATAAAATTATTTTTGTTGCTACTTCAGAACTGTCATTTTGCTCTTGTTATGAATCGTAATGTCAATGCCTGATATGCAGGGTAAATTTCCATTCACCGGACCAAATTTGGCACAAACACTTGATTCGCCCAAATTTAACTGCTGGTGGGGTGGGTGTTGTAGTTGCTGGGATTTATAGTTAATCTACAATCAATGAGCATTCCGAACTAAACCAATGATGGCATTGAACCAAACTTGACAAGCAGAACTCCCATGACCAACAGAAAATACTGGAAGGGTTTGGTGGGCATTGACCTTGCGTTTGGGAACTGTAGTTCACCTACATCACTGAGAGCACTGTGGACAAAGAATGATGGACCTGGACCAAACTTGGCATGAATACTCAGTATGCCCAAATGTGAACATTGCTGGAGTTTGGGGAAAATAGACTTTGACAGTTGGGAGTTGGAGTTGCTGGGATTTATGGTTCACCTACAATCAAAGAGCATTCTGAACCCCACCAACAATAGAATTGGGTCAAAATTCCCACACAGAATCCCCATGACCAACATTGAATACTGGTGTGGTGGTGGTGGTGGGGGGGCTGTTTTTGAATTCTGGGAGTTGTAGTTCACCAACACCAAAAAGTATAAGAAGGACAGATGGAGAGATCTTTAGCCTTTTCTGTCAAAAGGGTTCCTAAGACCATCAGAAATATGTGTTTTCTGATGGTCTTTGGTGACCCCTCTGAAACTCCCCTCGTGATCCCCCTAGGTGTCCCAACCCCCAGGTTGAGAAACACTGCCCTAGCCCCTTGGGTTCTAATCTAAGTTTCTAAAGCACTGCACCATGCTGATTCCACTGAGCTTGTTTTGAATTCATCTTACATCTTTTATAGTGTTTTTTAAAAATAAAAAATTGAAAATTTCCTTAGGGGTCAAAGTGGGGGTCAAAGTGAAGGGGGCGGGGCCAAAGAAGAGGGCCACATGACCCCTTGTAAATGGCCAATTGTTCATCACCCCCTTAAAGGTGTTCACCGTCCCCCAAATTCCCCTGAGTCTCCCACAGCACCCTTGGATCGCCTCACTTTGGGAATCAGTGGTTTACATTCTGATGTTGCTTGGCCCAGTCATTGGAGCTTTCATTTATGAAATGTTAGGGAGTATGCAACATACTTTTTCAAGGCTGGCAATGCTGAAAAGAAGAGTAGGATGATCCTTCCAGGAAAGCAAGTGTCCAAACCACAAGAAACAGGGGGAAGAGCTTCAGTTAAGGAAAATGAGAGGGCAGAAAGTGAGGGAGGGAGAGAGAGGGAGAGCCACTCTGATGTTTCTAACCAAGGTTACAAAGAGGATAATGGGAAAATAATGCCACATCATCAGTTTTATCCTTTCTGAAAAATGCTCCTTCGGAGGGCTTAGAGATTTTTATTTTAAAATCAATGATGTTGTGCTTTTTTATAAAAAAAATAAAAATAAAGCAAGAGCAAAACTCTGTTTATTGGCAATCACAGGATGAAAAGCGATCTGGACACCCTTTGGGGTCAACCCACTGGGACTGCACTGCAGTGATGGGGTGGAAAACAAATGGAGAATGTGCGCGGGGGGGGGGGGGAGGTGTAGGAGAGAAATGCTCTCTCTTTTCTCCGTAGCCAAATGAGGAACACAAAACCAGTACTATTGATCCTTTCTTCCCCATCATATAACTGCCACTTCAAGAAAATGAGATGGTCTTTTTGATCCTCCAACTGGCTGTCTGAGAACAGTTGAAGCTGCCTTCTCCTTGAGATGGAAGCCTTTGACAGTTTTGCTTTTTGTGTGTGTCTGAAGTTTTAAAAAACCTTTCTGCCCCAAATATGAATGTGCAAACTTTTGCAAATTGTTCCAAAGTCAAAGGAAATGGAACACTCCTTTGGCAGCCTCCAAATCCATTAAGTGCAGTTATCTTTTGCATGAAGAATTGTCCATTCCTTCCCTTAAAAAGCTCTAAGAGGAATAAAAGCAGGATCCAGCAACTCCCACCTCACCATGCATCCCAGCATCCTCCAGTTGTCAATTGGAGGATAAAGTGGAAGTTGGAAAGTGTCTTGTGTAAGACATTTTCAGGAGCAGTGTTTGTTCCCATGGGTTTTGGCTACCTGAACTTCCTCAGTCAGAAGGCGGTTCAGGGTGTGGGATTACACCTCTGAAGACATAGGTTCACAGTCTGGGGGTGATCCTGGACTCATTGCTGACCCTGGAACCCCAGGTGTCAGAAGTGGCCAGGAGCACCTTCATCCATACTTTGAGATGCCAGACTTGGCCACAGTAGTCTACACCTTGGTCACGTTCTGTTTGGACCACTGCAATGCTCTCTACATAGGACTGCCTTTGAAGACAGTTTGAAATCTACAACTGGTGCAGAGATCAGCAACCAGGTTACTAACTGAGGTGCCATACAGGGAGCAAACAACTCCTATGTTGCAGCAGCTCTACTGGCAGCCAATAGTAATAATAATAAAAAACTTTATTTATACCCTGCCCCATCTCCCCAATGGGGACTCGAGGCGGCTCACACAAATTACAATAAAATAAAAACCAAAACACCGGCAATGAACACAATAAAAAGATACATACATATAAATAAAAACAATATACAACTAGCCAATCTGCTTCTGGGCTAAATACAAAGTGCTGGTTATTACCTATAAAGCTCTAAGCACCGGGAATGTGGCGCAGCTGGCTAAGTGTCAGCTGCATAAGATCTCTCTGTGTTCGAGGCCTGCCCGGGTAAAGGTGGGTGCTCGACCTTTAAGTGTAGCCTGCTGTCAACCTTTGCAGCCCGAAAGACAGTTGCATCTGTCAAGTAGGTAATAAAGTGGGGAGGCAAATTTTGACTGAATTATGAGGCCATTAAAGAACTCCAGAAAACACTGAGGAATGCGGAAGAGCAACAAGGGAACGCTAAGAGATGAGGAGTGCGTCAGCTCCCCCTGGTAGCCAGAGTTTGCCTCTGTTCGTCACTGTGTTTGTAAAAATAGCAGAAATTGTCTGCTAATATGTGTCCCCTTTGGGGTGAGAAGACCGGAATATAAATAAAGTAAATAAATAAATAAAATAAGCTGTTTGAGCTCAGACTGTTTGAAAGACTGCATCTCCCCGTTTTTATTCCAATGTTTAATTCTTTTATTATAAGTTTAATGTGCACTATTTTGTATTTTTTTATATGTTTGTCTTTGTGTGTAAACTGCCCAGAGTTCCTTCAGGGAGATAGGGCGATCTAGAAACAAATTATTATTATCATCATAATTATTCATTTCATTTCTCATTGTTCCTGGAAGACCCAGATGTAAGCATGGGCATTGTAATGGTTGAGATCTAATGGAGGACCTGTTGCAGCTTTGCTGATGTCTCTGTTGCCATAGGATATGCTTTGGGAAAGAGGATGAGGAGCAAATGTTGTCACTCTATTGTGCTCCTGAAAATGTCACAGGAAGCATGCAAGATCTTCATTGTGAGTTGGTCTAAATTTCAAAAATGTTAATTATGCCTGCATTGGACTTTTGGCAAAGCAATTTGTTTTATCCATGCTTCTGAAGAAGCAAGTTGGGGACAGCTCATGCACTGCTGCTTTTACTGTGCCCAGCAAAACAATGGTGCATCTATCTTCAGCCTTGCACATTATTCAAGGGCGAATTGCCTTCTGTTATTCTCTTCTGACTGATCCTGTGGAGAGTTGCTTCTGTTTTTACAAGCCCAGTAAACCCAATAGCTGGCTTTCTTGTCTGTTAAAGCAACTAGGACAGGAAGGAAAAGTGTGCACATATGATCATCATCATCATCATCAGTTTCTCACTTGTTAATCGCCCTCCATTAAAATGCTCCAGGCGATTTACATAAAACAATCGCATTAAAAATACACAATACCAAATAGACTGCATTAAACATTAAAAGCTCTGCTAAAAAGCCAGGTCTTGAGTGCCTGAGCAAAGGGTCACAAGTCACGCATGGCCCTCAAGTCCCCACAAGACAGGCAAGGAGTTCCACTAGACAGGGGCAGAGATGGAGAAGGCCCTGCGTCTTGTGCTCTTGAGACGTACTTCCCTGGGGCCTGGAACATACAGTAAGTTTAGTTGGAGGAGTCGTCGCGACCACTGGCGGCGAAGAGGGGAGAGGCGGTCTCTGAGATATGCTGGCCCCTGACCATAAAGCACTTTAAAGGTCAGAACCAACAACTTAAACAAGGCCCAGAATTCAGTTGGAAGCCAGTGCAAATGTAACAGAGTTGGAGTTATGTGGCATCTCAAAGGTGTTTTAAGCAAGTAGCCTGGCAGCCACATTCTGAATAATGCGGATCCTCCGAGTAGTCAACAGGGGAAGGCCAACATACAAGGCATTACAATAATCCAGTCTAGATGTAACCGTCACATGGATGATTGTAGCCAAGGCTTCCTCTGAAAGGTAAGGTGCTAGCTGTCTCGCCTGCCTGCTTACTAACATTAGCGATTTGGGCCTCCATAGTCAACTGTGAATCCAAGCTCTTAACAGTGGAAGCTCTTAACATATCCCACAACTCTCCTGATTTGGCAAGACAGCCCTTATTAATTCTTGTTGATCCTAAATTTACTTTCAATTTACTTTTCCTCCTTTCATTTTCTCTCTGTCCAATTGCTGAAAACTGAGCCGAAAGTACAAAATATTGTTTACATTCAATAGATTCAGAAAGGGGAAGAAAGAGTGGTATTTAGCACGGCAGGTTAATCACCAGCAACAGTAAATCCTGCCAATCAAAAGGTTGACAGTTCAAAACCTGGGCCAGGGCAAGCTCCTGGCCTTTAGCCCAGCTTCTGCCTACTAGGCATGTTTTAGAACCCAAAAATAGGGAATCAAAAATCTAATGGGGGGGGGGGGGGGATTTTTTTTATTAGTAATAGGAAGACTTACAAAAAAATTTCCAAAAATTTCTAAAATGTAACTTAATTACTAACGAAATTCGTTAGTAGTTCGTATGCCAGCGCATGCACATTCCAGATGGTTTTGGCCTACAACTCCCAGAAATCCTAACAGCTGGTAAATTGGCTGGGATTTCTGGGAGTTGTAGGCCAAAACTTGAATAAATCACACTGAATTCTAGATGGGACTCTCCAAATAGGAAGGAGGGAGCAAAGGGAGGGAGGGAGGGGTATTCTATTCTTGGAAGCAGCAAAGAAAAGGAGGAGGAGCCCCCTGCTCCTCACTGCCTCTCTCACCCCGATCCCGAGGAGCGAGGGCCCAAGTTTGCCCAGGCTGGTCATATACCTGCATTCCATGCACATGCAATAATACAGCAGTCTCTGTGAGCCTGGGGAAAAGCCAGCGTTTTCTGCTTGGGTGCACACACATACATATTCTTTGGGGAGGGGATTTGCTGCAGAATCTTCTCTATGAGCCCGGGATTCTGCAGCAAATACCCCCCCCAAGAATATGTATGTGTGTGCTCCCAAGCAGCAAACGCTAATTTCCCGGGCTAATAAGAGAAGAGCCCGTTTGCACCGCATGAGGAGAGACCAGTCAGAATACTTCGGTTTGAATTTTACCTCTTGTTATTGTTATTACTGCTGTATTATTGCATGTGCATGGATCAATGTAGGTATGACCAGTTGGATTACTTATAATATTAGGCACTTACAGTAGCATTCATTCTATTATACATTAGGTTGGTTTCTCACCCCAATACTCTTTGATGCTTTAGAACCTGGCAGGGCAGGAGAGCAGGGAAGCCTGGAAAAAATGTAAACAGAGGTTTACTCAGAAGTAAATCCACAAAAGAGGGCCCTTCATCCAAAGTGCCCTCCTTTGCAGATTTACTTCTGAGTAATCCTCTCTGTTTACATTTTTCCGGGCTTCCAGCCGAAAGAAGGAGCAAGTTTAGGGCTTGCCTTGCCATAATACTTATTGGCAAGGGAGGCGGGAGGGTGGTGAGAGAGAAGGAGGGTGCCCCCCCTTATGACCTAATAACGACACTTAAGAAAATCCTGGCCCCCGAAGTTCGAAAAAGAAAGTCCACTTCCTGGTTGGCGTTCCAGGTGCGGAAATACTCGAAAGTAGCATTTCTTACGAATTTCTTACAAAACGAATCATTTTCATAACTTTTTTCTCATGCCTACTGCCTACCTAGCAGTTCGAAAACAAAATGTTAGTAGATAAATAGGTACAGCTTAAAAGTGGGGAGGCATAAGGAAAATGCCAGAAAATGCCAGCGATTTGACCAAGGAGGAAGTTTACGAATGAAGCTCTTCGGCATGGATGTGGAGCAACAACACCCACCATAGCTGGAACCGAGCACAAACCTCCAAGATGCCAAAGATGGGGGGAAAGCCTATATATACCTCTTTCTATGTACAATATATACTTCTATCTATGTACAATTGTCTGAGTCGTCAGAGTATAAAATGGCATTGAATTTTTGCCATATAAGTGTGTACTGTGATCCACCCTGAGTCCACTTTGGAAGGACGGAATATAAATACTTTAAATAATAAATATTTTGCCCATCTCAGAAGGCTCAGGCAAAAGCAAACTGCAGCATCCAGCTTTAGCTTTTCTATTTTTCTTCATTATTAACAACTTCACCAAATTCAGATAGTGCTTGGCCATATGTATCCCACTTTTCAGCTGTGAAATGTGTGTTTGTGGGTGGGTAGGTGGGTGTTTGTGTGTGGCGGGTGAAATGGAGATACAGAGAACAAGAAACTGAAGGGGGAAAAAACGCCTAATCCAGGATCCATTTTATATTATTTAGCATTGGGAAAAAGAAACCTCCTAAAATCACCCAAGTCATTAAAAAGATGCAGCCTTTGTCCTGCTGTCTGCTTTATGTCTGCTTTATGCTGGTTTTATTAATGCTGTGGCTCATCTTTCTTTATTTTTATATTCACATTTTAATTGTTTTATAGGCTGTGATTGAAGTGTGTTATAAAAATAATTGTTACAATATGGGAATGGCACTCTTACTTTTATGGGCAATGCTCTCAATTGTAGATTCTTTTCCTACATTGTGTGGTTAATAATTGTGCTTGCACATTACATTTGCTATATCTGTGTTAGAGGCCATAGTTGTAAATAAATATGCAACTAATACTATGGGAATTCAGCTTCCAGAAAGAATGCTTTGTGATCTTACCTCCAAAAGAGCTTAGGAAAAATACTGTTTGGACTGGGGAGAGGGACAAAATGAGGGCATTGCCCAGCATCTCCAAATTCTTTGTCCTGTCATATGAAATCTTTCCCTAGTGCCCAGATTTCTAGCACTTGCAGTAACTTGAAACTGCTCGAGCATTTAGAAATATAGTTCAGGCTTTCAAAGAAAAGGGACAAGCAAAGAGCCCAAGGGATTGTGAACATAGTAAATAGAAAAATTCTAGGTATTCATGATTACCAACCTCTGAATGTCTTACATGCTAGATGCATGCGGACATAAAGCAAATTGAATCGGGATTTGGGGGAGAATTCCTATTTGATGAGGCATTGCTTTCATTCTGATCCTCCTATTGCTACAGCCCTGAATTCCACACCTTGCATAGCTAGTGGTAGGGCATTATTACGTGAGGCAGACTAACTGGCATTACAGCTAGGGCATCACCTATCACAGGACACTGTGTGCATCCCGCTACTGGCTTGCCTCCTACTGTGACCCTCTTGTCCCATCAATAGCTCCCATCCCATTACCAAATATTCCTGTTACCTACCATAGTGTGATGTATCCACTGGCTGCAAATCTGCCTCTGGCCTAAATACAAAGTGCTGATGCATCTCCGTATACAGAGATTGAGCATTGCGATCTGCGGAGGAGGCCCTGCTCCAACCCCAGTCTCAAGCACAGCTGGTGGGAACAGGGGGCTTCTCCATGATCGCTCCCCGCCTCTGGAACTCCAAAGTCCAAAAACTGCCCCTTCTCTCATCGCCTTAAAAAAGTTGCTAAAACACACACTTATGCACTTTGGTGTATGGAGATGAGGAAGACTAATACATCTTTAGATTTACCATCACCAGAGATATTAAATCCTATCCAAATACTGGAACTGATAAGAACCACCAGTGGGTCAAACCCTTGTGCCGGCAGGACTCAAGACCGACAGGTATAGGTTCGAATCCGAGGAGAGCGCAGAATAGCTCCCTCTGTCAGCTCCAGCTCCCCATGCGGGGACACGAGAGAAGCCTCCCACAAGGATGGCAAAACATCAAAACATATGGGCGTCCCGTGGGCAACATCCTTGCAGACAGCCAATTCTCTCACACCAGAAGTAACTTGCAGTTTCTCAAGTCGCTCCTGACACACACAAAAACCCAACAACAACCTGGAACTGATTTCAGTCTGTAAGCTGTTAACAAGGTCTTAGTTCAGCTATATTATATGATCATGTTGATTATGGGTTATTTAAGTTGCAATTTTTGGTTAATTTTTATTTTGTATTAAGTTTATAGTTATACTAGCTGACCCGGCCACGCTTCGCTGTGGCTTTTTAATCCCTTTCTTGTTTATTTGCCTTCTCTGTCCTTCCTTTCATCCTTGTTTTCTTTCTCTCTGTTCTTCTTCCCTCTTTCCTTCTTTTTCCCCCCCTTCCATCCTTTGATTTTTTCCTTTTGTCTCCTTACTTTTTTCTTATGTGTCTTCTCCTCGTCGTTGTGGGAAGGGGGGTCTTCCGCCGCTTCTCAGGCGGTTGTTGAGGCGGGCAGGGTGGGCATTGTTGTGGGCGCCTCCTTTGTCGCTTCCTAGGCCTCCTCCTCCGCCTCCTAGCTGCTCCTGGACACGCAGCTCGGGTCCAGGAGTGGCATGGAGTCGGTGGAAGAGGGCAAGGATGCGAGGAAGCAGGCGTGAAAGAGGAAGTCCCGCCTCTCCTGGTCAGAAGTCCTCCACGGGACTACACTTCCCAGAAGGCCCGGCATGGCCAGTTCCTGCTCTTGCGGAGCTTTCTGGGAAGTGTAGTGCCATGGTTGTGGCTGTTTCCCCCGTCGCCTCACAGCTGCTCCTGGACCGGGGAGGCGCGGGAGGCGCCGTTTCCGCCTCCTCCGCTGGGTTCTCGGTCCTCTCCGTCGCTTTACAGGGGCTCCCGGACCCAGGCGCCGCTCCTGGATCCGGGTGGTGCGGGCGTCGTCGTGGGCGCGTCCTCCGTTGCCTCCTCGCCCGATTCCCAGGCGGCCATGCCGTCGCCCGTGTGGCCCGGGAACGGATGCGAGATGGCGGAGGAGGCAGCGGAGGAGCCGGTCACGACACCGCCCGCACCACCCGGTTCCAGGAGTGGCGGCCGGGTCCGGAAGCCCCTGGAAGGCGACGGAGGAGGGCGAGAATGCAGCAGAGGAGGCGGGAACGGCGCCGTCCGCGTCTCTCCGGTCCAGGTGCGGTTGGGAGGCGGCGGAGGAGGGCAGTGGCGGGACGGAGAGAGGGGTTTGGGTTTCGCCGATCTCCGGCCCTGCCTCCCGCCCTGGCGTGCATGGGGAGGCAGGGCCGGAGATCGGCAATCCGCCCTCCGCAGCCGTCTCCCGCGGATCCAGCGCGGCGCCTGAAAGAAGGTAAGCCCGGGAGCTTACTTTCTTTGAGGCTCGGTCGCTGGATGGGGGGGGGGCGGCGGAGGGCGGATCGCCGATCTCTGGCCCTGCCTGCCGCCCTGGCGCACATGGGGAGGCAGGGCCGGAGATCGCGATCCGCCCTCCGCCGTGGCCCCGATTGTTGCGGCGGCGCCTGAAAGAAGGTAAGGCCGGGAGGTTACCTTCTTTCAGGCGCGGTTCAGGGTGAGTGGGGAGAGAGGAGACGGGATGGGTTTGTGTGTTGGGGGAGTGCGCCTGCACGATTGCTCTCCCTGTGTTCTGCGCTCGCGCCAGCGCAGAACGGGAGGCAATGGGCGGTTTTTGGGGGCTTGTTTTGGGGGTTGCAAGGTAGGGAGGTGGGTTTTTTTGTTAAGGTAATACCTCGTGATCTGGGGGAATGTGTCTCGTTGGATTGGTGTTTTTGGGGGGCATAGTTTGGCCGTGCATAACGTCCGTTGCACGACCACTCTCTTTTTATATATATAGATTGCTTATTTATTGTTTGATGTATTCTGTTTTGATGTAATTTGTTAATATGCTATTTGTATGCATTGAGTGCCTGCCATATGTGTTGGAAACCGGCCTGAATCCCTTTGGGGAGATTCGGCCGTCTACAAATAAAGATTATTATTATTATTATTATTTCATTTTTGTGCTGACATTTCTGTGATGTATTTATATATCATATCAGAAGCGAACCGAGGGTGATGTATTTAAAAAACACAAAAATTTTAAAGCTTGGCATGCGATTAAATGTCCTTTGACCAGTAGCCACTTAGAGTGCCTCTGATGTTGTTATAAGAAGGTCCTCCATTGTGCACGTGGCAGGGCTCAGGTTGCATTGTAATAGCTGGTCTGTGGTTTGCTCTTCTCCACACTCACATGTTGCGGACCCCACTTTATAACCCCATTTTAAAAATTCGGCTCTGTATCTTGTGGTGCCAGAGCACTTTCTGTTTAGTGCCTTCCAAGTCGCCCAAACTTCTGTGTGCTCAGGGGGAGTCTCTCATTTGGTATCAGCCATGCCCTTGAGGTTCCAGGTTTTGGCCTGCTACTTTGGTACTCTTGCTTGCTGAGGTGTTTCCATCACCGTCCATCTGCAACATTGATGAAGTACTTTCCACATTCCCCGCATGCTTTTTGCTGGAGATCTTTTTATGGCCTCGTAAATTTGTTAAGTTAGCCTCCCCACACATAGGTGGTACCAAAATTTCCTACTTGACAGATGCAACTGTCTTTTGAGTTACCACTATTTGGGGGACGGCACCTTAAGCATGATTCAAGGGTACTACCAATCTCTAAGACTAGCTTGTAAATAAGTGAAAGAAAAGATTCACCATGTCTTTATGGAAGATTTTCATGTCACCTATCAGAAATGATTATGGTGTCAAGCTCATGACTTCTCCTTGGGATAAAACATCCTTTCTCCTCCCCTTCCATTTATTTGATATGGCCTTCTTTAGCGAGAGGCTAGTGGGCTGAACGTGATGCATCAATCATGCAAGG
This sequence comes from Anolis apletophallus, assembly GCA_030556195.1. NCBI lineage: Eukaryota > Metazoa > Chordata > Lepidosauria > Squamata > Anolidae > Anolis > Anolis apletophallus. The sequence continues at coordinate 102,210,073 of JARBWK010000004.1, forward strand.
AAATTGTTCTCCTCTTCCTGCTCTCTCACCAACCGTTGCTCAGTCTTTTTCACTTTCCTCCCCAGATGTCTTGGTGAAACTTCCTGCCTACTGGAACACTTGCCTCAGAGCAAAATAAGGCACACATTATACAATTATCCCTTTCTAAAATTGCTTTTCTAATTTGCATGCATGGATCTCCCGGTCCTTGGTGTATGGGACAGGGGAGGTTTAATGCTTTTGCCCTTATTGTGGCACCAGCAGCAACAGTCCGTGCCATGCCCGCAATGGGCAAAAGCATACACTCCACAATTACACAGATGGAAAGTAGGACATGAAGGTCCAGGTCACAGCAGAATGTGGTCCAGATGGTAAACATTATTAATGAGGAAGGACACACAAACTAGGAGAAGTTGTAACACTTGCCTTTTCCCTGAACATATTGGGAAGATTGATGATGATGATAGTAATAATAATAATAATAATAATTAGGTGCAGTGCCTAAAGACCTTGGCCTGCACTTAAAAACAATAAGTGCTGACAAAATTACCATCTGTCAGCTGCAAAAGGACACCCTACTCAGATCTGCACAAAGCTGCAAAAGTTAAGTGAAAGAAAAGATACACCATGTCTTAGATCTGCACACATTATTCACTGATACATCACACAGTCCTAGACACTTGGGAAGTGTCTGAGATATGATCCAGTACCACAGCCAGCAGAGTGACCTTATTCGCTGTGTACTAATCTTGTTGTAGGGAGCCCCCGGTGGCGTAGTGGGTTAAAGCGTGGAGATGCTTGTCAAGCAAAAGGTCGCAGGTTCGAATCTGGGGAGCGGCGTGAGCATCTGCTGTCAGCCTTAGCTTCTGCCAACCTAGCAGTTTGAAAACATGTAAATGTGAGTAGATCAATGGGCACCGCTCCGGCGGGAAGGTAACGGTGCTCCATGCAGTCATGCAGGCCACGTGACCTTGGAAGTGTCTATGGACAATGCTGCTTCTTCAGCTTAGAAATGGAGATGAGCACCACACCCAGAGTTGGACTCGACTAGACTTAATGTCAGGGGAAAACCTTTACCTAATCTTGTTGTGTTAATAATAATAATAATCATAATCATAATAACCTCGAAAAGCACTTGAATAGCCTTAATTTGGACAGAATATCAATCCACATGCTGAAGGAGGCAGCACTTCTCGGAACTGCGCACATTCTACGAAAACATCTCTAATATCCCAGGCCCTTTGGAAGAGCCTGATATTCAGAGTTGAATTCCAGACACTTGACCTAATGTGCATGTGTGCTGTGTTGTTATGTACATGTAATAAAATAATAATAATTTTAAGAATGTAAGATTCTGCCTCTTCCTGTCCTCTCGCTGTTGAATTAACTGAGTGTACAATGAACTTGGTCTGCGGCAATTGAGGACAAAGGGGAAGATGGGGTGCAGAGAGAGAAACTGGGGCATTTTAAAAGCAGCTGAGAAAGTGGGGTGGCAGAGAAGCCTTTGGGACCATCCTTGCCAAATCAGGAATCGTGGAAGGTATGCAGGAGAGAAGCTTCCAGTCCTGCCCATGGCACTTCTCCTTTCAATGTAGACTGGTGGAGGTCGAATCCAGAACAGAACCAATGCAAGTGACCACAGGCTATTTCATACACCCTGATCCAACTACAGATCATGCTTGATAACTGTGAAAATAAGATCTCAACAGGTTTTAACTGTTAAGACCATTTTTCTTTAAGGACAGATGTCTATGAGAGCCAATGGAAGTCTCAGTGAGAGGATATCTCAAATGACTTTCCCAAGCTTTTCTCCAGTCCCTTTAGAGATCTCACCTCCATCATGAGGTTGGGGCACTGAATGTTGTGGTTGTGCAAGATGTAGGTCATGAATTCTGTAGCTGAGCAAATCTAGTAAAGGTAAAGGTTTCCCCTTGACATGAAGTCTAGCTGAGTCTGACTCTGGGGTGGTGCTCATCTCCATGTCTAAGCCGAAGAGCCAGTGTTGTCCGTAGACACCTCCAAGGTCATGTGGCCAGCATGACTGCATGGAGCACCATTACCTTCCCGCCACTGTGGTACCTATTGATCTACTCACATTTACATATTTTCGAGCTCTTAGGTTGGCAAAAGCTAGGACTAACAACAGGAGCTCACCCTGTCCCCTGGATTCGAACCACCAAGCTCAGTAAGTTCTGCAGCTTAACAGTTTAGCCCACTGCACCACCACGGCCATGTTGAAACACACCATCAAATCACTCTTGAGAGATAGCCATATAGCCTCTGTTTAGAAACTTCTAGAGAAAGATACTTCGCCACCGCCACCCCCCCCCCCCCCCCCTGGCAGCACATCATACTAAATGGCCCTTGCGATTATTCCAGCTCTATTATGCTTTGAAAAGTGATCCCACTAAAACAGTGGTTCTCAAACTTTCCAATGGTGTGACCCCTAAATATAGTTTCTCATGTTGTTCCCCAACCATAAAATTATGGAGCTCACCCCATCCCATGGATTCAAACTGCCGACCTGCAAGTTCTGCAACTTAGCGGTTTAACCCGCTGCACCACCACAGCCCCTTTAACAAATCTACTTTGTGTAAAACACTGATTTGTGTCTTCTTTCCTTTGCGAATCCAAGGCCCGTGACACAAGTCGACACGAACAGAGCAAACATTACAAGGACAGATTGAGTGACAGTGTCACAAATGTGTGGCCCAATGCTACTGCTTTTAGTCAAAGGCAGTTTCTGCTGTTTACAGAAACACTAAGAAAAACACTGAAGAAAATGTGCAGATTTTCTCTGAGATAAACAACAACGCAACATCCCATCATCCCATAATGGCCTGCACTAAGGATCTTCTTTTTAAGAGCCCAGTTTACCACGCAAAGAGGGAAAGAAGTGAGAATTTAAATTCCCTAAATAACTGCAGGAGTAAAATGAAAGTTGCTTCCATTATCCCAACAAAAAAGCTTCCCACCTTTTATTTGGCAATAAGCACAATTTTCTAGTAGAAAAGGAGAGTGTATTTTCCAAAGTAAAAATAATCAAATGAGCACCCAGCAGCCCTTTTTATATCAATGTTTTTTAAAGTAATGAATGAATGCACACTTGGCTACCCTGGTGCGTTCTGTACATTGTACAATTTTGGCTAATTTTGCTAACTTCTTGGCGAGCAATTCCTACTTTTATATACTTTGATTTCCCCTCACAAATGTATCAATTTTTGGTTGCATTATCCCTTCATACATACATGTTTTGATTAATAAACTTTGCTGCACCATTTGGAGATATGTGAATCTGGGAGGATAATAGGTCTGACTCATCCACTGACTCAGAAGTACAAGAGTAGGTAAATTGTCAGAATAAATGTCTCTCTCCCCTATTCCAGAGCCAATCACACAAAGTTGAAAGCTTGCAGTAACTGGAGGTGTACTGTGACCACCAGTGCTGCAGAATTAGAAGAGGCATGAATGGAGAAACTTTCCAAGAGGAATACGCATCAAGCCAAACCTGACTGGAACTGCCTTCCACCTGGAAACCGATGTCCTCACTGCAGGAGAACACGTAGATCAAGAATAGGGCTTCACAGCCACCTACGGACCCACCACCAAGACACATCACTTGGAGGACTATTTATTTATTTATTTACTTACTTACTTACTTTATTTATATTCCGCTCTTCTCACCCCGAAGGGGACTCAGAGCGGATTACAGGTACACATAGTTATCAGACAATTCCTGCCGTTCCACATATGTACACACATATAGACGAACAGAGGCAAACTCTGCCACCAGGGGGAGCTGACGCACTCCTAATCTCTCAGCGTCCCAAGCGTCCCTAGTTGTTCCTTCTGCATTCCTCAGTGTTCCCGGAGCTCTTTAATAGCCTCATAATTCAGTCAAAATTTGCCTCCCCACTTAATGTGGTACCTTTATCTCCTACTTGACAGACGTAACTGTCTTTCGGGCTGCAAAGGTCAACAGCAGGCTACACTTAAAGGTCGAGCACCCACCTCGACCCAGGCAGGCCATCATCGGAATCTCTTTTGCTCTGAGTTCTAGTTTCCAGAGCAGCAGAAAACAAGACTGCTCCCACTTCCTTATGACATGCTTTCATATATGTATACATGGCTCTCATGTCTCCTCTCCACCTTCCCTTCTGCAGGCTAAACATGGCCAGCTTTTTAAAACGCTCCTCACAGGGATTCATGATCTCCAGACCTTTGACCATTTTAGTCGCCCTCCTCTGGACACCTTCCAGCTTGTCAATATCTCTCTTATACTGTGGCGCACAGAACTGCACAGTATTGCAGGTGAGGTCTGATCAAAGCAGAATAGGAAGACACAATGACTTTTGTTGATCTAGACCAGGGGTGTTCATTAGGTCTATCGCGATCAACTAGTCGATCGCGGAGGCAGAACTGGTCAATCGCAGCAGCCAGGGCCGGATTTCTGAGGGGTACTTCTGCCCTGTGCACGGCACACATCTTACTCCGAGCTGCCTGGCTCAGACTGCTCTTGACGCTACTCCCCCGCCGGGGCCTCCATCTTCAGGGTTGACTGCTGCTGTCGCAGCGTGGCCTGAGGAGGAGGGAGGGAAAAGAAGGAGGGCAGCAGAGAGAAGGAGGGGGAGGGCACCCGGCCCGCACATGTGCATTTGGAGCATGCGGTGGCTCCAAATGACGAGCCATGAGGGAGGAAAACAACAAGGAGGCTTTGGCAGCCATTTTCTGCCAAAGTCTAAGATCTGCAACTGCAAGGAGTTCATCTACACAGCAGCTTTTGAATGACCTTGCAGCTTAAAGCTCTGTCTGCTTTCATTCTGCCTGTTTATATCTGTAGAATGATGTCAGGGTGGGAGAAGGAACTCTTGTCTGGATGCATTTTATGAAGTGTCACTTATTTTTGCGAAAAATCACGTACATGTCCCTTATTTCTTCTATCAAAATATGGGTAGGTAGATCATTGTGACTTGGTTGTTTTAGAAGTAGCTCGCATGCTGAAAAAGTGTGAGCAGCCCTGATCTAGACACTAGACTCCTTTTGATGCAGCCCAAGATCCCATTGTCTTTTTAAGCTGCTGCATCACACTATTGGCTTATGTTCAACATGTTGTCCATGAAGACTCCAAGACCTTGTTCACATGGACTGTTGTCGAGTCGGGCATCACCAATTCTGTGTCTTTGCATTTCATTTTTTCTGCTTCAGTGGAGTATCTTACATTTGTCCTTGTTGTTTTGGCCCAGCAATCTAATTCTGTTAGTTTTGGCCCAGCAACCTAATCTGTCACATGACCTTGGAAGGATCCATGGACAATGCTGGCTCTTTGGTTTAGAAATGGAGATGAGCAATAACCCCCAGAGTTAGACACAACTGAACTTAATGTCAGGGGAAAACTTTTACCTTATTGTTTGTGATGTATGTGATTGTTTTAGGAATGTTTTATGATGATTTTAGGCTGTTTGTGTAATTTTATTGTGTTGGAAACCACCTTGGGGAGGGGCAGTCTAGTAAAGCTGAACAATAAATAAATAAATAAATACATAAATAAATAAATAAATTTTCAATTCTGATCCTGTCCTCTGGAGCTATCCCTCCTAATTTGCTGTCATCTGCAAACTTGATAAGCACACCATTTAAACTTTCACCCAAAATATATTAATAAAGATTGTTGAAAGTTTTATGTTACAAAATTATATTTGTACCTTTAAGTGTTCTCAGTGATGTTAATTTTGGTTGTAACAAGTTACAGCAGAGGTGCTCAACAATTAGATTCCTGGGGAAAGGTGGGGGTCTAATTGTTATGTCCTTAAATACTCCTTTCCATTTTGTATCTTCCCTTTAGAAGCTTCCTTTGTGGATGTTTTCCTTTGTGACTCTCCTGTATGGATATTTTATTTTACTTACAATAAAGTAAGTTGACTTTATGCTATGGAGTTTTTCTCAATGACCACATTACTTCTGGGCTAAGCTGAAGCTGCTGCATTTTGTTTTATTCTGCTAAATTAGGTTTGTGTTTTATATTTTGGAAAACCTAACCCATAATCCCTGACAAAGATGTTGAACAGTACTGGGCCCAAGACCGAAACTTGTGCCACTCCACTAGTCACTTCTTTCCAGGATGAAGAGGAACCATTGGTGAGCACCCTTTGGGTTCGGCCACTAGACCAATTATAGATCCACCTAATAGTAGTACTGCCAGGCCCATATTTGATGAGTTTGCTTATAAGAAGGCCATGGAGGACTTTGTCGAAGGTCTTGCTAAAATCAAGATATGATACATCCACAGCATTCCTTGCATCTACCAAGCTTGCAACTCGATTGAAAAAAGAGAGATGATGAGACTGGCATGACTTGTTTTTGAGTAATCCATATTGACTTTTAGTAATCACAGCATTCCTTTTTAAGTGATTGCAGACTGCCTCCTTCATGATCTGCTCCAAAATCTTTCCTGGTATTTTTTATTTATTTCATTTATAACCCACCCTTCTCTAACCCCAAAGGGGGACTCAGAGCGGCTGACAAAAGGCAATAATTCAATGCCGCATACATAGGAACAAAAAACAACAACATATCAAAATACAACAAAACAGATTAAAAACAGTTACATATCAAAATACCCACATAATCCCCGTTCTACATTCATATGCTGTCCAAGCCAATCCTCAGTCCGCCAACACAACCCTATCATTCTCAAATTGTCCATCCACTACACATCAAGACGGTCCCAAAGCCACGTCTTTAGCTTTTTCCTAAAGGAAAAGAGGGACGAAGTTGATTTTATTTTGCTGGGGAGCGAGTTCCACAGGTGAGGGGCCACTATTGAGAAGGCCCTGTCTCTCGTCCCCACCAAACGTATTTGCGACGAAGGTGGGATCGAGAGCAGAGCCTCCCCGGAGGATCATAAATTTTGAGGTGGGACATAAGGGGAGATACGTTCGGACAAGTAAAATGGGCCAGAACCATAAAGGGCTTTAAAGGTCAAAACAAGCACTTTGAATTGTGCTCAGAATTGGACAGGCACCCAGTGGAGCTGGCACAACAGAGGAGTGGTATGCTCCCCGCTGGAGTTAGTAACCTGGCTGCCGAGCTGGACTTGAAGTTTCCGAACAGTCTTCAAAGGCAGCCCCACATAGAGTGTGTAGCAGTAATCTATTTGGGATGTAACCAGAGCATGTAACCACCGATGGCCAGATCAGACTTCCCAAGGTATGGGCACAGCTGCCACGCAAGTTTTAACTGTGCAAAAGCTCCCCCGGCCACCGCCAAGACCTGGATTTCCAGGCTCAGCTATGAGTCCAGGATCACTTCCAGACTGTGAACCTGTGTCTTCAGGGGGAGTGTGACCCCCATCAACACAAGCTGTAACCCTATATTGGCTGGACGGTATTACATGTAGTATGTGAAATCTAACTGCTCTCTGGATGACTGGTTGTAAGGAGCAGGGATCAAGAAAACAGGTTCTCCTTCTTGCCCTAACAGCTTGTCCACACTAGCAATGATTAACAATTGTAACCAATCCATTTTATTCCACTCCCAGAGTTGTTTACTGACTTCTGTGTTCAGTATGGCATTCTTATGCGAAATGGTTATTAAAGGTATCACAGGTAAGATTAGGTTCGGGAGGAGTTAGACCTGTCACAATCCCGAATAGCTCAGCTAGATACAAATTTGCAGGTCTAATAAGCGCAGAATAGAAAGCTCCCCTCTATATCATGTGACATAGAAGCTGAATTTCCCACCATCTGTCCTAGAGGACAGTGTTTCCCAACCAGTGTGCCGAGGCACACTAGTGTGCCGTGAGCGATCATCAGGTGTGCCATGGGAAATTGGAACCTCCAGGAATGGAGGGGGGGGGGGAGTCTAGTGTGTTGAAGTATAAAAACCTTAAGAAACCGACCTCGATAAAGGCACAAAATGGCAACCACCCCCCTCCCCACCCATTATCTACTTGGTCTCTCTCTCTCCATGCATTGGGAAGGCCCGCCTCCCTTTCCCCAAGTAGAGACCTCCTCTTGCCTCCTGGGGGTTCTGTGTGGGAAGTTTGGCCCAGTTCTATCATTGGTGGGGTTCAGAATGATCTTTGATTGTAGGGGAACTATACATCCCAGCAACTAGAACTCCCAAATGTCAAGGTCTATTTCCCCTGAACTCCATCTGCATTCATATTTGGGCATATTGAGTATTCATGCCAAGTTTGGTCCTGATCCAACATTGTTTGAGTCCACAGTGCTCTCTGGATATAGGTGACCTACAACTCCAAAACCCAAGGTCAATGCTCCCCAAACTCTTACAGCATTTTCTCTTGGTTATGGTAGTTCTGTGTGGGAAGTTTGATTCCATTCCATCATTGGTGGAGTTCAGAATGCTCTTTGATTGCGGGTGAACTATAACTCCCAGCTGTTGAGCAAGACCTTTGTGTGTGTCTTTCTGCCATTCCTGCCAGGATATCTATGTTGTGTTCATCGAAACAGGCCCAGGTTTCACACTGAGTGTATAAATACATTTAGAGACATATTAACTATATGTGTGACTGTGTTAGAGTGTCATTTTGTGTCATTTTGGTTGGTGTTGTGCCCCAGGATTTTGTAAATGTAAAAAGTGTGCTGTGACTCAAAAAAGGTTGGGAAACACTGCTCTAGTCCAGTGATTTTCAACCTTTTTTGAGCTGCGGCACATTTTTTACATTTACAAAATCCTGGGGCACACCACCAACCAAAATGACACAAAATGACACTCTAACACAGTAATACATATAGTTAATAAGTTTTTAAATGTATTTATACACTCACTCAGTGTGAAACCTGGGCCTGTTTCGATGAACACAAAATAGATAGGAATGGTAGAAAGACACACACGAAGCTCTTGCTCAACAGCTGTCAGTCTCTCACTGTTTTAAGTGTTTATCGCAGTCAAGCCTGAGAAGCTTTCTTTTTTCTTTTGTCCACCACTCATATTAGGGCCTTCATCTGTGTCATAATTTTGTCCAGGGCCCTGTTCGGCATTTGCATTTTCCCTTCTCAAAAACTTCTCCATCACTGTCACTTGCTTGTCTTGCTGTGGTCCCAAATTACCACTGTCACTTGACGCGCAGTTGCAGCACTAACTCTAACTACCTGTCCCGGAGGGAACTAGCCACGGTGATCCAAGCCACGGTCATCTCGAGGCTAGATTACTGTAATGCGCTCTACGTTGGCCTGCCTATGTCGTCGATCCGGAAGCTCAAGCTGGTGCAGAACACTGCCGCCCGGCTCCTGTCTGGGGCCCCAGCAGGTTGCCGTATAACACCAATTTTGCAGGATCTGCACTGGCTGCCTATTGAGCACCGGGTCGCCTTCAAAGTGCTGGTTCTTACCTTCAAGGCCATCCACGGCCTGGGGCCAGCGTATCTGAGGGTCCGTCTTACCCCATATTGCCCAGCGAGATCACTGCGGTCTGAAGAGGCCAACCTCTTGGTAGTTCCATCTGTAAGGTTGGCCCATCTAACAGCTACTCGCCGGAGGGCGTTCTCAGTGATAGCCCCTACGCTATGGAACGCCCTCCCGGCCGAAGTTAGAGCCTTGAGTGACCTACTCCCGTTCAGACGGGCCTGCAAAACTTGTTTGTTTAGGCAGGCCTTCGGAGAGGCCCATGTGGATACTCACTCGGCTGTATATATTTGCTGCTGCTTGTTTAATTGTACTGCCTGTTTTAATTGTGTTTTTAAATGTTTTATGTTTTTAACCCATGGCACTGTGCCATTGGCTCTTGTGAGCCGCCGCGAGCCCTTGGGAGTCGGCGGTTGAGAAGTTCCAATAATAAATAAATAAATAAATAAACTTTGTTTACTTAGCTGTGTCTGAGCAAATCCAATATGGCGCGACCATAGCACTCTCGCGTCTCTTCTTAGGTGTGCTATGGTTCCATTTCTTAAAGGGACAGATGCGCCTTATAGTTTATAGTTTTGGGCCGGAGAGATAGCACAGTGGTAAGAACAGCTGTGCTTGCAATCTGAAGGTTGCAACTTCGATTCCCGATCTGGCTTGGACACCCAGCTGTAAGCCCTGTCCACTGTTCACCCAGCAGTTCGAAAACAGCCCAGCTGTAAATAGATGAACTACCAAATGTGGGGGAGGATTCTTTTCAGCAAGGACTTTACAACACCTGAATAAACAAAGATCGGCTGTCGGAAGGTGGAATGCGGAACTGAGGAACAGAGGCCCTCCGTCATGAGGATGAAGCAACAGCACCCCCTTGTGACATAATGACGCACCCTGTGTCACAGCCAGAAGAAGAATTCCTTCAAAAATTGTATGTGTTGTATTGTAACTGTTTGTATGTGTTGTATTGTAACTGTACGTCTTCCGGCAGGTATTGTCTGCCGTATGTGTGATGTAATCAGCTCTGAGTTCCCTTCGGGGTGAGAAGAGCGGAATATAAATAAAGTGTATTTATGTATGAATGAAGTTCGAAAATAATTTCCCACAGCACACCAGATGATTTCTTACGGCACACTAGTGTTCCGCAGCACACTGGTTGAAAATCACTGCTCTAGTCATTGTCCACCAGGCGTCTGGGTCCGTGTCTGTCTTTGATGACGTAGGAACCTCTCTCCACCCACCCTCGGCGTCTCTGCTCACTTGCATGTGAGCCAGCAGCCCGTAATTGCTTATGCACAATGTATTATATGATTTCTATGGTATTCGCCAATTGAATGTATTGATGCGACTATGATTTTTGGTTATTACTGTATTGTTGCTATTTGAATACAGGGACTAGTATGTCCGATATATAAAGATAAATACAGATCATTGTTATTTGAATATATACTGCTCTGCTCCTACTTTATTGTCCACCAGGCAACAGATAGAGCAGGCATGGGCAAACTGTGGCCCTCCAAGTGTTTTGGACTTCAACTCCCACAATTCCTAACAGCTGGTAGGCTGTTAGGAATTGTGGGAGTTGAAGTCCTAACACCAGGAGGGCCAAAGTTGGCCCATGCCTGAGAAAGAGGCAAAGAGTCTTTATAGATTCAGTCATTACCTCTTTCTTATAAGAACGAAATAAGTGAAAACGAAAAGGATGCATCACATTAAACGCAAGTATGTTGCCAAGAGCTACAGCTACCTGTTGTGCATTTTGAAAGCCTTGGTAATGAAGGGGCAGGTTATAATGAACTATTCAAACCAGGCTTCTTTTCCTCTTCCAGTTGTTAATTATTTTATTTACTTTGGTCTGCAGAAGAACTGTGGCATTCACCCGCCAAGAAATTCCCATGGGCTAATTTGGGTATCGCATTTAATAGAACTGAAAGAGTAATAAAATTATATTAACATTGCAGGCATGCATCTCATTTCTAAAATGATTCATATACTTATGCAGGCTTCTCTTCCCCCCTCTCTTCCTTTTCTTCAGCTGAATTCATGCATTGTTATTAATGTGCTAGTGCAATGCCATCTTGCTAAGTCCATACCTGGAAAATGGTGTGTTGTTACTTTTTCGCAATTTCGAGGAAATCACGTGCAAATGAAATGAAAACACCAATAACAATGAAGCCCCTCGAAGAAGATTATTAATAGGATAGCAGTGATTATTTGAAAAATGAACTGTTGAAAAATGAAAAATGAACTGTTGAAATCTCCAGCATTCTCCTCTCTAAAGGAAGCATATCTTTAGAAGAGTTGCCATTGATGCCTCTTAGTTTCTGTCGTGTGCCTTCAATTCATTTTGACTTACTTCTTCATCACACTAGATAAATCCACTTAAAATCTGATTTCTGCCTCCTGCAGAATTCTGCAGTTTGTAGTTTAGTGAGGCTGTTAAAGGCTCCTCCCTAATCTACAAACCCCAGAAATCTGCAGGAGGCAGCAAACAGATTTAAAGTGGATTCATTCTTTGGCGTGGTGAGGCTCTCGGCCAGGGGTGCTCACACTTTTTCAGCATGCAAGCTACTCTTAAAGCAACCAAGTCCAAAAGATCTACCTGCCCCCGCCGCTGTGTGCTCCTGCACGCTCCCGCCGCGGTGCATTCTTGCCACCATGCATGCTCCTGCTGCGCTTTTTCTGCCTGCGGGGCATTGCAGGAAGGAGAAAGCACGAGGCGGGGCATCCAGAGGGAGCGCTCCGCCCTGCCTGTCTCACCGGCAACGGAGGCTGCACAGCTGCTTCTGGACGAGAGAGAGGCAGGGCGCTCCCTCCAGAGGCCCCGCCTTGTGCTTCCTTCTTCCTGCAATGCCCCGCAGGCGAAAGAAGCACCGCGAGAGCGGAAACCAGCAGCAGGAGCGCGCGTGGGCACAGGGTGTGCGCATGCATGGCAGGAGCGCCCCATCCAGCTGGTGAGGCTCGAAGATCACCTGGAAGAGGGCCGAAGATCTACTAGTAGCTCCTGAGTTACCTAATGAGCGCCCCTGCTCTAGGCAGTGTTTTTCAGCCATCCTAATGCTGTGACCCCTTAATAAATAATAATGATACACTTTATTTATATTCCGCTCTTCTCACCCCGAAGGGGACTCAGAGAGGATTACAGGTACACATACTAAGCAGACATTCCTTGCTGTTTGCACATACACACATATAGACAAACAGAGGCAAATGCTGGCCACCAGGGGGAGCTGACACCTCATCCCTCAGCGTTCCCAGCGTCCCTTGTTGTTCCTTCCGCATTCTTAGCATTCCTGGAGTTCTTTAATGGCCTCATAATTCAGTCAAAATTTGCCTCCCCACTTAATGTGGTACCTTTATCTCCTACTTGACAGATGCAACTGTCTTTCAGGCTGCAAAGGTCGACAGCAGGCTACACTTAAAGGTCAAGCACCCACCTCGACCCAGGCAGGCCTTGAACTCATACTGGTCAGAGAGATCTTATGCAGCTGATGCTTAGCCAGCTGCACCACATTCCCGGTGCTAATACAGTTCTCCATGTTGTGGTGACACCCCAGTCATAAAATTATTTTCGTTGCTACTTCATAACTGTAATTTTGCTAGTTATGAATCATAATAACATCACACCTGTTTTGCAGGATCTGCACTGGCTCCCAATCGAGCACCGGATCTCCTTCAAGGTGTTGGTTCTTACCTTTAAGGCCTTGCATGGCCTGGGGCCAGCGTACTTGAGGGACCGACTCACCCCACACTGTCCCCCGAGATCACTACGCTCCGAGGATGCTAATTTGTTAGAGATACCCTCGGCGAAATCGGCTAAACTGACATCTACTCGCCGGAGGGCGTTCTCCGTTATAGCTCCTACGCTGTGGAACGCCCTCCCGGCTGGAACGCGGGCTATAAAGGACCTGCTCCCGTTTAGACGCGCCTGCAAAACTTATTTGTTTAAGCAGGCCTTCGGTGAGTAGGTCCTGCCCATGTTCCGCTTTAGCCGCTGTCCTGGGGTGTCACGCTATCTAATTTCTGAACTGTACCTGGGGGTTTTGTATTTTGCTGTTTTAACTGTTTAATTGTCTTAGATGTTTTATCGCATTGCTTGTGTGTAGTTGTACCTTCGGTTCCTGTGAGCCGCCCTGAGCCTCAGGGAGTCGGCGGCATAGAAGCCCGAATAATAAATAAATAAAATAAAATAAAATAATATCTGATATGCAGGGCGTATTTTCATTCACTGGACCAAATTTGATTTTGTCATTTGAGAGTTGTAGTTGCTGGGATTTATAGTTAACCTATAAAGAGCATCCTGAATTCCACCAATGATGGAATTTATTTATTTATTTATTTGTTTGTTTGTTTGTTTGTTTATTTGATTATTTCTTCGATTTGTACACTGCCACTCCCGGAGGCTCGGGGTGGTTTACAGAAAAAGTTAGAGTAAAACAATATCTGATAATTGAACCAAAATTGAACCAAACTTGCCACACAGAACTCCCATGATCAACAGACAACACTGGAAGGGTTTGGTGGGCATTGATCTTGAATTTTGGAATTGTAGTTCACCTACATCCAGAGAGCACTGTGGACTCAAACAATGATGGATCTGGACCAAACTTGGCATGAATACTCAATATGTCCAAAGGTAAACACTAGTAGAGTTTAGGGAAAATAGATATTGACATTTGGGAGCTGTAGTTGCTGGGTTTAATAGTTCACCTACAATCAAAGAGCATTCTGAACCCCACCGACAATAGAATTGGGCCAAACTTCCCACACAGAACCCCCATGACCAACAGAAAATACTATGTTTTCTGATGTTCTTTGGCAACCGCTCTGACACTCTCCTCATGACTCCCCCAGGGGTCCTATGTTGAAAAACGGTGACTTGCCCTGGAATTTTCTTGGCAAGATTTGTTCAGACGGTGTGCTATTGGCTTGAAGACATGGTGGTTTCACCAGGTCTTTGAGAATAACTAGTGCCAGCCCCATCTTCTATCCTGGACAGTCAGTCCCCCAATAGGCCCTGGAATTGAGCAGCCACAGGCCACACCTTTATCACGGTTGGGACTGGAAATTGCACCTTACCCATGTCCTGTTTTTGCACTAGTCTCGATCCGGTCCTTTTAATTTACCTAGAATTTAATTTACGAAGAATTTGTTCCTGGTTTTTAATGTACTTGTGTTGTTTTGATAATTTTATGCTTATGTTTTGCATACTCTGTATGTTGGTGTTTTGCTATTTGGAAACCACCCCGAGGCCCCTAGGACAGTGTTTTTCAACCTTTTTTGAGCCGTGGCACATTTTTTTACATTTACAAAATCCTGGGGCACACCACCAACCAAAATGACACAAAATGACACTCTAACACAGTAATACATATAGTATATATATAATTTATATTAATATTATATTTATATTATAAATATATATATATATATATATAAATGTAATGTTCATTTGTGGAATTAACATAACTCAAAAACCACTGGACAAATTGCTGCCAAATTTGGCCACAAAAATATACTAATACTAACCTAAGGAGGGACCATTAGTCAAAAAATTGATTTTGTCATTTGGGAGTTGTAGTTGCTGGGATTTATAGTTCACCCGCAATCAAAGAGCATTCTGAACTCCACTGTCCACATCATGCCTAATAGAGGTCTCCACTGTCCATAACATGCAGACTGCATTGTGGGGATCTCCACTGCCCACAACATTCCCTTGCAAACTGCATTATATCATATGGTAGCCACAGACAAGCCTGAAAGAGCCTGCATGCAGCCTTGAACCGCGCACTTGCAAGTGCTGCAAAAGCAGAGAGAAAAGAAAGCCCCCTTCCCTCCCTCTGCTCACTCTGCCCATGCGCCTGCCTTGGGGCTCACGCGCACGCACGGGGCAGTGAGAGGGACACGTCTCATGCAGCAACGGCCCTGAGCCCATGCCTCCTTCCCTTGGCCATTCTTTTTTGGGGGGAGGGTGAAGGGGAGGGTGGGCTCTTCCTGGCTTGCTCGCTTACCTCCGGGCGTGGTGGAGAAGAGGGTCGGGTGTGGTGCTGTAGTCGTGAGGAGTCACTGATGCTGCGAGGAGCTGCGAGGAGTCACTGATGGGCACCATCCGGGTGGGGATGCCGCCGCTCTGGCTGGGGTGGAGGGGCCCCACGCTGCTGTTGTGGGAGGAGGAGGACATGGCGATGGCCCTGAAGGAAGCAAGCCCCGGAGAGAAATGAAAGTGGGGAGGATGGAGGAGGAGGGGCCGCCGCCGTCCTTCTTGCTGCAGCTGCTGCGCTTCCTCGGCTTCAGGACCCACCGCGCTTCCGCCGCCATCTTCTCCCTCGGCCTCCGCCAGCAACAGCATCACCAGGAAGCGGGGGGAGGAGGAGGGGAGGAGGAAGAGGGGCGGGGAAGAGCCCCGCTCCCAAAGGGCAATTTCCCATGGCACACCTGATGATCGCTCACGGCACACTGGTTTTGGAAACACTGCCCTAGGGGAGATAGAGAGGTATATAAATAAAGTTTTATTATATTATTATTCCCCTGGGAGATTGTAACTTGCCCTAAATCACCCACTGGGTTTCAATGGCCAAGTGTGGATAAAGAGTCTAGTTTCATGGAGTTCTGGTCCAATGCTTAAACCATTGCTCCATAAATCTCTTTTTTCGAGAGGAAAAAATGGGGTTTTGATGATGGTGATGATTGTGGTTATATTTCTCTAGGGACCCACTTTGCCACAACAATACTGCTATTACCTTCACCCATGCATCCATGGCTATCTCTCAGTGCAATACCTAAGTGGTGGATGCTCCCATCAGGCTTACATTCTGAGATGTAGACACTCAATTAATCAATGAATATTCCATTAGTCTAATCACTGCCTGATCTATGAGTATGAGCTGTGAACATTGATTTCTGGTGCAGTTCTCATTGACAGAATAGCCCAGCAGGAACTGGTGTGAATGATCCCAAACTGGCTTTTGAAAAGTCCTATGGGACCCCTATCCCCATCTCTTTCCTTGGAGAAAAGATAGGTGGGAAGGTGTGATTTATGCTCATCCATTAATCATGGCGGCTTCAATTCCTTGTCACTTTATGGATCCCAAGTGAGATATTAACGCTTGCAGTTTTATGACTCGAATTCTCAACTAGTCAAAATCCTCGCAAGCCATAGGTATCAGCTTGCCTTTCAGACAAGGGATGGCCTTTGTTGTGACACGTCTAATAAAGATCTCAGCCAAGGAGCAAAGCAGGCTCCGTAGGGAATAGTTTTTGTGTTTGTTTGCTCCTACCTTATATTGTTTCAATTTTTTCTGGACATGCCAAATCTTACAAAGGGAGAATGGAGAAGCTTTATTCAGATAGCTCCCTCTCTGTCTCTTGACTTTTATAAGGGAGAATGATATGGTGCTATTTTGCCTGGATAAATAAGATACATTTATCTCTGTAGACTTTGCAGCCAGTCTACAGTCTACAGTCTGCAAAAGCCAGTCTACAGTCTACAGTCTGCAAAACATAGCTAACGGTCACTAGAGAAACCAGCTCCGGCTTCTGTTGTGTGTTGAAGTAGTTCAGACAAACACATTCCATTTTAGAAGCCAACACAGTATTGGGAAGAAAAACAATTTGTGTGAATATAGAGTAGGAATGGGCCACATGCCCATCTTTAGCTATTGTAAGATTTACAATTACTGTCTGCACTAGCAAGCATTTATTTGTTTGTTTGTTAGATGTATTGGCCGCCACTCCCAGCCGGCTCGGGGCAGCTTACATCAAGCATCACAATAAAACAACAAATCTAAAACAACAATAGAACCACAAGGATAAAACAATTCCTAAGAGATAACACAAGTCATAGGGGATAGCACATTACAACTCAAAGGCCTGCATGCAGGCCTTCCGAAAAGCCAACAGATTACACAAGGCCCAAAACTCCGGGGGTAGTGTGTTCCAGAGAACTGGGGCGATGATGGAGAACGCCCTTCTCCGTGTTGAAGTTAGGTGATATTGTTTGACATTGGGCACGGCTAGAAGATTCCTGTCAGGCCCCGAGCCCCACAAGCCTCTGCTTCCCATAAACAATACTGTGGCCATGATGGCTTTAAGATCCTTTCCAGGCCTGCTTGCCTTTCTCATGAGAACCTGGTGAATTGTTCAAGGTTACCAAAGCTATCCCGGCCAATAAGCGGAGAGGCCCGGCCCTGAGAAGAGCCTGACTCCCCAATTAGCAGCTGGGGAGGCTAATTGGGTTTACATTCTTAAAGAGCTGAGGTAGCTAAAACAACAGCTACCATTCATCATGCCCACTTTGACACTCAACGCAAAGTTACGTGGCTAGATCAAAGGGTTTGGACAGTATATCCGTGTAGAGTTGGCCCGGAGCCTTATCTCGTGCCAACAGCGCATCCAGGACAATGGATCTTTGAAGGAGGCCGCTGGGCCTTACTAAGGACACTGCCTGCCTATATTGGATCTGGCCCGCTTGGGCAAAAGCCTTGTTTCCTTCCTACGTTCCTGCTTGTTCCTGAAAAGACTTTCCTTTGCTTTTGAATCCCGCTTTGTTCCTGATTGCCTCCGGCTGAATCCTGATTGATACAGGACTATTTACTCCCTGCTGAATCCTGTGTGTTGCTGCTATTGAAAGCACTATAAGATTGCTTTCAACCTCTTTCCTATAATTACATTCTAAATAAACCTGTTGTACCTCAGCTGATTGCGTGGTTTATCAAGGGAGGTCTTGACCAAGGGCCTAAAGGGCAACAATTCCAGTCTTCGGATCTAAGTGTTCTCATGGGACAGGATGAGGTTAGGCGGTCCCTTAGGTACACTGGCATGGGGATGTGCAATCCATAAAAATGGTTCAAAAGTCGTTACCAAACTAGATGGTGCTTTTTTTGTTTCTAAAATGTTTCTAAACTAAAGTTTAGAAACATTTTATTATAATTGAGAGTAATGAATTGGGAAACCTTCAGGGGTTCATTTCTCCCTCATTTTTACAGCCATTGGGAGTGAAACTCACTATAGTGGTAGAAGACATTTACCACTCTTAGCCGACCAAATATCAAAATATTTCATTTATACAAAGATTTTTGGGAAATTTTCAAATTTTTTAGAAACAACATTTTTGGTAATAAAGAAAATATGTTCCTAGTTTGAAAGTATTATGTTTAATTGGTAGTCCTTACTTTGAAAGAACATTGTTTTTGCACCAACATTTTGTTAAATAGGTGGATGACAAAGTTAAATTGGTGGACTGGACGGCAAAATGTGCTATAACATGATGTCCCTTGTGCTTCCACTGCTCTCTCTTTTCCCCTCTCCTAATGACGAGAGGCCATTTATTGACAGAGGAAAGGTAAGACAGGCACCAAGGCATCCTTTTTTACTTTGCTTTTTGAGTTTTGCTTCCTTTGCACTGAATATGAAACTGATTTTGGGAGCCTTCCAAGAATTACAAAACTAAAATGAAAAAGCATGTGGTAAGTTTCAATTTCTTAACTTTTGGCGCAGATCACATGTACGTGTCAGATATTATGTCATAAGTATGGCTCATACGAAACTGATCCGACTTACGATGCTTTCTGATTTTTTGCACATGCCTAGCATGCATAGTAAGAGTGAAGATTGCTCACATTTACAACACCTCTTAAAGAATATTTATTGTTCAAACTTACTTTGAACGGATTTATTTGTGGTTGGGATTAAGGATAGAAAGAATATTCCAAAATATTTTAAAAGTTTGCAAAAACTTTCCCTCCAAGTGTCAAGTAACCTTGATGAGCAGAATTCTAGACTTAAGGAGAATATTCGCAGCATAAAACAGATTATATGCAAAATTTTGTACATGGTTGCTTTGTTCACAAAGTAACATTTTCTGCACAGAAAGTGCTGCTTTATGCGCAAAACAACCATGTCAAAATTTTGCGCAGCATATTTCTCAAACTGCAATTTGCCATTGAAAATTGTGTGGTTTTTAAAGACCTTGTCACAGTAGAAGAAACATTTAACTAAAACAAGTACTTTCAGATTCAGGGAGGGACTCTTTGCCAGAGAAGGCCTTGAATTAATCAGGCCGAGATGGCATCTTTTCCAAAAAGTAGTCCTAGGTAGGTAACCACTAACCAGAATAGGTTAAAATGCATTCTGCCACTCATTTTGAAATGGTAAATGAAAAATTAACAGCCCATGCCGAGTTGCGTTCGATTTATTTTCCATTATTCCCGCTTTATTAACCTACCGGGTTGGTTGGCAGGATTAAAAGGACACTTACAGGTGATGTTTTGCCTCTGATGGCAGCTAATGTTCTTTATTGGGCTGGATATTATTTTTATAAAAAACAAAATGGATTTAGTGAAAAATAGAAAACATATAGACTTTTTTTTTAAGGGGAAAGAAATAATAGTCTAAAGAGCCAGCTATTCTTTGACTCTATGTGTTGTGTTCTGTAATAGCTTTGGGAATGGAAGTGGGTAGGGGGAAAAAACCCATTGCAGGTAAGTGCGTTATTAGAAAGATTTCAAAGAGGGGGGGGGGAATCATACAGTTCCCTATCCCGTAATCTTCCTCTACCATTTTATTATTATTATTTTACAAGAGATGAAATTAAATGTTTTCTTTGATAGCACAATGGCTTGTGTTGTAAGGAGTGATACTCTCTTTTTTATCATTACCACTAGAAAGGCTGTGGTGCTCAGTGTGTGGCTCTGTATTCCTTTTTCTGGAGTTGTAATTATGGTGCTGTTTCGCATTCACAAAAATCATAGAGCCATCCATTGGAAGGAACCCCTGCCTCCATCCGAAGTGCACCACAAGCAGAAAACCAATGAAAGGGTAAAGGCAAAGGCTGTATTTTTAGAGCAATTGCCACTGGTTTTACTTTTTATGCACGACATTCTGATGGATTTATAGTTGGTATCATTTATTTATTTACTGCATTTGTACCCTGCCTTTCTCACCCCTCAGGGGACTCAGAGCAGCCTTACAACAGACAACAATTCAATGCTCTCTCTCTCTCTCTCTCTCTCTCTCTCTCTCTCTCTCTATATATATATATATATATATCCCCATAAAATAAACAAATGGCCTTCTGATGGTGCAATGGGTTAAACAGCTGAGCTGCTGAACTTGTTGACTGAAAGGTTGGCAGTTCGAATCTGGGGAGTGGGGTGAGCTCCTGCTGTTAGGCCCAGCTTCTGCCAACCTAGCAGTTGGAAAACATGAAAATGTGAGTAGATCAATAGGTACCGCTTCTGCAAGAAGGTAACAGCACTTCATGCAGTCATGCCAGCCACATGACACTGAAGATGCCTATGGACTTCATCTTAGAAATTGAGATGAGCATCACCCTCCCACCCCCGAGTTGGACATGACTAGACTTAATGTCAGGGGAAACCTTTACCTTTGAAATAAAATCCAAGTAGTTAAAATATCAATTATTAAAACATCATAGAATCATAGAGTTGGAAGAGACCTCATGGGCCATCCAGTCCAACCTCCTGCCAAGAAGCAAGAAAATCACGTTCAAAGCACCCCAACAGATAACCATCCAGCCTCTGTTCAAAAGCCTCCATAGAAGAAGCCTCCACCACACGTTGGGGCAGAGAGTTCCACTGCTGAACAACCCTCACAGTCAGAAAGTTCTTCCTAATGTTGTTATTATTATTATTATTATTATTATTATTATGTTCAAACTTCCTATACCGCCACTCCCCGAGGGCTCAGAGCGGTTTCCATGTTTGACATAGAATACATAATGGACAGACGATACAATACAGCAACAAAAGGAAGGTGACTAACATCTAAGACAGGGGGAGAGGGGGACCGAGCTCGTGACCACATGGGTCGGGGAGCTGTCCAGGGCTATCCAGCTTGGCCATCAAATGAGGGGAGCCTGGGAGGGTCCCACAGGTCTAACAGCGACTTTAATGTTTCTAGGTCCATCGGGAAACAGTCACCACGCACTCGTGGCTCTGGTCTCTCCGCCGTCGGATTGTCCAGCCTCCTAGGTTGAGGGTTCGCCAGAAGGTGGCGCCTGGAGTTGGCATTCCAGAAGGTCCTTCTGGAATGCCAACCTAATGGTCAGGTGGAATCTCCTTTCCTGTAGTTTGAAGCCTGCCACCTCAGGAGGAGAAGGAAGAAACGCTGCTGCTCTCCCCCCCTCCCCAAAGCCAACTAAGAGGAGGAATGGGACTGAGGAAGAGACTTTAAAAACACCTGTCTCCTGGCTGTTGCTTACTACATCTGCCTGCCACCTCAGGAGGAGAAGGAGGAAACGCTGCTTCCCCCACCCCTCCCCAAAGCCAACTA
The DNA here is from genome assembly GCA_030556195.1 of Anolis apletophallus. Taxonomy (NCBI): domain Eukaryota; kingdom Metazoa; phylum Chordata; class Lepidosauria; order Squamata; family Anolidae; genus Anolis; species Anolis apletophallus. Next base: position 102,231,699 of record JARBWK010000004.1, read on the forward strand.
AGAGGAGGAATGGGACTGAGGAAAAGACTTTAAAAACACCTGTCTCCTGGCTGTTGCTTACTACATCTGCCTGCCACGTCAGGAGGAGAAGGAGGTAACGATGCTGCTCTCACCCCCCTCCCCAAAGCCAACTAAGAGGAGGAATGGGACTGAGGAAGAGACTTTAAAAACACCTGTCTCCTGGCTGTTGCTTACTACATCTGCCTGCCACCTCAGGAGGAGAAGGAGGAAACGCTGCTGCTCTCTCTCCCCTCCCCCCTGTTGCTTAAAGCCAACTAAGAGGAGGAATGGGACTGAGGAAGAGACTTTAAAAACACCTGTCTCCTGGCTGTTGCTTACTACATCTGCCTGCCACCTCAGGAGGAGAAGGAGGTAACGCTGCTGCTCTCCCCCCCCCTCCCCAAAGCCAACTAAGAGGAGGAATGGGACTGAGGAAGAGACTTTAAAAACACCTGTCTCCTGGCTGTTGCTTACTACATCTGCCTGCCACCTCAGGAGGAGAAGGAGGAAACGCTGCTGCTCTCCCCCCCCCCCAAAGCCAACTAAAAGGAGGAATGGGACTGAGGAAGAGACTTTAAAAACACCTGTCTCCTGGCTGTTGCTTACTACATCTGCCTGCCACCTCAGGAGGAGGAAACGCTGCTGCTCTCCCCCCCCTCCCCAAAGCCAACTAAGAGGAGGAATGGGACTGAGGAAGAGACTTTAAAAACACCTGTCTCCTGGCTGTTGCTTACTACATCTGCCTGCCACCTCAGGAGGAGAAGGAGGTAACGATGCTGCTCTCACCCCCCTCCCCAAAGCCAACTAAGAGGAGGAATGGGACTGAGGAAGAGACTTTAAAAACACCTGTCTCCTGGCTGTTGCTTACTACATCTGCCTGCCACCTCAGGAGGAGAAGGAGGAAACGCTGCTGCTCTCTCTCCCCCCCCCTCCCCAAAGCCAACTAAGAGGAGGAATGGGACTGAGGAAGAGACTTTAAAAACACCTGTCTCCTGGCTGTTGCTTACTACATCTGCCTGCCACCTCAGGAGGAGAAGGAGGAAACGCTGCTGCTCTCCCCCCCCCCCCCAAGCCAACTAAGAGGAGGAATGGGACTGAGGAAGAGACTTTAAAAACACCTGTCTCCTGGCTATTGCTTACTACATCTGCCTGCCACCTCAGGAGGAGGAAACTCTGCTGCTCTCTCCCCCCCCCCCAAAGCCAACTAAGAGGAGGAATGGGACTGAGGAAGAGACTTTAAAAACACCTGTCTCCTGGCTGTTGCTTACTACATTTGCCTGCCACCTCAGGAGGAGGAAACGCTGCTGCTCTCTCTCCCCCCCTCCCCAAAGCCAACTAAGAGGAGGAATGGGACTGAGGAAGAGACTTTGGAAACACCTGTCTCCTGGCTGTTGCTTACTACATCTGCCTGCCACCTCAGGAGGAGAAGGAGGTAACACTGCTGCTTCCCCCCCCCCCTTCCCCAAAGCCAACTAAGAGGAGGAATGGGACTGAGGAAGAGAGTTTTAAAACACCTGTCTCCTGGCTGTTGCTTATTGTTTCTACTGTATTGTATTTAATGTTTTATGTGCATTTTGAAATTATGTGTATTACTTGCTTTCTGTAAACTGTCTTGAGTCGCCGAAAGGCTGAGAAAGGCGGTATACAAATACAGTAAATAAATAAATAAATAAATTGCTCCGTGCTCTAGTTTCAAGGGCAGCAGAAAACAAGCTTGCTTCCTCCTCCCTGTGACTTCCCCTCACATATTTGTTCATGGCTATCATGTCTCTGCTCAGTCTTCTCTTCCGCTCTTTAAGCCGCTCCTCATAGTGCTTGTTCTCCAGACCCTTGATCATTTTAGTCGCCCTCCTCTAGATACGTTCCAACTTGCCAATAACTCTCTTCAACTGTGGTGCCCAGAATTGGACACAGTATTCCAGATGTGGTCTAACCAAAAAGGAATAGAGGAGTAGCATGACTTCCCTGGATCTAGACACTAGACTCCTATTTATGTAGGAGTAATTGGCTATTTTAGCTGTATCACATTGTTAAAATCATTCAATCCAAATCACATCAATTAAAATCATTCAATCCAAATAATAATCCAGGGCTGTTCCATTTGTCAATCATAATAATTCATATCACTTATTGCACTGCTCAAATTACTGATCAAAGGCTTGGTCCCAAAGCCACATTTGAGTTTCCCCCCCTGAAGACCAGGAGAGAGGGGGCTTATCTAATTTCACTGGGGAGGGAGTTCCTTAAGCGAAGGGCCATCATTGATAAGGCCCTGCCTCTCATACCACCAGTCGTGCTTGTGAAAGAGGTGTAACTGAGAGCAGGGTCTCTCCCGACGCTCTTAACCTCAGAGGTGGATCATAGAGGAAGATATATTCAGACAGGTAAGCTGGGCCAGAACCATTTAGGGCTTTATAGGCTAAAGCCAACACTTTGAATTGTGCTTGGTAGCAAACAGGCAGCCAGTGGAGCTAACGTAACAGGGAGGTTGTGTGCTCCCTGTATGCTGCTCCGGTGAGCAATCTGACTACCCCCTGTTGGACCACTTGAAGCTTCTGAACAGTCTAGTCAAGTCTTCATTCTCTGGAGCAGCAGAAAGCAAACTCACCCCATTGTGTGCATGATAGCTCTATAGGTATTTCAATATGGTTGGAGTTTCACTTTTCAATCTTTGTGCCAAACTAACCCTATCCGGTTCCATAAGCTGTTCCTCATAAGGTTTGGCTTCTAGATCTTCTAGCATTTTTCAACACCCTTCTTAAGATGGTCCGCCCCAGGAGACTTATGGATCCAAAGGGATTCCTGGCAGCTCTTGGGGAATTTCCTGTCTCCTCAGTAGGTGATTCTGTCGATGCTCTGGTCTCTCTCTGGAATGGGGAATTGACCAGGGCAATAGACACGATCGCTCCGGAACAACCCCTCTTGAGTCGCCGGGCTAACCCAGCTCCTTGGTTCAATGAGGAGTTGGCAGAGTTGAAGCTATCAAAGAGGTGGCTAGAGAGCGTGTGGCAGGAAGATCCTAGCGAGTCAAACCGAACACGGCTATGCCTTTACTTAAGGGCGTATGCCGCGGCAATAGAAGCCGCAAAAAATTCCTTCTTCTTGGCTAATATTGCGTCCTCAAGGAACCGTCCGGTGGAGTTGTTATGAGTAGTGAGAGGGTTGTTGAATCCTGCCATTCCGGATGGGTCCCCTGACGACTCGGCAGCCCGCTGGGAAGCACTTGCTCAGTTCTTTGAGGACAAAGTCACTTTGACCTGCTCTGGCTTTGACCCCATGTTAACGGCAGTCTCTGAGGATGGAACAAGAGCATCTGCTTGTCCGGTTTTGATGGATTAGTTTCAATCTGTTCAGCTCGAGGATGTGGACAAGATTCTTTGAGAGGCGAGAGCAACCACATGCATCCTAGACCCCTGCCCATCCTGGCTGGTAAAGGAAGCCAGAGGGGGTTTGGCAGAGTGGGTGAAGGTGGTGGTTAATGCCTCCCTTCGGGAAGGCAACATTCCAGCCAGTTTAAAACAAGCTGTTATAAAACCGCTGTTGAAGAAACCATCACTGGACCCCACTCAATTCGTCAACTATCGGCCAGTTTCCAATCTCCCCTATTTGAGCAAAGTTCTGGAATGTGTGGTCACCTCGCAACTCCAGGAATTCTTGGTAGACACTGATTATCTGGATCCGGCGCAGTCTGGCTTTAGGCCGGGACATGGCACTGAGACAGCCTTGGTCGTCTTAGTGGATGATCTACGCTGGGAGCTTGACAGGGGGAGTGTGTCCCTGTTGGTTCTGCTGGACCTCTCAGCGGCCTTCGATACCGTCGACCACGGTATCCTTCTGGGATGCCTCGCTGGAATGGGCCTTGGGGGTACTGCTTTGCAGTGGCTCCAGTCCTTCCTCGAGGGTCGCTCCCAGAAGGTGTTGCTAGGGGACTCCTGCTCGACCCCATGGCCATTGTACTGTGGGGTCCCGCAGGGTTCAATACTGCCCCCTATGTTATGTAACATATACATGAAGCCGTTGGGGGAGATCATCCGGAGTTTCGGGGGGCGGTGTCATCTGTACACAGATGATGTCCAACTCTGTCACTCCTTTCCACCTGCTACTAAGGAGGCTGTTCAAGTCCTGAACCGGTGCTTGGCTGCTGTAACCGACTGGATGAGGGCTAACAAATTGAAACTAAATACAGACAAGACAGAGGTACTCCTGGTCAGTCGTAAGGCCGAACAGGGCATAGGGTTACAGCCTGTGCTTGATGGGGTTACACTCCCCTGTAGTGTAGCCCCATCAAGGTGAAGGGGAGACAGAATGAAAGGAAGAGGAAGGAAGGAAGAGGGAGAATGGAAGAAAGAAGGAAGGGGAGGGGGGAAGGAAGGAGAGAACAAGAAGGAAAGGGTGAAGGGGAGGAAGGAAGGAAGGAAGGAAGAGGGAGAATGGAAGAAAGAAGAAAGGGGAGAGAGGGAGGGAAAGGGAAGGAGAAAAGGAGAAGGAAAGGGTTAAGGGGAGAAAGAATGGAAGGAAGAGGAAGGAAGGAAGAGGGAGAATGGAAGAAAGTAGGAAGGGGCGAGAGGGAGGGGAAAGGAAGGAGAGAAGGAGAAGGAGAAGGAAAGTGTGAATGGGAGAAAGGAAAGATGGAAGAGGGAGAATGGAGGAAAGACGAAAAGGGAGAGAGGGAGGGAAAAGGAAGGAGAGAAGGAGAAGAAAATGGGGAAGGGGAGAAAGAAAGGAAGGAAGAGGGAGAATGGAGGAAAGAAGGGGAGAGAGGGAGGGAAAAGGAAGAAGGAAAGGGTGAAGGGGGAGAAAGAAAGGAAAAAGAGGGCCCTGAGAGCAGCGGGGGATGAGGAAGAGGCAGCAATGGCAGTGCCGAAGCGGCAGTTGCGGCGCATTTGCGTCACTTCTCCCTGCTGCATGCTGGGAAACCAAGGCCCAGGCTGCTCTGGAGAGCCAGATGAAATCATGAAAAGAGCCACATCTGACTCCCGAGCCATAGGTTCCCTACCCCTGCTCCAAGCAATCTTGAGATGACAATGCAGCCTCCTCGGCTTGAACATGGAGGAAAGCACGTCCCCAGAGCCAGAGATGAGCACTGCCTCCAGAAGCCAGAAATGAAAGGAGAAGCCTCTGCCTTTGTTTGTGTGTCTCATTGCATATGATTGTAAAGGCATTGAATGTTTGCCTATGTATGTAAATCCACACAGAGTCCCCCAGGGGATAAGGGCAGAATATAAATAAAGTGTATTGTTATTTTACATTCATCCTTGTTGCGAGTTATTATATTAGTTTTGTTAACCCCATTCTCCAATCTTTAACCCCCCCCCCTTTTCTAGACAGTTTGAAAGCAGAACGATAACAATATATGGCAGATCCCTTCCCATGTTACAGGGGACTTCCTGTCTACGCTTGTCATAAATCATTAGGAAAGTGTCTCAAATGTCTTAGAAAATGGGGGGGGGGGGGGTAAGATGATGATCAAAGATAGTCAGTATATAATTGGAGGAAACAGCAAAAAAGTGGGATGAGATCAGTCAAATTTACCCATGTTGAATTGCTTCAGGCGCATGGAGTAAGGGGCATTCCTGTGGGCGGTCTTCTAACAAGCATTGACATTTCTCTCCCAAAATCCTGCTTGGAATGGCAATTTTGTAAAATTAATATAATCATTAGAAATACAGAAATTGCAAGATATATTTGTTTTTCTCTGTCATTTCTCCTTCATAGTATGCTTGGCTTTTGAAGTGGCAGTACTGCTAACTTTTAAGGTTTCAGACTTATTTATTTATTTATTTATTTTATTTAGATTTCGCTCTTCTCACCCCGAAGGGGACTCAGAGCGGATTACAGGTACACATACTTAGCAGACAATTCCTGCCATTTCCACATACATAGTACACACAGTTCACAGTACACACATATAGATGAACAGAGGCAAACTCTGGCCACCAGGGGGAGCTGACGCACTCCTCATCTCTCAGCGTTCCCAGCGTCCCTTGTTGTTCCTTCCGCATTACTCCGCATTCCTCAGCGTTCCTGGAGTTCTTTAATGGCCTCATAATTCAGTCAAAATTTGCCTCCCCACTTAATGTGGTTCCTTTATCTCCTACTTGACAGATGCAGCTGTCTTTCGGGCTGCAAAGGTCGACAGCAGGCTACACTTAAAGGTCGAGCACCCACTTCGACCCGGGCAGGCCTCGAACTCATGACCAATTGATCAGAGAGATCTTATGCAGTTGACACTTGGCCAGCTGCGCCACATTCCCGGTGTTTCCACAATGGAGAGTCCTGAGATTGGGAGGAAAGCCCAGAATCCCCAAAGTGGTGTCACTGTCTATTGAAGATCAGTGCCTTGAGTCTACTCAAGAGCAGATTTGACATAGGTCAAAATCCTACAATGCACCACTAGTAACATCTCTCCAGGACGAAGTAGCATCAATGAAACACTCTTGGGGTTTACGCTGTCAAACAGTATGGAAAGAAAAAGGAAGAGGGGCCGACCAAGGGCAAGATGGATGGATGGTATTCTTAAAGCGACTGGCTTGACCAATGTCTAAAAATTATTCTCTAACTTCCATGTTAGCAGCTTGTTTTCCAGAATATCTTTATCTTGTCATCTTCACCCGCCAAATAAAGTAATACGAAAAAATCATAAGTAAGCATTATTTTTATGGGGTGAGGATATAATAGAATTACTTGTCATTGTTGTTGTTTATTTGTCCAGTCACTTCCGACTCTGTGATCTCATGGACTAGCCCACACCAGAGCTCCCTGTCAGCCATCCTCAGCTCTTTCAAGGTCAAGCCGGTCCCCTTAAGGATACCATCCATCCATCTTGCCCTTGGTCGGCCCCTCTTCCTTTTTCCTTCTGGTCATCATGTTGATTAAAAAGGACTTGTCTATATGGGATCCATCACCCATATTCACCATGTGTCTGATCTTGACTGGCTTCACAATGTTCCTTTACTTCTGGTAGATATTACAGGATAAACCAAGTTAGTTAACTTTAGCTCAACATTAAGAAATGTTATGTGATGTTCCAGAGCTTCCCTGAAATTGGCTGTCAGCATGGGATGTCTGAGATGGTAAGGAATAATAATAATAATAATATGCTTTATTTATATTCTGCTCTATCTCCCAAGGGGACTCAGGGCAGATTACAGAACATATATACCGTAGACATTCAATGGCATTAGACAATTAACAAGGATAAACAATACATAAACAGAGGTAAAGGCTTTTTCGATCTTCTCCATTGCTAGCATCTGGAGGCTCCATGGGGAGGAGCTGCTGCTTCGTCTTCCATGCTATGGAGCTTTGTTGTCCTTAGATGTCCTCCTGATTGAATCGCTGGCATGTCCTTATGGGTGCCTTTTATTACCTCCCCACTTAAAACAGTACCTATTTATCTACTCACATATCTGTTTTCGATTTGCTAGGTGGGCAGGGTGTTGGGGCTGATGGCAGGTGCATACCCCCACCCAGGCTTGAATTGACAATCTTTCAATTGGCAGGATTCTCTGCAGCTTAGCAGTTTAACATGCTGTGCTAAGCCCAGACCCCTCAAAGACCTCTGTGGCCTGAGAGTTGCAAAGGTGACACGGACAGTAAGGCGACAGACTAGACAATGCAGTTTTGGTCCAGCTGAATAGGCTGGACTCTGACCAAACACCACTGTGAATTTGGGATGGTCTGTGTAGCTGCTCCAAAGAATTTCAATTTCAAACAAGCCTCGGATTACTCAACTAGTGTTGTTGTTCATTCGTTCAGTCGCTTCCGACTCTTCATGACCTCATGAACCAACCCACGCCTGAGCTCCCTGTCGGCCATCACCACCCCCAGCTCCTTCAAGGTTGAGCCAGTCACTTCAAGGATGCCATCCATCCATCTTGCCCTTGCTCGTCCCCTTTTTCTTTTTCCTTCCATTTTCCCCAGCATCATTGTCTTCTCTAAGCTTTCCTTTCTTCTCAGTATGTGGCCAAAATACTTCATCCTTGCCTCTAATATCCTTCCCTCCAATGAGCAGTCGGGCTTTATTTCCTGAATTATGGACTGGTTGGGTCTTCTCGTGGTCCAAGGCACTCTCAGAACTTTCCTCCAACACCACAATTCAAAAGCATCTATCTATCAATCAGTGTAGATGAGCCCAAAGAATTGTGCTACACTATCGTAACCCTGAGATGAACACAGATAATATCTGGATTTGCACAATATAATTTTCAAGGTCTTCAATAATACATAAATAACTTCCAGCAGATGTTTCTTGGTCACCCTCGAAAAGAAACAATCCTACCTCTGGTTTCATATAGATAACCTCTGTTGATGTAGGTCATGATGATGTGAGTCCTTCCCCCTACAGAAGTGCATGAACAATGCATGAGTGATCCATCTTCAGTCCTAGAAACCCATCAGAAGAGCACATTAATGTGTTTGTTTCTGCCCCAATTTTGAATGTAGGTCCAGAGAAGTTTCCATCCTCCTGATAATTCCAGTTCATCCTAAAAGTGTGCATATGTGCATGCAATTGTATTGTTTTAACACAGTTGTTTGAGGGCTCATTTGTTTTAGCCCTGTTTGCTGAATTTGCTAACACACATGTATACTGTGATGGAAGAACCTTCCTCAGTGACATTAGAAGGGGTGCCCACATTCAAATACATGGTAAAATATAATTGAAGACTGAGTTTTATTTTAACACTAGCTTGGGGACCCGGCCCTGCCCGGGTTATTTGAGAAAGGCATTGTGTGCCAAAGTTGGTCCTTATCTGATGTTTATGTGGCTCGCAGTGGTGTCAGGAAGCTAGTGAAGGTACTTGCGAGTCCCATTGGCCATGGTCCATCCCCCTCCAAACAGCACCAGGATGTAGAGTGGGTCATGGGGGCTCTTAGTGCCATGTTTGGTGTTGATCATTGGATGAGGATCGCAGTGGTCTCAGAAGGTGAGTGAAGGTACTTCAAATCCCGTCATCCATGGTCCATCCCCCTCCAAACAGCACCAGGATGTAGAGTGGGTCATGAGGGCTTTGTGTGCCAAGTTTGGTCTTGATCAGTCATTGGATGAGGGCCGCAGCAGTCTTTGGAAGTGAGTGGAGGTACTTCAAGTCCCATAATCCGTGGTCCATCCTCCTCGATACTGCACCAGAATGTAGAATGAGTCATGGGGGCTCTGTGTGCCAAGTTTGGTCTTGATCAGTGTTTGAATGAGGTTGGCAACAGTCTGGTGAAGTGAGTGGAGGTACTTCAAGTCCTATCATCTGTGGTCCGCCCTCCGAACTGCATCAGGACATACATTGGGTCATGGGGGCTTTTTGTGCCAAGTGTGGTCATGATTATGCACCGGATGAGGGTCGCTGCGGGCTTGGGAAGTGAATGGAGGTACTTGAAATCCCATCTTTCATGGTCCACCCTCCTCTAAACTGCAGTAGGATGGATTGTGGGTCAAGGTGACACTGTGTGCCCAGTGTGGTATGTATTGGTCTGTGTTCAGGGCCCCAGTGGTCGGTGGCGAATGATGGGTTTGAAAGTACCAAATCCCATAACCTGTGATGGTACTTCAAGTCCCATCATCCATGGTCCTCCAAACTGTCTGCAGTAGAATGTAGCATGGGTCATAGGGGCTCTGTGTGCCAAGGTTGGTTACTGTTAATTCAGGCCATACACAATGTCCCATTAACTGAGGCCTAGTCAGGGAAATCAAGTTAATGAAGCCTTACCGTAAATTTTGGGCCTGGTCTGTGATTTGTAGAGGCTACGGTGTTTTCTGGGAAGTGAATTGGGTGAAGGTGCCCTGGCAGAAGCTGTCTTTCTCTGACACAGTGTTGAAGAGGTAAGATGGATGCCTCTTTTGGGCCTAGCTGGGAGAAGCCGGCCTGGAAGGCCTGCATGGAATTAGCAGAAAGGTCAAAGGGAGGCTGGGTGAGGGGGGTGTTTGGGCACATAAGTATTTATAAGCATTAAAAGGCATTATAAAAAGTTATTAATTGCTGTCTCCTGTGTCTTTTGAGTGAAGTAGGGCCTTACCTTGTAGAATGGCAGTGCCTGTTCAAATGACCCTGGCAGAAGCTGTCTTTCTCTGACACAATGTTGAAGAAGGAAGATGGATGCCTCTTTTGGGCCTAGCTGGGTGAAGCCGGCCTGGAAGGCCTGCATGGAATTAGCAGAAAGGTCAAAGGAGGCCGGGGTGAGGGGGCTTTGGGGGCCAGAAGTATTTATAAGCATTAAAAGGTTGTTTTTTTAAAGTATTGTTTTTTCCTGTGTCTTTTGAGTAAAGTAGGGCCTTACCTTGTAGAATGGCAGTGCCTGTTGAAATGACCCTGGCTGAAGCTGTGTTATCTGGCACAATGTTGAAGAGGGAAGATGGGTGTCTCTTCTGGGCCTAGCTGGGGGAAGCCAGCTGGAAGGCCTTCATGGAATTAGCAGAAAGGTCAAAGGAGGCCAGGGTGAGGGGGCTTTGGGGGCAGTGGTTTCAGTAAGTGAGTGAAGGTACTGCAAATCCCTATCTCTCCCGCTGGCTCCCTATCTCTCCCGCTGCGACCTGGCCACGGTCATCTCAAGGCTCGATTACTGTAACGCGCTGTACATTGGCCTACCTTTGTCGGTTGACCTGGAAACTTGAACTGGTGCAGAACGCTGCAGCTCGTCTGCTTCTGGGAGCAACTAGGTCATCCCACATAACACCTCTCCTGCGCAAGCTGCACTGGTTGCCAATTGAATTCCGGGTCTCCTTCAAGGTGTTAGTCTTGACTTTTAAGGCCTTATATGTGTAATGACGCTCCAACTTCGGTAAGGATCACGCGTAGATAGAAGCACGGTCCAACACGATTTTATTGCAGGTACAACACTTGTAAAGCTAAAGCACCGTCCCGCCACCCAAACACACCTTTTATACCCAAACCCCCCTCCCCTTGCCCATGCAAGGTCCAGGCAGGGTTGCACCATATCCGGGTGATTCAGCAAATCCCATAGTCCAAAGGGATGTGACCTCATTAGTCTCTGAGTCAGCATTAATAGCTCATTGTCCAATGTCCAATGTCCAAGTCCAGAATAATAATAATAATAATAATAATACTGTTTATTTCTATTCCGCTCTTCTCACCCCGAAGGAGACTCAGTGCGGATTACAATACATATACGACAGACAATCCCTGTCGGAGACGTACAGTTTTACACATAGACAGTACAGGTTACACATAGACAGTACAGTGCAGTTTTTATAGAAGGGTTTTTTCTTGGCTGCGTCACAGGGTAACGGACATGCGGGTGGTCATCCAGATGTCACTGCTCCAATTACGTCATTGTTGTTGTTATGCGTCTTAGCGTCACAAGGGGGTGCTGTTGTTCCATCCTCATGACGGGAGCCTTCTGCATTTCTGCATTTCCCTCTTCCGCATTCACCTCGCCGGCCAGAAAGTAGTTCTGTAAAAAGCCCTTCCCCATTATTTATATAATGGTCCCCATTGGTGTTTGAACTGCTTGGGTGGGCAGTGGACTAGGCTCATATATTGTTATTAGCTGGTCATCCAAGCCAGCTCGGGGGGAATTGAACCAGCAACCCTCAGGTTGCAAGCACAGCTGTGTTACCACTGTGCTATCTCCCCGGTTACCTCACTTCCCCTGGAGGCACCTGGAAGTTACATCACTCCCAGACTGACTCAGCATAGTCCTTCAGTAACTAGAGCAAAGGTCACTTTACTTCCCAGGGAACTGGGACAAAGGTCAGCACCACCTCATGGCAGGCTGGAAATCTGAACTTCTTCCAAGCTCAGATTTCCCAGATCTGACATAACGTCCTTCTCCACCGCGTCCTCCCCCTGTAGAAATAAAATACCATTCAGTCCTTGGGTGGAAGGGGTCCCACATATCTCTTCAGAAAACTACAGTGAAATGTAGGATGAACCTTGCCTAAACTTTTCAGCAAAAGAAGGGTATAAGAGACCTTATTGGCTGCCTTCTCCACCCTAAAAGGCCCAATATACTTCGGACTTAGTTTCTTAGACGGGCATCCCAACTTTAAATTCTGTGTGGATAACCATACCAGATCACCCTCTGCATACTCCTCCCCTTCCTGTCTTCGCCGATCCCCAAACAGCTTGTACGCCCGTTGCGCCTTTCCCAGAGCTTCCGTTACTTCCCTCCAATCCTCCTGCGCACGCACCTTCCACTCACTCTTCTCCTCCTCCCCCCAACTCTAATAATTGGGGCAAAGGAGCCACATCCTGGCCGTAAACTATCTCAAAAGGGGACTTTCCCGTGGAAGAATGCACCGAACTGTTATATGCCATTTCCGCATATGGCAACAAGTCCGACCAGTTATTCTGCTCCTTATTACTGAATATACGTAGATACCCCCCTAGTGATTTTTGCGCTCTTTCCACGCCCCCATTGCAGCAAGGATGATAAGCGGTCGTAAGACGTCTTTGGGCTCCCAACACCTCTAGAAACCTCTCCCAAAACCGGGCAGTAAACTGAACTCCACGATCGCTAAGAACCTGCTCCGGGCATCCATGCAACCGATACACATGTTGCACATATAGCTCAGCCAACCTCTCTGCCGATGGCAGTCCCTTCAAAGGAACGAAATGAGCCTGCTTTGAAAATAAATCTAACACGGTCCAGATATATCTGTAACCCCGGCTAGAGGGCAACTCCCCCACGAAATCCGTACTGACATGCGTCCACGGCCGCACTGGAGAAGCCACCACTTGGATCAACCCTTGCGGCTTAGCGGCAGGATCCTTATTCCTAGCGCAATCCTCACAATGCTCTACATACTCCTTCACTTCCGCTCTCATCCCTGGCCACCAATATCGCTTTTTTATGGCCAAAAGTGTCTTCGTGACTCCCCAATGACCAGCAGACTTGTGATCATGATTAAGCTGTAAAACCTTCCTCCTCACACCTTGAGGAACATACACTTTATTACCCATAATCCATAACCCACGCAACAACTTGCATTCACCCTCATGGCTCTGCAACCACTTATCATCTTTATAACCCTTCTGCAACTCCAACTTCCATTCATCTACCACTTCTTCCTCCTTCTTCACCTCTCTCAATGCCTGAGACCTTGTCTGCACTGCCAACCCCCAATGCTTTTGGGTAAACACCTCCTCCGATTTCTCCAAACAATTCTCTCCCGCATTGGGATAACTAGACAACGCGTCCGCCACTACATTCTCTTTCCCCTTTATATGCTGCAAGGAGAAATTAAACCGGGAAAAATACTGAGCCCATCTCACCAATTTGGGAGATAGCTTCTGAGGGTTCTTCAAATACTGGAGGTTCTGGTGATCCGTTAACACCACAAAGGAAAAGCAGCCCCCTCAAAAACTGACGCCACGTTTGCAAAGCACATCTCACAGCAAAGCCTCTTTCTCCCAAGCGGGCCACTTCCTTTCCAACTCTCCAAACTTTTTAGAGAAATATGCACACGGCCTCAAATTCCCTTGTTCATCCTTTTGCATTAGCGCCCCTCCATATGCCCAAGCGGAAGCATCACACTGTACAATAAAAGGCTTGTCTACATCTGGATGCATTAACAACGGACCCCGGGTGAAAGCTCTCTTTAATCTCTCAAACGCTGCTTGACACTCCTTATTCCAATCTAACTTAGCACCCGGGGATCTGGTCTTCTTTGACTCCCCCTTTCCCTTAGTCTTTAACAACTCCGTGAGCGGCAGAGCGGCTGAAAATCCAGGTATAAATGTACGATAGAAATTTGCCAACCCCAAGAAAGCTTGCAACTGCCTACGGGTTTGCGGAGCCTCCCAGCTCAACACATCCTCCACTTTAGCTGGATCCATAGCCACTCCACTCTCACTAATCCTATAACCCAAAAAATCAATCTGACTCTTCCCAAACTCACACTTACTCAATTTCACATACAAACTAGCTTGCCTCAATCTCTCCAACACCTCTCGAACCAACTGAACATGCTCTTCTCTGGTGCGTGTTACAATCACAATGTCATCCAAATACACAAAAAAACCCTTATATAAAAGGGGGTGCAGCACCTCATTTATAAGCTGCATGAAAATACCGGGAGCTCCGGCCAAACCGAATGGCATCACGGTCCATTCGTACAGCCCGAGGGGGCAGGAGAAAGCAGTCTTCCATTGATCACTTTTTTCACCCGCACCATATGGAACGCATCTATCAAGTCCAATTTGGTGAAAAACCTACCGCCCCCTAGCTGGCCCAACAGATCCTTAATCAAAGGCAAGGGATAACAATTTGTAGTGCTAATAGCATTCAACCCCCGATAATCGATACACAATTGCAACCTTCCATCCTTTTTCTCCCGAAACAAAGCTGGAGCTGCCATAGGGGATTCAGACCTTTGAATAAACCCCTTCTCCAAATATCCATCAATCTGTTCCCTCAACGCCACCTTCTCCTGCACAGTCATAGCATATATTTTCGGTTTCGGTAAAATAGCCCCCTCCTTAACCTCTATGCTACACTGTACATTGCGAAAGGGGGGAAGACTCTGGGCCAATATAGGGTTAAACACATCTGCATAATCCCAATACTCAACAGGCATCCCCTGTACCTCACCCAGAACCCCTTTCCCCATATTAGGCTCGCATTGCACCTTCCCAGTCTTCCAATCAATTTTGGGGTTTACTTGCTCTAACCAAGGCAGTCCTAAAACCACTTCATGACCTTTAATGGGAGCCACCACAAAGTCTATACCTCCTTCCCAAGGTCCCACCCGACCTTTTAAATCTTTAGTGCCCACAGAAAACGGTCCACCCTCAATAGATGACCCATCTAACTGAGTAAAAGTTACAGATGTTGCCAGGGTTTTCGTCCCCCCCCCCCAATACAAAAGCCGCCCTAGCAGCTGCCACCTTGAGTGGATCCGAACGGATTGGATCCAACACCTGCTTCTGCCGGCACTGGGACGCAAAATGGCCCGGCTGAGAGCAGACAAAACAAAGGCCACGTCCCATCATGGGTTTCTTCATAGCGCCAGTTCTGCTATCGCCACCACCACATCGAGGCTCTCCTCCTCGGAATCGACCCTCAGGAAAACCCCGTCCCGGAATTCTGGACTTTGTCGACTGGAACCGTCGTCGCTGCACCTGGGCCAAAATCCCCTCCACGCTGCCAGCCAACTGGATCCAACCATCCACGTTTCCTGGATCACCTCGGTGCAGGCACCACTCCAAGATTTCCTTCCGCAGGCCATCTTTAAATAGTTCAAGCAATGTAGCCTGGGACCACTCGGCAACTTTGCCAGCTAATCCCATAAATTCTTCTGCATACTCTGTAACCGATCTGGGTCCTTGGGATAGACAGCGTAGCACTTCCTTCGCCTTTATCCTCTCCAGAGGATCACGGAAGCGGTTTCGAATAGCTTGCAAGACGGCCCGGACCGATGTTAAACATGGATCTCGACGGTCATGGCACTGCACATACCATTCAGCGGCCCTTCCTTTAAACACTCCTCCAATGGCTCGAACTCGGCTACCATCGCTGGGGTAAAGATGACCGTAGTCCTCCATATGATCTCTCACTGCGGCGATAAAGAAAGCCACCTTGCAAGCTTCCCCTTCAAATTCCACCCTCAGAGGTTCTTTCTTCAATCGTCCTCCAAACTCTTGAGATTGCACTCTCCTCCCCTGAGGGGCCTCTAGCCTTGAGACTCCCCTTCCCATCCCTGCCGACTGCAGGGGCCGGCTCACCGGGACCGGATTCGCCTCCTCTGACGCAAGATGACCACCATCCGCCCACACTCCCATATGGGAGATCTAGGACGTTCAGCTGCTGATGGTTCGCCATCCATCCACGAATAAAAAGTGAAGTCTCCTCCTCCAGGGGCACTCCACGCCGAATCCCTTGGCTCTCTCCTGGGCATAGCCTGGGACATCCTTCTCATGGTATGCTCCATCGCATCCATTCTACACCTCATCACCGCCAATTCCGATAGCGGTTCAGGTTCCGTGGTCTCACTACCACACTCCGCCAGGTCCACCTGAGCTGGGGCACTCTTCCCCTCAGCTTCTCTGGTCCTGCACTCCACTGGATCCACCTGAGCTGGCCCTTCTTTCAGCACAGCTTCTCTGGTTCCTCTGGCCATCCGGACTCCCGCCTGAATGGGGTCTCGCTGCCTCATTCCTCTCAAAGCGCTCACCTGAGCGTCCCACAATCTCTCCGCTTCTCGGAGCTCGTCCATCTGGGCTGACGCACCTCCTGCCGTCACTTCCCTGGACTCATCCGGGAACCCCACTTGGTCAATGGTAGTCCACTCCCAATCCATGGTTCTCCGGACCTCTTCAGGAGCAATATTCCACATATCGATATACTCCTCTTCCTTCCAAGCCAACCTCTCCATTGCTGGGAAAGTTGAATGGGGCTTTAGCTTCTGTAATGACGCTCCAACTTCGGTAAGGATCACGCGTAGATAGAAGCACGGTCCAACACGATTTTATTGTAGGTACAACACTTGTAAAGCTAAAGCACCGTCCCGCCACCCAAACACACCTTTTATACCCAACCCCCCTCCCCTTGCCCATGCAAGGTCAGGCAGGGGTTGCACCATATCCGGGTGATTCAGCAAATCCCATAGTCCAAGGGATGTGACCTCATTAATCTCTGAGTCAGCATTAATAGCTCATTGTCCAATGTCCAAGTCCAGAAGAGGTTACCTCACTTCCCCTGGAGGCACCTGGAAGTTACATCACTCCCAGACTGACTCAGCATAGTCCTTCAGTAACTAGAGCAAAGGTCACTTTACTTCCCAGGGAACTGGGACAAAGGTCAGCACCACCTCATGGCAGGCTGGAAATCTGAACTTCTTCCAAGCTCAGATTTCCCAGATCTGACAATATGGTTTGGGGCCAGTGTACTTGAGGGAGCGTCTTACCCCATACGTACCCAGAAGAGCACTGCGTTCAGAGGGCCTTAACATGCTCGAGATCCCAGGGTTGAAAACCTGCAGGCTGTCTAGCACACGGCAGAGGGCGTTCTCGGTAGCTGCCCCGGCACTATGGAACTCGCTGCCGACCGAGACGCGAGCCCTGCGGGACCTGATGGCCTTCCGCAGGTCATGTAAGACCTGGCTGTTCAGGCAGGCATTTGGCCTGACCAGTGCCTGAATGGCCAAACCCTAGCTGTGCTGCCACTGCTATTCGAATTTGCTGTCTTAACGACTGTGCAACTGACCATGATTGTCGTGGTATTTTAGAGTGTTTTAAGTGTGTTTTTAGATGTTTTATTGGCTGTGTTTTTTATCTCGATGTATCTGTGTACATGCTTGTAAACCGCCCTCAGCCTCGGGGAGGGCGGGTTAGCAAGCTGAAATAATAAATAAATAAATAACATAAATCCCATCATCCATGGACCACCCCCCTTAGAACTGCAGCAGGATGTAGAGTGGGTCATGCGTATTCTGTGTGGCAAATTTGGGCCTTGTCTGTGATTTGTAGGGGCTATAGTCTTCTGGGGGAAGTGAGTTGGGTGAAGATACTGCAATTCCCATCATTTGTGGCCCATCCTGCTGTAAACTGATCCAGGTTGTTAAGTGGAAAGCTGCCACATATCCGCCTTAAACTCCCACCATGCCTGACTGACTCAGGCCTTTTCATTACCCCCCCCCCCGGCACTTTAGAGTGTTTCGGAATGTTGGTGGTGCTGGCCATTCAGAGGCATTATGCAAATAATCTCACAGTGTCACCCAATCGGAACGCTGCCACATATCCCTCCACCCGCCCGCACGCATACATACATACAAACATTCTTTTTTATTATGTACTAGCTTGGGGACCAGGGCCTGCCTGGGTCATTTGAGAAGTGCAGCAGGATGTAGAGTGGGTCATGGGGGCTCTGTGTGCCAAGTTTAGTCTTGATCCATCATTATTGGGAGTTGCAGTGGTATCATGAAATTACTGAAGGTAGTGCAAGTCCCATCATCTCTGTGGGTCCCCCCCCCCCCCAAAAGTGTAGTAGGATGTAGATTGGGTCATGGGGGCTCTGTGTGCTAAGTTTGGTCTGTATTGGTGAATGGATGAGGGATGCATTGTTTTTCGGAAGTGAGTGAAGGTACTTCAAGTCCCATCATCCGTGGTCCGTCTCACAGTAAACTGCACCAGGCTGTAGAGTGGGTCATGAGGGCTCTGTGTGCCAGATTTGGTGTTGATCAGTCATTGGATTAGGTTTGTAGCAGGATTGGGAAGTGAGGGAAGGTACTGCAAGTCCCATCATCCAAGTTCTGTCCCCCTCCAAACATCAGTAGGCTGTAGAGTGGGTCACTGGGGCTCTGTGTGCCAAGTGTGGACTTTCTCGGTGTTTGTTGGGGGCCACAGTGGTCTGTGGGAACAGAGGGGTGTAAAAGTACTACAAATCCCATCATCCATTGTCAGTCCTCCCCAAACCTCACCAGGACGTGAAGGCAGTCATGGGGGTTATGTATGGCAAGTTTGGTCTCGATCAGTGATTGGATGAGGGTTGCAGCGGACTTGGGAAGTGAGTAGAGGCACTTCAAGTCCCATCATCCATGGCCCACCCTCCTCCGAACTGCACCAGGACGTAGAGTGGGTCATGGGGGCTGTGTGTGCTGAGTGTGGTCTGTATTGGTCCTTTTTGGTGGCCTCAGTGGTCTGTGGGAACCAAAGTCTTGGAAAGTACTACAAATCCCATCATACGTGGGTCATGTCATAGGGGGGTTATGTGTACCAAGTTTGGTGCAGGTCCATCACCCGCGCTGGTCGCTGTGGCCTGTGAAAGTGGCTGCCACATATCCGCCCTGGCCTGTGAAAGTGGCTGCCACATATCCGCCCTGGCCTGCTGCCACATATCCGCCTGGCCTGTGGAAGTATACCAGTGTAAAACAGAAAGGAGTAAAAAAATGGAAAAGGCCTGCATGGAATTAGCAGTAAGGTGCAATGAGGCTGGGTGAGGGGGCTTTGGGCCAGAATTATTTATATAAGCATTAAAAGGCATTAGAGAAAGGTATTTATTGTTTTCTCTTGTGTCTTTTGAGTGAAGTAGGGCCTTACCTTGTAGAGTGACAGTGCCTGTTCTAAAGATCCTGTCAGAAGCTGCCTTTCTCTCACACTGTGTTGAAGAGGGAAGATGGATGCCTCTTTTGGGCCTATCTGGGAGAAGGGATTTGTAGGGGCTACAATGTTTTCTGGGAAGTGAATTGGGATGCAAATCCCATCATTCGTCGGCCATCCTGCCCTAAACTCTCTTTTGGGGCCTGTAATGTTATGG
Organism: Anolis apletophallus; assembly: GCA_030556195.1. NCBI lineage: Eukaryota > Metazoa > Chordata > Lepidosauria > Squamata > Anolidae > Anolis > Anolis apletophallus. Next base: position 102,250,905 of record JARBWK010000004.1, read on the forward strand.
CCTGCTATTGGTAACTTTAAAAGGCCGAATGGCAGGCAGCCGTTTTCTAAAAGCTGAGGGGGAGGAGAATACAGGAATCCATTTTGTTTTCACAGAGCCAAGTGGGGAGGGAATGTTGATGGTGCATTTTTCCCTCAGTGGGAAGAAATCCTGTTGTTTGAATGTAGAGGCCTGGATTCTGGGTTGCTGGCTTTTTCCTCTCAGTGGGAAGAAATCCTGTTGTTTGAATGTAGAGGCCTGGATTCTGGGATGCTGGCTTTTTTCCCCTCAGTGGGAAGAAATCCTGTTGTTTGAATGTAGAAATCCTGTTGTTTGAATGGAGAGGGGGGAGGAGGTCTCCGGGAGGCTCCCATTAAGTTGTGGGGTCCCCCAGGGGGCCATCCTCTCACCCTTATTATTTAACATTTACATGCCCCCTGGCCCAGCTGGTTCGCGACTTTGGTCTGGAGTGTTATCAGTATGCAGATGACACCCAGCTTCTGCTGAGAATGGATGGCAGGCAGGACACCGTACCCGATTGTTTCCATCTATGCCTTGAAGCCGTGACTGGTTGGCTGCGTGCCAGCCGGCTGAAGGTGAACCCGTCGAAGACAGAGATCTTGTGGCCCGGTCGCCCTGGGCTGGATGAGTGCCGGTTGCCTACCCTGGATGGCGAGCAGCTTAGCCCGTCATCCCTCGTAAAGAGCTTAGGAGTCCAATTGGACCCTTTGCTGACCATGGAGACTCAGGTCGCCATGGTCAGCAAACGCAACGTTTACCCTCTTCGCCAGGCTAGGCGACTGCCGCCCTACCTGTCCAGGGATGATCTGGCCACGGTGATCCAGGCAACGGTCATCTCGAGGCTGGACTACTGTAACGCCCTCTCGTGGGCCTTCCCTGTCGACAATCCGGAAACTCAAGCTGGTGCAGAATGCTGCTGCTCGCTTACTGGTGGGAGCACCGGTGAGAGAGCATATTGCGCCCATCCTGCGGCAACTGCACTGGCTGCCTATTGAGTACCGGATTGCCTTCAAGGTGTTGGTGTTAACCTTTAAGGCCTTGCACGGTCTAGGGCCTGAGTACCTGAGGGACCGCCTTACCCCCGTATATGCCCCGAGATCACTGCGCCTCGGAAGAGCAAAATTTGCTAGTCATTCCATCACCCCCGCTCCTGTCACTTGTCCAGTACAAGACAGCGGGCCTTTTCAGTTGTGGCTCCTATGACTTAGAACTCGTTACCCAGCCACGCTCGTGCGATTCACGAACTCGGACCTTTTCGAAGGGCCTGTAAAACTGCCCTCTTCAGACTAGCGTTCGCTAGCCTGAATGAAGAGGCATATCATCGCCGAGATAAGACTCAAGATCCGTGGTCTGTCGGCTATTGACTATGTAATTGTGTTTTATTGAATTTTATTGTATGTTTTATTGTATGTTTTATTACCACTGTGATCCGCCCCGAGCCTGCAGGGAGGAGCGGAATAGAAAAATGAATAATAAATAAATAAATAAATAATAGAGGCCTGGATTCTGGGTTGCTGGCTTTTTTCCCCTCAGTGGGAAGAAATCCTGTTGTTTGAATGTAGAGGCCTGGATTCAGGGTTGCTGGCTTTTTTCCCCTCAGTGGGAAGAAATCCTGTTGTTTGAATGTAGAGGCCTGGACTCTGGGATGCTGGCTTTTTCCCTCAGTGGGAAGAAATCCTGTTGTTTGAATGTAGAGGCCTGGAGTCTGGGTTGCTGGCTTTTCCCCCTCAGTGGGAAGAAATCCTGTTGTTTGAATGTAGAGGCCTGGATTCTGGAATGCTGGCTTTTTTTCCCCTCCGTGGGAAGAAATCCTGTTGTTTGAATGTAGAGGCCTGGATTCTGGGTTGCTGGCTTTTTTTGATTGATTGATTGATTGATTTCATTTTTTATGAGTCGCCCTCCACATTAGTGCTCCGGGCGACTTACACATAAAACACATAAAAGAGTTCAATAGTTAAAAGCTAAAAGAATAGGAAAATTAATTAAAATAGTTCCAGTAACTCAGGCTAAGTCTGGAAGGTGTCCTTAGCCGTAAGCCTTTCAGAAGAGCCAGGTCTTCAGTGCGGTCAGGAACTGGGGCATGTCCCGGATAGCTCTCTGATCCGCCGGCATCAAGTTCCAAAGAACAGGGGCCGCAATGGAAAAGGCTCTCCATCTCGTGGTGTCGAGGCGGGCCTCACTCACACCTGGGATGCGGAGAAGGTCCCTGTTTCCTGAACGCGGTGACCTTAAATGAGCTGGTTCGGACAAGCGATCAGTGGGAAGAAATCCTGTTGTTTGAATGTAGAGGCCTGGATTCTGGGTTGCTGGCTTTTTTCCCCTCAGTGGGAAGAAATCCTGTTGTTTGAATGTAGAGGCCTGGATTCTGGGTTGCTGGCTTTTTCCCCCTCAGTGGGAAGAAATCCTGTTGTTTGAATGTAGAGGCCTGGATTCTGGGTTGCTGGCTTTTTCCCCTCAGTGGGAAGAAATCCTGTTGTTTGAATGTAGAGGCCTGGATTCTGGGTTGCTGGCTTTTTTCCCCTCAGTGGGAAGAAATCCTGTTGTTTGAATGTAGAGGCCTGGATGCTGGGATGCTGGCTTTTTTCCCCTCAGTGGGAAGAAATCCTGTTGTTTGAATGTAGAGGCCTGGATTCTGGGATGCTGGCTAATCAGTGGCTAGCAATGCCCTCTGTCTGGTGCCTTAGAATTTTGGAGTGGCGAGGCTGTCCAATCAAAGGACTTTATGCAAATAGCTGCCACATATCCGTCCTTCCGCCCTCCGCATACACACATACACACAAACATTCCGTTTTATAAAGGTATAAGATAAGATACAGATAGAGATAGAGATTAGGGTCTTTTGCACGTTCTACCCCTTGCCAAGGGATCTGTAGGTTTTGCTTGACATCCTCACAATAATTCTGCCTATGCTGAATGCATTTATTGTTCTGCTCTTTTCATCTGGATACAAAGCAAGATGGATTTGTTGTGTTTTATCCAGCACTTTGGTTTTGTTTTCCTACTCAGAGGTGAAAGCTAGTGCTGTTTGTCTGAAGAACAGTGTAAAAAGGAGACGCAAGCTTCAAAAAGGGATTTCAGGGATTCTGACATTCGGATAGACTTCACTCCCCAGTGTTGGAGAATCAGTGGAAAATCCAGCCAAAACATGAAGCACCATACAAGAGTCCAGAATTTAAGCAGTTTATTGTAGAAGCACATAAAAAGTATAAGAAAAAGCAGGAATAAAGAAAAAAAGTTTTGAAATAGGTGATAATCCAACAGGAATCCAGATTCAAAGGTAACACAGATCAGGAATAGCCCAAAGTCACAAGAACAGCTTAAGTCCACAAGCAAAAGGTATACATAGTAAAACTTAAACAGGAACCCCCAAAAAAGAACACAGAAACTTCCAGAATACTTGAATCCAAAACCAAGACTTGACTTGAAACAAAAACCAAAGAACTCAGGCCTAGCTTCCCACTTGAATGCTACGTTGCATGAACTAACCTTTAGGTAAACAACTTGCTATTTAATAGCCACCCATGAAAGCATTTATTTTCCCATTAATTTTCTCCACAACTTTCCCATGTAATTGCTCTGAGCTTCCATGCCTATTTTCTGCTCTGATCTGTAAAAGAATACCTTTGTTGATCTCCGTAACTCCAGGTGTCCCCCCCCCCCTCGGAGCCTTCTGTATCACTTAGATCTTCGCCCAACTTCTTGTGTAATGTTGCAGTTTCTGGCTCCTCTGACTGACCTTGAAGCTCTTCACTTTCAGAGCCAGATTTCCCACAGAGAGAAGCAATATTCCCCTGATTTGAATCATCATCACTTTGTGCTCCAGGAAATCCCACAGGCAATCCCACAATCTTCTCTAAATCACCAGCGAACCCATCAGCCTCAGGAGCCCCAGGCCGATCCACAACATAATCCTTCATTGGTGTTTTTACATTGATTATTTATTTTGTTTTTCAGAAAGTAAAAGGTGAGGGAAAGTGTTGTCTGTGTAACATAGGTGTTACCCTTTCACATGCGTGTACAAGTGTCACAACGCAGGCCCTAGCTCCACCCCGTAATCACACACACCCAGACAATGTCAATTAACTATTTATTGAATCAAAAGAATAGCAGGTGAAAATGATAAAATGTTCAATTAAAAAGTAGAATCAATAAGTCCAAGGTAAAAAGCAATTGGTTTCAAAAGCAATCCAAAACGAGGAATCTCTCAAAGCAAGGTCCATAAAAACAAAGCGAAGTTGTCCAAAAGCAAACTTAGTCCATTGAGCAATCAAGGCAATTCAAAGTTCTTGGAAGAAACAAGGTCTCTTGGTAATACTTGGCAAGGCTAGCCAAACTATGGCTTCCAGGGAGCAGCAGACCAATGATACGTCTGTCCAGTAGAGACGTGGCCGCCAAACTGAGGAACTTTCCCACAAAGTGTATACTTAATTCCCACCCTTGTGAGACCAGCGCCTCCAGGCTCCGCTTCCAATCTTTCCGAGTAGCCAATAACAGGATAACAGTATCAAACACAGTCCTAGCAGCAAGCATTGTACACAGACATAGCAGCACTCTACTTTACACTTCTCAGCTTATAGAAACTTAAATATACTGTCGATGGAAGCGCAGATTGCCTGCGCTTGCAAGACAGCGTTTACCATCTGCGGCAGGCGAAACGTCTGGCTCCTTACCTCTCCCGCTGCGACCTGGCCACGGAGATCCAAGCCACGGTCATCTCGAGGCTTGACTACTGTAATGCGCTGTACATTGGCCTACCCTTGTCGGTGATCCGGAAACTTAAGCTGGTGCAGAACGCAGCAGCGCCTGCTGTCGGGAGCCCCAAGATCTGCGCATGTGACCCCACTCCCTGCGTGCACTGCACTGGCTTCCCATCGAATTCGGGTCTCCTTCAAGGTGTTAGTTCTAACTTTCAAGGCCTTATATGGTTTGGGGCCAGTGTACTTGAGGGAGCGTCTTACCCCATACAAACCCAGAAGATCACTGCGCTCAGAGGGGCTTAATCTACTAGAGGTCCCTAGTATTAAGATCTGTAGGCTGTCGAGCACCCGGCAGAGAGCATTTACAGTGGCCGCTCCGACCCTCTGGAATTCTCTGCCGGAGGAGATACGAGCACTACGGGGTTTGTTGGCCTTCCACAAGTCTGTGAAGACTTGGCTATACAGGCAGGCATTTGGTCCCAACTGATGCCTCCTTAGTTGCCAGCTGCCAACATACCGTCCTGCCATGTATTGCCTCTCGTATTATTGCTTGCCGGGATCATTTGTGGGGAGGGGGGGCTTTTGGGTATACGTCTTTTATCTGTTTACTGATGTTTTATTGATTTTATGCTGTAAACCGCTCTGGGCTCCAGAGAGAGCGGTCTACCAAATCGAATTTATAAATAAATAAATAAATTGCAATGCATTAACTTATGCAAAATATAACTGGAAATAATTTTGTTTCATCATAAACCAAAACATCATTTAAACTATCTTCATTACTACAAATGAAGTACACATTAATCTGGCATTTTCAGTTCCATTTATGCATTTACAGAATATCCTGCAACACCGTTATTTCGTTCCTTCGTCATTTGCCTTTCCACCCATCCAGAACATATATAAGGCAACCTCTTCACGTAACACCTACCCTCAATGAAATCTGCCCGCTTCTGCCTTTCCTAGAGGGTGACCATATTAATAACCTTCCTCCTTTTAGGGGTCGACGCACAATAAAGCACCACATCAACAACCCCCTCCCAACATTTACAATCATTAACATCTGTGTGCTAGTCCCCCAAGGGAGGCTCCAAAGGGCTGCATATATTGTCTCTTTCCCTGGGGACAGTAGACCAACGTTCGGCTCAAACATTTTAGTCTTTGCCGTTTGCCAGGGTTCCCATTCGATCCCTGGATCCAAATTGAAGCAAAGTTCAGTCTCTGGGATCTCCTTCTGAAACTTCTCCCAGTTCAAGATTGGGCCTCGATCACTCGGTTGCTCTCCTGGGGCCCCGGAAAGACACCCCTGTTGTGCACCTCTGCCCCACTCAAAGACAACTCCGAGCAAAAGGCGGCTGCACCCAAGAAGGGCTGCCCATCACTGAATTTCCTCGGCTCTGCAACTCTTCCCTCCATTAACTGCTCGGCCCCACACATCTCCAGAAAGAACCTGGCTGCAGTCACCTGGAGACACTGCAGGCCCTCTCCGGAACAGCAGCTTGGATAGCAACCTCCAAATGCAGGAACCACGCACTCCCATCACGCAGCTGGACTCCCTTTCCATCCTCCAACTGGTTGGAGGGCTTCTTTTCTGTAAGAACGGGAAGAGCCTCAGGCAGCCGAATCTCTTCAACCGCAAAGGACTCACTGGCGGGCGATTGGGAATTCTCTGTGCCTTCCCAAAGCCACGATGGACACCTTCCGCATTCTCCCCCGCCACAGAACTCCACAAAAGCCTCCTGGCCTCTCTCTGGAACTTGGGCCTCCGAGGGGCCTCTTCCTCCCTCCAGGATTGACTGCCAGATTTCCTCCCTGACTCAGGTGGCAACTTTACTAAGATCCCACCTGGCATGGCATGGCCTGCGCTCTCTTGCAGCCCTGTAGACTCCTCTGCAGCCCCGACACAACGTGCAGCTCCACCGGGCTCTCTGTGCACTGCAGGTCATCCTTCGGAACTGCCTCCTCTGGTTCATCTACTGCTTCTCGCTGAGGCATCACGTATGCAGCCCCAGATTCTCTTCCCACTTCGCCATTTACGCCACCGGACATCCAAGCTTCGAGGGTCGCCCCCATAAGATCAAAGTACCCACAGGGCCCGCTCAGCAAAACTTTCTTCAGCATTCTTTTTCCACTGAGGGGGAAATTGCACACCCCTCCTCTTCGCTTAGTTGTTTCGTCTCATCCAGCAGATCCACACAGCGACTGGGGCTTCATTTTGCAGCTCTTCGCAAAACCCATCATGAGGCTGTTTTCCTCTCCAGTCACTACAGGCGCTGCATCAGCCTGCCGATCTTCCCCCAGGGCTACGCTGGAAGGATCGGCTGGGTTCAGTCCCTTTGCAACGGCGTCCCACGTCTTCACCTCATCTGGGTCTTCCAGAGACAGTGAAATCAGCTGGGAGCTACTTGCCTTGACTGACTCCCCTTTTCCTCCACATCAGCACAGTCGGGCAGCTGGAGAGGCTCTCCCATAACGGCTTTCATCTTGAGGGACACACACTCACTCCCACCCAGGGGCTCGCTCACCTCCGCCGTTGCACCAGGGTCGCTGACGGCTTGGTGGGCCTCCTGCTGCTCCTCTTGTGCAGCAGAGCCTTGTGCAGCCCCCACCCCGGGTTGGGAATGGGCCTCGACTGCACGCGCTGGATGGCTTCCCCTTGTACTCTCAGCAGCCGCAGGCAGGCCTAAACATTCTTCACTTTCCTTGCGTCATCCCCAGCCAGGGGTTGCGACCGGCTCGACCCCTTTGCTGCTGGAATTTCCATTTCCACGGCAACCTGTTTCTCAGGGAAAGTTGCACTCTCCCTTCCAATGCTGTTTGAATTCCTTCCTCCAGTTCTTTGCCCTTCAAGAGCTCCATCACTGGATCTGGCCTTGAGTCAGCACAGTTGGAGGCGCTTTCACTCTCCACTCCAACTTCTGTCTCAGCCTTTCCAGGGTCCATCTTCGCCTCCTCCCCGGGGAGCCGGGTGTCCTCTCTCACACCCGGGGCCATGCTCCAGGTGGCCCGCGAACATCACTGCCCATGGATGCGTCGGCCCCAACCTACACACATCGCAGCCGTAGGTGGCTGGGATTGCTTCGAGGGGGTCTCCTCGCACGGGGCCCTCATCCTCCTCCTCGCTCAGGTCGCCACACAGGATGGGGTCAGGCAAACTGCCCTTCAGCGCCTCTGAAGGCTGTACTCGCCTTTTCCTTCCCCTCCTGCCCCGCCGGCGCTTGAGCTTACGTGAAGGCTCCGGGGAAGGGCCGGAACTTTCACTCCTCCTCAGGGCTGCTGGCTCCAACCAAGCTGCGGATTCCTCACAGGGGATAGGGGGAATGAAGGGCTCTTCCGTGCCATCGTCATCGCCCAGGAACTCGCACAGCATGGCACACCGAGCCCCGAGGAGGGGCCCTCTTCGACCACATAGGGAATTCCCAGCACGTAGCCTGTGGTGGCAGGCTTATCCTCGCAGCCTTCCTCCTCAGGGATCGAGTCAGTGTCCCATTCTTCCGCCTGCATCCGCCAGACCAAATCCAGGAACCGCCTCTGAGGTTTTCAAAAGCTTGCCGCTTAGCCTCGGCTACATCCACCTTACCGGGGTCTCCCATCCAGTACGGCATGGACTCCGATCTTCCTCTGGTTCCAACCAGACACCCACAGTTTCCATCCTGAGGCCATGGGGAATGCCGACTCCATTCTCCCGGGTGGGGGCCTTTTGCTTCGCAGGCCTCTGTCGCCGCTTGCTTCTTCGCGGCCAAAACCCCTCTCCTCTGAGAGGGAGGTCGTGCCTCTCTGCCTTGGGAGCACAGACCTTCTCCATAGTTGGGTTGGGTTCTCACCAGCACTGAGACTGGGATAAACCCATTGTTGTTGAGATTCCTCTTTATGTCAGGCCTGGTAGGCCTGTAAATAATGGCACACTCACTCAAGTAGTTAACAAGAGGAATTGAGCTTTATTCAGCCTTACTCCAGGCAGAGCAAAGAGGAATCTGAGCTTTCCCGCCAAAACGCTGAGAGAAAAACCCTCCTGGTAAACTCCCTCCCTCCTCTCAGACTTAGGCCCTTCCCCCTCTGCTGGCTCCTTGTTGCTATGCCAGCCCAAAGCCAAGCTGTTTATTGAACTGCTCTGGCTGGGCCTGACAATGTTTTTCTTATACATTTTTGTATCCCTCACCGCTGTGCTCCCCTCCCCCTCCCCAAGCCATTGCTTTTACATATCATTCGTCCAAAATTTCATTTCTTCTTGTGGAGGTAACCTTCCTTCTTCCTTTTCTAATCCTTTTCAATAAATTTTCTCCATACCTCATAAAAATCACTTTGTTTCCATATACCTCTTTTTACTTTTTTAATATACATGTTAACTTGTCATTTATTGCCAGTTTCCATACTTCCTTGTACCATTCCTCTATTTGTATATTTATTTCTTTTTCCAATTCCTTGCTATAAGCAGTCTTGCTATTGTTAATAGGTTTGTTATCGCATCTTTATCCTTTTTTTTCCAATTGTATACTATTATATAATGATAATAAAGCTATACTAGGACTTCTTTCTATTTTAATATTCATTATATCTTCTATTTCTTTAAATACTTTCGCCCAAAATTTGCTTACATATTTACATTGCCACCACATATGTATGTATGTTCCTGTTTCTTGGCATCCTCTCCAACAGTTTTTCGAGTAGTTTTTATTTATATTTGCCATTCTTACTGGTGTAAGGTACCATTTCCATATTAATTTATAATAATTTTCTTTAATCCTTATTGATAAATTTTTAAGATGTCTTTGTCTCCACAATTGTTGCCACTCTGTTTCCTTTATTTTTATCCCTAAGTCTTCTTCCCAGACCTCCTTAAGGGTGTTTAATTTTTGTTTTTCCTTCCTTTATTTCAATTATTATCTTATATATTTTACTAGTTATTCCTTTCAAGTTTTTTCGTGCTCTTCTACATCCCTCCCATTTTGTATTATTTGTTCAAATTGGTTAACCTTACTTCCTTTTTTATTGTTTTTTAGCCAATTTTTAAACCATTGTTCTAATTGTATACAATGGAACCATGTCAATTTTATTTCTCTAAATTCTTCCATAATCATTTCCTTCTTCGTTCCTACTTTTATCCAATCCCCCATTTTATCTAATTTTTTTCCCCTTAACTTTTTATCCATTATTTGTTTTAAATTCTTTGGAAATTTCTTTTCCATTACAATTGGGGTTATTACTGATCCATCCGTTATTAACATTCTCCTGTATTTATTCCATACTTCTAATATATTACTCAACATTGGATTTCTAATTTCCCTAATTTCTTTCCTCGTGAATTGTTTTAAAAAAATATTCCATATTTCTTCTTCCACTTTTCCTGAGTAATTTCTTAGCCATTCTACCCCATCTTTTTTAATCATTCCTTCTATAACCAGTCTCAATCTACTCGCTTCATAATATTTTTTAATGTTAGGGAGTGCTAAACCTCCTTCTTTTTGTGATTTATACCATAACTGTTTGTTTAGTCTATTTCTTTTACTACCATTGCAATATTTATTTATCATTTGCCGCTCGTAATACAACTGCAAATTAGGCAGTGCCAGGCCCCCTCTTTCTTTCTTGTCGCTCAGAATTTTGTATTTTATCCTAGCTTTTTTGCCACCCCAGACACACTTAAGGATGTCTGTCTTCCAGGTCTTGAAGCAGTGGTTCGTTCTTATTACCGGGATATTTTGAAACAAGAACATCATTCTAGGAAGTACACTCATTTTAATAGCTGCGATTCTTCCCGTCAGGTTTAGATTAAGGAACTTCCAATTTTCTAGTTTCTTTTTGATGTTCTCCCAAGCTTTTTCGTAATTGTTCTTTAACAGCTGGTTGTTGTTCGCTGTCAAATAGATCCCAAGATATTTAACTTTTTTGGCAATTTTGTAGTTTGAAATATCATGCAATAGGTCCCTTCTCTCCTTATTGATATTTTCCGTTAGGATTTTAGTCTTCTCTTTATTAATTTTAAAACCCGCCACCGAGCCGAACTCTGTTAACTTCCTTGACCAGTTGACTATGGTCTCTAGCGGGTTTTTGACGATGCAGGCAATGTCGTCGGCGAAGGCTTTCACTTTGAATTCTTCTTTCCTAATTCGAAGGCCTCTTAGTTCCCCATCTGTTCTTACAGCTTCCAAAAGTGGTTCCAATGCCATGATAAATAAGAGGGGCGACAATGGACATCCTTGCCTGGTGCCTTTTTGAATACTAATCGCGTCCGCCGATTCACCGTTTATTAGAAGGTTCGCCGATTGTTTGGAGTAAATAGCCTGAATGGCATTCTCGAAATAGAAGCCCATGTCCTTCTCTTTGATTAGTTGCTTCAAATAGTTACAATTAGCATTATCAAACACCTTTTCGGCGTCGACAAAAAGGAGTCCTACCTCTTTCTGAAGATTTTTCTCATAAAATTCTATGATGTTGACCATAGACCTGATATTATCCTTTAGGTGTCTATTGGGCAAGAAGCCCGCCTGATTTTCGTGAATAGTATCCTTTAAGAAGTTTTTTTAGTCTGTTTGCAATTACTGAAGCAAAGATCTTATAGTCATGATTCAGGAGGGATATTGGTCTGTAGTTCTTAACCAGGAGGGGGTCCATTCCTTCTTTATGAATAGAGATGATATTGGCTATTTTCCAAGAGTCTGGGATGACCGCAGAGGTCAATATGTTGTTCATTAATATTTTCAAATATGGAATCACTTCATCTTGGAAGAGTTTATAATAGATGGCCGTCAGACCACCAGGCCCTGGTGCTTTGTTCCTGGGTAATTTCTTTATAACTTCCCTTATTTCTTCTTCTCCTATTGGACGATTTAGATCTTCTCTTTGTTTTTCAGTTATTTTTCCCTGGTTGTGCGTGGCGAGATAGAGGGACACTTCATTCATTCCAGTACCTTCTTCTTTGTACAGTGCTGTATAGAAATCTTTAAACTGGTCCGCAATTTCCTCTTGCGTGAATATTTGAACAGTAACTTTTAATAAACGTGAAATGCACTGTCTCTGTCTTCTCTTGGAAAGCTTCTTTGCAAGAAGCCTCCCAGGCCTATTAGCATTTAGTAAATAATACATTTTAATCTCTTTAGATTCCTGGCCATTTGGTCAACTCAATCTCCCACGCTAATTTTTTGTTGTCCGGGCTCTTTTTAAGTAGTCTCTCTTTCTTCATTAAGTCCTCATTGAGGTTCTTTTCCAGCGCGTATCTTTTCTTGTTCTTCCGCACGCCCTGTTGGATGAAGTGCCCGCGCATAACGGCCTTGCTTGCATCCCAGCGTGTTTCGGTTTTAATTTGGTCAATATTGTTTAGATCAAAATATTATTTAATTAATTTCTCGTTGGTTTCTATATCTGTCTCAGATCTAAGAAGGCTCTCATTGAGTTTCCATCTTCTATTTGTTCTTTTTGTAGCACAGCAGTTCTCGTTTGTGCCTGGAGGGCAGGGAATAGGTCCTGGGGTTCCATTAGCTTTAGGGCCTGCAGCAGCAGATGTGGATTCAGAGGATGAGCTAGATGACTGGGGTGAAGCACAGGGCCCTTCGGATGGGCCTCGTTCGCCTGCAGAGAGCTTGGCATGGGATGAGATGATGTTTGGGCCTAGCATAGATTCCGATCACCAGGTGGAGATGGGAAGCAGCGAAGGGAGTTATGAACATCCCGGGGGGGAGGAATTCCCAAGAGCTTGAAAGTGAAAACATGGACGAAGCCGAGTGGGAAAGTGCTAGGGAGGAAAGTTCTCAGGAAGATAGCGACACAGCTGCTGAGAGGCAAGGTCGCTCCTTCGATAGGAGACGGGACATTGAGTCTACCAGGAGGGCTTGGTCTAGGGTCCTAGACCGACCGAGGTCCGTGAGCAGAGATTGGAGACGGAGAAGCCTAGAGCGTCGCGGACCTCGGCCGAAGGATTAAGTATAGGATCCGTGGGAACGCATCCTCAGTTCTCCGGCCAGGTCTTTCCTGAATAGGCGTGAAGCGGAGTGGGACCACAAGCCAAGCCGTGGTCATCAAGCCTTGCCTTGCATTTGCCTTGCCTTGTTTCTTGATCCGCATTGGATTGCGGAGCCCGGCCTCGTTGCTTGAACCGCATTGGATTGCGGAGCCTTGCCAAGCTTCAAGTCTATTTGCTACGTTACTTTGGACAATCTTGCTTTTTACCTTTTGGACAATTGCTTATTATTGGACTATATATTCTTTGGAACTGTTTTTATACTCAATAAAGTAGTTAGCCTTCAGTACGTCTCTGTGTGTGTGATTAAGGGGCCCGCTAAGTCCGTGATCGTGACACTTTTATTGTGAAGTTTCATGGTTAGCGGGCCGTGGTCGGTATTTGTTCTTGGACAGACTTTGATTTTATCAATTTTAATGGCTACTGATTTAGAGACCCAGACCATATCAATTATTGACCATGATAGATGGCGGTGAGAGTAAAAGGTGTAGTCTTTTACCGTTGGATTTCTCTCCCTCCACACATCTATGAGACTAAATTCTTCTTTGAGGTTAAGAAGAGACACCGGGAGTTTACCTGCACAAAATGCCTTTCTTTTTGTTACTTTCCTTGATTTGTTTAGATTAGTATCTAAAACCCCATTAAAGTCCCCCATGATTATTAGGTCGTCAAAATTCTGTTTCTCTATCAGACTCCTCAGCTGTTGAACAAATTTAGCTTTAGCTCCTGTGGGGGCGTAGATGTTGCAGACTAACGTCTCTTTCTGCTCTAGTTTGATTTTGATTCCTATTATCCGTCCCTCCTCATCCTTAAAGGCTAAAGCTGGATTGAGTGAATCCTTGGCATAAATGATGACCCCTTTCTTTTTTTGTTGAGCTAGAGAGTAAAATTCTTCCCCCAGTTCTTTTCTTACCAAAAGTGATGTGTGTTTAGGTATAATATGGGACTCTTGTAACGCTATTAAATCATAATGTCCTCTCTTAAGCTGGTTAAAAATCAAATTCCTTTTATTAGGGGAGTTCAATCTGTTCACGTTATTTGAATAAGTTGTTACCGCCATCTTTTCCTAAGTCAATTAATACTAGCTCCTTCTCGCTCGATCTCGTCGGTAGTTCCTCCTGGTCGTCCGCTGAGTAGGGTCTTGGTCTTTTCTTGTCCTGTTTCTTGTTTTCTTGTGGGGGCTTAGAATCCTTGTTCGGTCCCGTTTGGTCTCCACCTGGTCCGCCTTTGTCATTCTGTGTTCCCTCCTGTCGCTCCATTTCTTTCTTCTTGGAGTCCATGAAGAGCTTGAATTCCTTATAAAATTCCAGGGCTTTTTCTTCTGAAGTAATCCATATTTTGACACCATTAAAGAAGACTGAGAAACCCTCTCGTCTCTCCCATTTAAATTTTACATGATGTTTTTTTAGTTTGTCTGTCATAAAATAATTCTTTTAGAATTATTATGCTCTTACTGTTGTAGCTTGGTGGTTTTTTCGATTTGATTTGGAGGACTTCATCTCTTATGGACCTTCTAGAGAAAGTCACTACAACATCGCGTGGGAGTCTATTCTTTTTAGCGTGGTTAGAATTTATTCTCTGGGCCCGATTGTAGCAACCCAGCCTCCGTTCCAGCCGGGAGGGGCGGGGTGCCGCTCCGGTGGTCCCGATTGCTTTGAACCAAGATGGAGGGGATGCTGGGGCTGATGGGCATGCATCACCGACTGACAGTTTGCAATGGGATGACACCTGGCCTTCTGCTTATTCTGGTGATGAAGGCCAGCTAGATTCCGGATCAGATTGCAAATATGAGAAACCAGGAGGCTTCGGTTCTCAGGAGCGTTTGTTGCCACCAGCTGCGGTGGAAGAGATAGAAACCGAGTTGGAGGCACTTTACCAGGAAGATAACGAGGCAGATGGCGCTGAACCTGTGAGGAGCTTCGACCAGAGGAGTAGTATTGTGGCTACTCGGAAAGATTGGAAGCGGAGCCTGGAGAGGCACTGGTCTCACAAGGGTGGGAATTAAGTATATACTCTGTGGGAAAGTTCCTCAGTTGAGTGGCCACGTCATTGCTGGACAGACGCATCGGTGGTCTGCTGCTCCCTGGAAGCCATAGTTTGGCTCACCTTGCCAAGAACTACCTTGAGACCTTGTTCTTCCATGTACCTTGGATTGCCTTGTTTACCTACGGACTAAGTTGCTTTGGATTGATTCGCTTTGTTTTTATGGACCTTGCTTTTGAGAGATTCCCTTCTTTTTTGGATTTGCTTTTGGTCACTAATTGCTAATGACCTTGGACTTATTGATCTCAATACTTTTGGACATTTTACCTTTTTCACCTGCAAATAATTCTGCTTAATAAATAGTTAATTGACATTGTCTGTGTGTGTGTGATTAAGGGGCAGGGCCAGGTCCCGCGTTGTGACACCGATCAATATTTTGTAACATTTGTTCTGATGTGGTGTTTAGTATCTCCGCCGTAATCTCTGCAATTATCCTTCTCAGCTCCTGGGAATCATTTTCTGTGATGTTCCTAAATCTAAGTTGACCCTCAGTTTCTTTAATTGCCGACATCTCCTGTTGTCTTTCCAATTTCCTATTGGTTTCCTCAAGCCGTTGAATTTTTTCCTCCATTTTCCTTTGCGTTTTTTTCGTTGCCGCATTCTCAGTCTTGATTCCTTTTATATCTCGTTGTATGCCTTCCATCTCTTTTTTATATCTGCCAGTTCTTCTTTAAGTTCCTCTTTTAGTTCTTTTTACATTATTTCTAGTTCTTCTTTGAACATTGTTTTCATCTTGTCCTGCATTTTTTCACTATTATCCTGGATTTGCTCCCGCAGGTCCTCTTTCATTTTATGGATTTCAGTGATGAGATCCCTGCCTGAGATCTCTCCTGTCACTGAGTTTCTTCTAGGGGTTGATCCACTCGGGCCCTTATTTGTTTTCTTTATGTTGGTGAACTTATCCATGCCCTCTACTGGAGTCCCTTCCCCCAGCGAGTGGTAACCTTCCCTGCGCTCTTACCAGCTGGGGTTGGTCCCTGTTGCCTTTAAGCCACTTTCCGGGCTTCTTGCTTCTTGCTTCTTGTTTCAATCGTCTGGACTTCGATCGCCTGGACTGCCACTGACAACGTTGCGGCAGCAACTTTAGCCCCTGTAGTCTTACGACCTTGTGGCTTTATGGCTTTATGGCTTTGCGGCTAAGGCTGGGTTTTGCGGCGTTTTTTTCTTCCCTCCCCTTCCGGGGTTATTATGTCACTGTGCGTCGTGTGCATCACGGTGCGCGCGGCCCCGCTGAGAGCGGCGTCACGCTGCGTTGCCACGCACCTGCGGCAAGCAATTCCTTCCCCTTTCCTCTGCCCGACTCGCCTGCCTCTTCACCGGCTCGCCCCGCCTCTTCACCACTTGCCTGTGCTTGCCTGTGCTTGGCTCTTAAAGGGGCCGTCTGTTGACCCTTGCCACTTATTTCTTGTGGCTTCTTATGGCCTGGTGTTTCCTGGCCTCCAACGACCGTCAAAGTCAGGTATTGTAATTTCTCTTGCCTTGCTGATGATTGGCTGATGGGTGACTACTGAATACCCTGCTTTCTTTCTTCTAGTCTGTTTTGTCTCTCTTTACCATTTGTTTGCCTCTAACGCGATTTAAAGGAGGCAGTCGGCCAATCCGACACTTTCATGTCGTCCCTCTTTGCCCAGCGGCTTCTCTTAGGGCTGTGTGCCAACGCCGGTGCCCTACCTTGAGGGGGACACACACTTGGCCGGTTCCACAACCTAGAGTTTGCCTTCGAAACAGCCTCTTTCCTGCTGTTCCGTGGAACCCTCTCCCAACGTCGAATGCACGGCCGTAAGAATGCAGAGCCCCAACTTTCTCAAGACATTTGCCTTGGGTAAAGGGGTCAGGGTCGTCCCAAAGATCTGAGAGCTTCAGACACCTGCTGCGGACGCCATCTTGCCTTCACCGGAAGTCCTAGGTTTTATATCTTAATGGATTGTTCCTGTTTGTTTTATTTTGATGCTTAATTCCTTTGTTGTAAGTTTTCTGCTGTTACCATCTATTATCCTGTATTATCTTGATGTGTTTGTACCCATTTTGAGGCATTGACTTTTTATGTGTAATGTGTAAACTGCCCTGAGTCCTTCTTGGGGGAGAGAAGTCTAGAAATATAATAATAATTGCAAATTATTTTTATTATTACTCTGTAGACCAGGATGCACAGCCATATTGTATTTTGGCTCCTGATTCCACAGTTACGTCTTGAGAGGTAACATTCTCTCAAATAAACCTGAAACAGGAACTAAAGCAGAGGAAACTGGGATCTGACCCTTAGCGTCTGGGGCCAAACCATTAGCTTGCCCAAAATAAGAAGACATCACTGCCATAAGGGAGGCATCCTTCAAGGCCCGCTCACAAAAACCTCACAGCCAAATTCCTTCACAAAAGGAACTTCGCAGTGAATTACACTGAAATTGAGTGATCCTTTGTTCCATGGCGTTGCTCTCTAGAGAAACATTCCATCTAACTCAGGGGTCTCTGGTGTGTCAGTAATAAAGTCAGTGGCAAAAAAAGAAAGATACTTTTGCAAAAATAAGACGTCCAGGGAGAAGGAAGCCCTTAAAGCAGGCATTTAATAATAGGGCAATAAAACAAGGGTATAAAACGAGATGTGAAATAATGGACTGTCGGTGAATCTTGTCTGGGACTCCCCTCAGACCCAACATTCACATCCAGCAATAAAAGCCCTCTCAAGATATCTCCTAGGAGCCACTGGGATGGAAACCAGGAATGAATAAACTTGCCACAATGGTCTTAAAGGAAGACTTGGATCTGTCCATGCTCATCATGATGGTCCTCATAGCCACACGTATCTCAAGAGAGTTACAAATGCAAGTACCGTATTTTCCAAGGCACAAGACAACTGGGCGTATAAGACCACCCAACTTTTCAAGTTAAAATATAGAGTTAGGGATATACTCACTGTACAAGACCCCTCTCCCAACACAATTCTATTGATTTGATATCAATGATTACCAGAATGCCTCAGCGGGCATGCCGCTGCTTGGTACTACTGGGAGTCATAGTCTGGAGGCTGAGTCTGGAGGCCTGGGTGAGCCCGGTGACCATTGGAGGCTTCTGCTGGCTGCTTGGGTGGCCTTGCTTCCTTCCTGACTCTTCTGGCTGCCTGCAAATACCGATGTGGTAGGATTTGGAAGGTCTTGAACATAGAGCAGGGAGAGCGGCAGCGGGGACAAGTCCCTTAGTAGCATGGCCTGAGGAGGAAGAGGGGGAGGAGCAAGGGGGAGGGAGGTTGCAGGGAGGAAGAGCGCCAGGCTCACTGGGCTGCCCCCGGTCGCTCCCCCCATTCTGCTTTCAAATCCCTACTCCAACTCTTCCAAAGTTGCCATTTCTAGGCAGCCGGGATACCTGCAAATAGCAATGTGGGAGGAGTTGGAGAAGGGCATTGAAAGGAGACTGGGGAGAGCTGCAAGGGAAGCCCAGCAGGCCTGGCACTCCTTCTCTACAAGACTTTGCTCCACCCTCCCCCTCCTTCTCCCTCCCTCTTCCTCCTTCCCCCTCCCTCCTCAGGCCACGCCGATAAGGAACTTGTCCCCACTGCTGCCACCGCTCTCCCCACTCTTTTTGCAAGGCCCTTCTCCAATCGAAGGCCACCAGGCTCACCTAGGCTCAAAGGAAGCAAGGCTACCCAATCAGCTTCTTGGGCCTAGGTGAGCTCGGTAGCCTTCGGAGGCTTCTGCCAGCCGATTGCGTAGCCTTGCTTCTTTCCTCTATCCTAGCTGCCTGCAAATAGCTATGTGGGAGGAGTTGGAGAAGGGCCTTGAAAAAAAGAGTGGGGAGAGCAGTGGCGACAAGTCCCTTAGTGGCGCGGCCTGAGGGGGAAGAGAGGGGAAGGAGGAAGTGGGAGGGGGAAGGAGGGGAGGGCGGAGGGAGGGCATGCAGAGGAAGAGTGCCAGGTCCACTGGGCTGCCCCTGCTGCTCTCCCCAGTATCCTTTCAAGGCCCTGTTATCGAACAATAGAACTAGGGGACCCTTCCCATAAGGGGACAGAGCCCTGACCACCCCTAGATAGCGAGGATTTTCGGCCGGAGTCTAGGTGATCCCTTGAAAACTACAAATCCCACTGTAACCCAGATCAAGCTCACCCAGACTGGAAGAACGCCAATACCGAGAGAAGGGTCTTAATCAGCTGAAGAAGGATGATAGCAGGACACGCTGGTTCCAAAAAGCTAACATGTCTTTAATGGGTTGTACAGAGAAATATATAGAAAAGCAGTCATTTACATTTGAATCGCGCACCCTCCCTGCTTACGTGCGGCTCCAGCTGATAGGCTCAGATGTCAAAGTCAGCTGGGCCAGAATCCAGCCGGCGCGCCTGAGCCAATCAGCGAATAGCAAGTTCTTTTGAATTAGCCAATCCTGGCCGGGCTGCGCAAGGTGGGAAAGGACACAAAGGAACGGATGGGTGAAAGCGGAAGTTACCTTTGTGGGAATGTTGCCTTGGGGTGGGCGAGCGTCCGTTGGGATCTACGAGCCCACCTTAGCTATTGTGAATTTGAATTCCTTAATGGTTTTCTTTGTCCATGCCGAAACTTCCTTTGTCAGGTAGCCTTGGCTGAGCGGGGAATATGGTTTCTTAGTTTAAAGTGATCAAAAGTGTCTTATTTCGGCTGGTTTGGAAGGGTCCAAATCTCACAATGGAGCAGCAATGTTTCTGGGTTATGATTAAATGTCCAGGCACAGGTTCCATTAAATGGGCAAGCTCCGACGTAAAACAGACACATGTGCAAGAAGATCTAAGTATAGGTTACAGGACAGCCCCTGTTGAAGGAACTTAGCATCTTCTAAATATTTTTTGTGCAAGGGAAAATGGATGGGAAGGAAGGTTATTGCGTTCTGTTAATCTTTGGAACTCTCTGGTTGAGGGCGTTATCTTAAACGTTACAGTGACACAAAAGGGGGAACACATAAGGATACAATTTAGACAAGACAAACCAGATGTCCCCCAGCAATCATCCCATAACATCCCCATGCAACCTTCTTCCTAGAGAAAATGATCTTAAAAACAACCAGCAAAATGCTGCTTTCCTTCTGGGAGCTATAGTTCCCTTGATGTAATCATTGTCCTTGGAAACTAGAGTCTTGAGGCACAGTTGTTCCTGGGGGTGCAGTAGGGTGGCAAAGTCATTGAGAGTCCATGGGGCAGAAAGGGGAAAAGGCAGGAAATGTCCAACTGGGAAACTGTCCTTGGAAACTACAAAGTCCGTGAACAAGGGAAAGGTCTGTGTGCAGCATCCTAGGCAAGCCCGCTTGTACGGGGCAAAACCCAGGACAGAGAAACAGCAAGAGAAGTCCATGATCAGTGTCCTTAGTGAACTTCTCATCCCAGCCATGGGGACCCGGGTTGCGGGTTCGAAGCCTCCCTACCCGCATGGATCCCAGCGCTCTTCCCTTTGCGTGATCCACCGAGGCAGCGGCACCTTCCCATCCCCCCAAAGTCCATAGATGTATTTTAGGGCTCTCTGACTGTTTCCAGCCAGGGAAAAGGATCTCGTCAGGTCTGTATCATTGTATAAGGTAGGATGGGAATCGTTACCAGCCATGGGTCCTTCTTGGGGAGGGGTTATTTCATTGCTGTAGCCTTCACGGTGTTGTTTCCCCTGGAGGGTGAGTGTTTTCTGCCTCAAGATAGGAACCGCTGGGGGCTGGGCGGCAGTTTCTGAGATCATCGGGGCCTCTTTAAAACTTTAAAAGGATCTCGAGTTCGTTCAGGAAAGAAATGGTTGGAAATGGAGGAAAAAGTGAGTCCTGGTCCTTGCAAACTAGGTCTCCCAATGTGGCAGAACGCTGGGGACCCGCTCTCCCCTAGCGGGGTCCCTTTGAGCCCAAATCGCCAACTTGCTGCTGGTTTTGGGCACGGGTTTGCTGTAGAGAGAGTGGGACTTTAATGCGAAAAAAGGTGGGGGCCGATTGTCCTCAGATGAACTGAGAGCGCAAGGGCCGCTGAGAGCGAGCGGCCGCTTTCCCGGGCTTCCCCCAGGCCGGAGAGGTAGAGAGGGAAGAGGAAAAGAGGAAAGGAGAGGATGGAAGAAGAGGCAGAGTGTTTTGGGACAAAAACGAGGCAAATCGGTGAAACTTTCAAAGCGTGGATACTGAATACATTGATCTCTATGGGATTTCCTTAACCGCGGTTCCCGGCTCTTCCCTCCCACACCTTTGGAGCGCTCCCCCCTCCCTCGCCATTCCAAGATGGCGGAGCGCAGGGAGCGAGGCGGGCACGATGTGCGTCCGTCTTCGCAGGGGCCCCCTAGTGGCCTGAAGAATCGGACCGGTCGCAGAAGGATGGAAAACAAGGTAGGAGGGGTAGTGGGTTGATTTTGGGGGTTTGTTTATTATTTTGTAAGGTGTTTTGTTTCTTTAAGTTTTGGGAGCGAGGAGGCGCTTGGCTTAGTGGCGAGCGGAGGTACTGCAGCGGCCTAGCATTAGGCCTGTAGGAGGTCACCTGGCTGTTGTGGCTTGGGGACACGGAGGAAAGTATTTGCTTCTGTCTTGATGTGGTTTGCTTATGGGATTGAGGATGCTATTGCCATGTGTGGGGCTGAGTGGACGCTGGGAGAAATGTTCTTGTCTATTGTTATGTGGAGTAATAAGTTGCTTGGAGGTGTTTTGGTGCCTGAGCTCTGGGGAAGGGATGGGAGGGACATGTATTTGGCTTTGGTCTTGCTGTGGTCTGTTTATGGGGTTCAATGTGTTGTTGCCATGTGTAAGGTTTTGGTGGATGCTGGGGGAAAGTCCTGATTTATTGTTATGTGCTGTTTGATGTTTGCTGTGTAAATGTGGTGCAGATGGGGTAATGGGAGGCAATGGTGGCTGGGCTTGTTGGGAGGGACGAAGTTGATGTAGTAGTGTGTGGCACAGAGGTGGGGCAGAAGGGAAAAAAGGTCTGGTGGTGGTGCGACTTGGGCCATGGGCCGAAAGGGATGCTGGGAACTCTCTGCTGCTTGATATTTTGGATTTGGGACTTCCCAATTCGGCCTCAGCCCTTCTCCAACTCCTCCCACATTGCTAATTGCAGGTATCCTGGCTGCCTGGAAATGGCAACTTTGGAGGTTGGAGTAGGGCTTTGAAAGCAGAATGGGGAGAGCGACGAGGGCAGCCCAGAGATCCTGTTGCTCCTCCTCCTCGCACCCTTCCTCCTCCATCCTCCTCCCCCCCCTTCCCTCCTCCTCCTCCTCAGGCCATGCTGCTAAGGGACTTGTCCCCACCGCCACTCTCCCTGTTATATGTTCAAGGCCCTCCAAATCCTTCCACATCGCTATTTATTAAATAAAGGCAGCCAGAAGAAATCAGGAAATAAATAAATAAATAAATAAATAAGCCGGCAGAAGCCTCAAATGGTCACCGGGCTCACCCAGGCCTCCAGACGACGCCTCCAGACTATGACTCCTAGCAGCCCTGGGCAGCAGCATACCTTGGACATGCCCACTGAGGCATTTTTATGCCTCCCATTTTTAAACCCAGCATACTAGATGACCCTCAACTTTTCATAAGATTTTCCAGGCCTAAAAAGTTGCCTAGTACCCCAGAAAATACAGTAGTTGCATTGGTTCCAATCGGTAAAGCAGGTCATTTCTAAAGCTAATGGTGCTTCATTAGCAATGCGACTATAACCCACCACAAAATATGTCCCATCATAACAAAGATAGATAAAACATATTGCAGCTTTGGAAGAATCTTCTAACATAGCCCCATGCAGTAAATCCACTTGTTGGTTTTGTTTTCTGTCAGAGAGCTGTCTTGGGTGCTTCATTTGATCTGCCAAACAAATCCAGAACTTAGAGTCGCTCCTTCAAAAGAGAAAACAAACAAACCCAATTCACACATGCATATGAAAACTACGAGCCACAATGAGAAGTTAAATATGAAGTGGCAACAAACTTGGATTACTATCCAATACTGGCAGAAAGGCAAAATAAGAATTAATTATTTAAATAAATAAATACTGTTTCAAAAAGGGAAAACTCATAACTCTCTGTTTGGGTGAGTGCATCAGCTTTCATCCAAACCACCCTACATTAGACATTTTAAAAAAACTTTAAGTTGTTTTCATTTCAAATAAGAATCTGTTGTTGTGTGCTGTTTTATGGTCATCCTAAGGCAAACCTACCATGGGGTTTTCTTGGCAGAATATTTTGAGGTGATGGTGGTTTGCCTTTGTGTTCCTCTGAGGTGTTCTGTTTAGGAATCTGGAGGTATTCCAGCATAACAGTGCGGTCAACTTCTGCTGGGATTTGACCATCGAGTTGCACTGGAGGACCTAGAGATTCCTATAGAGACACAAGTAATCCAATCTGCAAAAGTCAAACCAGCAAAGGTAGAGGACTGTGCCTATATCACATTACGTGTTCTCGATATACAGGGTAATTGGCTAACATCACCATTATTACACCCAATCTCTGGGTGAAAAAAATTAAAGCATATAAAGTCTAATACCTAAAATTAAACAAATTGGAAAGTAATTTGAAGAAAAGACCTCTAGATTTGCTAACTCATAACTAGTGCTTTGCAACTGTAAGAAACAGCATGGTTGAAGCGAACAACAGGGTAAAAATGAGATGTGGTCCAGAGTTCATCACACACACACACACACACAAAAGCAAGGGGCAAAACTAGGTTCTAGCTACAGCTGAGGAATCCACAGTGACAGCTGTTAAGAATGTTAAGCCCACCATCACCCTGTATCTATTCTTGTAGAAGGGAAGCTGAATTTACTAGTAAGAGTGATAAATAATAAATACTTCAGCACTAAAAAAGAAAATAGCCTTTCTCTCTCTTCTCTCCTTTCCTTTAAGTGTAGAAGCTCTTTTTCCCCAACATTTTTCATCTCTAAAAAAAATCAGACCTATCTTGCTACTCATGGACCCTCCGCTTTTGCCTCGCACTTTCAAGCTGCTGTGTCAGGCCTGGTTAGTCCTGGGTCAGGATTCGATTCTTTGCCAATTTTCTTCTTGGAGGAAGTAATGAGTGACTTCAACAATTTTCTTCCTTCTGCAAGATAGTCTTTGAAACCTGTGCACCTTTTTTGAAGATGATTCGCAGTCCAGGAACCGCACTGTGCAAAAGTTACACGTGACACAGAAGAAGAAGAAAGCATTTTCTGAGTTGAAAACCAATTATTTGTGTGATTTTCTTATTTTCCCATTTTCTTTTCTCAGAACAATATGTTTCCTGTGCTGAAAAAGTATAAGATGATGGGTTTCTTGGATGTGAACTGTGCATTCTCTCTTGAACACACACACACACAGAGCGCTCATCAAGATAACTTACAAGAAAATAACAGAAATGCATTACAATAATAAAAACGAAGTTAAATTAAATCCAAAGTACCGAGTGAAAAAACTCTTTAGCAGCAACTCAGTCTTGCTATCACCCTAAAGCTGGCTTCTTCCTTCTCAACATTCTAGCACTGGCTGGTAGCTAAGAGTCAGTATCTTCTTGGTGTCACAAACAGGAAGAATTGCCATCCTACCTGTATTTGTCCATTTGTCCAGAAACAAGTGTGTGCTTTCCACCTAAGTAACCATGAAGCCAACAGGAAATTGAGATTTCTGAGAAGGCCAAGAGCTTGAACACTGTTCCCATCCTAAATATCTCAACATCACCTTAGATCAGGGGTGGGCAACCTACAGCCCACTGTCCGGATGCGGCCCGGCAGCCGATTCTGTCCGGCCCGGGGAGAAGGGCGTTGGGGGCAGGGCCAAGAAGAAGGGGTGCCGCTGCCTCCATCCCATTGGGGGCTCTGTGGGGCCTTTGTCGGCAAACAGGCTGGAGGAGCGGCGGCTGACATCCCTGGAGGCGATCCGGGCCTGCAGCGGGAGCACTCGGTGAGCTGTGGGGGCTGATCGCCCTGGAGACCCAGAAGACTTGATCATCTTCTGGGTCGCCAGGTCGAATAAGAACATAAGAACATAAGAAGAGCCATGCTGAATCGGGCCTCAGCCCATCTAGTCCAGCATTCTGTGTCACACAGTGGCCCACTAGTTGTACACAGGGATCTCTAGCAGAAAGGAGGGCAAAACCCTCACCTGCTCCCGACCCCCCACAACCAGTACCCGGGGAAAATCCTGCCTGCCTCCATCAACACAGAGGTGGCACTTGGATGTCCATTTCAGTAACTACTGATTCCCTTGGTATCCATGGTCTCAGATCGCCGACTACTCCCCCTGCAGGCCCGGGGATGGCAGGCACTCCATAGCAGGGCGATTAGCTGGGGAATGGCTGGGGCCGAGAGCGGGTGGAGGCCTGCAGCCTCCGATCGCCTGCTGCACTGCTCTGCTGCGGCGGCGGCTGGGTCCGCTTTGCCATCCTCTGGCTGGGGCCATTGGGCCATTCCATCTTGGGATCCTTCCTCTCTTGAGGATGTCAGCCTTCATCTTGGTTCGCACCTTGTCTTCTTGAATTTAAATTAATTTAATTTTAGTGGTTTTTATAATAATTTTATAATAATTTTATAATAATAACATAATAATATAATAAATAATATAATATAATAATGTTATATTATATTATAATTTCAATATATTATAATGTCTATATACAGTATATACTATAATATAATAATTATGATATTAATACTAATAATATATGAATATTTCTTGATATATTAATATGTTAATATTAATGATGTGTAATATATAGTAAATATAGTAAATAAATAAATAAATAATGTATATTAGAATGTAGTTCAGCTTTTAGGTGCAGTCCTCCATAATATTTTTTGGCTCTTGTGTGGCCCCTTGGAAAAATAATGTCCCACCCCTGCCTTAGATTGAACACTAACATTTAGCAAACACTGTATGAACACCAAACACAAAGCAGCTGCACGCAATAACATCCTGTGGGAACTTACTAATAGAGCATAGGGTGCAGTTCCAAAATTGATAAGAACATCAGCCCTGTCATAATCTTACTCAACTGCTGAGCATGCCTGTCCTGCTTGGCACAAGTTTGCCCATGAGAAGCAGATGAATATCTCACTGAACGAAACACACAAAATAACCACAGGATGTCTTAAACCTACACCTGCTGAGCGACGCTATAAACTAACTGGCATTGCCTCCCTCCCCTGATATGTGATGGGAAGTTGCTGCCAACTGTGAGAGAAATTATTTATTTATTTATTTATTCAGCTTAGTATACCGCTCTCTCTGGAGCTCAGAGCGGTTTACAGCAAATAAAACACATAAAAACATTATAAAACCAAGTTAAAACGCCCAGTTAAACCCCATTCCCACAGTAAAACTATAGCAAGATGGCATAGTGCAAGTGGCGATGACACGGCAGAGTGGCAAATTATGGTGGGCACCGGTCAGGTCCGAATGCCTGCCTAAATAGCCAGGTCTTGACGGATCTGCGAAATGGCATCAAGTCCCGTATGACTCATGTCTCCTCAGGCAGGGAGTTCCACAAAGTCGGCGCGGCCACAGAGAACGCCTTCTGCCGCGTACTAGACAGCCTGCAGGTCTTTAAGCCAGGCACCTCCAGCAAGTTGAGCCCCTCTGAGCGCAGTGATCTTCTGGGCATATATGGGGTAAGCCGCTCCCTCAGGTACACTGGCCCAAACCATATAAGGTCTTGAAAGTTAAAACTAACACCTTGAAGGAGGCCCGGAATTCAATTGGGAGCCAGTGCAGCTTGCGCAAGAGTGGTGTTGCATGAGCAGATCTTGGGGCTCCTAAGAGTAGGCGTGCTGCTGCGTTCTGCACCAGCTTGAGTTTCCGGATTGCCGACAAAGGCAGGCCCATGTACAGTACATTACAGTAGTCGAGCCTCGAGATGACCGTGGCTTGGATCACCGTGGCCAGGTCGCAGCGGGAGAGATAGGGAGCCAGATGTTTTGCCTGTCGCAGGTGGTAAAACGCTGTCTTGCAGGCGCAGGCAATCTGCGTCTCCATATACAGTGTTCAATAAAGTTGAATACTGTGAAAGCCACCCACTCCATGGCTATCAGCCTCCTCCCAGTAGACTCAAATCAAGGAAAAGCTTCATGAGATCCACCACTCCTCCTAATGTTTCCCTACCAACAGCAAATATATCCTTCTGGGCAGCTAAACCAGGAAATCCCAACTGGATGGGCCTCCATGAGGGTCTTCCTCCAGGGACAAGCCAAGAATGGCCAACTTGGAAGTCCCTGAACTGACTCAGAAGCGGAGTGGGAACATCAAAAGACAACCTGGCCAAACAACACTACGTAGAACTGTGGAGCAGAACAGAAAGCTCTTCATCGGTATGCTTGCTCTCAATGCCCTGCCTTATGCACAGAGGAAGAATGTTTAAAGCTAGAGGCAATGTGGACGCTGTTGCCTGTTTTTGGTTTAAAATTGTTTAGTCTCTTGTTTTCCCTATATTTTATCAGGCATTTTTTAGTAATTTATCTATGCACTGCTTTTGACATAAAATAAATAAATCTGTCCGGAGTGCTTTGATGGTGTATTCTGTGAGACCTAGCTTAGCACAATAATAATAATAATAATAAATAATGCACTTTATTTATATTCCGCTCTTCTCACCCCGAAGGAGACTCAGTGCGGATTACATTACACATACAGCAGACAGTCCCTGCTGGCTGACATACAATTACAATACATTGTACAGACAAACATGTGTAGACAAACATGTGTAATTAGAAGGATTTTTTTCCTCTCTTCTGGCTGCGTCACGGGTGCGGTTGCTCCATTACGTCACAAGGGGGTGCTGTTGCTTCATCCTCAGACGAGAGCCTCTGGTTTCGCATTCCACCTCCTGGCAGCCTCCGGCAGCTGATCTTCCTTATTTATTCAGCTGTTACAAAGTCCTTATAAAAATCCTTTCCCACTGAGCAGTTCCTATTCATCTACTCACAGCTGGCTTGTTTTCGATCTGTTAGGTGAACAGTGGACAGGGCTCACAGCTGGGTGTCCAGACCAGCCCGGGAATCTAACATGCAACCTTCAGATTGCAAACACAGCTGTTGTTACCGCTGTGCTATCTCTCCGGCCTCAAGTAAAAGTTTTGTCATTTTCTCAGTGTGAGCAGGTCAGGAAAGTAGAAGGCTTGACATAAAAATTGAAAACCACAAGGCTTGCTATTATGGCTCAAGAAGTTCTACCATACAGAGGAAAAGGGGAACGTGGGAGAAGGTGGTCAGTCAGAAGGAGATAGAGGGAGCAGCTCAAAGAAGGAAATAAAAAGAAGTCTGGCATGTTAGGAGAGGGTTCTGCTTTTTGTGCTTCTTTATAAATGGGCAGACTTTGATTTGGCCAAATTATTAAAGCAGCATTGATTAAATAAGACTTTCTGTCTGAAGTCTCATTGGCTGTTGACTTTGTGAGCCCTTTGGGGCTACAAAAAGGGTTTCCTCTAGTAGCCCTTGTGGGTCTCTTCCCACATTGTCATTCTATGATTCAGTGTACTCTCTCAGACCTTGTGGAAGGAGGTATTAAGTACCTTCTTCTGCAATGTATCCAATGAGCAACTCTGCCTCTACAGCAGCTAACTGAGTACCAAGGGAGAAAGTAATATGGAGGCATGGGATGGTGGTTGTAGAGTATGGCCTGTCTTCTCTTTATACTCAAGAGCAGGTAGAACAAGGCCAAAGATAGCCCTATGGTTGCTTTGTGGCCTCATAGCCCCCTATTTGTTGCCATGCACCAAGGGAAGCCACCTGGCAGAAGAAACCACTTCCACAGCCTTTTCTTCCTTCTGTAAGTATACTAGCAGCAGCCACTTATTCTTTGTCCAGGCAGTGGTAGTTGGGATGCAGCTTTACCCCCATCCTCCAAAAGCATCTTGCTGGAAACATTTCAAAACAACTCCATAACTGTTTTAATGCCAGTTGCAAAGAGTCTCCGTGGCCGTAAACCCTGGAATGGTCTATAATTACACACGTTCTGCCCACTATGGAAAATTGATAC
Source organism: Anolis apletophallus (assembly GCA_030556195.1). Taxonomy (NCBI): domain Eukaryota; kingdom Metazoa; phylum Chordata; class Lepidosauria; order Squamata; family Anolidae; genus Anolis; species Anolis apletophallus. The sequence continues at coordinate 102,279,500 of JARBWK010000004.1, forward strand.
TTACACGCTCCGCTGAATTCTGCATCCTGTCGATGCAGTCTAAATGCATATCACATATTCCCACCGGAATGGCTGCAAGCACCATACCAAGCAAAGGTACTTAAAAGTGGCGAAAGAGTTCTCCTTTAGAAAAAGGATGGGAGGGCTCATGCGATGGAAAGGCTAAGAGCAGCTTCACTTTAATTTAAGCCCATCCAAATTCTTTGTGCATGGTTTGCTTTCCAACTATGGTCTGAAGGTCAGAAATAACTACATATAGGACTTTTCTGTGCTTTGAGGTTGTACCTAAAGATAAGAGCCAATGCTTTGATATTAATTACATTACCAGTTCTGGTTCAGAACATTTTCCACCACTGAAATTTCATGTAATTTAAGGGCATGACATGGGAGTAGGTTGTTGTTGTTTTTGGCCACATTGATGCTTTACCAACTCCCCTGACCCCTTGCCCTTTAATGTGTAATGGGTACAAGTAATGGTAGCAAGTGGTGTAAAGTGTAACGGGTGGCAAAGATTAGAAGATGGGTTGCTGTTAGTTTTCCGGGCTGTATATCCATGTTCCAGAAGCATTATCTCCTGTTGAAATGCATTTTGTTAGTTTTGGCCCAGCTCTCTAATCAGTTAAGGTCATTTTCAATTCTGATTCTGTCCTCTGGAGGATTAGTCCTTCCTCTTAATTTGGTGTCATCTGCAAACTTGATAAGCATGACCTCTAAACCTTCATCTAAATAATTAAAAAAAATGTTGCCCAGCCTACCTATCCAAATGCATCTCCTCCTATGAACCTGCTAGGATGTTAAGATCATCTGGGGAAGCCCTGCTCTCGATTCTAAGCAAAAACGATGAAGCCAAAGGTATATGATGCAATAAATTTGACTTTATTAGAAGCTATTATAGCTGGTGAGTGAATACTCAAGAAAAATCAAAAAGAAAATAGGTCACAGGCACCTTCTCATCAAAAAACCAAATGGTAAGCGGTCAAATGACGCCAGCCGTGAATCTGAATGCTGTGCCTTTAAGAATAATGGAACTCGCTCTCCAATGCGTAAAAGTCATGAAAGAAGCAAAATAAATAGCACAAATGCTAGAGTAATCTTGGTAAGTAGTCACAACACATATAGCACGCTGCAACGTTCAAAACAATATGTAATTTGTAATCCTAGGGCCGATGCCCGTAAAGTAAAAGAAATAAAGCGCGCTGCCCGTATCCCGGGAAAGGTAAATAAACAGTCGCAGGGAGGAGAGTATCCAGGAGCCGAATGCCAATAACCGATTCACGCTGGCAACTCAGGCAGTAGAAGTAGCGCAAATGCGCGAAGGGTGAGAAGATCCGTGAAGAACAAATCAAGAGAAGTAGAGCAGGCACCGTCAATGGGTGAATATATGAGGACTCCAAGCCCGTTTCGATCCTTCCTCAGGACGGTTCCAAAAGCATTAATTCAATTATCTGTAATATAAGATATAAAATAAAGGCTTTCAGTCCCAAAAGGGTGGGGAAACAGTGATCATGGAGAGAGGCGAAGTAATGGCAATCGCTTACCATCCATCTTCAGGGTCAATTCCGATGTAGTGGACCGTGTATGCGGTGAGTAGTAAAAGCTAGGGAGTGGTATATATGAGGTAACAAAACTGTAACAGCTGAAGGAAGGGGTGTGACCAGGGTCAAAACTTACGACAATTAGACCAGTAGTTCCCTTACAGTAAGAAAATCATTGAGTCCTATGGGTTGCTCGCATTGGAGGCGGTTTATCCACCTTAATTCGGTTTGTAACAACTTGGTTTGTAAGTCCATGTGAGGTGCACATTCAATCTTTTCCAATCCTATGAATTTGAACGACGGCTTCGAATTGTGAATCGTCTTGAAATGTTAGTAAAGATAAGAATCCTCCCTACCACATAAAATTCTCGATTTGTGCTCCCCTATACGGACCCTCAAACAGCGTTTTGTCTGGCCAGTGTAAAGCTTGGGACAATCGCACACCAGTAAGTAGACACACCCCTTACTGGCGCAGGTAAAAAATTGTTGAGATTTATTTATTATTTTATTTATTTATTATTTGGGTTTATATTCCGCCCCTCCCTGCAGGCTCGGGGCGGGTTACAACACATGAAACGGGCAGCGTGGAACAAACATGCAGCCCTACAATAAAACAATTAAAACATTTAAAAATTTACATGTCACAGCGTAGTAAAGAGGAGACACAGAAGGTGGCTTGGGTCTGGAAGTTATGCTATCATCGGCCGGTCTGGGACCTAGCCGAAGGCTGATCTAAATAAAGCAGTTTTACAAGCCCTCCGAAAGGGAATCAACTCTGAGATGGCTCGAATCTCCCCTGGAAGGGAATTCCAGAGCCCTGGAGCTACCACCGAAAAGGCCCGTTGCCTAGTTGAAGACAGATGGCCGGAGCGGATTGATGGAATCAAAAGCAAATTTTGTTCTTCTGAGCGGAGTGGTCTCGGGGGAATATATGGGGCAAGGCGGTCCCTCAGGTACGCAGGCCCTAGGCCGTGCAAGGCCTTAAAGGTCAGCACCAACACCTTGAAGGCGATTCGGCACTCAATAGGTTTGGACAGATGGGGAACTGAAATTTCCTTTTCTGGTGACACAAAATCACAAGCCACACAGTGTCCACATGTAAACGTACCTGCTTGGAAATTGGAGGGTTTACCTTGAGGTTTGTAGTGGTCAGATCTCATTAATTGGTCCCTAATGTTGGTTGTGTGTCTATAGGCTGGCATAGGTGGGTGTCCAAGCCTTTTATGTCAGCAATAAGTGGCCAATGCCTCTTGACAATGCGCATTATAGTCCTACTCTTTGTAGTATAGGTCACTGGCCATATCAAGAGCTGTTTAAGTGGTTTGACATGTTTAACGAGTAGATCTCTCCTGTGCATGTTGGTGACTTTCTGAATGGCCTGTTCTACAATGTCTTCCAGGTATCCCCTGGCTACCAGGTTATCCCCCAAAATTTGGGAGTCTTTCCTAAAATCATAATCAGTGGTAGAATTTCTCTTTATACTCATGAATTGGGACATAGGGAGGTTGTTTTTAAGGGATATGGGGTGAAAAGACCGGTAGTGCAGGATAGAGTTTTTGGAGGTGGGTTTGGTGTAATTTCTAACACGAATCCTATTGTTATGTAGATAAATCGTAACGTCCAGGAAATTGACTTCTTTGGTGCTATATGTAGATGTAAATCTGATATTAGGGTGCCACTGGTTTAACCAGGTGTCACACAATGTCGTATCTGTCTGTCCCTTGAGAAGGAGGACCACATCAGCGATTTATGACTCTGTGTTACACACTTAGTGTAATTTTAACAATGTTTTAATGATGTTTTTAGTATCATTTTTGTTATTTTTATGGTTATAGCATTGTTTTAAATCTGGTTGCCTGCAAATGCTTGTAACCCGCCACGAGCCCTCGTCAAATTTAAATAAATAAATTAAATAAATAAATATCGCCACCAATGTAAAATCTGGTTGGCAAATGCACAGGGGTCATTTTTGGACAGCCATTTTTGTTCCAATGACGTAACAAAAAGATTGGCAATGGAAGGGGTGGCCGGACTCCCCATGGCCACGCCCCCAATTTGCATAAAGTACTGGTCCTCAAAATGAAAATAATTATAATCCAAAATGCAGTCTATAATCTCCAGTAGATATCCAGTAGGGGGTATCCTGGGTGGTATCCTCTTATCTAGGGTGTCCTCTAAGACTGCTCTAGCCTCAATTAAAGGGACATTCGTGTAGAGTGACATAATGTCTGAGGTAGCTAAAATACTGCCAGGTGGGACATATATGTCTTCTATGATGGAAATCAGGTAGGACGTATCACGTATATAGGAGGGGGAGGCCTTAACAAATGGTTGGAATAAACTGTCTATGTATCTAGCTGCGTTCTCCAGGACACTGCCTCTGGCAGCGACAATGGGTCTGCCAGGAAATGGTGTCCCGCCCTTATGCGTCTTTGGGATATGATAGAAGACAGGTGCTTTGGGATTTTTATTAATTAGAAATTCAGCTAGTTTGGGGGTCAAATAACTGCTCTCGATTCTGCCTGCATCACAAATATGTTTGGTGGGGATGAGAGACAGAGCCTTCTTAGTGGTGACCCCTCTGCTATGGAACACCCTTCCTAGAGACATTAGATTGGCCGCTTCCTTGTTAGCATTTCGCAGGAAAGTTAAAACCTGGTTGTCCGAGCAGGCGTTCGAATAGGCAGTGTAACAAATATAGGAACATGGAATGACTGGATGATGAAATTGGATCCTGATTTTAACTAAGAGGTGCTAACGAGCTATGTTGTATTGACTTTGTAATGATCGTATATTTATGCCATTGTTTTAATTGTTTTAATTGTTTTTATGATGTTGAGCATTGAATTTTTGCTACTGTAAACCACTTTGAGTCGCTGAGAAAAGCGGTATATAAATAGAGTAAATAAATAAATAGAGTAAGTAAATAAATAAATAAATGCTGGGCCCAGGACCGAACCCTGTGGCATTCCACTAGCCACTTCTTTCTGGGATAAAGAGGAACCATTGGTGAGGACTCTTTAAGTACGGTCAGTCGCTTAACCAATTGCCATTGTTAATGTGCTCCTTGGTCCTAAGAAACTGTTGGACGGTTTCTCATATTCCTAAAAAAAAAAACAGGTATAAAAGTGATGGAAAACTTCAAGAGGACATTTACACATAGTTCTGTTTCTTCTTCTATCTCAACCACTGCCACCTTTTATTTAAGATGAGTGTTTATTTGCTTCTTTTCTCAAGTGCCCAGGAGCCCGTCTCAAGTGACAGGGGGGAAAAAAGATTGAAGTTAAGCATTTGTCAAGTAGAACTCAGTACCATGCATTAGCCATCTGAAAAATAGAAGGATGAGCTAAAGGGTACCTACCAGATAATGTATAATTTCCAGATGTCATAAAAACAAATCTTGGAAGTAACTAGTTCAAATAACAAGTTAGTTGAAATCAGTTCTATTTTGCTTTAAACAAGTCATAAACTAAATTGCATTACCATTGGAATAATTGCAGGATAATTACATTCCCTTAACATTCAAGCTGTAACTACTGTTTTGCATAAGTGCAGTTGCTTCGAAAGCAACTGGTAATGTTTGCCATCATTAATTAGACATGTTTTTACCACTGCCAGCAGCTTGTTGCATTCTGACGATTTTAAAAAGAGTAATTTTGTAAGTATTACTTTAGTCATTCTTGCATGACAAGAAGCAGAAGGATCCCCCCCCCTTTTAAATGTTACCGAAATTTAGGGGGTTCTAGAATCCAGGCCAACTCTAAATGCGAGGTTTTCGCTAAAATCTGGGTGGTCCCCTTTAAAAGAGCTAAAATCCCACAATAAGTCCCAATGCAATCTCACCCAGATCCGGAAACACGTCAAACCCAAGAGAAAAGTCTTTATTTATTTATTTATTTATTTATTAAGCGTGCTTCTATGCCGCCACTCCCGGGAGGGCTCGGGGCGGCTCACAGGAGCCAAACAAGGCACAATAAAAACAATGGCAGTGATAAAAACAACAGCAAATTAGCTAAAAACAGTACACTCTATAAACTCATTAAAACTGTGATGCAACACGCTACCACAGAAAACACTTAAAAACAGAGGCTACACAAGGTAAGACCTACAGGTCGAACACCTGGCGGAAAAGATGGGTCTTGCAGGCCCGTCTGAATGCAAGCAAGTCCTGGAGCGCACGTATTTCTGCCGGGAGGGCGTTCCACAGTGTGGGCGCGATGACAGAGAACGCCCTCCTGCGGGTGGAGGTCAAGCGCACGAGCCTCGCCAAGGGGACGTCTAAGAGATAGGCTCCCTCTGACCGCAATGATCTCGTTGGGCAATAAGGGGAGAGACGGTCCCTCAGGTACGTTGGCCCCAAGCCGTGTAAGGCCTTAAAGGTAAGAACCAACACTTTGAAGGTGATCCGGTGCTCAATTGGCAGCCAGTGCAGATCCTGCAAGACAGGTGTTATGTGACTACCTGCTGGTGAAAGGATGTTGAGCCACAAACCCGAGATGTCCAAAAGGCTAACATGTTTCTTTTGAGCAAATACAGTCACATATATAGGAAGAAGTACATTTGCATTTGAATCTCGCGCGCTGCTGCCTACGTGAGCCTTCAGTTCATTGGGTGGAATGCTGCTTTTCCTCTGGGAGTTATAGTTCCTTAGATGTAATCACTGTCCTTGGAAACTATAGAGTCTTGAGGGGCGAAGTTGCTTCTGGAGTGCAATAGGGTGGCAGAGTCCTTGGGAGAATCATAGAGTCCACGAGGCAGAAAGGGATAAAGCTGGGAACATCCAACTGGGAAAGTCCTTGTGGAAACTATAAGTCCACAAAGCAGGGAAAGGGTTTGTGCATAACAGTTCTTTGCAGCCCGCTTGTACGGAGCAACTCGGGACAGAGAAACAGCAGAAAGTCCGGGTTATATGAGGTCCTTAGGTGAACTACTTCTCCCAAAGCCCAAAAGACCTGGTCCCCCCTTAGCCCTCAATCTGGGCAAAACCCCTCCGGAAAACATCGGACACAGCTTATCGAGAAAGAGAGTCTTTTAGGGTCCATGTCTTTGAGTTATTGCAAGGGCTAGCCTGAAATCAGCCTGGGAGAGCAGTTCAGGAGATCGTAGCGGGAAAGAAAAAAGCAAAATGAGTCATTGTACTTGGGAAAACTAGATCTTCTTTTGCAGTAGTCCGATGGCATCACCCCCCCCCCCTGCTGAGACTTTCCTGGGCCAAAACTGCCCAGAAAGCTGCCGCTTTTGAGCTCGGATTTGCTGTAGAGTGAATGGAACTGAATGGGAAAAAAGGTGGAGGCGCTTGTCCTGAGGTGAACTCGGAGCGTGAGAGTCAAACCGCTGATGAAATGGGAGAAGCAGTGAGATCCGCGCTTCTTGGCTTCCCCCAGGCCGGAGAAAGGATAGAGAGGGAAAAGGGGGGAAGAGGAAAAGAGGGGAGAAGTGGCAAAGTGTGTTTGGGACAAAAACGGGGCGAATCGGTGAACGTTTGTTTTTTGCGGATAATGGTAACATTGGAGCGAACGGGGTTTCCGCAACCACAGCTCCCCCCTCGCTAATGGCCCCTACCCTCGGGGAAAAACAAAATGGCGAACGGGGCGAGCGGGTTGCAGAGTGCAGTCCGTTCGCGGCCCCCCCCTAGAGGCCCAGAAGATGGCGGATGTGACAGTCGGGTCGCAGGGGGATGGAAGACAAAGTAAGGAGGAAATGGGGTCTTGCTATTGCTTTGTAAATTGTGTTTTTTGTTTTGTTAAAAGAGTTTTGGTGGTTGGGAGAGGGGTGTGTTTGGGGCCTAGCGGTGCTTTGAGGAAGTGTAGCGGGGCCTAGCGGAGGGAGCGAAGCCTGTTTGGCAGCGAATTAGACCAGGTGGGGCGCTTGTGGGAAATGTCATTTTCTATTGCCCTGATGTGTTTAAAGTTGTTTTCTGTGTTGTAAAGGGGGCAAGGGTGGCTGGGCTTGCTGGGAGGGACGAAATCTGTGTTGTGGTGTATGGAACTAGGTGGGGCAGAAGGGGTAAAAAAAAGGTTTTGTGTTGGTGCAACTTGGGCCAAGGGCCAAAAGGGATGTTGGGGACTCTCTGCAGCATGGTTTTGGGTCTGGGGCTTCCTGATTCGGCCACAAAAATACAGTAATTACTTTTGGGGAACTTAGAACTATGGTGTAGCAGCAAATCCGGAGTCCCAAAACCCCTAGGTGTTACCTTTTTTACTCGCAGGTTGCGTGAATGCGTGAGCACAGGAACGAGAGAAAACGCAACAATCGTACTGCAGGTACAATGAAGCCAAAGTTTATTTGCACACGTCAGCTGACGGGACCTGCCCACAGAACTAGCTGCCTCAGGGCAAGAGCCCCGAGCAATCTCTAACTATCCCTTATATACACACTATGGCGGCAGGTCCCGTCTCCTCCTTTTTTCATCATTTTCATTGGTTCACAGCATTAACACATTTCTATTATCCAATTAAACATCATATTATTTGGCATTGCACTCTACTTGCATTCCTATTTGCTAAACAGCATTGCGCAGTATTAATTCTTCATTCTCACAGTATGTTATCTGCTATATGAGCATCCTGTACTGAATTAGCAACATTTCTAAAACGTCCCTCTGTGCCAGCAGGGAGGAACGGTTTCATTTACCCATGCGCAGTTGCTACCAATCAGCTACAATGTAAACAAACGCACGGTGGGGCTAGCTAGACCAATCACGGCCAGTATTATCAGGAAAGGCACATGATGTTCCCTTGCAAATCACTGCGGGTGCCTTGCATACCAATCAGGGTGCATTATTCTCGTTACGGCTGCCAGCATGATTTCTGGCAAGTTATCTCGCTATATACTAAGGTCTGTGCTTGTGCATCACTCTCTCCTGACTGTACTTCTGCTAAAAGCGCCAATTCTGCTTTAATGGCAGTAGTGACTGTATATAAATATCTCTAAGTCTAGAAATTTTAGATCCAAAACACCTGGGTCAATTTATCCATGGGTCAATGTAAATTTTGTGACTTAACTCTTATTAAAAAGTAGGCATTTTTTCCCCAATAGACTGGCATAAGATGAAAAAAATAATTAAAGTAAATATTTCTATTGTTTAGTGCAGTAGTTCTTAATGTGGGAGTTGCAATCCCAGAGGGGTCAATTGATGATCTGAAGGGGGTTGCAGTACTGCCTCTTTAGGCCCTGCCTCCTCAGAATGGCAGTCGGATACTCTTTCCCTCAGGGGAGGTCGGAGGTGGGTGCTGGGCCTAAACAGGAGGCCGGAGGCTTCCTGGCTGTCACCAGGAAGGAGGTTGCCTCTTTCCTGCCTCAGCCAGGGCACCTCTGGCCTCCACCAGGAGAAAGAGCACTCCAGCAACTTGCGAATTTAATTGTTGGTGCAGTTCATCATCATCATTATCATCAGTTTCTCACTTGTTAATCGCCCTCCATTAAAATGCTCCAGGCGATTTACATTTAAAAATTGCATAAAAACATTACACAATACCGAATAGACTTCATTAAGCATTAAAAGCTCTGCTAAAAAGCCAGGTCTTGAGTGCCTGAGCAAAGGGTCGCAAGTCACATATGTCCCTCAAGTGGGGAGGCAAGGAGTTCCACAAGTGCTCTTGAGACGTACTTCCCTGGGGCCTGGAACATACAGTAAGTTTAGTTGGAGGAGTCGTGGAGACCACTGGCGGCGAAGTGGGGAGAGGCGGTCTCCGAGATATTTATTATTTATTTATTTATTATTTGGACTTGTACTCAGCCACTACTCATGGCCTCGGAGCGGCTTACAATCAGGTAAAACACAGAGAGGTTAAAGCATACATATTAAACTAGCTTAAAAAAGATTTCCGGCCTAGCAATCAAAGGCTAGCCGGAAAAGATGAGTCTTGCAGGCCTTGTGGAAGGAGTGAAGGTGTTCCATATTGACGGCGCCACTACAGAAAAGGCTCTGTGCCAGGTCGTTGTAAGACGGATTGCTTTGAAGGTCGGTACTTCAAGGAGGTTCATTTGTTTGGAACGAAGTGACCTCTGGGGTTGGTAGGGAAAAAGACGGTCCCTCAGATACAGCGGCCCCAGACCATGCAAGGCCTTGAAAGTTAACACCATCACCTTGAAGGTGATCCGGTGCTCGACCGGAAGCCAATGAAGCTGCTGGAGGATAGGTGTTTTGTGACATCTCACTGGAGCCCCAGTGAGAAGTCGTGCAGCGGCATTCTGGACGATCTTAAGTTTCTGGATCACTGACAAGGGCAGGCCGATGTAAAGGGCGTTACAGTAATCCAGTCTCGAGATGACCGTGGCTTGGAGCACCGTGGCCAGGTTGTAGGGGGCCAGACGTCTAGTTTGCCGCAGATGGAAAAAGGGGTTTGCTGACGCTGGAGACCTGGGCCTCCATCGACAGCAACGGGTCAAAAACAATATGCTGGCCCCTGACCATAAAGCGCCTTAAAGGTCAGAACCAACAACAGTTCACAGTGCTCTTTGATTGCAGATGCAACTGCAACTCCCAAATGTATGGGTCTATTTTCCCTAAATCTCTCCAGTATTTTCATTTGGACATGAGAATTCTATATGCCAAGTTTGGTCCAGGTCTGTAATTTGTGAGGTTTCAGTGGTCTGCGGAAGCCAGAGCTGAATCAGTTGAAGGTACTGCAAATCATCATCATCATCATTTATTTCATTAGTTGCCCTCCAGCCGAGGTGCTCTGGGCGACTTACATAAAAACAAGATAAAAACAGAGTAAGCTTACACAAACAGGTATTAAGATTAGATTACAGGTTAAATGCTCTGCTAAAGAGCCAGGTCTTAAGTGCTTGAATAAAGGACCGTAGGCCACGCATGGCTCTTATGTAAGGTGGCAACGAATTCCATAGAGCTGGAGCAGAGATTGAAAAGGCCTTATGCCTTGTACTTTCTGGGACCCGGTATATTTATTTATTTATTTATTTATTATTCGGTTTTATATTCCGCTCCTCCCAGCAGGCTTGGGGCGGATCACAAATACAAGCATACAATAAGAACAATAAAAACATACAATAAAACATACAGTAAAAGCACAATACGTAGCCATGGTGGTACAGATCTACGATTCCTTGATTGAAGCAATTGAATTTGGATTTACCCAAACGCTAACCTGAAGAGGGCCGTCTTACATTCCCTTCAAAAAGGGAGAAGTTCAGAGACTGCTCGAATGTGGTCAGGGAGCGCATTCCAGATTACTGGAGCCGCCGCAGAGAAAGCTCTCTGTCTTGTACTGGACAGATGGTAGGAGCGGGACGATGGTACAACCAACAGATTTTGCTCTTCCGAGCGCAGTGATCTTGGGGGAACGTAAGGGTAAGGAGGTCCCTCAAGTACACAGGTCCTAGATCGTGCAAGGCCTTAAAGCTAAAAAGGCCCACTATTCTTCCTTGATAGACTCGGCTAGTTCACGCCCAGCTCAACTTTTTAAAATAATTCGGTCACTGACCACAATTCCGATGGTCCCAAATGATAGGGGTTTGGCTCCCACAGCTGAGGCATTCCAGAACTTTTTTGCCGATAAGATCTCGTCCCTCCGCCGGGATATCCCAGCCACTCTTGATACAGTACGTGAACTCGAGACCCCGCCGCCACTCGGCGGGCCCACCTTCACCCGTTTCCAACTGCTGTCGATAAGTTACTCGCTGCAGCTAGACCAACTACCTGCTCCCTCGATCCGTGCCCCTCCTGGCTTGTTAGATCTTGCCGGGAGGGGCACAAGACCCCCTGGGAAAGATTATCAACAGCTCCCTTGAGCAAGGAGTGTTCCCAGGGGGTTTGAAAGAGGCTATGGTAAGACCGCTGCTGAAGAAGTCGAATTTAGACCCTTCGGCTCCTCCAATTACCGGCCTGTGTCCAATTTGCCTTTTTTAGGCAAGGTAATTGAGAGGGCAGCAGCGGATCAGCTGCAGCGGTACTTAGAAGACACAGCTGGACTTGATCCCTTCCAGTCCGGCTTCCGTATTGGGCATGGGACGGAGACCGTGCTTGTCGCCATTACAGACCAACTTCGCCGCCAGCTGGACCAGGGTGGGTCAGCCCTGCTTGTCTTATTAGATCTGACAGCAGCGTTTGATACCGTAGATCACGCACTGTTAGCCCACCGCCTAGCCGTGACTGGAGTTAGGGGGACTGCCCTTAAATGGGTGGCCTCCTTCCTCCACGATCGAGGACAGCGTGTGGAGGGGGGGGGAGGTCTCCGGGAGGCTTCCATTAAGTTGTGGGGTCCCTCAGGGGGCCATCCTCTCACCCTTATTATTTAACATTTACATGCGCCCCCTGGCCCAGCTGGCCCGCGACTTTGGTCTGGAGTGTTATCAGTACGCTGATGACACCCAGCTGCTGCTGAGAATGGACGGCAGGCCAGATACCGTACCCGATTGTTTCCACCGATGCCTAGAAGCCGTGACTGGATGGCTGCGCGCCAGCCGGCTGAAGGTGAACCCGTCGAAGACGGAGATCTTGTGGCCTGGTCGACCTGGGCTGGATGGGTGCCGGTTGCCTACCCTGGATGGCGAGCCACTTAGCCCGTCATCCTTGGTTAAGAGCTTGGGTGTTAGATTGGACTCCTCGCTGACCATGGAGACCCAGGTCTCCGTGGTCAGCAGGACGTCGTTCTTCCACCTACGACAGGCTAGGCGACTGGCCCCCTACCTGTCCAGGGCTGACTTGGCCACGGTGATCCAAGCGACAGTCATCTCGAGGCTGGACTACTGTAATGCCCTCTACGTGGGCCTTCCTTTGTCGACAATCCGGAACCTCAAGCTGGTGCAGAATGCCGCAGCTCGCTTGCTGGTGGGAGCACCAGTGAGGGAGCATATTACTCCCATCCTCCGGCAACTGCACTGGCTTCCTATTGAGTACCGGATTGCCTTCAAGGTGTTGGTTTTAACCTTTAAGGCCTTGCACGGTCTAGGGCCTGTGTACCTGAGGGACCGCCTTACCCCGTACGTTCCCCCGAGATCACTGCGCTCGGAAGAGCAAAACTTGTTGGTTATACCATCGTCCCGCTCCTGTCATTTGTCCAGCACGAGACAGAGAGCTTTCTCTGCGGCGGCCCAGTACTCTGGAATTCGTTCCCTAACCATATTCGAGCGGTCCCTGAACTGCTCCCTTTCCGAAGGGAATGCAAGACGGCCCTCTTTAGACTGGCATTTGGGTAGCCTCAAACTCATTTGGGCCTATCCCACCTCAGTAAGGAACTGTAGATTGTACCATCAGTGCTACGCACTATGTTTTTACTGTATGTTTTATGCTGTTTTTATGATGTGCTTTACTGTTGCACTATGTTCTCATTGTATGTTTGCATTTTTGTGATCCGCCCCGAGCCTGCTGGGAGGAGCGGAATATAAAACTGAATAATAAATAATAAATAAATAAATAAAGGTTAACACCAACACCTTGAAGGCAATCCGGTACTCGATGGGAAGCCAGTGCAGTTGCCGAAGAATGGGAGTAATGTGCTCCTTCACTGGTGCTCCCACCAGCAAGCGAGCCGCGGCATTCTGCACCAGCTTGAGTTTCCGGATTGTCGACAAGGGAAGGCCAATGTAGAGGGCGTTACAGTAAATGGATGGTGGGATTCACCATGACCCTCCCAAGAAAATCTGCTTCATAGGCGACTGGCCCCCTACCTGTCCAGGGACGACCTGGCCACAGTGATCCAAGCAACGGTCATCTCGAGGCTGGACTACTGTAACGCCCTCTACGTTGGCCTTCCCTTGTCGACAATCCGGAAACTCAAGCTAGTGCAGAACGCCGCGGCTCGCTTGCTGGTGGGAGCACTAGTGAGGGAGCATATCACTCCCATCTTACGGCAACTGCACTGGCTTCCCATCGAGTACCGGATCGCCTTCAAGGTGTTGGTTTTAAGGCCTTACAAAGTCTAGGACCAGTGTACCTGAGAGACCGCCTTACCCCGTATGTTCCCCCGAGATCCTTACGCTCAGAAGAGCAGAATTTGTTGGCCATCCCATCGCTTCGTTCCTGTCACCTGTCTACTACAAGACAGCGAGCCTTCTCTGCTGCGGCTCCTGTGCTCCGGAACTCGCTTCCAGACCATACTCGTGCGATTTCAGAGCTTGCCCCCTTTCGAAGGACATGCAAGACCGTCCTTTTTAGGTTGGCTTACTGTTAAGCCCTGAATTGTAGATGGTATGCGCATGTCTGAGATCTCATGAACTGTAATCTTTGTTTTATCATTGCTATGACTTATGTTTTTATTGTATGTTTTAACTTTTTGTGTGATCCGCCCCGAGCCTGCAGGGAGGAGCGGAATATAAAACCGAAGAAATAAATAAATAAATACATACATACATTACCAAATTGTGGCTATCTTCAGTTTTAATTTAGCCATCCATTAATTTCATTTGCAAAGATTTCCATTGTCAGAGGAGGACATGGCTGCCTTTCCCTCTTGTAACCCCAGTGAAAGATTTTTCTCTTCCTTGGGTATAATCTCTCTGTTGAAGCTGTTTCTGTTTGATCTCCTCATTGTAATGCAGTCAAGAGAAGCGAGTCCAGAAAACGACTGTCTTTAGAATTAAACCATTTTCCTAATATGATTACAAATGGCTGTTAACCTTCCTAACCACACAAAGGAATGGATACTCAGGGATGCAGGGTGTGCTTCGACCCCCTCCTTTGCCAAGTACCACCTCAATGTGTATCGGCTTTAGCGTGGAAACTTCTGTTTAACCTCATCTTTCTATTTAGGGGGTGGCCTGGAGTGAGGAAGGCTCAGGAAATAGAATAGTTTTGGGGTAAAGGAAGGAGGCATGTGCTGGCGAAATACTTTAGAAATATTTTAGAGCTGTCAGCCTTTCATCTATATAGGTGATCCTTTGTGGCCGAGCCTGATTGTCTACGACAGGGGTGCTCATTAGGTAGCTCGGGAGCTACTAGTAGATCTTTGGCCCTCTTCCAGGTGAACTTCAGCCGGATGTGGCGCTCCTGCCATGCGCGCGCGCACCCTGTGCCCACGCGCGCTCTTGCTGCTGGTTTCCGCTCTCGCGGTGCTTCTTTCGCCTGCGGGGCATTGCAGGAAGAAGGAAGCACAAGGCGGGGCCTCTGGAGGGAGCACCCTGCCTCTCTCTTGTTCAGAAGCAGCTGTGCAGCCTCCGTTGCCGGTGAGACAGGCAGGGCGGAGCGCTCCCTCTGGATGCCCCGCCTCGTGCTTTCTCCTTCCTGCAATGCCCTGCAGGCGGAAGAAGTCCTGCACGGGTGGAAAACAGCAGCAGAAGCGCGCGGTGGCAAGAGCGCGGGCGGCGGGAGCGTGCAGGAGCGCATGGTGGCGGGGGCAAGTAGATGTTTTGGACTTGGTTGCTTTAAGAGTAGCTCGCATGCTGAAAAAGTGTGAGCACCCCTGGTCTACAAGATGTAGAATCTTAGCAATGGGTCCATAAGTGACTGTAGAGACTTATTATGGATCCACATAGTCTATCACAATGAGGACATTGATTTTCAGATGGAAGGCAGTCCCAACATGGGTTTGCTTGAGGTGTCTTCATCTTGGCATGTTTTTCCCTTTTGCCCTCTATTCGAACCTCTTCAAAATCCATAGCATTGTTGGTAGCAGCTGACCTCCAGTTCTAATGTTCGAGGACCAGGTAGGCCTGTTTGATTGTTTAAAAATGGTTCAAAACTCGTTTCGGATGTAGGGGATGCTGGCGATTCAATTCTCAAATGATTTCTGAAATTTTTCGAAAAAATGGTTCAAAATTTCCAAAATTTCTGAAATTTCAGAATTTATTTATTTATTTATTTATTGGGATTTCTGCACCGCCGACTCCCGGGGGCTCGCGGCGGCTCACAAGAGCCAGTGGCACAGCGCCAAAGGGTTAAAAACATAAAACACATAAAATCACAATTAAAACAATGCAATAGCAGTTAAAACAGTAGAGCAGCAGCAGATATAACAACCCAGTGGATATAATTGTTTTGTTAATGGCGTCCGCAATTGCACAATGCGCAAAAACCTGCCAATTTGGACAGGTAAAACTTGGGGGATTCCCTTTCCTACATTTTTAGACGTGAGAGCCTTGTTTAACCCAGTTTGGATGCGGTCTCCTTCTCTCCCGCGTCAGATCTGACGCGAGAGCTGTGTTTAACCCAGTTTGGATGCGGTCTCTCCTTCTCTCCCGCGTCAGATCTGATGCGAGAGCTGTGTTTAACCCAGTTTGGATGCGGTCTCCTTCTCCCCCGCGTCAGTTCTGATGCGAGAGCTGTGTTTAACTCAGTTTGGATACGGTCTCCTTCTCTCCCGCATCAGATCTGATGCAAGAGCTGTGTTTAACTCAGTTTGGATGCGGTCTCCTTCTCTCCCGCGTCAGATCTGACGCGAGAGCTGTGTTTAACCCAGTTTGGATGCGGTCTTCTCTCCCGCGTCAGATCTGACGCGAGAGCTGTGTTTAACCCAGTTTGGATGCGGTCTCCTTCTCCCCCGCGTCAGATCTGACGCGAGAGCTGTGTTTAACTCAGTTTGGATGTGGTCTCCTTCTCTCCCGCCTCAGATCTGACGCGAGAGCTGTGTTTAACCCAGTTTGGATGCGGTCTTCTTCTCCCCCGCGTCAGATCTGACGTGAGAGCTGTGCCTAACCCAGTTTGGATGCGGTCTCCTTCTCTCCCGCGTCAGATCTGATGCAAGAGCTGTGTTTAACTCAGTTTGGATGCGGTCTCCTTCTCTCCCGCATCAGATCTGACGCGAGAGTTGTGTTTAACTCAGTTTGGATGCGGTCTTCTCTTCCACGTCAGTCTGACGCGGGAGAGAAGGACATCCACATCCAAATTGCGTTAAACATGGCTCTCGCCCCAGGTCTGACGCGAGAGCCATGTTTAACCCAGTTTGGATGCAGTCGGACTGACACGGGAGAGAAGGGGACCACATCCAAACTGGGTTAAACACAGCTCTCGCCCCAGGCCTGATGCGAGATCCGTGTTTAATACAGTTTGGATGTGGATGTCCTTCTCTCCTATGTCAGACTGGGTTAAACATGGCTCTCATCCCAGGTGTGATGGGGGAGGGAAAGAAAATGAAGGGAATCCATCCACACTGGTTTGAAAAGCTGAATCATTTTCGACTCTTCGTAAGAGAAATGGCGGAAAATGCTTCGAAATGGCAAGGATATTTCTGGGTTCCCAAATCGCTTCGAAATTGCTTCAAAAAGGAATTTGATCCAAATTTATTCCGAATTAAGATGATTCTGAACGAATCTAACCAGGCCTAGGACCAGGGTATCCAGTTCTCAGTGTTTATGCCCCATTTTAAAGGTTAGCGTTAAGCTCATCTTTAAATCTTTTTTGTTGTCCACTAACTTTCTATTTTCCGTTCTTTAATAAAGTAAAGTAATTGCTTTAGGAGATGGTGATCAGGCATTCGGACAACATGTCCAGTCCAGTGAAATGGATAGTAGAGGATCATCGTTTCAATGCTGGTGGTCTTTGCTTCTTCTGGAACACTGTCTTTTGCCCATCTGTTTTCTTCCTAATTGATTTGCAGGTTTTTTTTTCTGAGACAATGCTAATGGAATCTTTCCAGAAGTTGAGAATGCAGGCATACAACAGAGTTGTATTTCTGTTTTGCAGGTGTACAACAGAGTTGGATGGATAAATAGCTTTATAAACAAGCATCTTGGTATCCCTATGAATGTCCCAATCTTCAAACGCTCTCTGCGCCAAACCCCACCTCCTCCAAGGTGAACTGAACCACCTAAACCAGGCCAATGGAGACTCCACCACAGACATCAGAAGAGCTGCAAGTCCAAGAACAAGCCACGAGAGTCAAGACGAAGATCAACCCAGAGAAAAAGTATTATTACCATACATCAAGGTAACCACTGACAGCAGAGGGAAGCTAATGAAGAAACACAACCTACAAACTACGAGACCCACTAAGAAAATCCAGCAAATGCTACATTCAGCAAAGGACAAGAGGGAGCCTCTCACTTCTGCAGGAGTTTACGGTACACCATGAAGCTGTGGTCAAGTTTACATAGGGACCACCACATGCAGCATTGCCCAGACACAAATCAAGGAACATGAAAGACACTGCAGACTACTTCAACCAGCGAAGTCAGCCATAGCAGAGCACTTGATGAACCAACCTGGACACAACATATTATTTGAGAACACAGTAATGTTGGACCATTCTAACAACCACCAAGTCAGACTATGCAGAGAAGCCACTGAAATCCAGAAGCATGTGGACAATTTCAACAGAAAGGAAGAATCCATGAAAATGAACGAAATTTGACTATCGGTTTGTTTTTTTTATTAAAAAAACAACCTCTAAAATCAGGACAGTTAATAAAGACCAACACTCAAAAAACAGGGAATTCCAGACAGGAAACAATCAGAACCTGAACACTGGGGACTGCTGTAAAGCCAACCAGAAAAACACATAAGTGGGATCAATATGTAATATAAAGCACAATATGTAATCAAACAGAGTGGATACCACATAAAACAGATTCAATAATGACTCCAAAGACCATACAATAGGAGTCTATCAGTGCAGATACCCAATTCCAGTGCATATAGCCAGGAGACAGGCATATAGCCAGGGGCTAAGGGGGCTTCACCCCCCCCCCCCGAAATTCTCAGGGTGGTCCGCGAAAAGGCCTTACTGGTACATTATTTTAACTGTTATGTTTATTCATATCATGATCTGATCACCATGCTCATTATATCCCACATTAATGGGGTTATTGGGATAACAATACAAAAGGTTTGCTAGGGTAGACCCTCTTCCACCCAGTCTCAGCCCCGAACCAAACTCAGCCCCGAATCAAAATCCTGGCTACGGCCCTGCCAGGAGATATCAAATGATTTAACCTTGGGAAGTCTGATCTGGCTACGGTCGTCCACGCTCTGGTCACATCCCGAATAGATTACTGCAACGCACTCTACGTGGGGCTGCCTTTGAAGACAGTTCGAAATTGCAATTAGTCCAGCGGGCGGCAGCCAGACTACTAACGGGAGCTACATACAGGAGCACACTACCCCCTGCTGTGTCAGCTCCACTGGCTGCCTGTCCAATTCCGGCTCAATTCAAAGTGCTGGTTTTGACCTTTAAAGCTCTATACGGTTCTGGCCCAGCTTACTTGTCCGAACGCATCGGCCGCTACGTCCCATCCCGTAACCTAAGATCATCCGGGAGGCCCTGCTCTCGCTCCCGCCGACCTCTCAGATGCGGTTGGTGGGGACGAGGACAGGGCCTCCTCGGTGGTGGCCCCCCGCCTGTGGACTGCGCTCCCTACAGAGATACGGTCCACCTCATCCCTCCTGACATTCAGGAAGAAGGTGAAATCCTGGCTCTGGGATCAGGCATTCCCTCACCAGCACTAGGCAGCATGTGAGACGGAATTTTAATGGGAGGGAGGAAGGGGGTCAATGTTTCTAGGGTTGAATACTGTTTTAATTGGAATGATTGTAGATGTGTTGAGGATTGTATTTTAATGCTTAATGTTTTAATGGGTTGTGGGGTTTGGGGTTTTACGCTGTTGATGTGGCATCGGTGTGCCTGCTGTAAGCCGCTCTGAGTCCCCTCGGGGGTTGAGAAGAGCGGGGTAAAATCCTGAAATAAATAAAATAAATTTAAAAAAAGCTACCTATTGGATATACAGTATATACATAAACAAGCCTGGTAACGATTAGGTATTGCAATAATGAGCACCAATATGTACAAAATACATCCAAATACTAAAAAATCACAATAGGTAAGTATAAGCCGGATTATACCAAACACCTCCTCAAAATCGCATAAACATAGTCACAATGATACACGCAGGGGTATCCTGATATCATACAGGACATGTCAACCACATAGATCAATGCTATCAAACAATATAAGTATAATTCGAGTTATTCCCAACTATAGCCTCAGAATAGTACGATCACATAAATGCTGGGCAGGTTGTTGATTAATGCAAAAGAAATGTGTATATATATGATATTACAAAATGACGTTTTGCCTGCATCTATGGTAGGCAACCTCACAACCTCTGAGGATGACTGATATGGATGCAGGCAAAATGTCAGGAGAGAATGCTTCTGGAACATGGCCAAACAGCCCAAAAGATTTACAACAAATCAGTGATTCTGGCCATGAAAACCTTCAACAATTAAGGCATAACTCCCCATGGGGAGATTTCTATACTACTCAACTCTAGGCTCTCTAGAAAGGTGGGTTTACAGGTTGAGGGAACTGCTGGAGTGGATGGGCCTTTCCTGCCCTGCAAGCACCACCTTTTCAGATGGCCAGGAGGTGGCACTGCGGCAAGCTGTCAAACAATGCTCAAGTGTCGCCATGAAATATAGGGTCCAATCTGGTCCTGTAAAGCTGCTAATTCTGAGCAATTTGTCAGTCAAGTGGTGACTGAACTGCTTGTAGGCTGCCTAATTCTTGCTCATCTGTTTGATGAACCCATCTGCTTGTTTCCAGATCACCAGTCCTAATAAGGGGGAGATACAATGAGAGCTGCTCGGAAGTGTTTTCAGGAGTTCAAATAAGAAGGTCCTAAGCACAAGACATTGCATTTTCTCCCCACATATCTCCCCCCATGAACAAAAGCAGTATGTCTCCAAGAGATGATGCTGATGTTGGTAAAGACATGGACTTTCCTCATCATGTGAGTCCTATGGACATATTCATTGTCTGCATGTGATAAGGAGGCCCTTTAGACCTGATTTGAAGCTGAAACAATAACTGCCTTGTCAGTGGCTCCTCTTTTTCTGTGGGCTGACAGCTTGACAAGCAAGCAGGAGAAATGAAGTTGGTGAAGGAAGAAATACTATCAGGAGTTCTGTGCTAAAAGGGCAGACAGGCCAGATTGGAGGAAAATGAGAAGCTGTCTCGGCTAATGCAATCATTTATCACATAATCTCACCTGGCGTTTGGGTGAGGGTGTTGGCAAGCGAAGGCATTAAACTGGAGCCAACCCACATACCCTGGTTGAAGCTCTTGCTGATAATAACTTCGCTCGTTTAGGTTTTTTAAAAAAAAATCTTAAAGGGGGTTGTTGTATCAGCATGAAAAGTGCCAGGAGGTTTGAAAAAGGAGGGGAAGTTATAGTAGGTGGACCCATCTGTCAAACGAGTGCCATGCCACAATGGAAGCACTCCATCAAGCACTCCATCCCACATCCTAGACTTCAATGCTACTGTTGTCCAGGTGCTGTAGCTTCTGTGGAGAACACTAGGGCAATAATAATAATGATGGTGATGATGATGATGATGATGTCGATAGACTTTACCTGCAAGTGAAACAAACGGCAGAAGAAGAGAAAAATTGTTATGCCCCCACGGGGCTTGTTTAGTACTGCATCATGGACTTGGCTACCTTTACCTGCATTCCTTTGTCCTCAGCCATGTGGGCTTGGTGGGACGGACTGTGTTTGGTGCCAAGGTGATGTCACCACCCGATCTCCTCCCCTTTTTGAGGTCATCTGAGGGGCAGGACTTCCTCTCTTTGGCCATTGCAAGAAAGAAAGCTGCATGGATGTGATGGAAGTCCATTCATGCTGAGACAAAGCACCTTTGTCCACCTACAAAGCCAGCCCCGCGCTCTCAACCAAGCCTGCAGTGCAAAGGAGGACCTGTCCTCAACATAGATTGCGGATTTTGGGGTTTTTACAGGACTTCATGGGCCTACAAAACCAGAGGGCAACAGGAAACTGGAACCGAAAGAAAGCACCATCACTCTGCAAACAAAGAGGCAAGTGATAGATCCCTTTTCTCAAAAGACCCTTTCTTAGCAACCAACTAAGCATTTTTGGGCCACCAGTTGTTTTTCACTGGTTGTTATTCAATAAACCTTGTTTGAGATCACCATTTTAAGTCTAGAACTCATTACTCAAAGACCTTCGGGTTTCTGTGTATGGGAAGGCTTTTCTCTGCCTTCAGGGCCCAAAACTTTCGCGTCCATCCCTAAAAAGCCATTTTTACGGGCCCTAAAGGCAGAAGAAACATGCCCTGGCAAATTATGTGAAAGGTGTAGTCGAGCCAGGAAGCCCCAAACCCAAAAAAGAACGAACAAGAGAGGGTCCCCAGTATCCCTCTTGGCCCCCGGCCCAAGTTGCACCAGTACCAAGCTTTTTTCCTTTTCTGCCTCACCTGGTCCCATACACCACTACATCAACCTTGTCCCTCCCAGGAAACCCAGCCACCATTACCTCCCATCTCCACATTTACAACACTTCATACAGCACATAGCATGGAAGACATTTTGGCCACACGTTACAAAACAATAAATAAACACTCTGCCATTTCTCCCATCGTTTCCTCTTCTTCCTTCCTCTCTCCCTATCCTTTCTCCGGCCTGGCGGACGCATAACCCAGCTCAAAAACGACAGCTTTTGGGGCAGTTCGGCCCAAAGAGATCTCTTCAGGGGGTGGGTGAAAGGCAAGCATTGATGCCAAAGGAAGATCTAGTTCTCTCTAGTACTGCAGCCTCATTTGCCCCTTTCTGATTGTTTTTCTTCTCCTGGACTGTTCCTGATGTTTCTACCTGGCTGATTTAGCCAAGAAGCCTTGTTTTTCATCATGGACCCTCAGTGACTTTGCCACTGCTTTGCACCCCAAGCCCCAAAGGCTCTGCAGTTCCCAAGGACAGTAATTACATCAAGGAGGACTACAACTCCCAGAAGGAAGGCAGCATTGTGTTGCCTGTTTTAAGATCACAACTCTGGGAGCAACAGCTGCATGGGAATGTGTTGGGGATAATTGCTGGGGATCTCTGTATTGCCTTCACCCCTGTGTCCCTGTACGTACAGTGTGGCTTCATAAGTTTTCCCTTTGACTCCTTGTAACCCTTCCCTTCCCCATCTCGCCCTTGTTAGTTAAGAAAGACTGCCTTGAAAGTGTTTTGTTGTGTTTGTCAAGAGGAAATGCGACTGAGCCCTGTTCCAAAACCTTTATGGATCACCATATTCATATTGCATGCGTTTCCTGATGGAGATCTTGTTATGGTAAAGCTAAGCTCTTGTCTTGGCCCCACGCTTCATCAGTCCTGAGGCGGTTTAACGGTCGGATTTCTAGTCTAACTAAACTTGCCTTTGGAACTTGGACAAAAAATGTTTGTTCTTCATAGCGGGTGACACATCTGGCCTCGGAAACCAGGTGTGCCCCAGAATAAGTTCTTTTGTCACCAAAAGGGTCTGAGTGAATCATCTTCATTGGCCTTCTTTTCTTCTCCTTCTTCCTCATTCACATATGGATGGGACACATCAACTCAATAATCGCATTTCATCAATTCCAGGTGTTGCCCCAGGTCGTTACCTGGCCAAAGGCCTCTTTGTTTCATTCATATGCCATTCCTGATGACAGTAATCCCGCCTAAGCTTCCTTCCTGGAACTCCATATATGGTTGGAGACACCTGATTGGCTGGACAGGCAGATGGAGAAGGGCGCTGATAGGTTGCCAGCGCTCCGCCCATCAGCTGGTCAACGACCAATCATCAGCCGATCAGCCCAGGAGGAGGTGGGCGGGAAATTCAATTGTTTTGACAGTTCTGTAACCTTTAAAACCAATGTTTTGAATGTATATGCATGCGTTCTTTGCGGGAATCAGGGTATTGCGGTTCGCATCCTCTCAGCTGAGCAGAATAAACAATTTCATGGCATCTACCTTGCAGTATTGGTGAGCATAATTGGATCTACGGGAGGCGGGTAGGCTACAAGGACCTAGTCGCTCCGGGCTCGCCAGGTTAACCGAACCCGCGAGGTCTGCGGGACTTGTCCGGTTGTTCGACAACCGATCTGTGGGATTGTCTGGTTGTTCGACAACAGTTTTTGGCTTACCCAGATGGGACCCTTCTGGAGGGATTTCCGACTAAATTTTAGGGACAACTAAATTTCCAGAAGGCACCTGGTCCAAGAACTTCTTGGCCAGACTATTTGGGAAAGCGATTGGGTTCTTGGGAAGGGGACGCCTTTTCCAGGATTCAGAGCCTTAGACTCGCTCAGATCGCATTTTCAAACATCTGGCTGGCCTTCAAGTTCTGGCCAAAGGAGCCGGGAGCACCTTGACTCCCAAAAGGTAGAGCCATCGAAATTGAAAACCGGTAAAAATCAGCCGGGAAGTGTCGCCCCGCGCGTAGGTTGACGGATACTGGTTGATCCCTGCGTGGATCTTCGGGCGTCCTGTAACAAAAGGGACCCTACGTCCCGGGCGGTAACATCTGGCGCTCACGGCGAGTTAGGGCAGTCCAATCTTGCGGTTACAGACTTGGGGAGAGGAAAGAAGCAGCCAGCGCACTAGGCCCGAGCTCCTGTCTGGATCTCCCCAGGTGATTGGTCTCTTAGGTTACTGGTACCGAACTTTGGGGATCCTTGAGTGTGTACGGCTGTCGTCAGGCGTCCCCTTAATCGGCCACGGGTCAAGGGCTTACCACTAACATGGGAGCTTGCTCTAGCCGCAAAATGCGCCTCGTCCCAGATGAAACACCAGTAGGAAGGCTCTTGGCAACTGGGATGAGATAGCAGGAAAATCACTTGCTTAGCCAGATAGTGGTCAGAACATGTGTGCAGAAATGGCCCCTCCGGCCCTTGTTGTGGTAGTAGGGCAGCTTGGCTTAGGAAACCGAGTGGAGGAAGCTAGACTGTGTTGTGTGTTCTTGGATTGCAGCCGGAAGGTGAGCCGAGAGGGAAAAGTCACCAATCTCTGCCATGCAAGGAGGCTGGGGTCACCCCCTCCCTCTCAGAGATCCCTTCCAGACCCTTTTTATTCTCTCCTCCTCGGAGGAAGAATCCCTTTTTTTGCATTTGCTTGCCCCCATTCTCTCCTTGTCCCATTCTCCTTGCCCTCTCTGCCCCCAGACCTTTCCCTTCAACTTCCCACTTCCTCTCCCTGCTCCATGAAGTCCTGTCTTACAGCTCCCTCCTTGAATCCCACCGTTTTTCTCTGCCCCTTCAAAGGGAACCTTAGAGGGTGATTTTCCTCACCTTTTGTCCACTCTTGGAAATTGGAACTTTGCCAAAATGCTTTAGATCTCTTTTCCTCTCCCTGCCTGTCCTCTTGAGAAACCCTTTTCTTTCTCCCATGTCCATGGCTCCAAAATTTGCCTCGCCTCTAGCATCATTTTCCTTATTTTGCTTCCCTTCTGTGTGTCTGCTTCATCAGGCACATGACCCCCCTGCTTTAGTTACAGGGGCCCCAAGTAGAAAACCCCCAGTATCCTTCTCTAGAACCCCTAACCTTGCCATCCCCAAAGTTTCCTGCCTCTAATTCCCTCCTTCCTTTGCCCTCAGCAAACTACACATCCCTGCTTCCACATTTTGGTTTTTTTTTAACTTTTCTCCTGTCTGCCCCCTCTAGGGGCCAGCAGAAAAAGGTTTTTTCCCATGTACTTTGTCTGTTTTTCCCATTCCTTTGGATCCTTTTTGCTAGGCTCTAAGCCAAGTTTTTGTTCCTCCTTGATCTCTCACTCTCATCTCTCTTGGTCCTTAAAAAAATCATTATTTTCTCTTCTACAACTGTTTGAGTCTTTGTTCCCTAATTTTCTGGATAAATCTGGTGATTCCTATCTTTTGCTGTCTCTCCTAAGCCATGTGCCTTTCCCTCTGCTGCTCTGCAAGTTTGCACTCCATTCTTTATGTGTCCCTTTTCCCTAATGTAGGCCATGATCTCTCCTTGCCACAGACTTTCCTGTTCCAGCAACACCCCTATGTGGCCTCCTGCCCCTTGCCCCTTCTTGCCTATAGACTGGTCACTGGTTTTCCTCTTCTCCTTTCCCTGCTCAGTGGAAAGATGGAGGGACTGCCTGTTTGTTTTTTTTCCTTACTACGCTCTCTTTCTCTCCTGAAACTCTTCAAATGTATGAATGTGTGTTTTCTCCCCCTTGGGAAATGGGGTGGGTTCTGCTTAAGGTGTTTTCTCCTCGCTATTTCTCCCATTGTGGAAAGGGTTAAGGAAAAGAGTAGGGAAATCGCAGCCAGTAGGATGGGACTCTGAGTCATTGCCCTAGGGATAGAGGGCCAGTGTGTGAGTTCTAGTTGGTGTGCTTTTCTCTGTCTTCCCCCTTTTGTCTTCCTGGAGCAATGAAAGAAAGGCATTCCTGTGTTTTCTGATCTTCAAACCTCTCCTCCCTGGGATTGTAATGAGAAGGGAGGGAATGGGTTCTTGTTTTTCCTCTATGGGTATATATGTATGTCTGGGTTTTTGTCTTTCCTGAACTCCTGCTTCTGACCAGCCTCCATTGTTCTATTTTCTCACCTGCCCTGAGGCCTGTAGCCAGGGATTAGTTTAACCTTCTCTCTCTTGTGTATGTATGTATATATGTATGTGTGAGTGTGCTCTCCTTCTGAAGGAGAGCGGTGGGTGCTACTTGAAGTGGTTTTCTTTAGATTTGGAAAAATGTGTATGTTTTTTTCCTTCCTCTCTCAGTTTGTAGGGGGAAGGAGGGTTGGGATGAGGAACTGGGGAACTCTCTGCCGATTGAATGGAGCTACCTCTGTGAAGTGGGTTTTGGTTTTCCCCTTTTCTCCTCTCCTCTTGCCTCCCTGTGAAGAGGGACGAGGACACCTTTGCATTTCTTCTCTTTTGTCTCCATTCTTCAAACCCCTCCTCCCTGGAATTGTGAAATGTAGTTCTTCCTTTATAAGGTATATGTACAGTATGTCTGGATTTTCTTTTTGTCTTTGTCTCTCTATGGGAAATGGGTTTTCCTTGTTCTAAGTTACTGCTTTTGGCTTAAGTGGAAACTTCCTGTGTGTCCAAACCTCTATTGTTCTCTTTGTTCTGCCTTCCTAAGCCAAGGATTAGTCTAATGCTTGGAAAAGAGGAAGGTTCTCTCTTGTGTGCGTATGTGTGTGTGTGTGTGTGTGTGTGTTAGAGAAGGTGCTTCTCTTAAAATGGTCTGTCTTTTCCTCCCTGGAAATCATAGTTTTCCTAGGAACTATTTCTCTCTCTCAAGGTTCTGCTCTCAGCCTTTTCCTTCTAGTGGAATGTATTGGCCACCCTCTCTCTCCAAGGATTTCTCTCTCTCTCTCCCTCTGGCCTCCTCCAGTCCTTGCAACAACCTTTTCCCTGATCACATGTGTGTGTGGATGTTTAAATTTTCCCCCTAACGGTCTTAATTTGAGGAAGATTCCAGGCCAAGTGTCCCCAGAAGACGGAATTCCCTGACGCAGCTGAAGACCACCCAAGGAAGAATGGACTGCCCTGGGACCCCCTGGATGCTTGGTCAGGACTGGAAGGCGAGTGAGCGAAATCTGGGAAAGCCAGGAGTGGCTAATCCTGTGGCTGGAAGGTCACAAGAGGTCAATCCTAGGGTCTTTGCCAAAACCACCGCCACCTGAGGTTGAAGCCCTGCTGGGAAATAGGGGGCTGAGAGCCAAAGAGGGCTGACCGCCCAAGTCCAGAAGTCGGAAGGGGTCCCCAGGCGCAGAAGAAAGGACATGGAGGGTGCCCTCCCATGAGTGCTGTGTCAGGAAGGCAGCAAGTGGGGACCAAAATGGCTAAAATCTTCACCTAGGTATGTATGGTTTCCCTTCCTTGCCCTGTACTAACTCCCCAAGGACTGGAAGGGATGGCTGGGAGGGATTGGGAACTATAATTCTCTCTAAGCTCTCCTAGAACTGTTTTCTAAGCCTACCACGCGAAATTGTCTTGGACCTGCCTTTGCTGCCCACGAGGATGCCAAGACATCTATCCACATGGGCCAGCCTCTCTACCAGATGGAAAAGGATCATGGATGGAATCCAGAGGAGAGGAACCTGTAGGCGCCATTCCGGAAGGTGCCCCCAGGAACTCCCCAGTGGGAAACTGCCCCAGATCCAGAACATCTGCTGAGCCAGCGTCTAGGACAAAGGAAACATCTGCGGAAGCCGAGCTTCACCCCTCGTGGACCAGCACTTTGTTTTTCTCTTCACTGCTACTTGAGAGACCAACTTCCTGCATCTCCCCCCTCCTTCAAGAACTGTCCCATTCACCCTATGGGACCTCCACATTTGCCAAACAACACCAGGCACAGTATTCACTGGGTGGCCACCGCTGAGCGTGAGTGACAAGGTTTCCCTCCAGGCTTCTATTCCTCTCTATGCCCCTTTTCCTCCTGTTTTTCCATCCCTACACTTTCTTTCTTCCCTTCAGCCCTGCACCAATTCGGCATCATCAGCATACACAGTTTGTAGTTAGACATTTTTGGGTTGCTAATTTCCTATCCTTAGCCTTGGGTTGCCTGTGATGTCCCTTTCCTAGTTGGAAGTGGGGCCTGTTTGAGTAATACACCAGCAAAACCCCCAGAGAGATGGCCAGATCATACTTGGAAAAAACTGAAATGTTTTCATGAATGTTGGAGCATGTCAGATAGAAGCCTCTATCCTCCAGCTCCAAAGTGGGGAAATGTAGTCGAGCCAGGAAGCCCCAAACCCAAAAAGAACGAACAAGAGAGGGTCCCCAGTATCCCTCTTGGCCCCCGGCCCAAGTTGCACCAGTACCAAGCTTTTTTTCCTTTTCTGCCTCACCTGGTCCCATACACCACTACATCAACCTTGTCCCTCCCAGGAAACCCAGCCACCATTACCTCCCATCTCCACATTTACAACACTTCATACAGCACATAGTATGGAAGACATTTTGGCCACACGTTACAAAACAATAAATAAACACTCTGCCATTTCTCCCATCGTTTCCTCTTCTTCCTTCCTCTCTCCCTATCCTTTCTCCGGCCTGGGGGAAGCATATCCCAGCTCAAAAACGACAGCTTTTGGGGCAGTTCGGCCCAAAGAGATCTCTTCAGGGGGGTGGGTGAAAGGCAAGCATTGATGCCAAAGGAAGATCTAGTTCTCTCTAGTACTGCAGCCTCATTTCTATGACCGAAAAGGCCCTTCGACGAGTGGCAGTTCTTTTGGCCACCTTAGCGGAAGGAACCGCTAACAGATTAGAGTCCTCCGAACGAAGTGATCTAGGAGGGAAATATGGGGTGAGACGGTCCCTCAGATACGCTGGCCCCAGGCCGTGTAAGGCCTTAAAGGTAAGAACCAACACTTTGAAGGCAATCCGGTGCTCAATGGGCAGCCAGTGCAGATCCTGCAAAATAGGTGTTATATGGCATCCTGCTGGGGAGCCAGACAGGAGCCGGGCGGCAGTGTTCTGCACCAGCCTGAGCTTCCGGGTTACCGACAGAGGAAGGCCAACGTAAAGAGCGTTACAGTAATCAAGCCTCGAGATGACCGTGGCTTGGATCACCGTGGCCAGGTCGGACCGGGACAGGTAGGGGGCCAGCCTCCTCGCCTGTCGGAGATGAAAGAAGGCGATCTTGCTGACCACAGAGACCTGGGTCTCCATGGTCAGTTGGGAGTCCAAGTGGACCCCCAAGCTCTTCACGGAAGACGATGGGCATAACGCCGCACCGTCCAGGGTCGGAAGCTGGACATCCCCACCGCCCGGACGACCTGGCCACAAGATCTCCGTCTTCGCCGGATTCACCCTCAACCTACTGGCTCGCAGCCATCCAGTAACGGCTTCGAGGCAGCGCTGGAAATTATCGGGGACGGGCCCGACCTGTCCTCCACCCTCAGAATGAGCTGAGTGTCGTCAGCGTACTGGTGACACTCAAGCCCATAACTCCGCACCAGCTGTGCAAGCGGCTGCATGTAGATGTTAAATAACAGAGGGGAAAGAATGGCCCCCTGCGGACTCCACAAACTAATGGGGAGCCCTCGGAGACCACTCCACCCCTCCTCACACGCTGAGACCGCTGGTGGAGGAAGGAGGTCAGCCATTTGAGGGCTGTCCCCTCACTCCAGCCATGGCCAGGCGGTGGATCAAGAGTTTGTGGTCGACCGTGTCAAACGCTGCCGTGAGGTCCAATAACACAAGCAGCGCAGACCCGCCTTGGTCGAGCTGGCAGCGGAGTTGGTCTGTGATGGAGACCAGGACCGTCTCCGTCCCATGCCCCGAACGGAAGCCGGACTGGAAGGGGTCAAGCCATGTTGCATCATCTAAGAAGGACTGCAACTGCTCCATTACTGCCCTCTCAACTACCTTCCCCAGATACGAAAGATTCGACACTGGTCGGTAGTTGGAGGAACCGCGGGGTCTAACGACGGTTTCTTCAGTAATGGAGCTACCACCGCCTCTTTCAAGCACTCTGGAAAGACTCCTTGCTCAAGGGAGCTATTTACGATATTCAACAGAGGCCACGTAACCCCTCCAGGCAAGATCTAACAAGCCAGGAGGGGCACGGGTCGAGGGAGCAGGTGGTAGGTCTAGTTGCAGCCACGATCTTATCAACAGCATCTGCGTCCCGTGGCCGAAACTGGTCGAGGGTGGGCCCGCGGAGGGCCACGGGGTCTCGAGTTCCCTTACTGTGTCAACCGTGGCCGGAAGATCCCGGCGGAGGCTCAGTATCTTGTCTGCAAAAAAGCTCTGAAAAGCGCCGGCTGTAAGGGCCTGATCACTGTTTTTTGGGACAGTAGGAACCGTCGTCAAGGACCGAATTACTTTGAACAATTGGGCCGGGCGTGAGCTAGCAGACGCTATCTCGGCGGAGAAATAGGTACTTTTGGCCGCCTTGACAGCACGCTCATAAGCATCTTTGAAAAGCTTATAAGCTGATAATGAGGCTCCGTCACGGAGTTCCCTCCACACGCTCTCTAGCCGTCTCCTTTCCCGCTTCATCGACCTGAGATCTTCCGTATACCAAGGGGATCGATGCTTGCGGGGCCGGAGAGGGCGCCTGGGGGCAATCTCATCAAGAGCTCTAGCTAATGAAGAGTTCCAGGCTTGGACCTGCTCATCAACTGAGACGCTGATAGACTCCAGATCCCTCAGAGCATTCAGGAACCTTTCGGGTTCCATAAGTCTCTTCGGGCGAACCAAAATCTGTTCGGCGCCCTTGCATGGGGGAGGCGGTTGCTCTACCCGGATCCTTAGTGCACAGTGGTCCGACCATGGAACCTCTATTACGGAGGCTAGGTCCACTTGAACCCCTGCGCTGAAAACCAGATCGAGGGTGTGCCCAGCCGAGTGTGTGGGTCCCGAGTTACATAAGGAGAGGCCCAATATCGCCATGGTCGATATTAGGTCCGCGGCGGCAGATGGACCGGAGGCTGCGTCGGCGTGGACATTGAAGTCCCCAAGGACAATGAGCCTGGGGAACCTCAATGCCCACTCCGACACAGTCTCCAGCAGCCGCGCCAGGCTTTCTGCCGGTGCGCTAGGCGCACGGTACACCAGCAGAACAGCCAGGCTCTCCTGGGACTCCCACACTAGGCCGACACTTTCAAGCCCCGAGGTGGTAAGCGCAGGGATCGCTCTAAGGTGTAATCCATCTCAGGAGAGTATTGCCACCCCCCCCCATCCCTCGTTCCTATTCTGGTGCGTGGTGACATAACCAGGGGGAACCAGCTCCTGGAGACAGATGTTGTCGCCCTCCTGGAGCCAGGTCTCGGTGACACAGAAAAGATCTGCACTGGTGTCTTCGCAGAATTCTTTGATCACGGCGGTCTTGTTCCTGATGGATCGGGCATTCACCAGCACCAGGGAGGAAGGGGGGATCGCTGGATGTCTATCAACAGCGTGTCTGGGGATAGGCCGCAGGTCAGAGCCAGGCCGAGTCCCACAGCGACTCAGCCTGGGTCTTGCCGTAGGTCGCGCATTCGGCCTGCGCCTACCGTACTCACCCCGCCCCAAGATCACCGGAATACTGGCAGGAATACTTTGCCCCTTTCTGATTGTTTTTCTTCTCCTGGACTGTTCCTGATGTTTCTACCTGGCTGATTTAGCCAAGAAGCCTTGTTTTTCATCATGGACCCTCAGTGACTTTGCCACTGCTTTGCACCCCAAGCCCCAAAGGCTCTGCAGTTCCCAAGGACAGTAATTACATCAAGGAGGACTACAACTCCCAGAAGGAAGGCAGCATTGTGTTGCCTGTTTTAAGATCACAACTCTGGGAGCAACAGCTGCATGGGAATGTGTTGGGGATAATTGCTGGGGATCTCTGTATTGCCTTCACCCCTGTGTCCCTGTACGTACAGTGTGGCTTCATAAGTCTTCCCTTTGACTCCTTGTAACCCTTCCCTTCCCCATCTCGCCCTTGTTAGTTAAGAAAGACTGCCTTGAAAGTGTTTTGTTGTGTTTGTCAAGAGGAAATGCGACTGAGCCCTGTTCCAAAACCTTTATGGATCACCATATTCATATTGCATGCGTTTCCTGATGGAGATCTTGTTATGGTAAAGCTAAGCTCTTGTCTTGGCCCCACGCTTCATCAGTCCTGAGGCGGTTTAACGGTCGGATTTCTAGTCTAACTAAACTTGCCTTTGGAAATTGGACAAAGGATGATTGGATTGCATAACGAGTGACACATCTGGCCTCGGAACCCAGGTGTGCCTCACAATAGAACTTTTTGCCACCCAGGATCCAAGTGAATTATCTTCGTTGGATCTCTTCCTTTTCTTCTCCTTCTTCCTCATTCACATATGAGGGGAAGCACATAGACTCAGTAATCGCATCGTCAGAAACAATAGCAAAATCCGGATCTTGTTGCCTTGGGCTATCACCTGGCCAAAGGCCTCTTTGTCCTCTTTCATAATCCTTTCCTGATGACAGCTTCACCTAAGCCTTCCTTCCTGGAACTCCATATATGGTTGGAGACACCTGATTGGCTGGACAGGCAGATGGAGAAGGGCGCTGATAGGTTGCCAGCGCTCCGCCCATCAGCTGGTCCGACCAATCATCAGCCGATCAGCCGGGAGGAGGTGGGCGGGAAGTTCAATTGTTTTGACAGTTCTGTAACCTTTAAAAACCAATGTTTTGAATGTATATGCATGCGTTCTTTGCGGGAATCAGGGTATTGCGGTTCGCATCCTCTCAGCTGAGCAGAATAAACAATTTCATGGCATCTACCTTGCAGTATTGGTGAGCATAATTGGATCTACGGGAGGCGGATAGACTACGAGGACCTAGTCGCTCCGGGCTCGCCAGGTTAACCGAACCCTCGCGGCCTCTGTCCCGCAGTCGGTCTGCGGGACTTGTCCGGTTGTTCAACAACCGGTCTGTGGGATTGTCTGGTTGTTCGACAACATGCCTGTGACAAAGAACTGGTGGGATCACAAGTCTGAAAAAGTTACAGAAAATGAACACATTAAACTCCTCTGGGACTTCCGAATTCAGACTGACAGGGTTTTGGAACACAATACTCCTGACCTCACGATTGTATTAAAAAACCAAGTATGGATCATTGATGTTGTAATCCCAGGCGACAGCAGGATTGAAGAGAAACAACTGGAAAAGCTGACACAATACGAGGATTTAAAGATCAAACTGCGAAGACTCTGGCACAATCCAGTCAAGGGGGTCCCAGTGGTGATCGGCACACTGGATGCAGTGCCTAAAGACCTTGGACTGCACTTAAACACAATCGGCGCTGACAAAATTACCATCTGCCATCTGCAAAAGGCCACCTTACTGGGATCTGCACACATTATTTGCTGATACATCACACAGTCCTAGACACTTGGCAAGTGTCCGATGTGTGATCCAATACAACAGCCAGCAGAGTGATCTTGTGTGCTGTGGACTCATTTTGTTGTGTTTCTACTACTACTACTACTACTACTACTACTAATAATAATAATAATGTTTCTTACCTTCATCTCCTTGTGGCTCAAGGAGAATTACAACATTAGCTACAACACATAATCATAATAAACATATAAAATACAGATTTAAAAATATATTTCTACAAATACACATATTAAAATACATCGAACAAAGCTTAGAACATAGTGAACAGAAAGGAGATAACCATGACAATGAACAAAATCTGGCCACCAGTATTTTAAAAACTCCAAAATCAGGACCGTAAATAAAGAACAACATTCGGAAAACAGGAAAATTCCAGACAGGAAACAACCAAGGCCAGCTAACACCACCTAACAAAGGATCCCCCAGGTAGGAAGCAGCCAGGCTTTGAAGCTGCAAGGCTATTCAATGCTAATCAAGAAATTTAAAATTTAACATTTGTTTATTTATCGTGTCAGAAGTAAATTGCGAATACAATTATAATGCATTTTTAAAAAACCACAAACAAAGTTAAAAGCTTGGCATTATACTAAATTTTCTTTGACCAGAAGCTGGCCACTCTGAGTACTGTTGGTGTCACTGTAAGAAGGTCCTCTACTGTGCATATGGCAGGGCACAGGCTGCATTGTAGTAAGTGGTCTGTGGTTTGCTCTGAACAGAGGATGGGCCGGATATGTCACTGCTTTGGTCCTTTCATGGCTGGCTGCTAATTCCCTGCAGGTATCAAGTGGCACAATACTGGCTAAACAGTATAATTTCTCCAGTGGTGTGGAGCATAGACATCCTGTGGTAATGGGGCATGTCTCATTAAGAGCACATCCACTGTTTTAACATGGTGATATGTATTCCACACTGGGCATGTCTATTCAGTAGCAAAGCGCAAGGATAGGTGTCATCACTGTGTCTGTTTGTGATCCTCAGGTTGTACCAGACAGCTTTCGTATGATATTATTTCTAGTGCAAAGTTGTGGTTGGGGTGAACGAGGCAATTTTTATGCCAGGGCCAGTCCAACCAATTGAGAATTATACTCTCCCATATGAGATCTTTTGGGAATACAATTTTCTCATGGGAATTCAGAAGAACAGGAGAGATCCTTTTTTGTGGCTGCCCCAGGAGCCCAGACAGTTTAGACTGGCGCCTCCTTTGCCATTTTTCCACAGGCCAACGAGGGCCTTCTTGCGGTCACTGGAGTAGAAATCATCTGTCAGGCAGATGGCAAGCTATTTAACTTCAGCAGACTGAAGCCAAAACCAACATCTGTTATAGAACTCCAATATGGCTTGACCCCTTCCAGTCCGGCTTCCGTTCGGGGCATGGGATGGAGACGGTCCTGGTCTCCATCACAGACCAACTCCGCTGCCAACTCGACAAAGGCGGGTCTGCGCTGCTCGTGTTATTGGACCTCACGGCAGCGTTTGACACGGTCGACCACAATCTTTTGACCCACCGCCTGGCCATGGCTGGAGTGAGGGGGACAGCCCTTAATTGGTTGTCCTCCTTCCTCCACCAGCGGTCCCAGCGTGTGAGGAGGGAGGGGCGGTCTCTGAGGGTTCTCCACTATCATGTGGGGTCCCGCAGGGGGCCATCCTCTCCCCTCTGTTATTTAACATCTACATGCAGCCGCTTGCACAGCTGGTGCGGAGTTATGGGCTTGAGTGTCACCAGTACGCTGATGACACCCAGCTCATTCTGAGAGTGGGGACCGGGGCTGAATCCGTCCCCGATAATTTCCAGCGCTGCCTCGAAGCCGTTACTGGATGGCTGCGAGCCAGTAGGTTGAGGGTGAATCCGGCAAAGACGGAGATCTTGTGGCCGGGTCGCCCGGGTGGTAGGGATGTCCAGCTTCTGACCCTGGACGGTGTGGCGTTATGCCCATCGTCTTCTGTAAAGAGTCTGGGGGTCCATTTGGAATCCCAGCTGACCCTAGAGACCCAGGTCTCTGAGGTCAGCAAGATTGCTTTCTTCCATCTCAGGCAGGCAAAGAGGCTGGCCCCCTATCTCTCCCGGAATGATCTCGCCACGGTGATCCAAGCCACGGTCATCTCGAGGCTAGATTACTGTAATGCGCTCTACGTTGGCCTTCCTCTGTCGGTGACCCGGAGGCTCAAGCTGGTGCAGAACGCTGCCGCCCGGCTCCTGTCTGGCACTCCAGCAGGCTGCCACATAACACCCATTTTGCAGGATCTGCACTGGCTACCAATTGAGCACCGGATCACCTTCAAAGTATTGGTTCTTACCTTTAAGGCCTTGCACGGCCTGGGGCCAGCGTATCTGAGGGACCGTCTCACCCCATATTGCCCTGCAAGATCCCTCCGCTCGGAAGACACCAACCTCCTGGCGATCCCTCCTATAAAAACAGCTAAACTCACAGCGACCCACCGCAGGGCCTTTTCGGTAATTGCGCGGACCCTCTGGAATGCCCTCCCGGCGGACACGCGCACCATCCACGACCTGCTCCCTTTCAGGCGGGCGTGCAAGACCCACCTCTTCAAGCTGGCCTTCCAGACATAGGCCTTGGGTCGCACCCCCCCCCTCTGCAACCTAGTTCGACTAGGTCGTTTATGCATGGTATCACTACCTTTTAAATTGTTTTTAATGTTTTATTGTGTAATGTGTTATGCTACTGTTTTATTTGTATTGCTGTTTTATCATGTCCATTGTGTTGTGAGCCGCCCCGAGCCCGCCGGGAGTGGCGGCATAGAAGCTCACTGAAATAAATAAATAAATATGTTGATGATCATGTAGTCTGTGCGCATTCAGAAGAAGACCTACAAGGCACTCTAAACACCTTTGCAGAAGCATATGAAAAGCTCGACCTCTCATTGAGCACTGAGTAAACCGAAGAGCTCTTCCATCAGGCACTAGCCAATCCCTGGCAAGGCCAGAAATACAGCTTAATTGTGTAACATTAGAAAATGTTGACCATTTCCGCTACTTTGGCAGCCACCTCTCCACAAAAGTCAACATTGACACTGAAATACAATGCCACCTGGGCTCTGTAAGTGCAGCATTTTTCTGAATGAAGCAGAGAGTGTTTGAGGATTAGGACATCCATAGGGAGACCAAGGTGCTTGTTTACAAAGCTACTAGCTGCCCCTTGACACATGTTGCTGCAGCCCAGTCTGGTGATCTGGAAAATTAAGTAACGAGAAAGTGTTGGTTTCTAATATATGTAATTTCTTTATGCTTGTGGGTAAATATGCAACATATAATTGTCCTTCTTTAGTAGTCCCTTTCAAATCTATGATAGTATATCTGTCATATGCATGTGTGTGTGTGAATCATATCTATATCTATGGCTGGATGGCTCTTTGTCAGGAGGGCTTTGATTATGTCTCTTGCCCTGAGGAAGGGAGTTGGACTGGATGGCCTTAAGCAGGGGCGGATTTAATGGTATTAGGGCGTCATGTGGTCAGGGGCACATCTGGTCACCAGGTTCCGCGCATGCGCCATTGCTGCAGAGTGACTCCAGGTGGACGGAGATGCGAAACGCACTCCACGAGGCCGAAAAAGAGGAACATTTTGCAGCCAGAGGCAGGAGGCTCCGACCTGGCTGGAAAACCTTCCTCCTCAGTCTCCAGCCTCAGGGAGGGTGCGCATGCACTCCGTGTGCGCATGCTAGTTCTGCACATGCACGCCGGGGGTGCATGTGCACCCTCCATGAGGCCGGAGAGTGAGGGGGCGCCAAAATAATGTTTGCTTACCATTTTTAATTACCTCAGTCCGCTCCTGGTCTTAAGGCAACATTTCACAACCTGGGAGGTTGGGACTCATGGGGGGGGGGGGGTCATGAGAGTGTGTCAGAAGGGTCCCTGACAGAGATCGTCTTCCACCTGGAAACCAATGTCCTCACTGCGGAAGAACATGCGGATCAGTAATAGCTCTCCACAGCGACCTACACATCCACCGTCAAGACACTACACTTTGAGGGCAATCATCCGTGGTCTATGAGGAATCATCTAAGTAAGTAAGTCTTGTGGTCAAACATTAGTGACAGTTGCTGCATTTCAGTGCCAACAGTGCAGATAGGTTGTCTGACAGTATATTCCATGGAGTGGAGAACATAACAGGCAATTTACTTACAGGTAATGTATAGTAGGGTTGAGGAACAACCATTCAGATGTGCAACTTTACTCATCCCCCAGGGTGCTATTTTTGGTTGCAGATCCAAGGATATGATTTTCCTCCTCCAAGAATGCAGACGTGGCCAAAAAGCATTTGCTTTTGAATCCAACTGTCTCCGCGTATTAATATCAGGAAAGGAGCAATACAGCAATCTTTCCACTGTGGATTGTCACAGAAAAGGGGGCACTGTGACAGTAAGAAAGCTTTAGAAATCCAATTTCTGCAAATTTCATGTCAAAATTACATCGTCTCCATCCTGCTTTACCGCATGAGAGTGAAACATTGTCCCACAGCTCTCACATTTCCCCAAATGAAATGAAGTAATTCCACCTCTTTAGATGTAGAAAAGTATGGGTTTTCAGATAATGCAAATGTAAATATTTATGCTGCTTCTGTCTCTGGGTACACTGGTTTTGATAGAAGGATATGCATCTCTTTCTCATCTTAACTGCCCAAACCAATATGGAAGGGAAGTGAATAATCCTTCCACAGAAGTCCTGGGAATTAAGGCAAGCATAGGCTTTCAAATGCAAAGCAATGTTTCTTTGAGGAGAGAAAAAGCAAAAAGAGAGGAAATGGGATTGGGATGGCTGGGCTTGCGTTTGAGGGGAAGGCCAATGAATAGAACATTTCAGAAAGGAGGAGAACAGCTATGCATAAGTGTTTGGTGGGAGGCATCGGAATGGAAAAGATGGAAGCTTGAACAAAATCTGTCCAACCCACGTGTAGAACACAAGCAACAATGCAATATGCCATATAATAGGGGAAATACATATTATAGCAGATTTTGGTGGCATAGAATTTGCAGATTAATGTTTGCAAAAAGTGAAACTGAATCATGCATAATTAAACAGTATCTTCTTGCAATTCTTTAGATAGGTGGGGAGAGAATAAAAAGTGGCACTCCAATGTTCCTAGATAGCCAATTTATTTATTTGTTTGTTTATTTGCTTTGTTTATACCCCACTCTTCTCACCCCTTGGGGCACTCAGAGTGGCGTACATCATACACCTAGGACAGTATTTCTCAACCCCTTAATACGGTTCCTCATGTTGTGGTGACCCCCAACTATAACATTATTTTTGTTGCTACTTCACAACTGTAATTTTGCTACTGTTATGGATTGTAATGTAAATATTTGATATGCAGGATGTATTTTCATTCACTGGACCACATTTGGCACAAATACACAAATACGCCCAAATTTGAATATTGGTGCGGTTGGTGAGATTGATTTTGTCACTTGGGAGTTGTAGTTGCTGGGATTTATAGTAAGCCTACAATCAAAGAGCATTCTAAACTCCAGCAACGATGGAATTGAACCAAATTTGGCACACAGAACTCCCATGACCAACAGAAAATACTGGAAGGGTTTGCTGGACATTGAGTTTTGGACAATCTTGCACCATCTTCAGTTTCCGGATTACCGACAAAGGAAGGCCAATGTAAAGGGCAGTACAGTAGTCCAGCCTCGAGATGACCGTGGCCTGGATTACCGCGGCTAGGTCGTCATCGGAAGGGTAGGGCGCCAGCTGCCTTGCCTGGCACAGATGGAAAAATGCTGCTTTGCTCACGGTGGAGACCTGAGCCTCCATCGTCAGCAGAGGTCCAGTTGGATCCCCAGGCTTTTAACCAGAGGTGACGGGCTAACCATCTTGCCATCACTTCTGGTTAAATACTCAACATTCCCAAATGTGAAGACTGGTGGAGTTTAGGGAAAATAGACCTTGACATTTGGAAATTGTAGCTGCTGGGATTTATAGTTTACCTACAACCAAAGATCATTCTGAGCCCCACCAACGATAGAATTGGGCCAAATTCCCCACACAGAACCCCCATGCCCTGAAGGGACTCATTGGCCTCACATGCTCTTCCTTGCCTGCACATGCACACCATATTGACATGCGCCAAGCATGCCTGCTCTCCCCTCTCTACTTGCGAGTCTCAGAAACAGCCCTCCACTTGATTGAGAGGCCAATCAATCTCAGCAGAGGAGGGCTTTTGGTGGGATGATTCACCACCTGTTTCCAAAAAGGAAGAGAAGGCCAGGCAGAGATCTTCAGCCTTCTCTGCTAAAGGGTTTCCTAAAACCACCAAAAATTTAGGGTTTTATAGGTTAAGGCCAGCACTTTGACTTGTGCTCCTTTGAGCATGTAGCATTTGGAGAGAAATGATTCCCTAGCTCAGGGGTCAGGAACCTTTTTGAATCAAGAGAGCCATAAAAGCAAAATATTTGGAAATTTATTTCAGTGAGAGCCATATACTGTAATATATAATATATTTTAAGAATGAATTCAACTAAATGTGAGTATATACGTACATACTATGAGAAAAGGATTCCCCCGGCAGAATGACGAGACACTTCAGACCTGGCTCTGCAAAAGGCATGCTCAGGACTCTAGGAAGGAAGAGAAGACGGAAAGAAGGGGGAAATAAAGAAAGATAGGAGGAAGGAGGGGGAGATGAAGAGAGAAAAGAAGAACAAACTATAGAAAAGGAAGAAAAGAAAAGCAGGAGAGAGACAAGGAGGGGAAAAGAAAGAAGGAAATGGGAAGGGAGGAAAGGAAAGGGTGGGGAAAAGAAAGGGAGTGAGGAAAAAAAGTAAATTTATTGATTGATTGATTGATTGATTGATTTGGCTTCTAGGCCGCCACTCCCGGGAGGCTCGGGGCGGCTCACAACAGGTAAAATACAATAAAAACATATTAAAACACATTAGAACACATT
The DNA here is from genome assembly GCA_030556195.1 of Anolis apletophallus. Lineage (NCBI taxonomy): Eukaryota > Metazoa > Chordata > Lepidosauria > Squamata > Anolidae > Anolis > Anolis apletophallus. The sequence goes on from JARBWK010000004.1 coordinate 102,319,411, forward strand.
AAAACACAACACAATTATAAAACATCAAGATTAGAATACAGCATGATGTGCAAAATGCAGAGCACAGCATAATGCGGTATACCACAGTATCGGCGGCTATGTACTAGCGGAGCTTATAGGCCAAAGGCCTGTTGGAAGAGATATGCCTTGCATGCCCGCCTGAAGGGCAAGAGGTCCTGGAGAGCACGTGTTTCAGCCGGGAGGGCATTCAACAGCGTGGGAGCAATCATGGAGAACGCTCTCCTGCGGGTTGCCGTTACCTTAAATGACTTCGCCGATGGGATAACCAGCAGGTTGGTATTTTCAAACCGGAGTGATCTCGTAGGGCAATATGGGGAGAGACGGTCCCTCAGATTCGCTGGCCCCAGGCCGTGCAAGGCCTTAAAGGTAAGTACCAACACTTTGAAGATGATCCGGTGCTCAATTGGGAGCCAGTGCAGATCCTGCAAGGTAGGTGTTATGTGACAACCTGCTGGAGTACCAGACAGGAGTCGGGCGGCAGTGTTCTGCACCAGCTTGAGCTTCCGGGTCACCGACAGAGGAAGGCCAATGTAGAGTGCATTACAGTAGTCAAGTCTCGAGATGACCGTGGCTTGGATCACCGTGGCCAGGTCATTACGGGATAGATAGGGGGCCAGCCGCCTTGCCTGTCTAAGATGAAAAGAAAGCTGTTTTGCTGACCATGGAGACCTGGGTCTCCATGGTCAATTGGGAGTCCAAATGAACTCCCAAGCTCTTTACAAAAGGCGATGGGCATAGCGCCACACCGTCCAGGGTCAGAAGCTGGACATCCCCATCACCCGGACGACCTAACCACAAGATCTCCGTCTTCACTGGATTCACCTTCAACCTACTGGCTCGGAGCCATCCAGTAACGGCCTCAAGGCAGTGTTGGAAATTATCGGGGACGGATCCAGACCTGCCCTCCATCCTCAGAATGAGCTGAGTGTCATCGGCGTACTGATGGCACTCAAGCCCAAAACTCCGCACCAGCTGTGCAATAGGCTGCATGTAGATGTTAAATAATAGAGGGGAGAGAATGCCCCCCTGAGGGACTCCACAAACTAATGGGGAGCCCTCGGAGACCACTTCTCCCCTCCTCACTCACTGAGACTGATGGTGGAGGAAGGAGGACAGCCATTTCAGGGCCGTCCTCCTCACTCCAGCCATGGCCAGGCGGTGGATCAAAAGATTGTGGTCGACCGTGTCAAACGCTGCCGTGAGGTCCAATAACACGAGCAGCGCAGACCCGCCTTGGTCGAGCTGGCAGCGGAGTTGGTCTGTGATGGAGACCAGGGACGGATCCCGTGCCCCGAACGGAAGCCGGACTGGAAGGGGTCTAGCCATGATGACAGCCCTTCTAGTCATCTAAGAAGGGCTGCAGCTGCTCCATTGCTGCCCTCTCAACTACCTTCCCCAGGAACAAAAGATTCGACACTGGTTGTTAGTTGTAGGGAACCGCGGGGTCTAATGTCGGTTTTTCAAGCACTCTGGAAACACTCCTTGCTCAAGGGAGGTATTGACGATGTTCAACAGAGGCCCTCGTAACCCCTCCAGGCAAGATCTAACAAGCCAGGAGGGGCACGAGTCGAGGGAGCAGGTGGTAGGCCTGGCTGCAGTCACAATCTTATCGACTTATAATGTAGGGAAAAGAAGAAAATAAAGAAGGGAAGGGAGAGGGAAGTGAAAAGGAAGGAAGGAGAAGGAAAGGAAGACTTGGGGGAAAAGAATAGAAGAGGAAGGAAGGAAAAGGGAGGGAGAATAGAGGAATGAAGGAAGGAGAGAAGAAGGAAAGGGTGAAAGGGGAGAAAGAAAGGAAGGAAGGAAGAGGAAGGAAGGAAGAGGGAGAATGGAGGAAAGAAGGAAGGGAGAGAGGGAGGGGGAAGGAAGGAGAGAAGGAGAGAAGGAGAAGGAAAGGGTGAAGGGGGAGAAAGGAAGGAAGAGGGAGAGCCAGATGCCATCATGAAAAGAGCCACATCTGACTCCCGAGGCGCAGGTTCCCTACTCCTGCCCTAGTTGCTAGGTGTGCTTTTCTTCATTTATTGCCTAGAATAAATCAAGCAGAAAGTCATTTCCATCATAGCGTCCAAGGCTTTACAGATGAAAACTGTCAAGATGGTAAAACCTATGAAAAAGAAAGGACATGTAATAGAGGTGCAGCAGTTTACTTTTGCCCAAGTCTACTGTTAAACCTTACTTTTGCCCAAGTCTACTGTTGTATTGGAGTTTTAACTATGTTATGTTTTAATTGTAGGGCAGCATGTCTGTGACTTGGCTGCCCATGTGTATTTTACTGTCACCCGCCCCGAGCCTGCAGGGAGGAGCGGAATACAAAACTGAACTAATAAATACATAAATAATAAATAAAATACTGGGAAGGGAGATTTCTTCCTTCCTGTCCTTTCCTAGCTTTATATAGAAAGCAAACTCATTATGTTTCTGAATATACATTTTTCAAGAAATCAAGTAAGCCAAGGGAGGCTTCAAGAATTCAAGTAAGCCCAATAGGAGGATGCTGGAAATAAGAGGATGCTAGAAATGGGAGGATGCTAGAAATCTTTCACCAAGTGAGGTTTAACAAGAGCATTCATGACAGAGCCATCTGTCAGGGGTGTTTTGAATGCGATTTTCCTATTTCTTGGCAGGGGGTTGGACTAGATGGCCCACGAGGTCTCGTCTAACTCTATGATTCCATGATTCTGTGTTGCTCCCTGTGAATGTATGACTGAATATTTATACTGCACCAAGGGGATGCCGGATTGTAGCCATTATTTATTTATTTATTTATTTATTTATTTATTTATTTATTTATTTATCACTGTTTTAATGTTGTTATGTGTTTTTATTGGTGTTTTATTGTTGTAAACCGCTCTGAGCTTCGGAGTGAGCGGTCTACCAAGCTGAAATAAATAATAATAATAATAATTTGTTCAATCTTATATTCCGCCCTTCCCGGCCGGCTCGGGCCAGTTCACATACATATTAAAATGCACTGTATAACAGTGGTACATCATAAAACAACAAAAAATAAAAGTTGCAAATAATGCAACAACAGTAATAGTAGACAGTTACAGTATCCAGGGGCTTCAATCAAAGGCAAGCCTGAACAACACAGTTTTGCAAGCCCTCCAGAATGGGATAAGCTCCGCCATCGCCCGGACATCGTCTGGCAATATGTTCCAGAGCATTGGGGCAGCAACTGAAAAGGCTTGTTGCCTTGTGCTGGAGAGATGGCAGGAGCGGACAGATGGTACCATTAAAAGGTTTCGCTCTTCCAAGCGCAGTGATCTCAGGGGAATGCATGGGGTAAGGCGGTCCCTCAGGTACACCGGCCCCAAAGCATGTAAGGCCTTGAAGGTCAAAACCAACACCTTGAAGACAATTCGGTACTCGATTGGAAGCCAGTGCAATTGCCGTAAGATGGGCGTAATGTGCTCTCTTGCCGGCGCTCCCGCCAGCCAGCGAGCTGCAGCATTTTGCACCAGCTTGAGTTTCCGAATTGTCGACAAGGGAAGGCCTATGTGTAAGGCCGCTTTAATGCATGTGATGAATCACACGGAGTCCTCCGGAGGATCCAACCAATTTTTATTAAAGGATCAATACACTTGAAGCCAGAAGTGCTTCCCACCACCAACACACACCTTTTATACCCACACACACCCGTGACAAACCCGTGACAAACCCTCCCAGCTTTCCCATGGGAATCGCCTTGCTCTCCGATCCCAGCCAGCCAGCTGTCCTTTGTTTAGGCTAGGTCAGATCCCGGATCCCGCCGGCCTATCTCATCGGCGTCTGACAGGATGTTCTCCTCCACCTCCTCCTCCTGCGGAAACAACATGGCATTTCAGTCCACTGGCCCCACAGGGCTGTAATAACGTTTCAGCAAGTTACAGTGAAAGGTAGGGTGGACTTTATCCATCCCTTTCGGCAGAGTGAGTTCATACGTAACTTGATTCACGGCCCGGGCTACTCGAAAAGGGCCCAAATATTTCGGACCCAGCTTCCGGGATGGGAGGTCAAGTTTAACATTACGGGCCGACAACCAGACCAGATCCCCCTCCTTGTACACGTCGCCCTCCCACCTCCGGCAGTCCCCGAACCGCTGGCAGGAGCGTTGGGCTTTCTTGAGGGCATCAATGACCACCCCCCACTCAAATCGGGCCTTGACTTCCCAGTCTTCCTCGGACCCATCTCCCCCCCCCCCCCACACTGGGAGCTTGGGCAACGGCCTGACTTCCTGTCCATAGACCACTGAAAACGGGGTCTTGCCCATAGAGGAATGTACGGACCCATTATAAGCCATTTCGGTGTATGGCAATAAATCGGCCCAATCCGACTGCTTACGGTTCGTGTAGATCCGGAGGTAATGGCCCAAAGTCTTCTGAGCCCGTATCACTCCGCCATTGCACATTGGATGATACACAGAAGTAAGACCCCTCTCAGCTCCTAAAGCCTGTAGAAATTTACCCCAGAACTGTGCCGTAAACTGCACCTCTCGGTCACTAATGACTTGTTCGGGGCATCCATGCAGGCGATAAATATACTGAATGTAAAGCCCAGCTAGCCTCTCCGTCGAAGGGAGTTTGGCCAAGGGGATGAAGTGCGCCTGTTTCGAAAACAGGTCCAAAACAGTCCAGATATACCTGTACCCCCGACTGACTGGCAACTCCCCCACAAAGTCTGTGCTGACATGCGTCTAGAGCTTAGTCGGAGCTGCCACCACCTGCAAAAATCCCTGGGGCTTTGCGGTGGGTTCCTTCCCCCTCGCACATGCCTCGCACCCCTGAATGTACCTTCGGACATCTGCCCGTATCCCTGGCCACCAGTAGTCCCGCCAGAGCGCTAGTGTGGTCTTAGTAGAGCCCCAATGACCCGCACTCTTGTGGTCGTGGCCCCGTTCCAACACTAGCCTGCATCCCTGACGGGATATACAACTTGGAGCGCACGAACCAAAATCCGTCCTGGGTCCTACACTCACCCTTATGGGCTTCCAACCACTTATCCTCCTTGTAACTGTCCTGTAACAGTCTTTCCCACTCCCCCAACTCTCGCTCTTGCTCCCCTTGCAAGCTCCGTGCTTGCACCCGGGTCTGTACCACCATCCCCCACTGTTCCTTAGTGAATACAGTCCCTTGGCTCTGTCGGGGCTCCGGTCCCATTGCAGGGTAGCATGAGAGCACATCAGCCACCACATTGTCCTTTCCCTTTATATGTCTCAATGTGAAATTGAACCTCGACAAGTACTGCGCCCACCGTACCAACTTGGGGGACAGCTTCTGCGGTGTTCTGAAGTATTGCAAGTTCCGGTGGTCACTCAGAACCTCAAACGGGTGGGCCGCCCCTTATTTATTTATTTATGTCTGGGTCACCACTACTATATCATCCAAATAGACATAAACCCCTTTGTACAATAGAGGGTGCAGCACTTCGTTTATCAGTTGCATGAATATGCCCGGAGCCCCGGCCAAACCGAATCGCATGACGGTCCATTGGTAGAGCCCCAAAGGGCAGGAGAAGGCCATCTTCCACCTGTCCCCTGGATTCACCCTCACCATATGGAACGCGTCAATCAAGTCCAATTTCGTGAAGTACTTACCCCCTCCCAACTGGCCCATGAGGTCTTTAATTAGGGGTAGGGGATAACAATTCACCGTGCTTATGGCGTTGAGGCCCCGATAATCTATGCACATTTGCAGCTCCCTGTCTTTCTTCTTCCGGAATATGACAGGTGCTGCGATTGGGGATTCTGATATCTCAATGAACCCTTTTTCCAGGTTCTCATCAATCTGTGCCCTAAGGGCCTCCTTCTCCTTCTGAGACATCGGGTAAATTTTGGGCTTGGGCAGGGATTTCCCCTCCTGGATCTACACCCGACATTCCACATTTCTTTTAGGGGGCAGGCACCCCGCCAGCACAGGACTAAATACATCAGCGTAATCGCTGTACTCTTTTGGGATGATGGGACTTCCCTTAGCTACCCCTCTCTTGGCTAGGGCTTTCTCGCCAGGGCTCCCCTCCTGACATGGGGGACCAGCTTTACACGTAACGATACCCAAACGCCAATCAATGTCAGGATTGGCCTGTGCCAACCACGGCATCCCCAACACCACTTCTTGGCCTCCCACAGGCGCAATAACAAAGTCAATCGCCCCTTCCCATGGGCCCACACGGCCTTGCAGCCCCTTAGTACTCAGCGGGAATGGACCACCTCCCGCATAAGAACCGTCCAGTTGGGCAAACTCGATCGGGGGCCGGCAGGACCTTGGTTTCACAACCCAAACCTTCCACCAGCCTCGGGGACATTATGTTCTCTGAGCCGCCGCAGTCCACAAACGCCTCATGCGTCTCATAGTTCCCTTGGCGCCGGAGCTCCAACCGGCAACGGATGCTCTTGGGACCTGGACTCACCCCTTCGGGTTGCTGCTCCACCGTCTCTGCTTTACGTGCACTGGCGACTGCAACACGCCGTCCCTCCTGAGGCTTCCTCTGCCAACAACTGGCCGCCTGGTGACCCGGCTTGTTGCATATGAAACAAAGCGCCTTCCCCGGCTTCCCCGGCTCCTTTCCTGGCACCGGTTTCCCCACCACCGGGTCTCGCTTGGGATCCGTCCGCGGCTTCCCCACCGGCAACAGCATGTTCTTCCTCCGCCGCACCTGCGCCAGGATCCCTTCGACGTTGCCCGCCAACCGGATCCAACCGTCGATGTCACCCGGGTCGTCCCGATGCAGGCTCCACTCCAGGACATCCCGACGCAGCCCATCTTTGAAGAGTTGTAGCAGGGTAGCCTCCGACCACTCGGCCACCTTCCCCGCCAGCCCCATAAACTCCTCAGAGTATTCGGTCACCAATCGTGACCCCTGGGAGAGGCAACGTAGTGCCTCCTTTGCCTTAACCCGCTCCAGCGGGTCCCGGAAATGAATCTGCACTGCGCGCAGGAAGGCTCCCAGCGTGCGCAGGCAAGGGTCCTGGCGGTTGTGGCATTGTACGTACTACTCCGCCGCCCGGGCCTTGAAGACTGCCCCCACGGCAGGAACCCGACTCGCCTCGCTGGGATACAGATGGCCATAGTCCTCCATGTGGTCTCTGACCGTCGCCACAAAGTACGCCACCTTGCAAGCCTCACCCTCGAACTCAGCTCGCAGCGGTTCTCTCCTTGGAGGGCCCCATGGCCCTGCTCCCTGCCAAGGAGGGGGTCCCCCTCTCCCTTGACCAGCCTGCATGTCTTGCCAAGCGTCCCCACCTCCTCTCGGGGCCTGCCAATCCATCCGCTGGGTACCTCTTCCCGCTCCAGTCGACGCCGCCGGCTGGGCGAGGGAGCGCCTCGAGCCCTGGGACCCCTGGCTATCCAGCTCCTCCTCTTCGCGCAGGGTCCCCATCCCGAGTCCCATACTGAAGGGCCTCTTCGGTCTGGTCACTCTGGTACTGGCCTCTCCTTCACTTACAAACACTGTGGACAGGCTGGGGCGTCCTACAGCCAACGAGGCCACGGCCGGCTTCCCTTCCTCCATCCAGCTGTACCCGGTGAAGTCTCCTGGTCCCGGGGGATTCCAGGTTGAGCGTCTACGCTCCTCGACCACTTGGTCACGCTTATCCCATGCTTGGGACATGACCTGCAAAGTGGTCTCCAATGCCTCCATTCGGCATTCCAGCATGGCTATCTGCGCGGGCGACGGTGGTTCCGCTGTTTCGCTTCCAGAGGAAGCCGCCGCTGCTGCCCCACCACGGGCCGGCTGCTCTCGGAAATCCGCTTGGACCGACGCACTCCATGCCGTCGCCAATTTGGACTCCTCCGGGATGAGGTTCCACACCTCCAGGTGCGCTTCCTCCTCGGCGGCGAACACTGATGCTCCCGCCTCCATCTCGAGCCTCTCTGGTTTTCCAGGAAAACTCATAAGACTTCTGGCTTCTGTAAGGCCGCTTTAATGCATGCGATGAATCACACGGAGTCCTCCGGAGGATCCAACCAATTTTTATTAAAGGATCAATACACTTGAAGCCAGAAGTGCTTCCCACCACCAACACACACCTTTTATACCCACCCACACACACAAACCCCCCTCCCAGCTTTCCCATGGGAATCACCTTGCTCTCCGATCCCAGCCAGCCAGCCAGCTGTCCTTTGTTTAGGTTAGGTTTCGGATCCCGGATTCCGCCGGTCTATCTCAGGGCCACGGGCATCGGTGTCTGACACCTATGTAGAGGCCATTACAGTAGTCTAACCTCGAGATGACCGTCGCTTGGATTACCGTGGCAAGGTCATCCCTGGATAGGTAGGGGGCCAGTCGCCTAGCCTGTCGCAGATGGAAGAATGACGTTTTGCTGACCGCAGAGACCTGAGCCTCCATGGCCAGCAATGGGTCCAACTGAACCCCCAGGCTTTTGATCAAAGATTGATTTTTTTAAAAAATTCAAAACTCGTTCCGGATGTAGGGGCCGCTGGCGCTTCGAATCTGATTGACTTCTGAAATGTTCCTAAAAAATTCAGAAATTTTGGAATGGCTTCATTAATGGCAGACATGCATGCGCAGTAAGAAAGAAACAGCACTGTCAGTAGGAAAAAATCAGCACTGGTTAAACTCCCAGTTTGGACGTGGAGGTCCTTCCATCATCTGGGTTAGACCTGGTGCGAGAGCCACACACAGCTTTCGCACGGTGTGCGGCTCTCGCACCAGCTGTGTGCGGCTCTCGCACCGGGTCTAACATGGAGGGAAGGAGATCCATGTCCAAACTGTGTGTTTAACCCAGTCTTTCCTTCTTCCCCCTCTTCCTTCTCCAGGAGGAGGAGGAGGATTGGGGGAACAGCGGCCCTGGCGCTGTTTCTTTCCTTCTTCCCCCTCTTCCTTCTCCAGGCGGAGGAGGAGGTGGAGGAGGATCATCACTGGAACAGAGGCCCTGGCACCGTTTCTTTCCTTCTTCCACCGCTTCCTTCTCCAGGAGGAGGAGGAGGAGGATTGCTGGAACAGCGACACATGGAAGGGAAGGCCGGGGAAGGAAAACCCACAGATTCTTTCTGAAAATGGCGGTGGTGGCTTCAAAAGGGCAAATTCACTTCCGGGTTGTTTACATCGCTTCAAAACTGCTTCAAAAGTGAATTTAATCCAAATCCATTCTGATTTTACGAGCATTCCGACAAACCTAACCAGACTAGTAGCCATACTTCCAGTTGTCATTACCTTTTGTTCCCAGGAACGATGTCATGCGCTCAAGGTGCACTGTTTTCTCAATACTCCTGATGGTTATACTCAACTATTCCCCCCTCCCTTCATCCTGACCAAGAACACAGGCTGTTGTTGGGAATGTCACAGGACGAGCTTTCGAGTGATGGGAACAACACTAATTAATTAGATGTGTGTTCTGTTCCTCCTCCTCTGGAGTACTCATTAAAGTATCCTGACAATGTCTGAGAAAGGGAGGAAAGAAGCAAGTGGCGTGAATGGGCGATAATAAAGCAAAACAAAGCGGTGGCAATGAATAGAAGCGCAAGATGAGAGAAGGTGGCACAAGGGGACCTTTATTGTCAGAAAGACAGCTATTAAGAAACATCGTAGAGGTGGGGCAGCTTTGATACTCTTAGCCAGAAAGAAGAGTGGATCTATGAATCTTAATGCAGGGGTAACTGGGCTATCTATAAGACCAACATCAATGTTGCAATCATAACTTTATTACATTGACTAAATAACATGCCATTCTCTGTGTAAGATGGTTTTGAAAAATCATTGCAGGGAACAATCTGTGACAACGCTAGCATCACACCACTTTCTTGAGCTAGTATAGAAGAAAGAGTAGAAAATTACATATCCTCCAGTGTTGAAACCCAGACTTATTGTGGTCAAGGAACATAGGAGTGTGATTATCATGACAAAAGAACAAACTCGGAGAGGCTGTAGCTTTTTGCTTTTGCCTCAGCCTCCTGGCATTGGCATGCATCTTCATTTCCTGTCCTTCCCACTCCTCTCCCATTGCTGAGGCATTGTGTTGTTGAAGACTTTCATGGCCACAAACACTGGGTGGTTGTGAATTTTCCAGGCTGTCTGGCCATGTTCCAGAAGCATTCTCTCCTGGCGTTTCGCCCACATCTGTGGCAGGTATCCTCAGAGGTAGTTTAACCTCTAGTGGCTGCTAATTTTGCATCTGTCCTAATTGTTTTTATGTTTTTTATTATGTTTTAATTGCTGTTGTGATTGTGTTGTTTTGCTGTGTGAACCACCCCGAGCCTTCCTGGGAAGGGTGGCATATAAATGGAAATAATAAATAAATAAATAATAATGAGGTCGGTTGAAAACTAGGCATGTGGGGTTTATATATCTGTGGAATGTCCAGGGTGGAAGAAAGAACTCTTGTCTGTTGGAGGCAAGTGTGAATGTTGCAATTGGCCAGCTTGATTAGCATTGAATAGCCTTGCAGCTTCAAACCCTGGCTGGTTGCAGCCTGGGGGAATCCTTTGTTGGGAGGTGTTAGCTGACCATTTATTTATTTATTTATTCGATTTTATATTCCGCTCCTCCCTGCAGGCTCGGGGCGGTTTACACAAGCTTACATAAAACAACAACGTACGTGGCATGATTAAAATTACATAAAAGTTCCATAAAATTCATAAAACTCTACACAGACAGTGATCGGTAGTCAAAGTAAATTTCTGAGATTCAGTTGAAGGCACATCTGAAGAGAGTGGTCTTGCATGCCCTCCGGAAGGGGATGATTGTTTCCTGTCTGAAATTCTCCTGTTTTTCATGAAAATGAACAAAGTCTGGCTACCAGTATTAAAAAATTCCAATATCAGGACAGTAAATAAAAAAAACAACACTCAGAAAACAGGGGAATTTCAAACAGGAAACAATCGGGGCCAGCTGACATCGCCCAACAAAGGGCTCCCCCAGGCAGGAAGCAGCCAGAATGTTCAATGCTAATCAAGCTGGCCAATGGCAACATTCACACTTGCCTCAAACAGATAAGATTTCTTTCTTCCACCCTAGTTTCCAACAGATCTCACAACCTCCATGGATGTCTTCCATAGATGTGGGCAAAACGTCAGAAGAGAATGCTTCTGGAACATAGCCATACAGCCTGGAGAACTCACAACAACCTTTTTTTACTTTGAATTCGGTTTGCAGCATTTGAAAGAAGATATTGATAAAGGGAGGAAGTAAAAGGAGGAGAGAGAAATTGAGACATTTAAAATCCATTTGAATGAAAGCAATAGTAGGATTAATGAGGGCTGTCCCTGCAAAATTGGAGTGGCCAGTTACTGAATGCAACACATTCCCAGAAAAAGATCTGTGAGAATGTTTTTGCACACACTCCTCCTAATAAACACACATTTTGCCATTTTTCTTCCTTTTCTTTTTAAAAAATGTTTTTCTCAGTATTACTCCTCTTTGTATGTGTCCTGAAATCCACCTTAATTATATGCTGTTATGTTTTTGTTGATTTGACATTTTCATGTTTTTTTGTCCTGAATAATGGCTTCTAGAGGACAATGGTACATTTTTAATTAGCTGCAATTCCCTTTCATTATAATTATCATTAAATGCATTATCATCATTATATCATTAAGTACCAATGTCAGAATCATCAAGGTCACCAGTTTTCTATTTTCTAAATATGGGTGTGAAAGCTGGGTAGTGAGGAAGAAAATCAAGTCATTTGAATGGTGGCACTGAAGTAGAGGTATATGGCACCATGGATTGCCAAAGAGATAAATGAATGGACCTTAGAGCAAATCAGGCCTGAACTCCCACTAAATTCATGCTGTCATACATTGGACATATCATGAGCTCGTGTGAATCACTGGAAAAGAAAATAATGCTAGGTAAAATGGAAGGTAGCAGGAAAAGAGCAAGTAAACACTATAGGTGGATGGATCCAGTAAAGCAGGGGTTAAGCTGGAGGCCAGTTCATGGACCCTCTGACTGCTGGGGGGGGGGGGCTGTTGCACCCCAGCCAAAATTCACCTTGCACTCAACACCAGACAGAAATCCAGAAGTAGTAGTAAAACAGATTATTGAGAAAAGTACATATAAAAAGGAAAGGTCACCATAAGAAATAAGAAAGGCAAAATCCAAAAGGTAATGGAAAAAATAGTCAACAAGTAATAAGCCGAACCAAAGTGGCAATAAGAAAAAACACTCCAAAGGTAATAATCCAAACAGTCCAAATCTGTTCGATAAAACAAGGCACAGGAAAACCAGAATCAAAACATGAGCATAAATCCAGGAAAACAAGAATCAAAACACAAACATGATTCCAAAAGCAAGACTTCTTAAAACATAAATCCAAACCCCCAAGATCTTAGACTCATAACAGGAACTGGAAACAAGGTTCGAGATCCTCACTGCTTTGCAGTGTTGCCTGATCTGAATACTCAATTAAACAACTCTCTGATTTGACGTTCACAGGTTCATGCCTGTGACCTTGACAGCCTTGCCTGTGAGATTTCTCACACTGCTGTTTCTCATGGAGTCTTTGTGACTTTCTTAATTCGCTTGCTTCTTCCCTAAGATGAAGCCTGAGATTTCTGCTGACCTCAGGTGTGTTTTCAGGTAAACTTTCTCACCCATCCAACTATGAGTTGGGGTTGCTATGAGTTGAGTAGGGGAAAGGTCTTCACCAGCAGGTGCATCTCCCTGTCTGCTGGACTCAGGGGCAGTCTCACTTTCAAGCCCATTCTCGCAGATAGTATCTAAACTCCCCTCATTTCCCTCATTGAAAAACCTACCCACTTTCCCAGGCCTTGGAATAACAATCTCCTCATTGTCATCAGTTGGCTGAACTACAACAGGGCTGGGCTATAGTTTGAAAGAAACACGAACAAATCCCTATGCACCCTGCACATTTCTTATTTGTAGTGCAAAAACATGAAAGAACAATACAATATTTAAAATGAAGACCAATGGGAAGTGTGGGCCTGCTTTTTCAGAAAGTCGAGTTAATTAGGATTGTTGTTGTGTGCCTCCAAGTCATTTTGGACTGAGAGCGGCCCTGTCTAAACTTTTGGGGACCCCAGAGCTTTGGGTTTGCAAACCTGAGGAAGGCAATTGATTACCAAGATGCTTAGAGATCTCCCACTCCTCTTTGCTCCTACTCTCAGCAGCAAAGAAAAACAAAATCTACCTTGTGAAGCTCTTTATCTTGAAACTAGGCACTACATACTATTTCCCCTTCCTCCTCATCTTTCTCCTTCTCAAGAATAACAACACACTAGATGAGTGTTTTTCAACCTTTTCTGAGCCGCGGCACATTTTTTACATTGACAAAATCCTGGGGCACACCACCAACCAAAATGACACAAAATGACACTAACACAGTAATACATATATTTAATATGTTTTTAAAAATATTTATACACTCAGTGTGAAACCTGGGCCTGTTTCGATGAACACAACATATATATGATGTCCTCTCACACACTTATACATGGCTATCATGTCTTCTCTCAGCCTTCTCTTCTTCAGTCTATACGTTTCATAGATCTGTGTGGCCTCTTTCGCTGCCTCCCTCCTCCCTCCGCCCAGTACTCTGGTTTTGCGGAGGGAGGAGGGAGGCAGTGAAAGAGGTCACACAGATCTATGAATGAGCGTCTACGTTTCATAGATCTGTGTGGCCTCTTTCGCTGCCTCCCTCCACAAAAGCAGAGCACTGGGCGGAAGTGATTGAGTTGGTGTTTTCACGTTGGCTTGGATTTCTCGCGAGAACAGCCAAAGCCAGAAGCTCCACGTCGGTGAATTGGGCAGTGAGCGAACCTGGGAGCACCAGGAAGCTGAAGCAGCCCTGAGTGGGAGCTGGAGCCATGCTGTGTCAAGACTCCTGGAGGCTTCCTCAAGGCGGGTCTGGCCCTGGCATTCGGCGGAGCCTCTCCTTTGCCTCGGGGAGGATCTTTGGAAAGGGAAAGAGGGAGAAAGAGCTGCTAGGAGGGGGGAGAGTGCCAATTTTCCACGGCACACCTGATGATTGCTCACGGCACACCAGTGTGCTGCGGCACACCGGTTGGGAAACAGTGCACTAGACAAAATGTGATTGAAGCTCAACTTAGACAAGAGTCTGTCTGGAAAACTAATAAACTCCAACAACAGTGAAGGGACACAATGGGTAATAATGCCTGTCGTGGCATTTGTTCTATGGAATTTGATAGAGAAAAGAAACTATCATGAGGAGCTCTAGGCTTTCGGTCTCTATATGTGGCTATCTGAACTTCAAAACTTTTACTGCAATATTTAGGATAATGATGGAATGTAAATATAGAGCTACATAGTTGAATATGGTTATAGACTGCAATTACAGGGCTTCTGAAGCACAATTTAGACTGCCTCTCATGTCCTTTAGTCCAGCCTGTCCCCAAATATTCATTTGTACAGAGATGATAGAACATTTTTGTTTCGTTGCGTCATCTCTTTTCTTACATGGAGAGTGCCCTGCGAGTGTTTTGTGTACTTTTCTACAAATCCATTTTATCTTTAGGTGTCAGAAATAAATTTTACCACTGGAGTCTGCAGCATCTGATTAGTGAATTATTCAGGGTGGAGATAGTGTTCTGTGTGACCTCATTAGTAACCCTGAGGTGAGTGGGATGCATTAGACTAACCACTGCGTTGCCACCAAGGAGAAGAATGGGGGCATTAAAATGGATTAAAGTGCTTTACCAAGAAATACAGCGTACCTCATAAAAATATTTTTAAAAGTGCATTGTTAAAGCTGGAAATAAACAAGCCAGAATGAAGAAGGACTTGCAGGCAATTGGGGGGCCGGGGTGGTGGTAGTGGGGAGGCATTAGTCAACCATACATAAAGAAATGATAGCCTTTGCCAGGAACTGGTTTTGCACAGTTGCACCACCAAACATTTGTATGGAAGTCAACATAAGATTTACTATTTCAGAGGAAAGGTCTACACCACCATCCCTTTCTCTAGTAATGGCTGGATATACTATGGAGTTTTCAGGTTGAATGCAGGATTGGGCTCTTGCAGCTTTAATTTACAACAACAACAACAACAACAACAACAACAACAACAACACTTTATTTATATTCTACTCTTTTTCCATTTCCAAACTAAGGAGCCTGTTGTCCATAGACACCTCCTGATCATGCTGCTGGCATGGCTACATGGATGCCTTTATTACCTTCCCACTAAAGTGATACTTATTGATCTACTCATATTTAGATGTTTTCAAACTGTTAAGTTGGCAGGAGCTAGGGCTAACAGTGGGAGCTCATCCTGAACAGTGACTTCGAATTGCCAACCTTTAGGTCAGCAAATTCAACAGTGCAACAATTTAAACCACTGATTCTCAAAGTGGGCAGTACCACCCCCTGGTGGGTGGTGAGGTGATCCAAGGGGGAAGTTGGGAGGCTATGGGGAATTTGGGGGCTGTGAACCCCTTTAATGATTGGCCATTTAGGAGGGGTCGCGCGGCCCTCTTATTTGGCCCTGCTCCCTTTGCTTTGACCCCCACACGCAGTGCAGTGTGAAGGCTGCACTGCAAAGGCCTCCGCGTCCTCCAGCACAGCCTCCCTGCCATCACGGAAGAAAGCGCAGCCTTCCCTGGCGGAGGCAATTCATTCCAAACCCCTCCAGTATTTTCTGTTGGTCATGGGGGTTCTGTGTGCCAGGTTTGGGTCAATTCCATTGTTGGTGGAATTCAAAATACTCTTTGATTGTAGGTAAACCATAAATCCCAGTAATTACAACTCCCAAATGAGAAGGGCTATTTTCACAAAACCCCACCAGTGTTCAAATTTGGGCATATTGAGTATTCGTGCCAAGTTTGGTGCCGATCCATAGTTGTTTGGGTTCTCAGTTCACTCCAGATGTAGGTGAACTACATCTCCCCTAAATCACTGCCAATTCCTTCCAAACCACTCCAGTATTTTCTGTTGGTCATGGGGGTTCTCTGTGCCAAGTTTGGACCAGTTCTGTAATTTCTGGTTAGGGTCACCACAACATAAGGAACCTTATTTAGGGGTCACGGCATTAGAAAGGTTGAGAACCACTGCATTAATACATATATCTTTCTGTTTAATCGCTGTTAAATTTTTTAAAAAATGAATTTCTAGAAGGGCGGTGAATAAATTTTTTTCTAGAAAAGGGGCGGCGGTAGGTCAAAAAAGTTTGGAAACCACCGATTTAAACCATTCCATCACTGCGGCCCCTTATTTGGAATAGATCATGGAGCAGAAGAATGTTCTGCCAAATTCTATCAAACTGCACCACATATCCCCTCTTATCATCAAAGTCCAACTTTCAGCTTGAATCACTTCTTCCAATGTTCCTCTGTTTTCCCTGGTGGGAAAGTGTATGGAGGAACTTGTTCTTGTAATTTGCACCAGTGGCCCCTTTTCTGTTCTCTACTGGTGGGGCAATAATCCTGCTGGTAAGAGGCAGATGTGGCTGAAAGTTGGAGCTTGGAAGACCTTCATGACCTGTGTTACTCCATGATCTGTTCACCATTAATGTTACAGGAGTCCCATCCTGTATCCAGCCTAGCAACTCTAATGTACCCATATATTGCCCATATTTTACAATTATGACTGTCTGGGAGACTAATGAATGGGCGCAAGACCTAATCAAGCCTGAAGTCTTGCTAGAAGCCAAAATGTCTATACTGCAGTTATTGTACATTGGGCACATCATGAGACAATGTGACTCACTGGATAAGAATATAATGCTCAGTAAAGTAGAACAAAGTATATATAAAAAGGCTGAATTAGATGTGAATAGATTAGTTCAGGAAAGATAGGGCTCTGTGTTCGCAGGATTCGAACAGGACTGTTGAAAACAAGGGTTCTTGGATGTCGTTAATATGTAGGGTTGCAATAAGTGGAAGCTGACTTGGCTATTTATTATTACTACATATTATTTCAAATTCACTCCTTATGGATTGAGAGGAACAACAACAACAGTTTAAAGAACAGATTGGATATATAACATCAGCTAAAACACATATAACATGTACAATCAATGAATATTTAAAACAGTGGTTGGAATCTTGTATGGAAATTACATATTTGTTAGTGGACTTATATATGTGGGAATTAGAATTAGACCATTTCATAACATCCATATCTACAGTAAAGTCAGAAAAATAACCATTGTACAACGGGAGCAATGCATAACAGAACCTGAACCCAAACATGTAGGACTTTACAAGTATTTTGCACTATGCCTAGGAAACTAACTGGAACACATAACATCAACATTCATCCTAAATAATCAGGAGCCCCCAGTGGTGCAATGGGTTCAACCCTTGTGCTGGCAGGACTGCTGACCAAAATGTCAGCAGTTCGAATCTGGAGAGCTGGGTGAGCTCCCATGTGTCTGCTTCATCTTCTCATGCGGGGACTTGAGAGAAGCCTCCCACTGGATGGTAAAACATCCTGTCATCTCCTGGGCAACATCCTTGCAGATGGCCAATTCCCTTACATCAGAAGAGACTTGCAATTTCTCAAGTCTCTTCTGACACACACACACAAACCCCTAAATAATATACGTAAAGGTAAAGGTTTCCCTTGACATTAAGTATAGTTGTGCCCAACTCTGCATTTAAAAGCCAATAAGCTGCCATTGTCCATAGACACCATCTAGGTCATGCGGCCATGGAGCATCATTAACTTCCCGCCGAAGCGGTACCTATTGATCTACTCACATTTGCATGTTTTTGAACTGCTAGGTTGGCAGAAGCTGGGGATAACAGCGGGAACTCTTCCAACTCCCCAGATTCGAACCGGTGACTGTGGGGAGAGAGGTCAGCAAGTTCAGCAGCTCAGCGGTTTAACCCACTGCGCCACCAGCGGGGCCTAATATACCTAATACTCATTAGTAATTATCTACCCCTCCCTTTTCTCATCCACACTAAAATTATACTACAAATATTGAATACAATCTTAATTCTGAGATGACGTTACCCTCCTGTGAGAAGAAAACCAATGCTAGTTTGAATGAGCTCTGTTCCTTTTTGCCCTTGGTCCCTTTTTTTCCCTACAGGAGACAGAGGTTGGGAGAAAGGCAGAGGGAGACATAATTGGTGGAGAGGCCGGAGAGATTTCACCATTGGGACAGGACTGACAAGGTAGTATTTGTTGGCTCAGCAACCGTTGCAGATAAATGGCTGTTAAAAGGCTTTGTGGTTTACAGATGTCCATCTTTTAAACCACACATTCGTCATCCTTTTCTTGGGACACTAATCCTATTGCTGCTGCTACTCCTGCTTCTTGGGCATTAAAGCATCATGCAATGAACTGTATCTCTTTTCTGAATTCCATGAAGGCAGGGTGGGGAAATTCCTTCCTTCCTTCCCTTCCTTCTTTCCTCCTTTCTTTCCTGGCCAATGGCTTTTGGTGGACCTGAATCTTAAGATTTTATCCATACTTTTATGTCAGCGCCGCCTGAGACCTTTGTTGCCTAATGACTCTGACGTCGCCACCATCTTGGCATTGGCGAAAGGCGGGAAGAAGAGCCAATGGGGAGAGATGGCGGGAAGAAGAACCAATGGGAAAGGGAGGCAGGGAGGAGGGGCGGGATCAGGGAGTTCAAGGTTGCAGATGGGCGGGAAAAGTTCAGTCCGGTCTTTACCTGCTTCGGGTTAAGGCCTATTAAAACATATTTCCTTCAGTACTATCGGAGTGAGTGTGAATCCTTTGTGGGCCTACCGTGGCCTTACATAAAGACCTCTCCTCAACTGCAGCGGTGACCCCTTTCCAGCCGCAGCTCAAGCCAGCATGTCCCTCGAGCCGAGGAAGCAGCAGCCGGCTGAGGACACCTCAGAAGTGGCAGAAGGAGGCGAG
The DNA here is from genome assembly GCA_030556195.1 of Anolis apletophallus. Taxonomy (NCBI): domain Eukaryota; kingdom Metazoa; phylum Chordata; class Lepidosauria; order Squamata; family Anolidae; genus Anolis; species Anolis apletophallus. The sequence goes on from JARBWK010000004.1 coordinate 102,338,187, forward strand.
AGAGGCCCCGATCGCGGAGGCCTAAAAGCGGCCATCGGGACGGCGGGGGTGCGTTCCCAGGCCGGCAGCATCGGGCCCGGGGGACCCGAACAGGCGCGCCAGGCGGCCCTGGGCAAAGACGTGACCATGCGGAGGAAGAAGGGGCCCCTCGAAATCGACTCCCCGATCCCACCTGAATTGCTAGAGAAGCAAGTGAGTGCCTTAACACAAATGGTGCAAAGCCTGCAGGCCCAGCTGGGGGTGATGCAACGGCGGTCGGAGAGCAACAGAGGGGGGCACCCCGAAGAAGGCCAGGCATGGGAGAGGGCCCCGATTACGTGTGGGAGCAGCCAGGGTGGAGACCCCTTGAAAGACTAACGCTCGTGGGTGGCGAAGACAGATTCCTCCTGGGAAGAGGGACCTCCACCTTCAGCTTGAGAACCAGCGGGAGAAGCCAGGATGCGGGGTCCGGTCGAAGAGATTTGAAGATGAAGTTCGACGGCGACCCACGTCAACTCTCCTACTTTCTGACAGGACTACGAAGACTCGAATGTCCGCCAGCAGAGCAAAACCTGCTGAGATTCCACATGCAGGACTACATCAACTGTTCTCAGTAGCAGCTCCAACGGCCTGGACCCCTCAGAAGGGCCAGGGTTCCTTTTCAAGCAGGCCTTCGGTTGACATATAACGGCCGTAACTCTGGACTAATCTGAAGGAGGCCGCAGCCGATTGGCTGGTGCAAATGTTCAAGACGCAGGCTCCAGAGCTGGACTGGTTAGAGGCGTTCCTGGGAGCCCTGCAAAAGCGATTCCGAGACCCCCTGGCTGGGGAGAAGGCCATGTCCCAGCTCAAACGGATCTACCAGGGCCAGAAAAGTGTCAAAACTTCAAAACAGTGGCAGGGAAGATCAGGGACTGGTCTGAAGTCACCAAACTGGAATGTTTTAAGGAGGGCCTGCGTTGGGACATTTTGGAGTGGGCCATGCACTGTGGGAACCCCGACACCCTAGAGGAATGGATAGTCCTTGCCGGCTGAGTGGAATGTGACCGAGAGCAGATGCCCCGGCATTATCGGGAGGCAGGGAGAAGCAAGGGGGGCCACAACCCCATCCCCACCGGATTTGCAGGACGCCCCTCGCCCAAGCCCCAGTTGCCTGATCGAGACCAAATCAAGGGAAGAAGGGGGGCGTGCTTCTCATGCGGCCGCGAAGGACACCGTGCGGCGGAGTGCACCCGAAGACCCGGGGTGCCGAGAGGTGAGAAGCCCCAAGCGCCCAAGGGGCCAGAGAGGCCTAGGACCCCCTCCAGAGGCAAGGCAGCCACGGCGGCGGAATTGGCTCGTGCACCACAGTGGGCCCCAGATGACGTGGAGCTGGAGCCGGAAGACCGTGAGGAGGAGTGGACGCCGGGAAACAATGGCGATCTGCTGTGAGCGCCCGGCAGCAGATCCCATCTACTCAGGGTGGTGAGTCTGAACCCCTAAGCGGCGACACCCTTAGACTAAATGTGAGGCTGTGGAACCCCGAGGGAGGCCAGGAAGTGGGGGCGGAAGCAATGCTAGACAGCGGGTGTACTCGGTGCTTGATGTCCCCCAATCTAGCCGAGCGGCTAGGAATAAAGATCCAAGCCCTGGCAACACACATCCTCTTCTCACAACTAGACGGAACCCCAGCTAATGGGAAGCCGGCCACCCAGAAGACGGGGGACATAAGGGTCCACATTGGGACCCACGAAGAGAGGCTACAATTCGTCCTTGCACCCCTGGCGCACCAGCCCATCATCTTGGGAATCCCCTGGCTTCGGAAACAAAATCCTAAAATTGACTGGGAGACTGGAGTACTGAAGTTCCGAGACGGGGAGGCCCGGGCTCGGGTAGCAGAGGCTGAGACAAGTGGGCAGCCAAAGGTGGAGGGAGCAGGCGTGGCCATGGCCGGGGACTCCCTCAGCGACGTCCCATGGGAATACCGAGACTTGGCAGAGGTGTTCAGTGAAAGGGAAAGCGATCAGCTCCCCCCACATCGGAAATCCGACTGTGCGATCGAGATAGAGCCTGGTGCCAAGTTGCCAAGCCCCAAGTTGTATGCGATGTCCGGCCCCGAAAGGAGAACCCTTAGGGACTTTATTGAGAAAAACCTGGAAAGGGGCTTCATAGAGCCTGCGACGAGTCCACTGGCCGCCCCCGTCCTGTTTCGGCCCAAGGCAGATGGAACGCTCCGGTTGTGCGTGGACTACAGAGTCCTGAATGCGATAACAATGTCAAACCAATACCCGCTGCCACTTGCTGGGGCACAGCTGGGGAAGGCCCGCCTCTTCACCAAATTAGACATCCAGGAGGCCTTCTATAGGATACGAGTGCGAGCCGAGGACTGCTGGAAGACGGCATTTAACTGCCATCTGGGACAATACCAATTCAAGGCAATCCCTTTCGGACTCAAGGGTGCCCCCAAGGTTTTCCAGCAGTTCATCAACGAGATCTTCAGAGACTTGCTTTATAAAGGTGTGCTAGTCTTGGAAGAAGGTCCACCCGGTTTTCCACGTGAGTTTGCTCAAGAGGGCCATGGCTGACCGCAAGTGGTCGGTCCCAGAGGACGCCCTCATCCCCATCATGGTTGGGGATCAGACCCACTTTGAGATCCGGGACATTTTGGACTCTGAACGCTGCAGGGGACCACTCTACTACCTTGTCCAGTGGTCAGCCAAGAACTTGCAACCTGAGTGGGTGCTAGAGGAACATGTCAAGGCCCCCAAGTTGGTCAAGAATGTTCATGCGGCCTTCCCTGCCAAGCCAAGACACTGACTTCCTTCTCCCCCCTCTCTCTTTTCCCCCTGCATGTCGCCAGTTCGAGGGGGGGAGTTATGTCAGCGCCGCCTGAGTCCTTTGTTGCCTAATGACTCTGACGTCACCGCCATCTTGGCCTGAGCCTTTTGTTGCCTAATGACTCTGACGTCGCCGCCATCTTGGCATTGGCGAAGGGCGAGAAGAAAAGCCAATGGGGAGAGATGGCGGGAAGAAGAACCAATGGGAAAGGGAGGCAGGGAGGAGGGGCGGGATCAGGGAGTTCAAGGTTGCAGATGGGCAGGAAAAGTTCAGTCCGGTCTTTACCTGCTTCGAGTTAAGGCCTATTAAAACATATTTCCTTCAGTACTATCGGAGTGAGTGTGAATCCTTTGTGGGCCTACCGTGGCCTTACACTTTTATTTCTTGGAAGTAAGCTGTATGCAACATACTACATTTAAGGAAATATGCTTAAGATGGTACTAACCCTAGATTCTCATGCAATAACTTCCTTTCTGAAATTGACCAAAACTTGATAGTAACCACCATAAAATGACTTCATATGTTTCATTTGACCATTTGACCTTTGTGAAATAGAAATCTATTTATTTTTTAAAGTACAATTTTTTAAAGTACAATTGGACCCTCTGCTGACGATGGAGGCTCAGTTGATACTAGATTCATTATTCCTATTTTAACATAGTTTTGAGATGCTTTGATTACAGTCTTGTGGAAAGGGAACATACAAATAGATGGTTGAATAGACTCTTCTTATGCGATTTACATTGGGTCTCCTGAAGGAGACACAGAACAGACGGGAATCAATACGAAATAAGTAGATATCACATCCAGTCTAGTTATCTCATCTAGGAATTACCATTCCATTGTCATGTTTGTTGCCCCTATCCTCCATGAACTTATCATTACCTTGTAAAATAAAAGCTAACACGTGTTTCTGTGGCAACAAACTCCATACATTAATTCTCTTCTGTCTGAAGAAGTCTGCTAATCCATTGGATGACTTCAAATTCTGGTATTATGAGAGCGAAAACAAGATGCCCCTCTTCTATTCAGGTCCAAATATATCTGACATCTATATACATAAAAATGTAATGTGGAATTAACATAACTCAAAAACCACTGGACAAACTGACACCAAATTTGGACACAATACACTTATCAGGCCAACAAGTGACCATCACTCATAAAAACACGGCAGAATGGATTTAAAAAGCCAAAAAATAAAAATACATTACAACATATGCACATGGGCAGCATGGCTGTTAAAGTAGCTTCATGGCAAGGCAATGTTCCCTCCTTGGAGGCTGCTAAGTCAGCTGGCTGGAATGGTTGTAGGTCTCCTCATGGGTAAGCCCAGGGCTGAGCAGACAGCAAATCTGGGTGGCAAATCCTCAGGCCCCAGGGTTTCTTCTGCAGCAGAGCCTAACAAAGCTCTCCCAGGTCTCTAGGTCAGTCCTTTCGTTGGGGTAAGGACTATCTTAAGGGTGTCTTCTTGTGATAGAATTTTCCCAGCATGTACATGACAACTTTGACAACTATATTAGAACGTACAAGTTCATGGGTTAGGGCTTCCATTTTTTTTTCTTCCAGAAACAAAGCATCAGAAATACTGGATCCTTGAGTCATCAAGCCTGGTTTTCTGGTATCTCTGAAGAATTCATTTCAATGATTACCCAAACATTTATGACACTGAGCTCCAGAATTCCATGAATCACATTGTCTGCTCAGAACGGTACCAGTGCTGTGATTCCAGCTTGACCTGCAACCCACTTTGCACTGAATCCTGGAATGATTGTACATTATATGGGTTTTCTTTTTACATTCAGTACCAGATGGTGAAATTGTATCTCATATCTGTAGTCTGTAGTGGCACAATCCATGCAGTGTTTGTGCATGTGTATATATTGATTCCGCTGCGTTGTAGGGCAAGCAAGTAGAAATAATAATAATAATAATAATAATAAACAACTTTATTTATACCCCGCCACCATCTCCCCGCTGGGGACTCGGGGCGGCTCACATGAGGCCAAGTCCAAACAACAAATTACAATAAAATAAAAATTAAAACATCAACAATAAACACAATGTAAATGCATACATATAAATAAAAAACAATATACAAATAAATATCTAAAATCACAAATGACAAGGCGGGCCACATGTACGAATATAAAATGTTAAAAACTCAGGGTGAGATAAGTGGAGTAGCTTCTTTGTGAGGGAGAGCACACATAAACATGTAAACAAAGGATGGGAATGGACTCCAAAAGCGAGGGCATTGAGGAGAGCAATCATAAGAAATTAAATTACTACTCTCTGAAGGCACAGCAAAAAAGCCAAGTTTTAAGATTTTTTTTGAAGGTCTCCAGAGTGCGAAATGTATTTTTGTTAACCTATGAATCAGTCAACATGGTTTGAGCATTGAACTATGATTCTGGAGACCAGGGTTCAGCCATGGAAACCCACCGGGTGACTTTGGTTGAGTGTCACACTCTCAGACTCAGAAATTCCATTGATAGGCTCACCTTAAGATTGCCTTAAATTGATATGACTTGAAGGTACACAACCAAGAAAAGGCCAACTGTTCCACATAAACAATATACAAAGGGAAAAGCAGCGAAAATGCTGAGCAATGCAGGTAAATACACTATATATATAATGCTGGAAGCAATAATAGAGTCTGCTCTAGTGAGTCTACAAATATATGTATTATATCACAGATACATCACAATTATACAATCATATTAGCATGAATATCATCATTATGCATCTCAAAACAAAAGCGGTGACTGGGCTCACACAGAAGTGAACCAGGACGCCCAGGCTCCGAAGAGAATGTGTTGGAAAAGGCTCAGGCACAGTCCCGGACGCCTTCCCAGCGAGGCAATAATGTCCAAAATAATGTCATACACAAGTGTGGTCTCACAAATAATGCTGGTGCGAAGGGGAGGACATCATGGGGCCGACGAAAAGGGTCCCGCGCGGCTTCGTTTCACCCCCGTGGGGGCTTCCTCAGGGCCGGGATCATGGCCTAGATGCCGAAATCTCGCGAGCGTCACGTTGGGATTTGGCCACTAGAGTTACAGTAATGTATAGATTACAATTTGCAAATATCATATAAGCTTCATAAATACATAAAGCGCCACTCGAAAAGGGGAACAGTCAGGGTCATAGGGGAAATATCTAAGCAGTGTAATGCGGAAGAGACAGGCGTCCGGGACTGTGCCTGAGCCTTTTCCAACACATTCTCTTCGGAGCCTGGGTGTCCTGGTTCACTTCTGTGTGAGCCCAGTCACCGCTTTTGTTTTGAGATGCATAATGATGATATTCATGCTAATATGATTGTTGAAGGTACACAACACCAGCAACAATGGGGGGGGTCACACTTTGATGAATCTATGTGAACAAATATTTTATGGATTAGATTCTATCACGTTTTCTAAAAAATTAAAAACAGAACAAAGAGGTCAAAAGACTTGACTTGACGAGTTGGTGACGCCTTTTATTTGCCGTTGTGTTGATCTACACAGCAAGATTTTGCTCAGAAACTGTTGCATAACCTGGACACACCATTAGTTATGTGAGGCTTGTTTAATTTTTTAAAAAAACCCTTCTCAAAGCCTGGGAATTTTCCCAATGGCTCTGCATTGATATGATCATGATTCTATAATAACATTATAATCCAATGATGAGCTAAATTAAACATAGCAGCCCCTCCGTGTCCTATTTTCCAGATTTGTGCCAATAAGTTCTGATAAAAACGTTGGCACTGATAATTTTTTGTAGAGACATGACTGAGATTGGCCTTTTAAAGACTGAAGGAGAAGCTGAAAGTGGTAATTAAATTCTAATCAGATAGTTTAGGAATTTCCTGAAGACACAGAAAATGATTGAATATTATATATAAATTAATGACCTGTTGGTAGAACATAGTGACTCCAAAAGCCCTGTCCAGGCATTTCCCCCTCAATCTAACACATTTTTTCTTTTGCACTGACCAAACAGACCAAACAGATCTCTAATTTCTCTTCCTGTCCTAAATCCAAAATGGAAAAATAGCTACTCCTCCAAATATGGTGTCATCTGTAAATCTGATAAGCATGCCCTCTATCAGTGATTTCTACATGAGCAGTTAAATGCATTTCTTTTTGGATCCAGCATTATTTTAAATAATCCAAGGTGCTGCATTTCTGTGGGCTCAACACTATCACTCTTTTGATGCTCCATCGAAGGATGTGTCTATGCTGTAGAATGAATGCAGTTGGACGCCACTTTAATTGCCATAGCTCAATGTTCTAGAACAGTGGCTCTCAACCTTCGTAGTGCCACGACCTCTTAATAAAGTTCCTCATGTTGTGCCGACCCCCAACGATAAAATTATTTTCGGAGCTACTTCATAACTGTAACTTTGCTACTGTTATGAATCGTAATGTAAATATCTGATATGCAGGATGCATTTTCATTCACTGGACCAAATTGGGCACAAATAGCTAATATGCCCAAATTTGAATATTGGTGGGGTTGGGGGGGATTGATTTTGTCATTTGGGAGTTGTAGTTGCTGGGATTTATAGTTCATCTAACATCAAAAAGCATTCTGATCTCCACTAACAATGGAAATGAACCAATCTTGGCATACAGAACTCCCATGACCAACAGAAAACACTGGGAGAGTTTGGTGGGCATTGACCTTGAGTTTTGGAATTGTAGTTCACCTACATTTAGAGAGCACTGTGGACTCAAACAATGATGTATCTGAACCAAACTTGGCACAAATACCCAATATGCCCACACTGGAGGAGATTGAGGGAAAATAGACCTTGCCATTTGGGAGTTGTAGTTTCTGGAATTTATAGTTCACCTACAATCAAAGAGCATTCTGATCCTCACCAATGATAGAATTCGGCCAAACTTCCCACACAGAACACCCATGGTCACGGTCTAGGGCCTGTGTACCTAAGGGACCGCCTTACCCCGTATGTGCCCCCGAGATCACTACGTTCTGAAGAGCTGAACTTATTGGTTATTCCATCGATCCGCGCCTGCCATTTGTCCACTACGAGACAGCGAGCCTTCTCTGTCGTGTCTCCTGTGCTCTGGAATTCACTCCCCGACCACACTTGGGCATTTTCTGAGCTTGTTCCCTTCCGAAGAACGTGCAAGACCGCCCTCTTCAGGTTGGCGTTTAGTTAAGTCTGAATGCAAAGGGCACGCTACACCGGATTTAACAACGTAATCCTAGTTAGTTACTATTGTACTGTATTGATTTTAATGGAAGTTTTAGTGTATGTTTTATGGTATGTTTATTGTACGTTTTATTGTATGTTTTTATTGTGCTGTAATCCGGCCCGAGCCTGCAGGGAGGAGCGGAATATAAAATTGAATAATAAATAAATAAATAAAATATTGTGTTTACCGATGGACTTTGGCAACCCATCTGACACCCTCTCATGACCCCCACCAGGGGTCCCTACCCCCAGGTTGATAAATGCTGCTCTATCACTCTTTTGACACTCCATCTATGGTTGACATCATTTTAATTGTGATGGATCCATAGGAGTTATAGGTGTACAAGATCTTTTACCTTTTTTTGCCAAAAGGTACTGGTGCCTCACTGAACGACAACTCCAATGATTCCATAGCATTGAGCCATGGCAGTTAAAGTGGAGCCAAACTGCAGTAGGTCTATGGTGTGGATGCACCCTAAACTTCTAGTTGAAGTCCAGAATGTTTGGAGTCCGCAAGTTCTTCCTAGCTGTACTATTTCAGAGACTGACATTTCTTTGTACCATTATCAGATGTTATTTTAACTTGCTTTCAATATTGCATCAGAATTTGTCAGACATGGTTATATGCACTATAATAAAATAAAAGTAGATCAAAACTTTAAAAATCATTATATAAGAAATACTCTATGGAATTTGGAACAGATATTATAAAAAATTATATAAAATGACACTTATGTGGATATCCCCTAATGAAGCCTTCAGGATCAGACAATTGGAAGAAAATAAATGGTTAACATATAAGGAATTACTATGGTGGAACGGACAGAAGTTTGAATTGAAAGCCAGATCCCAACTCAACATCTTAAGTGAGATGAACTGGTTTCCTTATTTTCAGAATAGAGAAAAATTTAAAGAAGATGAAAAAATTGGATTTGAAGAAAACAATAACGAATTAGAAGAAATTATTTTTGGGAAAAACCAAAAATTAGTTGGAAAAATTTATAAAATATTACTGAGATGGGAGAACGAGAAAAACCAAGCTTTAAATTATATGGAAAAGTGGTCAAAAAATCTAGGGTTCAGAATTAATTGGGAAACATGGAAATCAATATGGAAATACAACATCAATATATCATATTGCCATAAATACAAAGAGAATTGGGTTAAACTGATGTATAGATGGTACTTAGCCCCAAAAAATTTAGCCAGAATGTATAAAGATGCCAAACCAAATTGTTGGAATTGCGATGAAATTAATGGCTCTTTCTTCCATCTCTGGTGGACATGTCCTAAAGCAAAAAACTTTTGGGTGATGATTCATAAAGAAATAGAAAAAAAATCCTACAAAAAACTTTTATGAGGAAACCAGAGTCATACTTACTAGGGATAGTGGAAACAAACTGGGAATCTTTTGAAAAGAAATTGTTTATTATCCTAACCACGGCAGCAAAAAGGGTGTACGCGAAACATTGGAAATCGGAGGAAGACCCGTCGAAGGAAGAATGGATCAAGAAAATAATGGGCACAGCCCGAATGGAAAGCCTAACAGAAGCTTTAAAAGAGGGAAATAAAAAAGAGGAATCTCCTTCAAAATGGGACTGGAAACCATTACAAAAATATTGTAGAACTGAATACAATATAGACCTGAACTTATCAGGCCTATGACGGTAAACAAAAGAAAATCATGTATACATACTGTATATTTCTCCTTTCTCTTTTTATCTTTCATATTATAGGTACAGAGTGGAAGTATTATAGAAATGCAAGAATACAATACAAGAAAAATAAGTTAAATACAGAATACAATTTATAGAAAGAAAAGGAAGCCACCTTGCTCACCACAACTTTGCAGCACATCTTTAATGATTCAGGGATAGATCACCTGAATCAGTCTTTTCTTTGTTTCCTTCTCTACACTTTTCTTTCTCTTCACTTTCTTCATTCTGTATTTTTACTGGGTTGGGTCCCAGTAATATTTCTGTACACTGTGATTTAGTGTATTCTGTAATTTTAAATTTTATCTTTCTTTTGTTTTATTATCTGAAAACTTAATAAAACTCTATTTTTTTTTTAAAAAAAGAATTTGTCAGACATGACACTTGATGGAAAATAATCCCTTGCAGCAGAAGTATCTATGAATCTAGCCTTGGATCCATGATCTTGATTTGCTTTTACAATGACTGAATTACATTAGATTTTAATATAGAGGCTGTCTTTTTAATAAGGAAAATGTACTCAAAGTGGCTCACAAAACACAAACAAAAGACTCAGTCACCAGAATCCATAAAAATAGACACTTCAGCAATATCAGCCGTACATTTCAAACATACTATTAGTGTTTCAATCATGTCTCAGCAACAATTGAATCAAATGTTCCTTTTGTAAAACCAACCAAATGGAGACCTCTATGACAAACTGAAGCACCACCAACAATTATTCCAGTAATTGTAGTTGTCAAAACTGCAACAATCTGTTTTCACAACCCACTTCCCATTCAGCATATCTTCACAAAGCCACTATCTACCTCAAGGATTTACATTGGTCACCGTGCTTCTTTCTCACACTAGGAACATCATCAATATTATTTTCTCAAATGTACTGTGGTAGCACAGTGAGTTAAACCGCTAGCTACAGAAAAACTTGCTGATTGGAAGATTGACGGTTCAAAACTGTAGGTCAAGGTGAGCTCCTGCTGTTAGCCCTAGCTTCTGCCAACCTAGCAGTTTGAAAACATGCAATGTGAGTAGATCAATAAGTACCACGTCATCGGGAAGGTAAACAGCATCCATGTAGCCCTGCCAGCAACATGATTTGAGAGGTCTATGGACAACAGGCTCCTTGGCATGGAAAATGGAACAAGAGCACCTCCCCATGGCTGGAGCTGAGCATCACCTCCAGATGCCGGAGATGGAAAAGGAAACCTTTGCCTTGTTTGTATATTGTCTTTGTTGTTCACTGTATAAAAGGCATTGGATGTTTGCCTATATATGTATAATATATACTGTAATCCACTCTGAGTCCCCTTGGGGAAACAGAGCATAATTTAAATAAAGTGTATTATTATTGTTATTATTATTATCCAATAAGTCTTGACTTCCCAAAAGTAAAGGGATGCAAATAGTCATTGTCTATTTTGGGGAAAATAAGATGACTCTTTTGCCTTCAAAGCCTTCCAGAAATGGCTTCTTCCTGGTGACTTCTGCAATAGTGGGGTGTGCAAGTAGAGTCTCGCTTATCCAACCTTCACTCATCCAACACTCTCTATTATCCAGTGCAGTCTTCCTCCTGCCCAGATTCACAGCTGTTTCAATACATTGCAATGTTTTGGTGCTAAATTTGTAAATACAGTAATTACTACATAACATTTCAGTGTATTGAACTGCTTTTTCTGTCGATTTGTTGTAAAACATATTTTGGTCCTCAATTTATATTTTAAAAAAACATAATGTAATTTGACGTTTTCCTTATTCCCTCCTTATTATCCAACATTTTTGCTTTTCCAACATTCTGTCAGCCCATTTATGTTGGATAAGCAAAAATGTAGATCTATGGCAGCATCTGGAATTTCTTTCTTCCTGTCTATATCTCCTGTGCATGGTTGAAATCAAATGTAATCATAGATGCTCATCCAGAGACATTTTCCCATTTTGCTAAGAGCATTTGTGAATCTCCAGATGCTGTCTTCAAATCTAGCCAGTGTGCACAACAGTAGCCATATTGGAAGTTATACATAAGCAATATCCAGAGAGTCAAAGTTTCTCCATCCTTATAGTTTAATCTCAGGATCATACAATTGATTAATAATACTGAGAAAGTATCCTTTCCCAAAAATATTAAATCATAGACTTGTTAACTACACCGGGGGTGTCACTCTCTGTGTCTTTGTCAATACATAAAGGTATGATGTTTGAACAGTTCGAAATAGCAACCTTTCAAGCCTCCACTAACTCTTTGTAAATGTGCATAATTGTAAACCTATATTGTATGTACATTTTGGTTTGCCGGTTTGACTGTACCTCTTCGGTGTGGGTGGGGCTTCAGACACAGGAATCAATTTTTGTTATACAGTATGCTTTTAGATCTCAATGGAGTTGGATGCAGTTTGTCTCTTTTCAGACTTCAGTGAGTACAGTTATACAGTTTGGACACTATCTATATGCTTAAAGACATTGGACTATGTTGAAGGTTTTTTTTAGTAAACCTGAGATGTTATTTTTCAAAGAAGATTTTGGTTTTGTCTCTGAGTGCATATTTAAAGTAAGAGGTTTCAAGGGAGTGTATAACTTTTGGGCAACTGCAAGGAAACAACCATCCTCTGCCAACCCAATATATTTTTGTAGTGGCATGTCTTTATCCTTGGCAGTTTAAAGACATGGTTCTTCAGTTTAACAACTGAGTTTCCTGTAAGCTTCAGCAAGGGGGGTCTAGTAAAGCAAACTCACTCCAAGCGTGGTTGAAGGAAAATGGTTTAATAGGTCCTTAATCCAAAGTAGGCAAAGATAGACTAAAGGGTTCGCGCGCGAAGTTCTCTTCAAAAGCCCTCCCTGGCCCGCCCCCCTGCTGTGCCCCTCCTTCCTCAGGGATGACCATCTGGCTCTCCGCATATCAAAGTTCAGGAAAAGGGTCCTGGCACTTCAAAGGGCGGTTCCAGTTCAAAGCCCGCCAGATGCTGTTCTTATCTGATGGCGCGCAAGGCTTGACCCGTTAGGGCAGCAACCGGGCCAAGCGGCGCTGACATAGCGCCCCCCTCCGAGAAGGAGCGACCTGCAAGGAGAGACAAAGAGAGGGGGGAGAAATCAGGGTCCAGGTTTGGCCGGGAAGGCGGCGTGAAACGCCTTCAACAGTTTTGGGGCCCTCACGTGTTGGGCTAGGACCCATTCGGGGTGTAAGTCTTTGGCAGTCCATTTAACTAGGTAGCTAAGGCGGCCCTTGAGGCGCCGAGTCCAAGATTTCTCTGATCTCAAAGTGGGTGTGGGGCCCCACCATGATGGGCACCGGAGCGTCTTCGGGCTTGGACCACTTCTGGTCGGACACAGCTTTCTTGAGTAAGCTCACGTGGAAGACTGGGTGGACCTTGCGCCAGGTGTGCGGGATTGCCACAGGGTTAATAACTTCCACCACGCTGAGGGGCCCCACAAACTTATTCGCAAACTTGCGGGACTGCTGGGTGGACTTGAGGTGTTTGGTGGACAGGAACACGCGGTCTCCCACGGCGTAAACTGGCTGGGGGCCCTGCTTCTTATCAGCGTACAGCTTGTAAGAGTCCCGAGCCTGAAGCAGCGCCGCCTGTATTTGCGGCCAAGCGGCCGCCACCTTGGCTCCCCAATCAGTCGGTGGTTCGGCGGGGTCCGCTGCCGGGGCCAGCGCCGGGAAGGGGGGAAAGTCGCGGCCTGAGACGACCCGGAACGGCGAGGCCCCCGTTGAGGCGTGCTCGGAGTTGTTGTAGCTGTATTCGGCCACGTCCAGCAGCTCGGCCCAGTTGTCCTGCTGGTAGGTGGAGTAGCAGCGGAGGTATTGCTGCAGGGTCCGCTGGACACGCTCCGTCACGCCGTCCGTCTCCGGGTGAAAAGCCGTGCTCAGGGCGCGCTGCGACCCCAGCCCCGCCAGGAACGCCTTCCAGAACCTGGACGTGAATTGGGGCCCCCTGTCACTCACGACCCGTCGTGGACAGCCGTGCAGCCGGAAAACGTGGTGGGTGAACAGGCGAGCCAGTTCCGGAGCCGTGGGGAGTCTGCGCAGCGGGATGAAATGGGCCTGTTTGGAGAATAAGTCCACTACAGTCCAAATGGTTGTGTACCCGCCACTAGGCGGCAGGTCAACGACGAAGTCCATGGCGATTTCGCTCCAGGGTTCCGCTGGGTCGGCTACTGGCTGCAGTAGTCCCGTCGGGCGGCCCATCTTTGATTTGTTCCTTGCACACACCTCGCATTCTGCAACATAGTCCTTAGTGTAATGACGCTCCAATTTCGGTAAGGATCACGCGTAGATAGAAGCACGGTCCAACACGATTTTATTGCAGGTACAATACTTGTAAAGCTAAAGCACCGGCCCGCCACCCAAACACACCTTATATACCCAAACCCCTCCCTTGCCCATGCAATGTCCAGGCAGGGTTGCACCATATCCGGGTGATTCAGCAAATCCCATAGTCCAAAAAGATGTGACCTCACAGCCCTCTGAGTCAGCACAATCAGATTATTGTCCAATGTCCAAGTCCATAAGAAGTTACCTCACTTCCCTGGAGGCACCTGGAAGTTACATCACTCCCCCACTGACTCAGCATGTCCTTGAGTAACTAGGGCAAAGGTCCCAGAGATCTGGAATAAAGGTCAGCTATCTCATGGCAGGCTGGAAACCTGAACTTCTTCCAAGCTCAGATTTCCCAGATCTGACATAACGTCCTTCTCCACCACGTCCTCCCCCTGCAGAAACAAAACATCATTCAGTCCTCAGGCGGAAGGGGCCCCATATAACGCTTTAATAGGCTGCAATGGAACGTGGGATGTACTTTGCCCAAACTCCTGGGCAGCAAGAGAGTATACGAAACCTTATTGACCCCCTTCTCCACCCTAAAAGGTCCAATATACTTTGGGCTCAATTTCTTCGATGGACCTCCCAACTTCAAATTCCGGGTGGATAACCATACTAGATCACCTTCGGCAAACTCCTCCCCTTCCTGTCTTCGTCGATCCCCAAATAACTTATACGCTCGCTGCGCTTTACCCAAAGCTTCAGTTACCTCCCTCCAATCATCCTGCGCTCGCATCTTCCACTCACTCTTCTCCTCCCCCCCCCAAACTCCAAAAGCTGCGGCAAAGGAGCCACGTCCTGACCATAAACTACCTCGAAAGGGGACTTCCCCGTGGAAGAATGTACAGAGCTGTTATAAGCCATTTCTGCATAAGGCAATAAGTCCACCCAATTATTCTGTTCCTTATTGCTAAATATCCGCAAATAACCCCCCCCAAGGATTTTTATGTTCTTTCTCTACGCCATTACAACAAGGATGATAAGCAGTCGTAAGTTTTCTTTGAGCTCCCAACACCTCTAAGAACTTCTCCCAAAACCTGGCAGTAAACTGAACCCCTCGATCGCTGAGAACCTGTTCCGGGCAACCATGCAACCGGTACACATGTTGCACATATAACTCAGCTAACCTCTCTGCCGACGGCAATCCCTTCAAAGGTACAAAATGAGCCTGCTTCGAGAATAAATCCAGCACTGTCCAAATATACCTGTAACCTCGGCTGGACGGCAACTCCCCCACAAAATCTGTACTGACGTGCGTCCAGGGCCGCACAGGAGAAGCCACCACCTGAATCAACCCTCGCGGCCTAGCAGCAGGTTCCTTATTCCTGGCACACTCCTCACAATGCTCCACATACTCTTTCACCTCTGCTCTCATTCCTGGCCACCAATATCGCTTTTTTATAGCCAACAGCGTCTTCGTCACCCCCCAATGACCAGCAGACTTGTGATCATGATTAAGCCGCAAAACCTTCCTCCGCACTCCTCGAGGAACATACACCTTACTTCCCATTACCCACAATCCATTCAACATCTTACATTCATCCTTGTGGTCTTGTAACCACTCATCCCCTTCATAACCTTTCTGCAACTCTAAACACCACTCATCCACTATATCCTCTTCCTCCTTCACCTCTCTTTTCACCTGCGACCGCGTCTGTACAGCTAATCCCCAATGCTCCTTGGTGAACACTTCCTCCGCCTTTTCTAAGCAATTCTCTCCCACACCTGGATATCTAGACAACGCATCAGCTACCACATTCTCACTACCCTTTATGTGCTGCAATGAGAAATTAAACCGGGCAAAGTATTGAGCCCATCTCACCAATTTTGGAGACAGCTTCTGAGGATTCCTCAAATATTGAAGATTCTGGTGATCTGTCAACACAACGAAAGGGAAAACTGCCCCCTCCAGAAACTGCCGCCATGTTTGCAAAGCACACTTCACCGCAAACGCCTCTTTCTCCCAAACTGGCCACTTCCTTTCTAACTCACCAAACTTCTTCGAAAAATAGGCACACGGCCTCAAACTACCTTGCTCATCCCTTTGCATCAACGCCCCTCCATACGCCCATGCAGAAGCATCGCATTGGACCACAAACGGCTTGTTCACATCCGGATGCACCAATAAAGGACTCTGGGTAAAAGCTCTCTTCAACCTGTCAAAGGACCTCTGACACTCCTCAGACCAACTTAACCTCGCTCCAGGGACTTGGTCTTTCTAGACTCCCCTTCCCCTTCGTCTTCAACAACTCAGTGAGTGGGAGAGTTATGGCTGAGAACCCAGATATAAAAGTACGATAAAAATTCGCCAACCCTAAAAACGCCTGCAGCTGCCTTCGAGTTTGTGGAGCCTCCCAGCTCAACACATCTTCCACCTTAGCCGGATCCATAGCCACACCACTCTCACTAATCCGATACCCCAAAAATCAATCTGATTCCTCCCAAACTCACACTTGCTCAGCTTCACATACAAGCTAGCTTGTCGCAATCTCTCCAGCACCTCTCGCACCAACAGAACATGCTCTTCTCTCGTATGCGTCACAATCACTATATCGTCTAAGTACACAAAAACTCCCCTATACAAAAGGGAGTGCAGCACCTCGTTTATAAGCTGCATGAAAATACCGGGAGCCCTGCCAAACCGAATGGCATCACGGTCCATTCGTATAGCCCGAGAGGGCAAGAGAAAGCCGTCTTCCATTGATCCTCCCTTTTCACCCGCACCATATGGAACTTGGAAATCCAACTTGGTGAAAAATCTACCGCCCCCTAGCTGGCCTAACAAATCCTTAATCAAAGGCAAAGGATAGCAATTCGTAGTGCTAATGGCGTTTAATCCCCTGTAATCAATGCATAACCGCAATTTCCCGTCCTTTTTCTCCCGAAACAAAACTGTAGACTCCGACCTTTGAATAAACCCCTTTTCTAAATAACCATCAATTTGTTCCCTCAATGCCTCCTTCTCCTGCACAGTCATGGCATATATTTTTGGCTTGGGCAAAATAGCCCCCTCCTTAACCTCTATACTACATTGTACATTACGGAGGGGGGGAAGACTCTGGGCCAACTTAGGGTTAAACACATCTGCATAATCCCAGTACTCTACTGGCACCCCCTGTACCTCGTTCTGAACTTCCCTCTCTACATTAGGCTCACACTGCACTTTCCCCGACTTCCAATCCACCTTAGGATTTACTTGTTCTAACCAAGGCAGTCCCAACACCACCTCATGGCCTGTAATGGGGGCCACTACAAAATCAATACCCCCTTCCCAAGGTCCTACCCGACCTTTTAAATCTTTAGTACCCAAAGAGAACGGCCCACCCTTAATAAAGGACCCGTCTAATTGCGCAAAATTAACAGAGGTATCCAAAGTTTTCGTAGCCCCTCCTAAATCACCCACTAACTTTGGGGACATTATATTTTCTGAACACCCACAGTCCACCAAGGCTTTCTTCTCAATGATTTCACCCCCCTTATACAATCCCAGGGTACATTGTATACTTGGGGGACTCACCCCAACACTTTTCACATCAGTATTGTCCACAAAAGCTGCTCTAGCAGATGCTACTTTCGATGGATCTGCACCAACATGATCCTGCACCGGCTTCTGCCGGCATTGGGCCGCAAAATGGCCCGGCTGGGAACATATGAAACAGCGGCCCCGTCCCATCATGGGCTTTCTCATCCCACCAGCCCGGCCATCGCCTCCACCACCATGCCGAAACTCTCCGGCCCGAAATCGGCCTTCAGCAACACCGCGTCCTGGCACTTTGGATCTCACCGGCTGGAACCGCCTCCGCTGTACTTGAGCCAAAATTCCCTCCACGCTGCCGGCCAACTGGATCCAACCGTCAACATCACCTGGATCTCCGCGATGCAGACACCATTCCAAAATCTCCTTTCTCAGCCCATCTTTGAATAGTTCCAGCAACGTTGCCTGGGACCATTCTGCAACTTTTCCGGCCAAACCCATGAATTCTTCCGCATACTCAGTGACTGAACGGGATCCCTGGGACAAACTTCACAAAGCCTCCTTCGCTTTCACCCTCTCCAGAGGGTCACGGAAACTATTTCTAATAGCTTGCAGGAAGGCCCGGACCGATGTTAAGCATGGATCCCTCCGGTCATGGCACTGCACATACCATTCCGCGGCCCTTCCCTTGAACACTCCTCCAATGGCTCGAACTCGGCTCCCATCACTGGGGTAAAGATGGCCATAATCCTCCATATGGTCTCTAACGGTGGCAATAAAGAAGGCCACCTTGCAAGCCTCTCCTTCAAATTCCACCCTCAGAGGTTCCTTTTTCAATCGTCCTCCAAAATCTTGAGATTGCATTCTCCTCCCCTGCGGGGCCTCCATCCTCGGAACTCCCCTTCCCATCCCTGCCGATTGCAGGGGTCTGCTCTCCCGGACTGGATTCACTTCCTCTGACGCCAGATGACCACCGTCTGCCCACACTCCCATGGGAGATCTAGGGCGCTCAGCTGCTGACGGTTCACCATTCATCCACGAATAATAAGTGAAATCTCCTCCTCCCGGGGCACTCCATGCCGATTCCCTGGGCTCTCTCCCGGGCCACACTTGGGACATCCTTCTCATGGTATGCTCCATCGCATCCATCCTACACCTCATCACCGCCAACTCCGACAGCGGTTCAGGTTCTGTGGTCTCACTACCACACTCCTCCAGGTCTACCCGAGCTGAGGCACTCTTCCTCTCAGCTCCTCTGGACCTGTCCTCCACTGGATCCACCTGAGCTGGCCCTATCTTCGGAGCAGCTTCTCTGGTTCCTCCTCCGGCCATCCAAACACCCATCTGAATTGGATCTCGCCGCCTCTTTTCCCTTAAAGCGCTCACCTGAGCATCCCACAATCTCTCCGCTTCTCGGAGTTCTTCTTCCCTCTGGGCTGACGCTCCGCATGCCGTCACCTCTCTGGGCTCATCCGGGAACCCCACTTGGTCAATGGTTGTCATCTCCCAATCCATGGTTCTCCGGACTTCTTCGGGAGCAATATTCCACATATCAATATACTCCTCCTCCTTCCAAGCCAACCTCTCCATTGCTGGGAAAGTTGAATGGGGCTTTAGCTTCTGTAATGACGCTCCAATTTCGGTAAGGATCACGCGTAGATAGAAGCACGGTCCAACACGATTTTATTGCAGGTACAATACTTGTAAAGCTAAAGCACCGGCCCGCCACCCAAACACACCTTATATACCCAAACCCCTCCCTTGCCCATGCAATGTCCAGGCAGGGTTGCACCATATCCGGGTGATTCAGCAAATCCCATAGTCCAAAGGGATGTGACCTCACAGCCCTCTGAGTCAGCACAATCAGATTATTGTCCAATGTCCAAGTCCATAAGAAGTTACCTCACTTCCCTGGAGGCACCTGGAAGTTACATCACTCCCCCACTTACTCAGCATGTCCTTGAGTAACTAGGGCAAAGGTCCCAGAGATCTGGAATAAAGGTCAGCTATCTCATGGCAGGCTGGAAACCTGAACTTCTTCCAAGCTCAGATTTCCCAGATCTGACACCTTAGTGTCTTTTCGCATGGCTGGCCACCAGAACTGCCGGGCCAGGAGCTTCAGGGTCTTGGTGAGGCCGAAGTGGCCGGACAGCGTGGAGTCGTGGGCTTGAGCCAGGATCGGGACCCTCTGGTTTTGGGGAACGTACAGCTTGTCTTTGCAGTACCAGATTCCCCCGGTCTCGGTCAGGTCCCCTCGGTGCTCCGTGAGCCAGGGGTCCGACCCGTAGGCCGCTGCCAAGTCCGCCAGCAGTTCAGGGGTTCCTGGGACTGCCGGCTGGGGGGGGGGGTCTTGTCCGCCGCCCGGATGCGGGCCACCAGGCCCAGCTGGCGCTTGGTAAACACTGTTCCCATTTCTTCAGGCGCCGAGTAGTCGGCCTCAGGCATCCTGGAAAGCGTGTCGGCCAGCACGTTCTTCGGGCCGGGCAAGTACTTGAGCTCGAAGTTGAAGCGGCTGAAGAACTGCGCCCACCTCAGCTGTTTGGCGTTGAGCCTCTGGGGGGACTGTAGCACCTGCAGGTTCTTGTGGTCGGTCCACACCTCAAAAGGCAAAGCGGTGCCTTCCAGGAAGTGCCTCCAATGGCTCAGTGCGGCCCGCACCGCGAAGGACTCCTTTTCCCATACGTGCCAGCGCTTCTCCGTCTGCGTGAATTTCTTAGAGAGGTAGGCACACGGTCGCAGGGTGCCCCCTTCGTTCCGTTGCGGGAGCACCGCTCCATAGGCTGCCTCGGAAGCATCGCACTGCACGGTGAACGTCCGGTCAGGCTGAGGGTGCATAAGCAGCGGCTGACTGGTGAAGCTCCGCTTGAGGCTGTCGAAGACCTCCTGGCACTGTGGGGTCCAGGTGAGCTTGGCGCTAGGGGACCTGGCTTTCTTCGTCTCCCCTAAGCCCTTGGTTTTTAACAGTTCAGTCAAGGGGAGCGCTATTTTAGCAAAGTTTTGGATAAATTGTCTATAAAAGTTAGCAAATCCCAGGAAGCCCTGCAGTTGCCGCCGGGTTCGGGGCGCCTCCCACGCGAGCACGTCTCTCACCATGGCCAGGCCTCGCGTGGAAATTCGGTACCCCAGATAATCCAGTTCTTGCCGGTGAAATTCACACTTGGACAGCTTGATGAAGAGCTGGTTGTCCCGCAGTCGCCGCAGCACCTCCCGGGTCAGCTCGATGTGCTCCGCCTCTGACGCCGAGTAGATCAATACGTCGTCTAGGTAGACTAGAACTCCCTTATAAAGCAAGTCCCTGAAGATCTCGTTGATAAACTGCTGGAATATTTTGGGAGCGCCTTTAAGTCCGAACGGGGTGACCCGGAACTGGTACTGGCCCAGGTGGCAGTTGAACGCCGTCTTCCAGCAGTCTTCGTCTCTCACCCTGATCCGGTAAAATGCCTCCCGGATGTCCAGCTTGGTGAAGAACCGCGCTCTCCCCCGGCTGGGCCAATATCTCTGACATCAGGGGCAGCGGGTAGGGGCTCGATGTGCTGATGGCATTGAGGCCTCGGTTATCTACACACAACCGCAGGGAGCCGTCTGCCTTTGGACGAAACAGGACGGGGGCCGCCAGCGGGCTTGTAGATTTCTCAATAAATCCTCTGTCCATGTTTTTCTCAATGAAGTCTCTCAGTGCCTTTCTTTCCGGTTCGGACAGGGCGTATAGCTTTGGGCTGGGCAGTTTGGCGCCCTTTTCAATTTCAATTGCGCAATCGCACTTCCGGTGGGGGGGTAGCTGGTCACTTTCCTGCTCGCTAAAGACCTCCTCCAAGTCCCCATACTCTCGCGGGATCTCATCAGGTGGGCTCTCTGCTGCCCCCACACCGGCACCCTCGTGGGCCGGGGCTCCAGCTTGTTCAGGGTCAACTATCCTCGCCCGGGCCTCTCCTTCCCGGAACTTAATGGCTCCCGTCTTCCAGTTGACTTGCGGGTTCTGGGCGCGCAGCCACGGGGCCCCCAAGATGATGGGCTGGTGTGCCATCGCTGAAATTACGAACTTCAGGTTTTCCTGGTGGGACCCGATCTGGACTCTCATCTCCCCTGTCCTGTGGGTGGCCGGCTTCCCATTGGCCGGGGACCCATCTAGCTGGGAAAAGAGGATCTGCTCGATGAGCGCTTGGGGCTTTATCCCCAACTGCTTCGCTAGCTTGGGGGACATCAGGCATCGGGTGCACCCACTGTCTAGCATGGCTACTGTCTCTATGGGCTGGGCCACCCCGGGGCCCCACACCTTAACATCAAGCTTGTACGTGTCGCACCCAAGAGGGTCAGACTCACCGCCCGGAGGGGTTTGGATCTGCCGCCGGGCGTCTACAGCAGATCGTTGTCGTTTCCCGCCATCCATTCGGGGTCGCTTTCCTCCGTCTCCGGCTCCAGCTCCTCCGTCTCCCGGAGGGTCCGGGGTGCTCGCACCATCTCTGCCGCCGCTGCGGCCTTCCCCCGGACTGGGGTCTTGGCCGGGGTGGCTGGCTTGGCCTCTGGCGCCTTCTCCAGCTTCGGGGAGGGGCCCTTCTTGCGGCACTCGGCCGCCCGGTGGCCTTCTCGGCTGCACGAGAAGCAGGCTCCTTTCTTCCCTCTCTGGCTCTCCCGGCTGGCCGACCGGGCTCTCGGGGACGCTCTCCGGGCTGGCCCGGTCCTCCCCGACGGGCCCGCTCCCACTCCGCGGGATCTCCCGCCATCTCGGTGGCGTCTGGGCATTTGTTCCATGTCGCACTCTACTCTCCCCGCTGAGACTATCCAGTCCTCTAGGGTCTCGGGGTTCCCCCGGTGCATGGCCCACTCCAAAATGTCCTGTCTCAGGCCTGCCTTGAAGCACTCCAATATAGTGGCCTCTGACCAGCCCCGGATTTTCCCCGCTAGGGCCCGGAAGCTTAAGGCGTATTCCGACACCGACCTCTGGCCTTGGTAAATCTTCCTCAACTGGGCCTTAGCTTTCTCTCCGGCTAGGGGGTCCCCGAAGCGGGCTTGTAGGGCATCCAGAAAAGTGTCCAGCCGCCTCAATTGCGGCGCTCGAGTGTCCGTCATCTGCACTAGCCAATCGGCTGCGGCCTCTTTCAAGTTGGCCCCCACTGCCCGTACCTTGGCCGCTTCCGAGGGGAACGAGTCCCCATAGTCCAGCATGTAGTTCTGCACATTGGTGACAAAGTAGGAGAGTTGGCGGGGGTCCCCGTCGAACTTTACCTTCAAGTCCCTCCGGCTCCCCGCCGCCTCTTGGCTCTGGTCGGCCTGGCCCAGGTTGAAGGTGGAAGCCCCCCTGGATGGGATGAAGTCCTCTCCGCTGTTCCGGAAGGTCACTCTCCCTGACGGCCTGGTGGCCCGCTCCGCGGCCTGGCTCGACGGCCTTTCTCGGTGCCGCGCGTCCTGTGTGGCCCACAGTAATTTCTCCGGTCTGGCCAGCAGCAGCTCCATCTGGGATTGGAGCTTCTGCACCGCCTCCGTCAGCTGGAATACCTGCACCTCCAGCCGCAGTTCGGCTGTGCTGGGAAAGCCGCCGCCTCTGGCCGGGTTCCGGCCTCCGGAGTGCGCCGGCACCTTGCGCCGGGTCTCGTCCTTCGCCGGGGGGGCGAGGAGCGGCGGCGCCTCCGCTCCCATCTCCGCGCCTCCCGCCTGGGCTGCTGCCGCGGGGTCTCCGGCCTCGTCTCTGTCTCCATCCTCCTCCATATCCTCTTCCTCACCTACGTCTTTGGTAGGCAGGTCGGCGAGGGGATCCATCTCCGCTTGAGACATCCTGCGAAGGTGGTTACGGTCGGAAGGCTTTCACGGCCGTAGAAGTTGGTGAGTCTATCTTTATGTAAGCTTCAGCAAGGGGGGGCCAGATGCTGTTCTTATCTGATGGCGCGCAAGGCTTGACCCGTTAGGGCAGCAACCGGGCCAAGCGGCGCTGACAGTTTCCTGTGTGCCATTACATGAATGCTCGTGAATATCACTTGTTCAGAGAGTTGACTTCTAACAAAGTCATGCTTTTCTTGACTAGTGGTTTTCAAAGGGTGGTGTCCACATGTTTATTTTATTTATTTTATTTATTATTTCAGCTTCTAGACCACTCCTTCTAGAAGCTCGGAGCGGTTTACAACAATATAAAACACAGAGCAGAATAATAAACTACAGATAAATCTAAAAATATTACTTTCACTACCATTAATTCTAAAAATTAACAGCAGGTGTTACAGTTTTACTCGGATGGGAATGCTAAGCAAAAGAGGACCGTCTTGCATGCCCTGCGGAAGAAGGACAGCTCTCTAATTCCTCTAACTTCATCTGGCAGCACATTCCACAGAGTTGGTGCTACCACTGAGAAGGCCCTTTGTCTCGTTGAGGACAGATGATATAACTGAACAGATGGGACACTGAGCAGATTTTGTTCTCTAGAATGCAGAGATCTCTGGGGAACATGTGGGGAGAGGCGGTCCCTCAAGTACACTGGCCCAAGACCATACAAGGCCTTAAAGGTTAACACCAGCACTTTGAAAGTAATCTGGTACTCAATTGGTAGCCAGTGGAGGTGGTGTAATGTGCCACATTGGTGTAATGTGGCATCTCGCCAGAACCCCGGCGAGAAGACGAGCCGCAGCATTCTGCACTAGCTTGAGTTTCCGGGTTACTCTCAAAGGTAGGCCAATGTAAAGGGCGTTACAGTAGTCCAATCTCGAGATGACCGTCACCTGGATCACTGTGGCCAAGCCATTCACGGTAGGGTGCCAGCCGCCTAGCCTGGCGCAGATGGAAGAATGCGGTTTTGCTGACCATAGAGACCTGGGCCTCCATAGTCAGCAATGGATCTAATTGGACCCCCAAGCTTTTTACTAACGATGACGGGCATAGTGCCTCGCCATCCAGTGTAACAACAACAAACCAGGACTATTGCGTAAATAATTACATAAGAGTCATATATCAAAACATTCTATTAACATATCTAGACACACGTGGAGTGCCTCTGTGACCCCCTGTGCTGGTCACCACAGTATAATAGACATACGTTCATAGGTACATATTACGATATAAACCACAATCCAAATGACAATTGTACCACACATAAAGTCCTTCCGTGAGTTTGTGAACGTGCTCCTACCTTCAAAAGGCACGCACTGTTAGTCCAGGAAAAGTTCAAATGTTCGTCTACAAAGTTGTGGATGAACCCATCCACTTTGTACTCACGGAAATCCCAACACAAGCCGCGGACAGGAACCTGTATGCCAGGAACCACCGAGGAACTACATTACCCAGAAATGCTGTAGTTAGCATTCTAAATCTCGCGGGTGTATCCAGCAAATCGTAAAGCAGCATCCGGGATGGAGGCACGCCACACATAGTTTGCCCCAGGTCTGATGCAGAAGAGCCATGTTTAACCCAGTTTGGATGTGGATGTCCTTCTCTCCTGCATCAGGAGAGATAGCACTTCCCTCAGTTTGTTGTAGGCAGCCGGCATTCCCCCCTCCCCAACCGGATTGCCCAGCCACAAGATCTCCGTCTTTGATGGGTTCACCTTCAACCGGCTAGATCGTAGCCATCCAGTCACAGCTTCAAGGCACTGATGGAAAGAATCGGGTACGGAGTCTGGCCGGCCTTCCATCCTCAGCACCAGCTGGATGTCATCAGCATACTGATGACACTCCAGACCAAAGCTACAAACCAGTTGGGCCACTGGACGCATGTAGATGTTAAATAATAGAGGGGAGAGAATCAACCCTTGGGGAACCCCGCAATTTAATGGGAGTTTCTCAGAGACGACCTCTCCCCTCACCACCCGCTGGCCCCGATCCCGGAGGAAGGAGGAGACCCATTTGAGGGCTGTCCTCCTAACCCTTCAGGCGGTCTTGTAAGACATTCCTTTTTCAGCAGGCCTTTGGTCTATAAGATGCCATCAGCGCCTAGCACGCTCGTTATTGCTGCGTTACACTGCATTATGTTGTGCACTGTACTCTGTACAGCGTATTGTTTTAACCCATGATATTTTATAGTATGTTTTGTGTTTTAATTGTGTTTTTATTGTATCTCATTCTACTGTGAGCCGCCCCGAGCCTCCCGGGAGTGGCGGACTAGAATTCTGAGAAATAAATAAATAAATAAATAAATAAATAAACCCCCGAGGTGGTTAAGCGGTGGAGCAACAGTACATGGTCTACTACAAAAGCTGCCGTGAGATCTAATAACACGAGCAGCGCTGATCCTCCTTGGTCCAACTGGCAACGCAGCTGGTCTGTGATGGAGACCCTGAACGGAAGCTGGACTGGAAGGGGTCTTCTAAGAACTGCTGCAGCTGTCCCGCTGCTGCCCTCTCAATCACCTTGCCCAGAAACGACAAGTTTGAAACTGGGCGGTAACTGGAGGGAGCCGAACGATCTAAGTTCAGCTTCTTCAACAGCGGACTTACCATTGCCTCACATTTGCCAAAGAGATGTGACATCATTTTTACCTTTTCAGTAAGGTTATGGAGCACTTATTTCCAATAGGTTATGGAATTTCCAATATGAACAGGTATGTGTAAAGGACACCACACTTCTAGAATCTTTCTTGCATGATGCACACATTGAACTACAGCATACAGTTCTGTTTTAAAATAAGGAAATAAATCATCATCATCATCATGGCCAACTTCCTACAGGAAACAGTTGACCATAGCAGAAACTGAGATGCTACTCTGAACAGAACACAGGGTTAACAATCAGGGCTCTTTTTCTTCTTCAAAGAAAGAATGTAAAATACCCCTTCCCCGCACCCACCAATAACAATTATAATAGCTCATGTATACACTATGAAGGATTATGATGCAGAATCTTATTTTATGCAGTCCCCTTTCTTATTTCCCTCTTAGTCCCATCCATCAAATGATTACAGGAAACTCATTTAGAGCTATTCAATAATATATATATACACATTTAGTGTGTCTCTCAAGCAATTTGCATTGTTGAATCCTATGGACTTATTTAAATTGTCAGCTAATCTGCTTTCACTGTTTAGGTTAGGAAATTGAATTGATTATAGTAAGTAGAAGTAAAGACCTATATGTTAAAAAGAGTCCATAAACTGAATCATCGGCACACTGAGAGAATCAACAAGTTGTACACATGTTAAGTGTACTGAGTGAATACAAAATAACTAGAATCCTATTGGTGGTGTACCTAAGTGTAATCTTGGCAGCTGATTTATACTCTGTTTTTCCTTAGTGGCATTCAAAGGTAGAGCCAAAACCTATAGTGTAAATAATGAAATAATAATAATAATAATACACTTTGATTATATTCCGCTTTATCTCCCCAGAGGACTCCAGGGAGATAAAGCATCACAGATAATAATAACAATAACAATAATCATCATCATCTTTATTTGTACCCCGCCACCATCTCCCCAAAAGGGACTCGGGGCGGCTTACATGAGGCCAAGCCCAGAAATACATATCAATACAATAGCATAAAAACATAAACCCTTTCACGTAGAATAAGCATTCAAATAAAGTAAAAGGAGCCGTGTTTAACCCAGTTTGGATGCGGCTCTCGCCCCAGGTCTGACACAAGAGGGAAGGACATTCGCATCCAAAGTGGGTTAAACATGGCTCTCACCCCAGGTCTGACGTGGGAGAGCCATGTTTAACCCAGTTTGGATGTGGCTGTCCTTCTCTCTCGTGTCAGACCTGGGCTGTGAGCTGTGTTTAACCCAGTTTAGATGCGGCTCTTGCCCCAGGTCTGATGCTGGAGAGCCGTGTTTAACCCATTTTGGTCTTTCTCTCCCGCGTCAGACCTGGGGCAAGAGCTGTGTTTAACCCAGTTTGGATGCAGCTCTCGCCGCAGATCTGACGCGGGAGGGAAGGACATCTGCATCCAAACTGGGTTAAACACGGCTCTCGCCCCAGGTCTGATGTGGGAGGGAAAGGAAACAAAGGGAATCTGTCCACAGTGGTTTGAAAAGCTGAATCATTTCCGACTCACTGATTCATAAGAGAAATGATGGGAAAAGCTTCGAAATGGCAAGGATACTTCCAGATTCTCAAATCGCTTCAAAATCGCTTCAAAAAGGAATTTGATTTGAATTTATTCCAAATTAAGAAGATTCTGAATGAACCTACCCAGGCCTAATAGATAGATAGATAGATAGATAGATAGATAAATAGATAGATGGCAAACAAACATTCAGTGCTTTTTTACACAGTAACAACATACAATACACAGACAAAGGTAAAGGCTTTACACCTCCGGTGTCTGGAGGCAATCCTCAACTTTGGCCATGGAGTGGTGATCTTGTACCATTTTTTCCATGCTGAGGAGTTGCTGGTACGCCTGCATGGGACACCCTTTTACCTCCCCACTGAGGTGGTGCCTATTTATCTACTTACATTGCAAACTTTAGAGGTGCTATGTAGGCAGAAGCTAGAGCTAACAGTCAGGAGCTCACCCGGACTGGCAGCTTCGAACTGCTAACTGTTCTGTCAACAGATTTCCTGTAGCTAGCAGTTTAACCTGCTGCGCTACCATGGCCCCTCTGAGGAAGATACTGCCATTCTCTAGAAACTAGGAATGATATGATGCCCTAAATCTAAGGAATAAGAACTCAGAAACAATCAAGTGTTGTTCTACTAGCCCAAGCCTTCCACATACATAGCTTTTTCCTGAAGCCTGTTCCTGTAAAGGTAGGTGCCAAAGCTTTCCTCTTGAAGACATTTGAAGAAGAAGATTTTAAACACAGCTCAAAAGGGAGAATTCAGCACAAATGAAAAGTCTCAGTGCCATCGAGTTGCCTTTGACTTGTGGTGACCCTATGAAAGAGAAACATCTAAGTCATCTTGTCATCAACAGCGTTGCTCATGTCTCACAATTTCAGGGCTGTGACCTCCTTGATGGAGCCTATTCATCTGGAAACTGATTTTCCTATTGCTTTCTACCTTACCAAGCATTATCATTTTTTTCTAGTGAGTGTTGTCTTTTCATTATGTACTTACTTACTTACTTAGGCAATCCCTCATAGCCTGAGGATGATGGTCCTCCAAGTGTAGGGTCATGGCAGTGGGGCCGTAGGTGGCTGTGGAGCCCTATTCTTGATGCACATGTTCGCCCGCAGTGGGGACATTGGATTCTGGATGGAAAGCCATCCCAGTCAGAGCTGGCTTGATGCGCTATCTTCTTGGCACGTTTCTTCCTTTTGCCTTTCATTCGTGCCTCTTCGAATTCTGCAACACTGGTGGTCATAGCTGACCTCCAGTTAGAGTGCCCAGTTCTTGGTGTCTAAAGGTAAAGGTTTCCCCCTGAAATTAAGTCCAATTGTGTTAGACTCTGGGGGTTGGTGCTCATCTCCATTTCTAAGCTCAAGAGCCGGCGTTGTCTGTAGACACCTCCAAGGTCAGCAAGACTGCATGGAGTGCCATTACCTTCCCACCGGAGCAGTGCCTATTGATCTACTCACATTTGCATATTTTCGAACTGCTAGGTTGGCAGAAGCTGGGGCTAACAGCGCAAGCGCATGCCGCTCCCCGGATTTGAACCTGCGACCTTTCGATCAGCAAGAATCTCTTTTCCTGTTCACCAGCATTACATTTCCCATTCTTTAGTTGGGAGTATAGTAACTGCTTTGGAAGATGGTGATTGGGCATTCGGAC
The DNA here is from genome assembly GCA_030556195.1 of Anolis apletophallus. NCBI lineage: Eukaryota > Metazoa > Chordata > Lepidosauria > Squamata > Anolidae > Anolis > Anolis apletophallus. The sequence continues at coordinate 102,367,320 of JARBWK010000004.1, forward strand.
AATGTGGTATCTCTATTTGCCCTCCCATCCCCCGAAATCCGGAGACTCACACAAATAATCACACAACAACAGTACTTTGGGTCAAATTGGGCAAAATTTTATTTGCCTATTTAAATCAACCTGAGCTAAACTTCAAGGGTGTCAGGAATAATTATCAATCAGTTGTAATCAATCTCATTAAATTTACGGGCGAAACACCAAGATTGCCCGATTAATCAATCAGGACAACCTACTGAGGGAAATGAGTAAGAGGTCCGTTCTCCCACAGCGGAGAAGAGCCTCTTCTCAATCCAGGGCCATTAACACAACTTCACCCAACAACAATAACTTTAGGGTGCATACATAACTAACTGGCCCTCACCCCTGACGGGGGTGCCTCAGTGTACACCGAATATGGCATTTCCCTCTCTTATCATCGCCACGGATTGGAGGCAGATGTCCATCTTGCCTCCATCCCCACCTCTCTTCTAACACCCTTCCTATGCCCTCACTCAAGTCTGCTAAAAACAAATGGTTGCCTTCGTCTGACAAGTGGATCCCATCATTTCTAAAAACAATTTGGTTGGCTGGATGAATGAATCTATGCTCCATGTAAGAACCATTCCCTGAAGTGACCACCGTGCGCATGGCCCGGTTAACCCTCTTCCGGGCCTTCTCCAACAACCTGGGGTCCCCACCCCCAGGCCACCACATCCGTGTTGTAATCTCAGACCACACCACGTGGACTCCGGGCCATGTTCTCCAAATTGTGAAAAGATCGGCCCTGGCCTGCAAAAACAAAGCTTTGCCAGTCAAGAGGCCCAAATCGTTACCACCAAGGTGGATAACAATCACATCAGGGGGCAACACACCCCTTCCTCGAAATAACATGGGACACAGCCCATCCCACCGCAGACCACGTCTGCCCATCCATTGCACACTAGCAATGGCACTCATGCCCAGATGTTGGCCGACGGGGGAATCGAGAGCCGCCTGTTCAGCCCAATAGATGTAACTATGGCCGCAAATCAGGACCCTCTTCCTCTCCGACCGCACTGGACCTGCAAAGACACAAAAGTCGCGAACAGCATCACAAAGGCTTACAACCTGACATTACGCACGTATGCTTTGTAAGCCCCCGAGCACCACCTCCCCAAAGCCATAATAGTCCCAGCATCGTACCCCATTGCGGCAGCAGATGACGCCGCTCCAATCCTAAAAGAATGGGTTCCGAATTGCATGCCCTCCAAACCTAAAAGTTTCAGGGCCTTTTTAGTGACTGCCCAAAATTGAAATTTTGATAGTGGCGTCCCGCCCTGATGACAAAATAAATAACCCGCAGCCAGGCCCCGGAGTGCGAGATAGCGTGTCATAGCTAACACTGGGCACAACTCTGGATCACTGGCTCTACTAGCTATGACACGCTATCTCGCACTCCGGGGCCCGGCTGCGGGTTATTTATTTTGTCATCAACCATGCGCCCGGACCCGGAAGAGGAACGGGACCTGGAAGCTGCCTCCCACCTGAAGCTCCGCCTCTGGAGGACTTGGCCCCTGTCGTTGACCCACCCCGGAAACAACAGATCCGGCGGACTCTGCGAACCTCCCTTCAGGAGGGGACTCTCAGACCCCTGAGATCAGGAGGAGAGAGCCGCGAGGACCGGTCCAGTGGCACCCAGGAGGTTCCCTACCAGGACCTTCTGGAACGCCAATTTTAGACGCAGGGTTCCCTCCTGACGAATCCCCAAATTAGGAGACTTGACACTCGGGTGACTGGGAGACTGGACCCACAGGCTTGTGGCGACCGTCTCCCAACGGACCTAGGAACTACTGGGACATTGCTGGACCTGTGGGGCCCTCCTAGGCTCCCTCGTTCGACGGTCGAGCCACTGCTGGCTAGACCTTAGGTAGCTCATGGACCCTGTGGTCCTGAGCCTGGCTCCCCCCCTTTCTTAGTTGTAGGACCCTCCTTTTGTATTGTATTGTTTTGTTTGTGCACTGCTGTATTTTATGTTAGACTGTGAACTGCTCTGAGCCTCTGGATAGAGCGGTATAGGAAGTCGAACTATAATAATAATAATAATAATAATAAGCCTGACCAGTGAGCCCTTGGCAGCCTGATCAGTCTTTGATGACCTGACCATCAATTCTAACGTATCAGGGGTCAATCCTATGTCAGAAACCAAGAAAGCTCGGTGTGAGGAATCGGTTTTGGATGACGCCACCAACTCACTCACTCGGAATGCGCCGAAAAAGGCGGTCAAGGCAGCCGAGTGGAATAACGCCTGTTCGTATTCGGACTCGCAAACGGAGACCCACAGTTGCCCAAGCCCTTTTAAAATGCCTGGCGTCAAAGGCTCCCTTGTATCCATGACCCTACCGCTTTGTTTGGACCACCCTGCCATAAGTTTATGCAGGCGGAAATCGTTTGTTGGATCAGCCATGCCCTGTGCCTTAAGCCAGTAGGCCAGCGCCGACAGTTTTACACGAATGGAATGGATCGCTAACCCCCGCCTCCTGTTGTATACGCAAAACTGCGCAACGTGGTCGTAGGGCACCGGGAAGGACTTAGGTAAACCGTAGTACTCCCTGAATTCTGCGAATTCTTTTACGGCTCTGAAGTAGCCTCTCCGGGAGCTTGGAGCTAACGCCAGCGACATGCCGACCGCTACCTCGTCACTCTAGCCTGCCAAAGATGGTCTGGCATGCGTTTCGGGCGCTCGTCTGCGGTGGGCGCTAGTTGCCTGAAGCGCTCCATCTGCATACGAGACAGAGCGTCGGCCAATGAATTATCTAACCCCGCAATGTGGAATGCTCGGAATAGAATGTTAAGCTTTAAACAGTGTAACGTAAACAACCTCAAGGCCCCCATCACCCTAACCGATCGGGAAGTCAGGTTATTAATGACCTGCACCGTGGCCATGTTGTCACACCAGAAGTGGACAGAGGAGTTGGTAAACCTATCGGCCCAAATGTAAACCGCTACCAGTATTGGGAAAAATTCCAGGAATGTAAGGTCCGCCATGATGTCCAAATTATGCCAATCACTGGGCCATCGCTCTGTGCACCATTGCCCGTCAAAATAAACTCCAAAGCCCAAAGAGCCCGAAGCATCTGACGCCACTTGCATTGCATTTTCTAGCAACAGGTTCTGGCACCTAAAGGAGATGCCATTAAAATTTTCAATGAAGCTCAGCCAAATCTCCAGATCCGCCTTTATTGCGCGGGTCACCCTAATTTGGTGATGTGGCGAGACTGTGCCGGAAATAGCATCGCACAGCCTCCGCAGGAAAGCCCTGCCCGGGGCCACCACCTTACATGCAAAATTTAGATGGCCTATCAATTCCTGGAACTCCCTCAATGTGGCTTTACTCTTAAGTAAAAATTGCTCCAATCTATGCTTCAGGTCTGCAACCTTAGCTGGTGGCAGCCTGGAATGCTGGTTCACCGTATCCAACTCGACTCCTAAGAATGTAAGCACTGAACTTGGACCTTCGGTCTTCTCGTTGGCCAGTGGCACACCCAGCTCTTGAGTCAGGCGTTGAAAGGCAGATAACAGTGCCTTGCACTCGCCTGACCCAAACTGTCCCACAAAAAAGGAAATCATCTAGGTAGTGCACCACCCCTTGAAGGCCCGAGTCAGTCTTGACCACCCACTCCAAAAATGTACTAAACATCTCGAATGCGGCGCACGACACAGAGCAGCCCATGGGCAAAGCTCGATCGATGTAAAAAAGACCCTTGAATCGAAAACCGAGGAGGTCAAAATCCTCGGGATGAACCGGGAGCAACCGAAATGCAGATTTGATATCACACTTGGCCAATTCAGCTCCCGGCCCGTAACGCTTTACTAGTCGCACAGCCGCATCGAAAGACGTGTAGTGCACTGTGCACAAGTCATCTGGTATCGCGTCATTCACCGAACTGCCCCTAGGGTAGGACAGATGATGAATGAGGCGATACTCACCAGGGGCCTTTTTTGGAACAATTCCCAACGGGGAAACCCTCAACTGGGGAGTGGGAGGAGAAACAAACGGAGCAATAACCCTCCCTTCATCCAATTCCTTCCTAATTTTTCGTTGAACCACGTCTTATTTATTATTTATTTATTTATTATTCGAGCTTCTATGCCGCCGGCTCCCCAAGGCTCGCGGCGGCTTACAGGAGCCGAAGGGCACAGTAAAGTACAGGCAATAAACAGTTTAAAACATTTAAAAACAACAGCAGTAAAGCAATTAATAACATAGTTAAAACAATGAACAGCACACCGTCCTCAGAAGAACGAATAGATGGCGGGGCATGGGCAGGACTTACTCACCAAAGGCCTGCTTAAACAGGTATGTTTTACAGGCCCGTCTAAACGGGAGCAAGTCCTTCATAGCCCGAGTTCCGGCCGGGAGGGCGTTCCACAGCGTAGGTGCTATGACAGAGAACGCCCTCCGGCGGGTAGCAGTCAACCTTGCGAATTTAGCTGAAGGTATCTCCAGGAGATTGGAGTCCACAGACCGAAGTGATCTCAGAGGGCAATATGGGATGAGACGGTCCCTCAAATACGCTGGCCCCAGGCCGTGTAAGGCCTTAAAGGTAAGAACCAACACTTTGAATGTGATCCGGTGCTCAATTGGCAGCCAGTGCAGATCCTGCAAAACAGGTGTTATGTGGGCGGCAGCTGGCGTGCCAGACAGGAGCCGGGCGGCAGTCTTCCATTCCGATTAAAGATTTAAGATTAGGTGACAGACGTGGCACCCTGGGACCTTGGGCTGGGATGTGAAAACCGAAGGTAAAACCGCCAAGCAGATAAGCCGCTGCGTCCCTCTTCGGATAGCTCTTCAGCCACTGTCCTAACGGACCCAGTTTAACTGGGCTGGGGCCCTTTGGGAAGGGGTGACTGGGCCCCTCCCTTCCTACCAAACTGCCCATCATGGGCATTGCCCTTTCCAGGCTTTCCCCTATTACAGTGTTTTGCGGAGTGGTTCCCTGCACAGATGGAACAGGCATGGGAGAAATTACACACTTTTCTGCCACAGGTCCCATGAGCGGAGAATTCCCAACAAAGGAGCTTCTGTCTCTGAAACTGTCCTGACGGGGGCGTTTGACGAAAGGGCTGCCCGGCTTTAAAATTCTGAACTAAGTGACCACTATCCGCGGGCTCCCCGGGCACTGCCTTCGCTGCATTCATAACCTGGAGCCACAGCTGATCATCGATTAGGTCCCACCGTTTTTTAGGGTCCAAAGCCGCCAGAGCACGAAAACGTCGATCGTACTCCAGCCATGCCTTGCCCGTGAACCTCAAGTGGGCCCCATGAATCAAAATTTGATACTTAAACAGAGCCTTTGCCCTGTAAGGGTGGGCCTCAATTAAAATACCTATGTAAATAGTATAGCAGGCCAACCAGTTCTCCCAGTTGTGCTCTACTTTTCTCTTTTTTAGCTTTTCTTTCCCTTCGTCATCAAGCTCCTCTTTCTCTTTTTTTTCCAACTCCCTATAAAATAGGGTAAACAAATCCACAAATTCATTTCTCAAGATCTTTTCCAAGGTCTTGGGGGCCAAATGAGCCCCCAACTCCACGTTGGTCGCTGGGGCCAAAACAGGCACAGTCCACTTGTCCGTGCCCCAGTACTGGCTGGACTCACTAGTCCTGGCCGCTTCCAGCGAAATAGCCACTACCGTATTGACCTGAGGAAGAGCCGCTGACCCGATGGACAGGTTGTGGACCACCGCCGAGCCCTGGTCCACTCGGGGTGCCTCCCCCGTTACATTAACTGGCGAAGGAACTACCCCGCTCACCCCAGGACCCGCAGCCGAAGCCGCAGATGACGGCCTGGGGGACACTGCTAGCCCTTGCGAGCTGTCCCATGGCCATACCGGCCCCGCCTCCATACCTGCTGCCGATGATGGACCCGGGACCACGGACGGATGTTCCACCTGCGAGGATGTCGTGATCGGCTCTGAAGCGGGACCCAGCACCTGGCCTGCCGCCGGCATCGCTTCATCGCCGGCCCCAGGCTCGCTCGCCACCGCCGTGCTGACCTGGTCCACCCCCGGGTGAGACTGGACCCCTCTCTCCAATGTCCGGTCTGCAGCACCCCGCTCGGCCTCTAGAGAAGCGACACGAGACAAAATGCTCTTGAAAAGCAGATCCCTGCTTGCCCCGCGAGCCGGCCTCGCCTCCCCCGCTTGAACAGGCCGCCCCCTCCCTCTTTCCAACTCCTCAACCCTGGCCAACAGGGTCTTAAGGCTAGCAGCCGAAACACCCTCGTCGTCCGACGATCCAGGAGAGGGGGGGGTCGCTTCTCGGGGTTCTTCCTGGCCGGCCCTTTCCCTTTAGGGCCCCCCACATTCTTCTTCGGCGCCATCTAGGGAAGGAATAAACAAACCAATGCATCTTTAACTGAAACAACACCGCCGATCCCCCCTGGTAGCCGACTCGGCCCAGCAAAGGTCAACAACACGCTGCACCACTTGGTCGGGAGCTCACTCACACGGGTAGGCCCTGAACTCGTGGCCCTTAGTCATTAGAGACCTTCTGCAGCTGGCCCGCAGCCGGCCAAGCCGCAACACATAGGCCACGCAATCCATTGCTCTCAACCTCTAGCGAGTGCCCGTTTGTTCAAACTGGCCTTCTCACTCCAGCCCAATCCAGATACACCATCTCGGCCCGGCGCGATTAAATCTCGAGCAGCCACTCTCTCTCTCTCTCCCCCCTCTAGTATCGTTCCCCCACCACTAGTATTCAAAAATCATTATTAGTGCTGTTCCTATTATTGGTATAATATTGCCGGCATCTACTCCTTGATGGAGTACACCCACGCACTCAATCACCATCCATTCACGCCCCGCCCCCGGAGCCACTTGTGAGGGACAAAATGGCCGCTGGATCAAAATAACAAAATGGCCACCCCCAGCTAAGCCCAGGGCTAGCGCTCACAAAATGGCGGCAGAGGCATAGCCCACAAAATGGCGGGCCCCATACGGGCCCAGCCGAGCGCCATGCGGCCAAGATGTGTCTCCCATCCAAAAGCAAGCCGGGGAAGGGGGCGGGGGGAAGGGCTTCGTGCGAACCCAACATGGGAGAAGAGAGGGAGGGAAGGGCACGCACACACCGGAGGGGCCGCCGCAAGCAAGGGCATGCCCGCTGCTCGCCTGCGCCACCCGCGGCCCATCTGGGTGCATAGAAACCCCCCCAATGGCAAAGCGGGCAGCGGGAAAGGAAGGCCCATCCGGGGCCCAGCCCGCACAAGCGCGAGCCCAGAGGGAAAGCCCGCCGGGGCCGCACCGCCGGTCCCGGGCCGCAGCATAGCCCCCGCCGCCCGCCCAACAGCAGTGCCGCGGAGGGGCTGAGGTGGAGGGCCGCCCGGGCGCAGCTGGAAGCCATCCACCCACGCCGGCGGGAGCAATAGGCCGCCCTGGAGCAATGGCGAAACCGCGGGGAATAAGGCAAGGCCCCCAGCAAACGCCCCCGGCCCCGCACCCACCCACCGGGCGGCGAAAAGGCCTGTGCCTCCTATGAGTGCCCGGACCGGGAGGTGGGAAGGGGAAGGAAGCCCCCCGACAGGCCTGCTGCGAGCTCAGGGGAAGGCCGGGAGCCCGAATTACCCTCCCGCAGGTCGTGAGGGCCGAGAAAGGCCATACTCCACCCCCCAGGGCCCCGCACCGACCTCAAAACGCTGACCACGCCGATCCTGGTGCCTCCGGGACCAATAGGCCTGATTGCAAGAGCAGCCAAAACCTCAGGCGCTAGACTGGCCTGATCGGGGTTGGCCTCCTATAGGGGCAAATGCCTGGAAGGTTCGGCCAGCTTGCTGGGAGTCGGGGGTGGCAATGGTCATACCCTCAGCTAACTCCTGAAAAACTTTGTGAACTCCTGAAAACTTTGTGAACAGAAGTGTTATCAAAGGCTCAGGTCCCCAAAATGGATCCCTGTGCCCCAAGAGTGCCAAGGCATGAAGTCTGTGGTGATATTTTCCCTAGAAACCCAGTTTCAGATGACCTTTAGTCTGAACTCACCAAGCACATAAATACACATTAGGGCAAATTTCATCATCTCTCTGGATAGGAGACACAATCCCTTCATAATAGTTTTGTGTATTTAACCATGGATCGAGACCTAAAGGTCATGGAAGTTATTGGAAAGACCATATTGATGGAAACCTATTCAGCTCATGCCAATACCCTTTCCACCCACTGTCTAGCCAGTCAAGCCCCATTGTCTTACTGCAGACTGATAGGAATGGAGCCATCAGCATGCATTAAGTCCATCCCTATCCACCCCCCCCCCACACACACACCCACCCACTGGAAGCAGACCAAGAAACAGTCAAAAGATGGAACAATAACAGTTTATTAAAATTCCTGCCAAGCCTGGAAATCAATCAATGATAGAAGCAGATGACATGTCTCATCCAACCAGTGCACAGATTCTAGCCGGTTCTAACATCTTTCATTTTTAACTGCTGTCAAACTCCAATAAATGCTTCTGTATGTTTTCATTGACTCATGTTGGTTTGGAGAGCTCAGATTCTGCTGGCATCAACATTGGCTGAAGTGAATAAAGCCTCCATTCCTTTGCTTTCAAACCATCTATGTCTCATTAGATTTTTGGAGCTAGATACGCCAGGACCTAAACCCACATTTTTGTAGAAAAATGAAATCACTCAACAAATTCAAAGAATCTCTTTAAGAATTTAATCAGACCAGCACAATCTATGATACACCCAAATGAACTATTGGTCATAAGCACTCATTTACCCGGGGAAAGGAATCATTATGTTTGAAACTAATGAAGTTACTGCCAACGAATAGGCTCACCTTGTAAGAGTGTAAGAGGTCACTTGTGATGTTTTTGATTATAATATCTAGCAGGTGTGTTCTTAATACCAAGGTTATTTTTGAGGAGACTAATTCTGTGTTCCTCAACAAAAGTATGCAGCACTGAATAAGCCTTGAGGAGTTTGCAAATTCTCTGAGAAAGAAAGAAAGAAAGAAAGACGAGACAGTCTAGGCAGCAATCAGCCTGGGGAATGGAAAAATGTAGCCAGCTGGGAAGAGCACTGGGTAGCTGAGAAGTCTTCATCTACTTGACAGACAAAAGAAGATGAAAGGAGTTATGTTAAAAGAAGAGAGACACAGATCCAGAAACAAAAGCAAAACTCTTGATCAGTGTTCGTAGGTCATTCCTGCCCCACATTTGACTCACTAATCAAATGCAGCCCATTAGGAGTTCTGCCAGAAGTTTAATAAATCTCCTGCATTTGACTCACTGACTAAAATGACTGGATTTTTATGGTGGGGAGGGTTAGATCTAACTCTTCTCCTCTCCAACATGATTTGTGGGATTTATTGGCTTATCAGATCTTGTTGGATGAGCCTAATTTGGCAGCATACACAGGTTCCTCTTCACTTTCACCATGGCACCCATTGATTCCCATCTCATGACATACATCTACTTCCAGCGGGGCTCTACAGCAAAAATGAAGAAGAACCAGCATATGCCACCACAGTAACACAGAACGCTTCCCACATTTCATTGGCAACAACGGAGAAAGCCAGGTGGTGGATGCTTCCCTCCATGGGATGGGGTAAAAGGGAAGCCAGGCAATGTGGAATATAAGGCAACAGGTTCCCCACACCTCCATTGGGCCCCAATGGATTTGTCATGGTGCTTAGTAGTTTACAATTTCTATAGATTTGTAGCAATCACGCACACAGAGAGAGTCAGAGAGTAGACAGAAGGAGGAATACATACATACCACTTTTATAGACCGAGTTGAATGTGGTTTTAATGGCAATGTGGATTTTATGTATCTCTGTTTTTATGTATTTTAATATGCTGTTTTAAGATGTTTTAAATTTGTATGGCATTGAATTTTGCTGTAAGCCAGTCTGAGTCCCTCCATGGAGGTGAGAAGGTCAGGGTACAAAAAATATAAATAAATAAATTTAAATAAATAAATACACATATTCATTTTGGTAGATTAAACAGTACACATGCTGCTGTTCAAGGCCAAAAGAAAGTTACTAGAGGATATGTCTAGCACAGCATATCTCTAGCCCGATCTCTGAGTTTGCATATATTTGGCTGGGCGTGTTGCTCCTAGAATAGAAAAGTGCTGAGTACGAGATAATATAGATAGTTCCATTGTACCTCTAGAAAAAAAGAAAAGAAAACCTAATTTTTTTAAACATGGTGGCTCCTCCCTTCCCAGAAATCACAATAACAAAAAGATCATTTCAGAGATGGGATGGCATTACAAGCTACCAATGCTGTCCTTGCAGAATTTCCATATGCCACAATATCCTTAAGCTATTTATTTCCCAGTAGACAGGAGTTCTGAATAATATTGTACAGTATGAGGTTTAAGTGAAATTTAAGCAGCCTAACTATCGATGGGAATGATCTAATGTAGCTAAGGATATATGTATGTGTGTGTCTTCAAGTCACCTTTCAATTTATAGTAAACCCATAAACTCAAGGTTGTTTTCGTTAGTGCCCTCCTCATAACTATAGTAGCCCATAGCAACTGGTGCGTTGGCAATCTCCCATCCCAATACAAACCTGCTTAGCTTCCAAGATTAGATAGGATCTGGTACCCTTAAGGTACTTAGACCCCTGTTGGAGTATGCATGACTGGTTTTGAAGTATGCCTTTTTAGTTACTTGTATAATTACAGGAAAGGGACGTCACTAATGAGGGGCAAAAATTGCACAGCTCTAATGCTAACTTTTGTTTCTTCTGCTGCTTCCCTGTGGTGCATTATGTCTTTTGAAGCAATGGTGGAAAGATAGTATGCTTTCAATCACAGACCAGCAGATTTCTGTAGCATTCAGAGTTTTAAGTTAAAAGTATCACCTTTAGTTCATTTTAAGAACTGAGAAAATGAATACAGTTACTTTGTTAAAAATGGACAGATAATAGTAGCTTTTGTGGGTGGTCTATATTGTTATCTATCTCTTTGCTGCTATCTAGCTCTATTTCTAGCTTTTGTCTGCTATTTCCTTTTAAATTTTGCATGTGTGTGTATGAAACAAAACTATAAACATGTATATATACATAGACCAGTGCAATATTACCTAACATTTAGACAATAGTTATTGACTTTGGTCTTCCCTCCTCCCACCCCTTCGTTACAGACTTCCCATCTTCATGTCTGTAATGATCTTTCTCTTTTCTCCAAACTAGGGAATTGCTGCATTCATAACTTGATTTTTGACCTCTATGAAGGAAAATATCTTTCTTCCAAAAGTTGCCTGCTGTCTTTAGTCCCAACCTTATGACTCCATGTTGCTGAAAGGAGGAAATAAAGTCATGCACAGCAGACTCCATGTCGTCAGAAAGCTCAAGCTGGGAAGAGAATTGATCTTTCACAGTAGGGAGTGCATCAACAGAGCAGGGACAAGAGATGGTGTCCTCTGATTTTTGTACCAGGAAGAAGCAAGAGTGAAGAAACAGAGGAGAAAGAAGATGATTTCTGTGAGCTCAAGGGGGAAAAGAAGAATCCTTCTCGGCTCAGTTCCTATTGCATTTATATGGCATCTTCCTGCAAATGTACTCAAAGTGGTTTACAATTTAAAATGCAAAACACAAGATAAAAAGACTCTTCAATTTGTAAAAGCCAGCTCTTGATTTCTCACACCATTGGTTGTGTTGATTAGAGTAGATGAAAATTGTACTCCACTAACATCTTGTTATTGGATTTTATCACACAAGATAGGCAAATTGCAGTTACAGCAAAACAACAACATTTTAGCTGTGGCTCTTTTTCTGCTGCTCTTCCAATGTACCCCACTTGAGTCATGAAGAGATGTGGGTAACAAATAAAATGATGACGACGATGATCATTATTATTATTCAATGGGTTGTGTGAATGTTAATTATTTATATAGTGAACAAAAGATTTCAATGCAGAGAATATCTTGATAAAGTGGAGAAAACCCCATATAAGTAGAAAACAATTAGGTGACATTGCTCATCCCATAATAGGTTTCTTTGGCAATATTTTTCAATCTTTCTCCTTCCTTATTGGTATTAGTTGTGACCCATTTACTTCTAGAAATACAAAGAGTGGATTGAAAGCTAGGGTAGCATTTCTGAACTAGAAAATACCATATTTCATCAAATCACACCTTTTTTCAGGTTTAAGGAGCTCCAAAAATGAGATGTGCCTTAAATTCTTATTTCAAGTTGGTTGTTGGTTGCCAATGAAAGTTGTCATAACCAAAAAAATATTTTCACAAATATTTTTTCCCCACTGAAGTGTCTAGAAGCTCAAGATCATAATCTTCTAGCTGTATTACCAACGCTCAGCTGAGACTTGTAAAATTTTGTTTCTGTGGCAGCTGTATAAAGTGTTGCACTTTAATACATCTTCCCTTATTTGTTCATTTTCTTTAAAATGGATGCAAACATTAGGGTAGGCAAGCCTCTCCCCCACTGCAAGGGGGCGCCAATGGTTGTAGCACACAATAAAAAGAGACTGCCCCAAAACAGGGCAGGTCTCGGGTCTCATACCTCCAAGGCAGGGGTGCTCAGAATGGTGATCTCGATCACCAGGGTGATCTTCGGGCCTCTTCCTGGTGATCTTCAGACCCCTGACCAGGTTTTTTGCTGTTGGTCCTCTTCACGCGCCCCTGCACGCTGCAAAGAAGTTCTCTGTCGTTGCTCCAGAGTCCAAGAGGCAGAATGGGCCCCCTCTTTTGGATTCCTCCTCCTCCCTCCGTCCTTCTCCAGCCACTCAGAGTCGTAGGAGACCAAAGGGGGCGGGCCTGGATGACACAATGCATGGCTGGCCCCGCGCGCATGCACAGAAGCGCCCATTCTGCCCCCTCGGACTTCTTGTGAGCTCTTGGAGGCAGCATGCATGCTGGCGGCGTGGAAATAGGAGCAACGATGGAGGAGAAGTAGGACGCTTTGGGGTCATTTCCTTACCGCATCTCAAAGGTCGGTCTTTTTACTTTGGGGTGGGTGCTTGATTGTTCTGTGGCATGTCTCTTTGTTTATTTTTAATGTTTAAATGGCATTTTAGCTCCAAAGCCTCTCTGCTTGCTTTGTTCCTTGAGAAATATAAGTTGGGGAATATGGAAATCTGGGAGAAATGGGGTGGTTGGATGTATTTTTGCATGCTCCTTTGTTTACCTTGCTGAGTATTAAATGGCCTTGCAGTTCAAAAGCCTCTCTTCTTACTTTCTGACTTTCTGTGGTAATATGGCAGTGTGGGAGAAATGGGGTGGTTGGATGTATTTTTATGCTCTGTTTTATATTGTTGTTATTAAATTGAAATGTTGATGTTTTACAACTTCATTTTATGTAAACTGCCCCGAGCCTGCTGGAAGGAGTGGTACATAGAAATAAATAATAAATCTAAATGAATAAGTAAGAAAATAGTTATACGTTTTACATTTCTGGGTAGGTGATCTTTGGGACTTGGTTTTTTAATCAGTAGCTCCCATGCCGAAAAAGTGTGAGCACCCCTGCTCCAAGGTGTCTCCGTGTCTTTTTACATCTGAACTCAACAAGAAATCTCACAAGATCTCACAACAATTGAAGTTTTCTCCCAAACTTTTCTTTTTAAGCTACTGCAGCTCTCTTTAATATGGCTGTTTATTGACTTGTGGAGAGTGGTGGAGGTGATGGAGTCATGTCCTTGTCCAGATTAATAATTAAGCTTGAAAATATTGTTTATTGTTATAAAAAAAAACCCTAATAGCACCATCTCACATAATAGGCAGTGCCATATTGTTATTCTTAATTAATTGCTTTTGGGAGGTTATTTTGTGTGTGTGTCTATGGATATGCAAGTTGCATGTCAACTTACAGTGACCCTGTGATTTTTTAATTTTAAAAAAATGTATTACTAATAACATAATCAAAAATAACTATCAACATGTTGAGAGTGCTACATGACAATTTACTCTTATATGTCTCGATAAATCATTTAATTGATATGTTTTAAAAGCCATGAGACACATATTACTTTTCAAAATGTCAATGTTATGTTCTACTCTGGACTCTTTTCACGGAACTAGAGATAGTCTGAAGAAGGCCTGCCTGTAAAGCCGTGCCAGTAAGTTGTAAACATATACATAAAATGCTTGCCTGCCTCTAATTTCAAATTGATATCTATAATCCATAATATCTAGTGTTATGCCTTATGTAAAAAGTGATTGCAACTTGTATCTGAAAATGCTTCAATGTTTCTGCAGCTTGCTATTTAAACAGCTTCTTGCCCTTCTGAATAGTTTTACACTTTAGTTTCTGCTTGCAACCATAAAGATATACTTCCTGTTTATCTCTCTGTAGACATTGAGTAAATCAAGCATCCAGACAACTGTCTTTATAGCCTTCAATTAAACCATTGAGTTATCAACATCCTTCAATCTTGGTCTATGTAATAAATGTTTCTCTCACTTAAGAACTACTTATTGCTGACTAGCCCAAGTACAGCTAATCTCTATAACCAAGATAGTTGATTTATTATCTTTGCATGAATAAATCTCTATTGTGTAATTGCTCATCAATAGTGAGGTATCTAAAATCACAAAGCAAGCATTAAAGGACAGCAGCTTAAATGCTTTTCAACCACAAAGGGCAATTAAGTAATGATGCTTGTTGCCAAAAAATTAAATAAGATATTGCCTGACTTTACATTAAAAAGTGCCCAAAGCACTTGATACAAATGAGTGCCCATTTCTTTTCTTAAACATAGTAACTCAGCATTGGCGTACACACTTTGCATACAAAACGTCTCAAATTCATGTGAATACTAGCTTCTGCCAGTTGGTGCAGAGTTTATTCATCTTGGATCAATGCTCATTTTCTGACGTCTCCATAAAAGCCTTTCAATACATTGCTTTACGGATCATTTGAGTAAATCAATGTTTAAATTATTGTGTGAATCCCAGAGATGGACCCCAAAGGTTCATGTGATATGTGGATTTTGAGGTGGAATTTCAAGAGGTGCAGAAACAGGACTATATGTCTGTGGAGACAGTTTCAAGCATAAGAAGTAGTATGTTAGTAGTGGCCACCATCAGGACATGTTCAAGTAGTTAATGGTAGTCAAGTGTAAAACTTTCCACTATTGAAATAATTCCTGTAGGAGAAGATATAAATAAGAAATGATTACTGAAGAAAATATATGCTTCATTTATATCACCTCAATGCCACTTCAGTTGCCATGGTTATAACCTTCAGAATCTTGTGATCCATATTTCGATGAAATACATATAATTATCTGTCAGAGAGCTCTACAGTACTTTCTGAATGTGATGAAATCATCAGTTACCTTGGGCAAGTCACTCCCCTAATCTCAAAGAAAAGCAATGGCAAACATCTGAAAATAATCCCAAGAAAACCATAGGATATGGTCACTACTGAATCCATGCTTAGTCATGAAGGCCCAAAGGATTACGCCCAGCATGTTACATGCAGTCAGCCTAAAATGAATATCAATCTCCTCTGAATAAATTCTGCCAAGAAAACCCTATTAAAAGGGCCATCACAGGTGAGATATGACTTAGGTACCTGACAACAATAATTTACTTGCTGCTTTCAGGACTCATACTACCACAAGAAAAAATGAGCCCACTGTTTCAAAAAGCAGATAAATTGGGAAGGGGAAAAAAATAAGGATTGCCACGATGTGTTGTAAAAAGGTACTGTGTTCCTCATGGTTTTCTTTATATCTTGTAAATTCCCCTCAGCTATGAGCTTGATTTTCTGCACGTGGAATGCTGGTGGTGACAGGGAATACTAAATTCTTGTCTTTGCTTCATACAGCAAAATTAATTGGCCTGGCCTGGTTGTGTCTGTTATTGAACATGTGTAACCTGTTTTGTGTAAAACTATAGATACTGCTCTGGTAAAGGTTTCATTGACTAAATAAATATAATATTTAAAGTCACCGTGCATATTTTTGTTGTTTTTATTTTCAGATTTTGAACTTTCTTCTTGTTGTTGTCTTTATTGCTTACAACTGGTTTTCCTCTTGATATTGCGCATCTAAAAGTCATGAAAGTGAAAATCACTTTGCGTTGGGATCTGACTGTTCTTTCTCAGTTGACAGCTGACATTAATACCAACAGCATATCTGGACATCGCAGCTCTGAAGATGAAAGGATATTAAAAGTTACTGCCAGAGGCCCTTTACGTTTCTAGACTGTGTAGAAAGTATTTTGAATTTAAGAAAACCTTCTTTCTGAACATTTCAATTGGGTGTTATTGTCCCTGCAATAGAAATAATTAGTCTAAATGATTGCCTTTTGTACTTTCATGATACTTCATAATAGATGCTTCTCTCAAGAGGCTGCATTAAAAATCTGGTAGAGATCAAACCATGAAGCTAGACAACAAAACATTTTTTCAATAGGTAACTTCCAATGATTCCAGTGGAACAAAGTCAGTGCACTTCAGTTTAGTATAGTTCTAGATTTGGCTATCAATCCCCTGCAAATATCCAGTCAGAATCCCTTCTTTGGCAAGAGGCTAAATTAAATTCTCAAGTAGACACAATCTTCTTAGTGCAGCTCACATGATGACATCTGAGTGGAGTGGGTTTTATAAAACTGATCTTTTTGAGCTGCTTTAAAGAATATTGCTACTTTTATTATCAACTTCACCACCACCACCACCACCAACTCTTTATCGATCTTGTTTTCTCAAAGTGGCTTATATCCAGAAATTAAATGAATAAATGAATGAAGTTTTCAACAATTATTACAATAACAAAAGCCACACATAAGACTTAACACAAAAGCTATGTAGAGTAGGAAAGATATTGAAAAATGATGTAAAATGAATGCTGCCCCAACCATTATTGGTAGGAGGCTTAACAACTTTAGTGCTTAAGTCAGAGAACCAAGACTTCTGGCTAGATTTCTAGAGGTGAGGGGGTTTACATAGGCAAAGATGGTTCTTGACAGCTTATGTGCACTGAAGGGCTTTGTGAAGAATTTGCATAATTGTCAGCTTTGGTTGTTGTTTGTTTGTTTCTTTCTTTATGGTATTTCTATGCCACTTTTCTTGCCCGAAGGCAAATTAAGGTGGCTTACAGGTTGGCAGATATTTTATTTATTTATTTATGAGATTTATATGCCGCCCTTCTCACCCCAAAGGGGACTCAGAGCAGCTTTCAAGATATATATACACACACACACACACACACACACACCTACAATATAAGCCATCCACTGAGGAATTTGATTAATATTATTGCCCAGAAAAGTAAAAAAAGGTTCGCATTTATCAAATTAGATGTATATAAAGCATTCGATACAGTTAACCACCATTTTTTATTCAACAGAATGAAGAATTTTGGAATAGGCAAAGAATTTATTGATGTCATAAAGGAAATATACAAAAAGGGGAAGGCAAAAGTGAAAGTAAATGGGGGATACACTAGAGAAATAGTTATAGAAAGAGGGGTTAAGCAGGGATGCCCACTATCCCCAATGCTATTTACACTAGCTATAGAGTATTTAGCGGATAGAATAAGAAATAATGGTAGAATAATGGAATATAGAATAGGAAATGAAGTTGTAAAAGTAAATTTGTTTGCTGATGATTTATTGATAATAACAGAAAACCCAATAGAATCACTAAAAGAATTGGAAATAATATTAGAAGACTTCCACAATTTTTCAGGACTAAAGATTAACATCATAAAATCAGAATTGTTAGGATTCAATTTGGGGAAAGGATTATTAGAAGATATCCAGAGAAGGGAAGATATTAAAATAGCAAAAAGAAAATAAAATACTTGGGTATTTTTTTCTAACTAATAGGTCAGAGAGGCTGTGGGACTTCAATTATAAGAAAATATGGGGGAAAATACAAGAACAAATGAAAAACTGGAAGGAAAAAAATATATCAAAGAGAATTAGGGCAATTAAAATGTATATACTTCCTAAAATATTGTATTTGTTTCAAACACTGCCATTAGATATTTCACAACAAACATTTCAAAAATGGGATCGAGAAATTAGAAAGTGGATATTTGGGGGGAAGAGACCAAGAATAAGTAATAAGGAATTATATATGCCAAACAAAGAAATAGGATGGGGGATACCAAAATTAGAAGAATATTATGAAGCTTTTCAATTGAAGACAATTTTAGAACTAGAAGAAGAAAATCAAGTAAAATGGATAAGAATAGAAAATGAAGTAAACAAAGGTCAAGGTGAATATGGAATTTTTACACAAAAATTGAAAGAGGTGATAGGGAAAACAATAGGTCCAAGGAAAATAGCTTTAAAAATATGGGAGAAATGGAAAAAGAAATGGATGCCATTTTTCTCAAAGGAAGCTCCGATAGGGAGTCTGAGAAACAAAGAGGATAAGAGCGTCATAAAGAAACTAGAACAGTGGGGATATTGTAAAATAAAAGACTTATATAACGAAAAGAATGTACTAATGGAATGGAGTCAGTTGAAAAACTTAGGAGGAGAAAGATTTTGGCTAACATTGAGAGGCATTTGGGAACAAATAAAAAAGGAAGATAGCAATTCGGGTGAAAATATAATAGATAGGATATTAAAAGAAAGATCCAGTGGAAGGCAAAAAGGGTTAGGCAAAATATATGGAAGAATGCTGGAAGATAAGGAATTTATGTATAAAAGGATGGAAAATAGGTGGGAAAAGGAAGGAGGCCTAGGGAAAGAAAGAATAGATAGGATAAAGAATGGGCTAAATAAAATAAAAATAGAAAAATATAGGGAACTAGAGCAGAAAGTAATAACAAAATGGTACAGGACACCAATCCAATTGGCACATATGATCCAGGGTCTAAACCCGAAATGTTGGCACTGTGGGAGTAGAGAAGCCTGGTACTCACATCTCTGGTGGGAGTGTAAGGAGATACAAAGGTTCTGGAATCAAATTTTTAAGAAGATTGAACTATACACAAAAATAAAAAAATATTTAAATATGGATATTCTCTTAAAAGGGATATGCGGGGATAGTAAAATCAAAGCGCAAGAACAAAAATTAGTTATGATGATGTTTAGAGCAGCACATGCTGTGATTGCCTGGGGGTGGAAAGAAAGAAAGAAATGGACCCTTGAAAAATGGTATGAATATGTGTGGGAACAAGTTCAGTTGGAAATTATGGACATTATAAGAAATGAAAATCCATGGACAGAAAAGCAGAAGAAAATCAAAGAAATATGGTCACCCTTCAAAAACTGGATACAGGAAGCTAAACCAGAAGATGAACATTGGGGAAAAAACTGGACAGAATGCAACGATGGCTCAAATAAATGAAGGACTAACTTGTCAACGGGGGAGGGGGGAGAGTCAAGGGGGAAGAAAAATGTATTGTAACTAAAGCAATGTAAAGTAAGTGTAAATGTATTATAACAACACAATAAAAAGAAAAAAAAGAATATAATAAAAAAAATAAAAAAAATAAAAAAAAATTTTTTTTAATGAGATTTATATGCCGCCCTTCTCACCCCAAAGGGGACTCAGAGCAGATATTATATGTCTTTCAAGATATATATATATATATATATATATATATATATATATATATATATATACACACACCGACAATATATTATATTATTAACATAGCACAATATCAGTATTATATATTACTATATTGTACTATACCATTGTAGTGTAATATTATTAGTAATATTACATATAATATAAAATATATAATTATAACATCATATTATATTGTATTACATTACAATATTATAAATATTATATGTATATATACAATATATTATAATATTAGCATAACACAGGAGGCAAGATGAAACTGTCTTCCTGGGCCCCAATCTCTTCATATGTATTTCCTTGATCTTCATTTGGCATACAAAGACATGTAGTCAATCTTGAATGCCTTGTTCATGTAGCTGAGCAGCACCACTGGAGTGGACACAATTAAAAACATTTAACACACATTATATAATCCACACTTCCTAGAATAAGAACAATCTGAATACATGTAGCTGAAAATAAAAATAGAAATGACTTTATTTCTATCTGCTGTGAATTATATATGGAGCTTTTATGGTGTGGATTATTGCATTTCACCTTACCTGAATCACAGGGAGCTCCACAGAGTCCCTAGGGAAGCTCACATGATTCAGAGGTTTCAATTCCCTCAACCTTGTTTTAATTGGAAGGCATTTCCTTTGAACAGTATGCATGGAAAATGTGCTGCTGTATTTAAAAAATAGTCAGGTTGGATCTTTTGAAATAATGAAAATGGTATGGGCGCAATCAGAACACCTTACAAATAAAATGAATTACTGAATAGACACAGTACTGTAATATATAGATGGGACTGTTCCTAGTTAATTGTAGTTATTTTACTGAAGTGATCCGTAAAAGCAATATTGGCTCATAAAACACTAGCCTGTTGAATAAAAATGAAAAAAATTGTTCTAATAAAAGGGGAAACAGACAAAGCCCTGCTCTGACTGAATTCCACCTACTTCACTCGCAAGGGCTTCAACCACCATCTACTCCATGGAAAGTATTTCAGGATGTAAGTGTTGCAAGAAAGGCAAAGAATATCCCTGGATGGAGTTTGCCCACCTTCCCTCCCTCCATTTTTTTTCATTCCATTTATCCTTACCTCAGATCCCTTCTACACTGCTATACAAAATCTAGATTATCTGCTTTGAACTGGATTATATGACAATGTAGACTCATATAACCCAGTTCAAATCAGATAATGTGGATTATCTGCTTTGATAATCTAGATTATATGGCAATGTAGGAGCCCTAGTTTTCCTTTGAAAAAGAAACTGTAGCTTTTCAAAGCACAAATGTAAACATTCCCCAAATAGAGAGGACTAAAATAATGATACATGTAAAAATAAAATACAGGTTGACATTCTGTTCAGTACTTACTTAGGCGATCCCTCATTGTCCGAATAGGATAGTCTTCCAAGATCAGTGTGCTTGTGGGTCCGTAGGGGACCATGGAGCCCTATTCTTGATCTACATCTTCTCCTACAGTGAGGGCATTGGTTTCCAGGTGGAAGGCGGTCCTGGTCGGGGTTGGCTTGACATGCCTTCCTCTTGGCACGTTTCTCTCTTTCACCCTCCATTCGTGCCTCTTCAAATTCTGCAGCACTGCTGGTCATAGCTGACCTCCAGCTGGAGCGCTCAAGGGCCAGGGCTTCCCAGTTCTCAGTGTCTATGCCAGAGTTTTTAAGGTTGGGATTGAGCCCATCTTTAAATCTCTTTTTCTGCCCACCAACATTCTGTTTTTCTTTCTTGAGTTCGAAGTAGAGCAACTGCTTTGGGCGGGCATCCAGACAACGTAGCTGGTCTAGTGGAGTTGATGGCGGAGGAACATCACTTCAATGCTGGTGATCTTTGCTTCTTCCAGCATACTGACATTTGTCTGCTTGTCTTCTCAAGACATTTGCAGGATTTTCCAGAGGCAACACTGATGAAATTGTTCCAGGAGTTGCATGTGACTGTCTATAGACAGTCCACATCTAGCAGGGTTGGGAGAACAATAGCTTTATAAACAATCACCTACAGACATCTCGGTCCTCAAACTCTGCTTTATTCAGAAAAAAGCTGCACTCGCAGAACTCAGGTGGTATTGTATTTCAGTGTCAATGTTGACTTTTGTGGAGAGGTGGCTGCCAAGGTAGTGGAAATAGTCAACATTTTCTAATGTTACACCATTAAGCTATATTTCTGGCATTGGAGAGGGATTTGCTGGTGACTGCTGGAAGAGCACTTTAGTTTTCTCAATGTTCTGTGAGAGGCCGAGCTTATCATATGCTTCTGTGAAGGTGTTTAGAGTGGCTTGTAGGTCTTCTTCTGAATGCACACAGATGATGTTGTCATCAGCATACAGGAGTATAACAGATGTTGCTGTAACCTTGGTTTTGGCTTTCAGTCTGCTGAGGTTAAATAGCTTGCCATCTGTCCGATAGATGATTTCCACTCTGGTGGGAAGCTTTCCATCAACAAGGTACAGTATCATAGCGATGAAGATGGAAAATAAAGTTGGGGCAATAACACATCCCTGTTTGACACCTGATTCCAGCTTAAATGGGTCACTTTGGGAGCCTTTGCTGTTCAAGACTGTTGCCATCATGTCATCATGGAGGAGCTGCAGGATGTAAGACTTTCTTGTTCAAACAAAAAAGTCACCGGCTCATGAAATCTGACATAGGTTCAGCGTTAATTCGCGATTACTGTAGATGCTTTGCTTCGGGATAGTTGTATTTTATGCTTTCTTGCTTTATGTTTTATGCTGTCGTATGATGTATTAAACTGTTACTGTAATATTGTATGTGTACCATGTAAACCGCCCTGAGCCTTCCGGAAGGAGCGGTATATAAGAGTGAATAATAAATAAATAAATAAATAAATAAATAAATAAAATAAATGTTCACAAATTTGTTAGGGCACCCGATTTTTTGGAGGATGTTCCAGACAGCACTGTGATTCACTGTGTCGAATGCCTTTGCAAGGTCAATGAATGCCATGTATAGAGGTTGATTTTGTTTCCTGCATTCTTTTTGGAGTTGTCATGCAGCGAAGATCATGTCCACTGTTCCTCTGGAAGGGTGAAAGCCGTTCTGAGATTCTGGGAGGGTGTCTTCTGAGAGGGGTAGAAGGTGATTTACAAGGATTCTTGCGGGGATTTTCCCAGCAAAGGTTAGAAGGGAGATATGTTGATAGTTTCCGCAGTCTGTTCTCCCCCCCCCTTTTTTTTTTGTGAAGAGGGTGATGATGGTGGCATCCTTGAAATCTGCTGGGATTTTCTCAGTCACTCACACTTTTTCTATGAGCTGGTGGAGTTGTTGTGTCAGCTCAGGTTCTCCCTCTTTAAAGATTTCAGCAGGGATCTCATCAGGTCCGCTGGCTTTGTTTTGTTTTTGTTTTTTGTTGGCTGATGGCATTGCTGAGTTTTTCCAAACTAGGCAGTGCTGCAAGCTCATCTCTGGTTTGTTGTTGCAGGATTTGCGAGAGAACCTATTCGGCCACATTGCAGCTGTGATTCAAGAGGCTTTGGTAGTGTTCTTTCTAATGTAGTGTAATTAATTTTTGGTCCTTCAGAAGTTTGGTTCCACCTGATGAGCGTAGAGGCTGTATGCCATGGCTTCTTGGTCCATTGATAACCTTTGTGGCTTTGAAAAATCCCTGAGCATCATAGGTATCTGCCAGGTGTTGGGTTTCTTTAGCTTTCTTTTTCCACCAGATGTTCTTGAGTTCTCTTGTCCTTCTTTGGACCTCAGCTTTTGCACTGGTGTAGATCTTTTTCTTAGCAGCATAGTTGACATCTGTCTGCCATGTTTGGAAGGCTTTCCTTTTCTTGTTTGTTGGATCTCGTTGTTATTTTTGTCAAACAAATCTTGATGTTTCTTAGTTTGATATCCAATAATTTCTTCACAGGCTGTGATGATAGAGGTTTTCAGTTTGTTCCAATGTTCCTCAACATTGTCACAAAACACTAGGACTAGAGGGCACTCCCTGAAGCTCCAAGGTAGGAAAATTAGGACTAATAAAGGGAAATATTTCTTCACCCAGATGGTCATTGGATTATGGAATTTACTTCCAGAAGAGGTTGTGACAGCTGTCAGCCTGAACAACTTCAAGGCAGGATTAGACAGATTCATGGATACCAAGTGTATCGGTAGTTACTGAAAAGGACATTCAAGTACCACCTCGGAGTTGGTTGAGGTAGGCAGGATTTCCCTGGGTACTGGTTGTGGGGGGTCGGGAGCAGGTCAGGGTTTTGCCCTCCCTTCTGCTCGAGATCCCCGTGTACAACTGGTGGGCCACTGTGTGATACAGAATGCTGGACTAGATGGGCTGAGGTCCGATTCAGCATGGCTCTTCTTATGTTCTTATGTTCTTAACATTTTTGGGATGTTCTATGGGTATATGGTCCTTGAGCGCTGTTTGAAGAAGGGCTTGTTTGGAGGGTTCCTGAAGGGCTTGAGAGTTCATTTTGTGCCCTATATTTTTTCTTGGAGTCTGTGGAAAATCTTAGTAGTCATTGTGGATCGGATTAGCCTGTGGTCTGTCCAGCAGTTGTCAGCCCCTGTCATGGCTTGTGTGAGAAGCATGTAATGCCGGTCTCTGGCACTTGTGATTACATAGTCTAAGAGGTGCCAGTGCTTTGACCAGGGGTGCTTCCATGATGTCTTGAACTTGTTTTTCTGGCAGAAGAGTGTGTTGGTGATGACAAGGTTGTGTTCAGTATTTACAAATGAATAAGGTAGACTTAGGAACAGATAACCTTTAAAGTCTTGCTCCAGTACAATGATTGAAAATGCTTCTAAAAACTACTCACGTAAGCCAGACACTTTTGGCAATGTAGTGCTATGAAATGAGGTGATGAGAAGAAGCTTCCAGCCTTCTCCCAGCAGCAAGGCACTTTGTGACAGTGCCTTTAACAGTCTCTGGCTGGATCTACACTGCCCTATATCCAGGATAGTTTTTTAACCTTTTCTGCATTTGAAACTAAGTTGACTAAATGAGCGTGGGATAGATTAGGGAAGAAAGGGATTTATTTGTTGCCTCCCGAGTCCTTATGGGGAGAAAGGTGGGGTAGTATTAATATTAATTTCAACTTCAACTTCATTGCAGTTTTTCTGGCTCGTGTGTGTTGTACTCCTGCATTAGCAGCCTACCCTCCTACCCTTTCAAATATTTAAAAATTACAAACAAAACCCAAAACGTTTTCTTACTTGTTAGCTTTGATGAGGCACACATGGAAGGTGAAGAGGAGATATGTGTCAGCAGGAAGGCTCATAAAACAAATATTTCCATCTCGTAATGTATGTTATCATTGTGAAAGATCATGCAGATGTGGAATACATCTCTACAGTCACTTACGGACCCAACACCAAAACTTTACCCTTGGAAGGCAATTACACTTGGCCATGAGTGATCATTGATGATGATGATGATTGTGAACTTTTATGTTAGTTGCATCTTTGAAGGCAGCATATGCCAAACAATATTATGCCAAACAATAACCTTAGAGTAAATAAACTTCACTATGTGCACTTTTTCTTGAATTGGGACATATTACGTTTCCTTATGTTCAATAAGCCTCAACAGTTATAATGAACAATAGCAATCAGAATATAAAGGTATTTCACCAGTGTGAACTTTCATAAATATTGTCTGGAATTCTAAACCTTCTTTCATAAATGTAATAGAGCCAGAGATTTCTGGGCATCCCTTTTCCATGGCAGCTCATATACCCTGTATTTTCCGGTGATCTGCTCCTGGCCATTGAGAGACCCTTCAAGGTGGTGTAAATTATTGCTGTAACAGTTGCTGAAGAAAATACGTAACTCTGCTTTTTTTTTTACAACTTAGCATTCAGTACAGTAAGTACAAGGCAGACATATTCCATTCACAGAAGGAGGTTTTTTTAATTTGTGCAAGGTTCCCTACTATTCATAAAACCAAACTTTAAGGTGCAGGCTATCAAAGGACATTTAGAGCTAAAGTCCAAGGCTTAGAAGCAATAAGACACATAGCTCCCCAGGACATATTGCATATTTGTTTATAAATCTGGACCACATATTTCATATCTGTACTGTAGCATAGTTTATTTGTTCTCTGTAGTTTTCATTCTGGTACGTCTCTTCCTTATTTTCCCCCACTGATTTCCTTTTACAAGCAGTATTCATTTTAGGTGAATACTGCTTGTATTCCTTTTCTGTCTATAAATATTCATGGTCTCTTCTCTGAGTTACATTTTATCTCTTGTGTTTTAAAACAGATGTTGATCTTCCTTATTTGGCATGTTCTTTTTTATGCCACTTCCACATTCCTCAATATCTCTTTTAGTACCTTTTTTCTGAAATTCTCTCTCTCTAGTTATGTTACTATGCGTACTCGAAAGTACTCAGTATATATATTTCCACTCACAGAGGCAGGAGTGCATTGTCTCAGGTTTCCAGATGGTGTGATAAGGTTGACTCAAGAGTGTTTTGTGGAGCAACAGATGTGAAAGCATAGATTCTACATATTTTAAAAGTTCAAACATCCATCTTTCCTCTTTGTTCGTCTCTAATTTGAGAATTCTTAAGATTAAATTGTCAACTTGTCCCAAGTATCAATTCTTATACAGTTCATAAAGGAACTATCACTATGTAAGAAATAAGATTATTAGAAAGTCAGGTAAATCACATACTTTCAAAACATAAAAGCATATAGCAAAGGCATTCAAAAGATAGAAAGCTAAAATGCATTCAAGAAAAGAAGAGCATGTTCAGTTTTCACCAAATGCTAACTGAATGGGCAGTGAGGATGAAGAATAGAATGGAACATCCTATAAAAAGCCATGACTGCTTGAATTTCAACCTGAATATGACCATATTATGTTAAAACATTCTGCTGCAGTTCCCCTCTCTTGGATTTCTCATTTGGAAACACCAACTTGATTCATTCCAGTGGATTATAAAGTTTACACATAGTACATAAATATTAATGGAGGCTTTAGTACCAATACTAAAATACATTCTTTTTACATGACTATTTCCATATCTTTGTTCATGTCTGTCTCCAAACCCCCATGTCAGAGAGCTTTCATGTTTTCTATAATTACTGTAGGTCATAATTAATGTTGAAATCTCAGGCTGATCAATTGTTAGTCCTAACTAGCAGATAGATGGAATCAATGGGTATGTGGTAGAGGTGTGGAAAAAACACCAAAATCCACTTTGTTTGTATTTTTTAAAATTGGGTACCCGCTTTTGTTTCTAAAGTGTTTTAAAAAATTTGTAAGGGGCCCTTTTCATATCTAATACAAAGTTCTGAACTTTTCATTAGTTTTTCATTTTGTCATTCACTCATTTATGCCAATGGGGACAATTATGAGGCTCCTTTAGTCCTCATTTAGGGCTATTGGGACGAAACTTGCTGCAATGGAAGCACATATTTACCACTGTAAGCCCCCCCCCCCCCCCAGGTTTCAGAACATATTGCTCATTTTTTGATTCTTGAAGTTTTTATGAACAACATTTTTAAATAATAAAAGAACTACAAGAGCTAGCCCCTTGAATTTTGCTATAATGACACAACAAAACTAAGGCATCACTCTGCCCAAGTTTCAGAAATATTCTCACATCTACTAATTTTTAAAAAATATTTAAATTTTCACCCGCTTTTTAAAAAGAAAAACTACAAGACATATCAACTTGGCTTTCTCTATAACATAAAACATAAAGCACATATTGCACTTTGCAGAATGAAATGATACTTTTAAAGCCTATAGAAATGAAAGCAAGGTACTTGGTAGTACTACAAATTTCCTCAGAACATGTGGAAGGAATGAAATAGGTTGGTTTGGTTGGTCAAAAGTACTAGAATAGAATTATTCTACTCACTTGGTTTGTTGTTTGTGTTAATATTGGGCCTGCAGCAACAGCAAGCAACAGCAGCACCCCCACCCCACCCCCGGCAACTTGGGATTTCCAGTGCACTTTGCAGAATTGAATTAAACCAATATAAAGGAAAACAAGAAGACTAGACTAATAGACTAGAATTAAAATAGAATTAAAACAGAATTAAAATAGATTAGAAAATAAAGAAAGTAGTTTGTAAAAAGAAATTAAAAGGCGGGAAAACATAAAACCTCCAAAATACATCTTAAATGACCCCCCCCCACACACACACAGAAAGAAAAATGTCAGTGATCCTAAAAAGATCCTAAGCTCAGTGGTGGCAATCATAAAATGAATCCTAAGCTACTAGGCAAACGAAGCTTGCATGGCACATGCAAAAGCATTCGAGAATGGACAAATTCATCTCCTAGCAGCACTGTCCTCAATCTCCCTCCCAGCTCTCCCAGTTTGAACAATGGTGTAAAATGCAATGTGGCTCCTGGATTTAAAAGAAATGCCAGCAGCACCTCCTCCCCTCTCTCTCAGACCTGATAGGTTGAGGGGAGCATGTGACTATTTTTTGGCTATGCTGCCCAGGAGAGTTTGCTTGTCCTGAAAAAGAAGTTGGCTCACTGCTACTTACAAAAAATAATGAACTTCTTACAGAAACTTAGTAAATAGGAGTTTAATGTGTTTGGGGATGGCAACACTGTCTTCATAAAGTGGGTAGTAAGTACAAATTTTCCAAATCACTTACAACTTACACTCCGCATCCAAATTTTGCACAGCCCTAATATGTGGCAACGCAATCCTTAATGCAAAATCCATTGATCTACTTGGGTCAACTAGGTAAAATTAGGTGATTGTATTCTATGTTCCAGAGTGATCCCTATGCAAAATTAATTGAACATATCACATGTTAATAACTGGATCACTTTCTGCTTCTACCCTTGCCTTTTATGTACTTGGTTGCTTTTGGAATGTTTTGAAGAGAAAGAAGATTATTTTTCAGGGTTATTTGCTCTTCCTGAAATTGGCATTATAAAAGAGATTTACAGTATCACAAAACCTCTTGTACAGATCAACTTTTCAGTAAATAACATTTTAAAGCCAATAGTTACACTTGATTTTCACTGAAAGAAATACTCTGATAACTATTTGAATGAATTAATGCTCCTGTTTCACTGAATGACATAGAAAGCAGATAATTCTTCTCTGCTCAAGATGGTTTAAGGAACATGTAATTACACAAGTGATGTTTTATATCTTCACTTGTCTTCACTCTTTCTCTTATTTACTTTACAGATTTGCATTATGTTTGCTAATGTGGAACTCAAATGGATGCTAGAAGATGTTAGGAAACAGATTCCTAAAGTACTATGGAAATCCTGTCTATTTTGCAGGCCACTGACACATGGAGACTGCCCTCATGTAGAAGAGCTGTGGGATGTAGACTTTCATTTTCCCAACAGCGCTGCTTCTGTTATTTTCTTTATTGTAACAAATAGCAAAATCAATGTGCATAATAGTTCACAGAAAGAAAGAAAAAACAGTGCATATGTTAGATGTATTTGCACATAAGCAGATGTGTTGGGAGTTATTTCTTTATGGACATTATCTCACGAGGGTTGGGGCACATTTAAGGACCTCATCAGACAGGCAGGGAGAAAGAGGGGGAACGAGGAGGAAACTGTACTTCTTTATTCCCTGTCTTCTGGGATGACCTCCCATCCCACATAGTTTCCTGTCCTTTCCCTGCTTCCTCTTTGTATTTGTCAAAGTAGAGTAGGGTATTACCTGATTCATTCAAAACCATTCTGGGATCTGTTTCTGTTCATTGGCAAAACAGAGCCACACAGAGTCCTGGCAGAAGTTGCCCTGCATCATGTGATAGACGTGCAGAAATGAGGAGAAGATGCTGTCTTTCCTGCATGTGATAAGGTCCTAAAAGTTTTTGTCACAAATAGTTGCAAAGCAGTTATATTCCAAGTTTATTTATTTAGTGCATTTGTATTCTGTCCTTCTCACCCCAGAGGGGGAACTAAGGGCAGCTTCACAACAAGCACTCATTCAGTGCCATTCACATTCATAAAATACATTTAAAACAATTCATCAAAACATTAAATTAATAATGTATTTTTTAAAAATCACACAGGTTTAAAATCCAAGTATGTGTCAGTCCATTGTCATTCATATCACTTGAACCTTACTCTTGATTGCTGCCTCTATCGTTCAATTCCTTGGTCCCATAACCAGGTTTTTAGTTTTTTTCTAAAGGACAAGAGGAAGGTAGCCAATCTGATGTCGCTGTGGAGTGAATTTTACAGGTGAGGGGCCACCACTAAAAAGGTCCTGTCTCTTGTCCCTAACTAGTTGAGTTTGTGATGGTGGTAGGATCAAGAGCAGGGCCTCTCCAGCTGATCTTGAACTACATGATAGTTCATAATGGGAGATACATTCAGACAGGTAATCTGGGCTGGAACTGTTCAGGGCTTTAAAGGTTAAGACCAGCACTTTAAATTGTGCTTGGTAGCAGATTGGCAGCCAGTGAAGCTGGTATAGTAGAGGAGTTGTATGCTCTCTGTACGCTGCTTTGGTGAGCAACCTGGCTGCTGACCGTTTTCCCCCATTGGTTCCCTGTATCTTTCCATTCACAGAGGAAACTTGAGAATAGGTTCTTAAAAGTATGTTGTTCTACCATTGACAGTGGTGCAATAAACCAAAGTGAGATTCAGTGAATCCATGTGCATAACTTTTTCTGCTCTACTTTCCTGGTTCCAAGCTGTTGTCATTCAGCTTCCAGTAAGTAGGCAAGAAGACCTCAGACTACATTATGATTACTTCCCCATTTCAACCATTTTATCTCTGTTTAAATTATATATTTTTTAAATAACTTAAATGTGCAATTTTGCTGTTCTCTCCAGGTGTTATTTTGGCTTTTTGTTAGTTATATGAGCATTCACTTCAAGGGGTGCATACTACACAGAAATATTTGGAAAATTGAATGCTTTGTGTGTTCAGTTTTAGTCATACACATTCTAACAGCATTGATTTATAAGCAAGGGCTGCCTTTTGAATGAGGATGTGCACTTTTGATTGTGATGTAGTTTGTTGGATTCAAAAAGACAAATATTGTCACTGATTAGAACCCTTGAGGTTCTTGTCATGGCCCCAGCTTCCCAAATCCAGGTTTGGTATGGATAACTACACTACTACCACCACTGGCAGCATACACAAATTTGTATTAGGATGAGATTTGCAATATATTGTAATTCATAGTTATTTTGATGGGGGTATGGAGAGACGAACTGTGACCCTAGAACTGTGTTACTGGGCAACCACGAAACTGAAAAGATTAAATAAATTCTCACTATAGGGACTCAAATCTCAAAATTGTGCAGTTCTTTCAGTTAAATAGGTGGCATGGAGTACGAAGGGGTGGGGGAGTGGTCTAAGAGGAGGCGTGACAACCAGATATCATGATCCGTGTTCATACAGCACTGTTAGGAAACTGTTGTAGGAGGAAGGGCTATGCCAGCCTGTCCCAGCTTTCTATGACAACAGATTACTAATGCTATAAGACCACAATGCAGGAAATGTTTTATTATTATTATTATTATTATTATTGATTAAAGGATCATGCCACATGAAAGATTTACTTAAAAGCTTGCTTGTCTTTAACCAGATCCTCTACTTCTGGCAAAAAAATGTGTTTGATCCACGGAAGTTAAATCTGAAATGTCCAAGTCCTACAGAAACACATGTGAACTAACTTTGATTTTATACAGAATCTGGATACTGGTATTGATGGATGAATTGATGTATTACACTTTGCCCTCCAACAAGTTGGGGGGCGGAGCAATTTTGTCTCCTCCCCTCGGAGAAGAGATTGGTTAATTGTGCAGAATGTGCGGGAAGGGAGGAGGGGCTGGCATAGCGTGCTGCCAGCCCCTTCTCCCTCATTCTGCAATAAGACATCGCCCACCACTCCCGCCCATGGATAGTATAATAATGATCGCTCAAATGGTTTCACATTTGGGGGTCGGATAGGAATTCGCCCACAAGGGTTTTGCCTATCCTATACTGACTATTAGGGGCTTGCGTAAATAGTTTAGTTATTCAAAGGTTTGTATACACTTAAGGCACCCCTTAAGGGTGTGGGGCATTATGAAAACACTCACCTAGATGGTTAATTTTAGGGGTGAGGTGATGGTGAATGTCCCAGGAGCGGGGAGAGTCTAGTCTCAAAAGTTGAGAGAGATTTCTCCTGATGTTTCCCTTACGGGTTGCCCGGGTTGAAGTCTACAGGGGACCCAGGTAGTACGCCTTAATAGCTGAGGGGTAGACTTTAGGAGATGCTACCCCAGCTTACACACACCAAGTTAAGCTGACACCAAAAGTTAGTTGAGTTACAAGTTAAATAGGTAACTATTTAATAAAAGTTGCCCGAATTTGAAACCATATATATTTGTGTCTGTCTCGTTATTTCGGGGGGTTGGAAGACAATAACTCAGACAATAACTCAGACTCAGAGGGAAATGCAGAAATGCAGAAGGCTCCCGTCATGAGGATGGAACAACAGCACCCCCTTGTGACGCTAAGACGCATAACAACAACAATGACGTAATTGGAGCAGTGACATCTGGATGACCACCCGCATGTCCGTTACCCTGTGACGCAGCCAAGAAAAAACCCTTCTATAAAAACTGCACTGTACTGTCTATGTGTAACCTGTACTGTCTATGTGTAAAACTGTACATCTCCGACAGGGATTGTCTGTCGTATATGTATTGTAATCCGCACTGAGTCCCCTTCGGGGTGAGAAGAGCGGAATAGAAATAAACAGTATTATTATTATTATTATTATTACACCTGAAAACATCTGCTGTGAAAAATTTATTGATATGGTGTGTCCTTTTATTGTGTTTGCAGGAACAAAATTATGTCCAAATGAGCAATCATCAAAGCTTCCTAAGCTACTGAAAAAATCCATTTTAAGTTTATTTATTGATGGGCTTAAGAATGTATCTTTGTTCACAATATGAACACTGGAATAAACTGCTTAAAATATCTCTGTAGTAGTTTTATGTGATATATTTCATCTGCAATGTTATGCTATTTATTTTTCTTATTGTTTTAGATTTGTTTGCTTTTAATTATGAAGCTATGTCCGTTGACATTTGATCCACACAACTGTAAAACTTCAAGAGCCCTGTCCTCATTTGAATATGTCCCTCCTGCCTGAAACAGAATCAAATGGCAATATAAAGACAAAAACATCATTTTACTGCCCCCCTCCCCCCCTGCAACCTTCAGAGAACATGTTCCTCTTTCCTCAAGTTCTGCCCTGTCACAGTCTCTGGGCAGTACTGATGTACGTCCTTGCTCATCTCCCTGTAAAATCATTCATTTTGAGCATGGTTAACATATAGCCTTCTTTGCCCTTTAATCAGTCTCAGTATATGGGTTTTATTAGTCTGAAATGAAGGGAAATTGGTTGCTAGGCAACCTTTCAAATTGCCTCTATGATATGCATGGTATTGTTAGGACTTTAGAGTTCAGATGGAAAACATGTATTTATTAGTTTGTGTATTGAATGTATATCCCACCTTTCAACATGAGATCCAAGCTGTGTTGTTCTCCAAACACTGTTGGACTATATTGCTGTCAACTGTTATCATTGCTAATTTGAATCGACAGGTGTTGCAGTCCAATAATACCATTACCTACAGAACTACATGTTTCCTATTCCTGTTTTAAAATTAGGGTTTTCTAAAGCATGAAAAAATCTTTCTTTCTGATATTGTTCTAAAAGTTCTGATCTTTGCATACATGGCTGGCTTTGCTGAACAGAACTTCTCCCCGCACATGGGGAAAAGGACATTCAAGTGCCACCTCGGAGTTGGTTGAGGTAGGCAGGATTTCCCTGGGTACTGGTTGTGGGGGGTCGGGAGCAGGTCAGGGTTTTGCCCTCCCTTCTGCTCGAGATCCCCGTGTACAACTGGTGGGCCACTGTGTGATACAGAATGCTGGACTAGATGGGCTGAGGTCTGATTCAGCATGGCTCTTCTTATGTTCTTATATCCTATTAGTAAAAAAAAAGCTTTCCCTTAGATAAAATCAATTTGCAGATTCATCAAACAAAGCTTATCAATTATTGAGTAGGGCCAAGATGTTAATTTCCTCACTTGGATGGGCTTCTACACTCATAGAAAGGGGTTTTTTTGTACTTGAGGTTTGTATGACAATATGAACAGTCTATTTTCTTTACTCAGTCAATTTTTCTCATATCATGTATAAATCTCTAGGTTTTTTTCCATTCCTCAACTTTTAAAAGTAATGAAACATCCTCAAACGTAACTTTTCCAATACACAACTTTCCTGTTGCTATAGCTCGCTTGGAGGTCTCCTTGTTTCCGAGCACAATAGAAAGTGTAGGTGTTGACCTATACAACTCTATATGATTTGGTCCCTGTTATTTGAAGGTCTATATCTCCTTTTATGAATACACTAGAGCTGTACAATAATCTGAAGAAGGCTTTCTATCTATCCCACCACCATTCCAAGCTTGTTTGGAGAGGACCTTCTCCATGGCCGCTCCCACAGAGCACCCCTCTCCCTAAAGATACCCCTCCCTGCCTTTCATCACTAGATAAAAACATTTATCTGCCATCGCCATTGAAAAAAAGATGAGAGTTGGATGTTTAAAGGTGTTGTGGTTGATATCTTGTTTCAGTTAAAGATTTTAAAACATCTTAATAAGTAAATATTTTAAATTTTAATTGTATTAGCAGTACATATTTTAACTTTATTTTAAAACATCTTTAGAATATCTTAACATTATTTTATTTGTGTTCTTAATCTCTATATCCAGATAAAGGTGGGATAAAATTAAAAATTAAAAATTAAAATTAATAATACAGGAAAGTTGCTGCTGCTAGTTTATCATTTTTGGTTGTTCTCTTCTACACACTTTTCAGTACTAAAATATTATTTTTGAAAAGATTTTGGTGATATGATTCTATAATAATTTTGTCTCTATTTTTCACCTTTTATTTCTCAGAAGACAGATGTGTCTTATTTCAATTTCCCCCTCTCACTTTATCACTGTCACATAAACACTATGATTTGCTGAGAAACATCTTCCACCTATCAAACCAGTAAAAGATGGGAACCCCATTGTCTATTGAATCTGACCACCTATAACTGGTAATTCGCGCAACATGGGCAGTTAAATGCCAAAAAGCAATCATTTATACAAATTATACACAAATGGGAGGTCTTCTTAGGAACTAGCAATTTAAACAATGTTCACAGTATTTCTCAGAAAGTGTGATATCTGTAATGACTTTGTTACAAAAAAGGAAACTCTTTTTAACAGAAATCATACAAAAGAAGCAGAGTATGAGTAATCAGCCCAAATTTCTTTTGCTATTCATTATTCAGTACAATAATAATGGGATATTGAGGAGAAGACAAGGATAATAATTTCCAAGACACCCAGGTATTCACAGCTATTTTATATGTACTTGGATTAAAAAGGGTTTGAAGACATTTCGTTTTCAAAATAATTGGATTTTTAAACATACTTCATGTTCTGAAATGGTCATATATATATATATATATATATATATATATATATATATATATATATATATGACCATTTCAAAATATGAAGTGTGTGTATTCATATTTGTAAAAGCAAGAAAGATACCAAAATAGGTAATTGTTTTGTTTTTAACTTGTGGGCTAATTATTATCCAAATTGCCTCATAAAAATAAATACCGTATTTTCAGGCGTATTAGACGGCTTTTAACCCTGGTAAACTTATGAAAAGTTTAGCATTGTCTAATACGCTGCATATAAAATAATAAGAACAAAATAAAATAATAAAATCCAACTCCCTTAGCCTGAGGAGGGAGGGTGGAGGAGGAGGGTGGAGGGACAGAGGGTGTGGGGAGGAGTGGGAGGCCACATTGCCATGGAGATGGGCTGGGGATGATGGTCCACTGGGCTGTCCCTGCCTCACCATTACTCTCGCCACTCTACTTTTATTTATTTATTTATTTATTTATTTATTTACAGTATATCTACCCCACCCTTCTCAACACCTTGGGGGGAACTCAGGGTAGCTAACAGTGGCAGCAATTCAATACCTAATACATAAAATCACCATAAAACATAAAAATTAAGACAAAGTCATTAATTAAAACAAAATCCAACAATAAAATAAATAACAATTAAAACAGCATTCAATTCACACATCCAATTGCTAAAACAATAAAGCCTTGTCCCCATCTCTGTAATCAAGCCAGTCCATTCCAGTTAAAGTGTTGCTATGTCATTGTGCAAAGGCCTGGTCCCACAACCAAGATTTTACCTTTTTCCTGAATGCTCTCCTCTTCTGAAGACCAGTGGGCTTGCCTAGGTCCATGGAAGTGCCTCCAGACTACAACTCCCAGCAGCCTCAATGGACACATCCAAAACACACCACTGCCCGGGATCTGCTGGGAGTCATAGTCCAGAGGTGCTTCCGTGGGCCTAGGTGAGCCCAGTGACCTTCGGAAGGAGAGCGGCAAGGGTGGAGGAGGGCATTGAAAGTAGAGTGGTGAGAGCAGCTGGGGCAGAAGGGACAGTCCAGTGGGCCATTACCCTCCATGGCATTGCAGCCTGCTGCTCCTCCTCCCCGCACCCTCTTTCCTCCCCCCCCTCCTCCCCCCCCTTCCTTGCCCCGCATTGACAAGGTTTGCACTTGGGATTTCTTGTAACTAGATGGGCATAGTGTTGGAAGAGGGGTAGTCTTTATGGCGAGTATATCCCTTACTTAGTATTTTATCTTGAAAAGTTGGGGGTGGTCTTATACCCCCAGTCATCTTGTATGCCGGAAAATACAGTGGCTTTAGCTGAAAATGAATGTTTTTTTGGAGTGCTAATGCAGTCAGGCATTTCGTCTTAGGAGTGACTGACTTGCTTTTGTTCTGGGGAATGGAGGTGAGAAACAAATATATTCAAGGAACATAGCTATCTATAGCAAATAGCAAAACAAAAGTTGCAAACTGTTATCAACAACTTGACTTGTTAGAATGTATATAATTACTTTATTGCCATTTAGTGTTATTGGGTGCCATTTTGGCATATCCTGGGACCTTCAGGCCCAGGTCACCCAGGAGGTTCCCTACCAGGACCTTTTGGAGCTCCATTTACAGGCGCCAAGAACAGCCCTCAACGAGCCTCCAGTCCCAGAAGGACATCCTGGTGACCGAGAGACCTGTGCCAGAATTTATGGACCCAGCGGCCAAAGCTGACCTTCTCCTCCATGGGCTAAGGACTCTTCATGACCTGTTGGACCCCCCAAAAACTCCCTCCTTTTGATGGTTGAGTTAAAGTGGTACAAACTGACAACTTACTCACAATGGACATAGCCATTGCTCTCTCCCTCCCTCTATCTTATCTATAGACCCCCCCCCACCTTTCCCCTTATTCTATTTTCTGTACGTTCTATGTTTTATTTCTGTACGTTCTATGTTTTATTATTCACCAAACATTGTAAACCGCTCCGAGCCTTCGGGGAGTGGCGGTATAGAAGTTTGAAATAATAAATAAATAAATAATATCTATTAAGTTGCCTGTTCTCACCTATTTAGGAATGTATTGAGACTAATACACTCATGTGAAAATACCATAAAATCCTGAAGAAGGGGAAGTCTCCCAAAACGAGGTATTTCAACCCGGGGACCCTTGTCAACATTATCTTACTTTCCCAAGGACAGTTCTAGTGATAAGTTCATTGTTTCAAAGACTTTGCAAATATTTTTTCAACATTTACCAACTGTTTGAAAGATTAAACAGAACAGTGAAGATATAAACTCTGTCTTCACGAACAACCTCCATAACGAGGAAGAAGAATATCATTTGGACTTGTACCTTGTGGATATTATTTTCTAAAGGACATTTCAAGTGTTTCATCTGTTGTTTCAGAAATGTTGTTTATACACACACACACACATACACACACACACATATAATCTATCAGTCACTTATTATATCATACGGAAGCGTGAAATTATAACTCTGGAGGGAGGCAACAAAGTATCATTAAGGCTTTTACCTTACATATTATTCTTTAGTGATTTATTTGCATAAACCGGTAAGCATAGTTAAGAATAGCACAGCACGGTTGTTGAGAAACAAATATACCCTGCACAAATGTAGGTTTTGTTCTTCCTAATATCAGAATTGCTTCATGTTGTGTATATGCCATAGAGTAACATACATTATTTTTTATATTTACATCATCCTGTGCAACATAACAATGTGCCATCAGTGCTGAAAATGTGGGATAAATAGATGGGACTTCAAAAGCCTTATCAACAAGGTTATATCATTTTTGCAAGGATTTGTATTAGATATATCCATTGCAATTCTGTCACCTTCCAACATCTACCAGCCATTTCCCTTTGATACTCAATAATATGACTGAAAGAGCTAAAGC
Source organism: Anolis apletophallus (assembly GCA_030556195.1). Classification (NCBI taxonomy): domain Eukaryota; kingdom Metazoa; phylum Chordata; class Lepidosauria; order Squamata; family Anolidae; genus Anolis; species Anolis apletophallus. The sequence goes on from JARBWK010000004.1 coordinate 102,405,125, forward strand.
ATTAAACTCCAATGAGGTAAGAAACAAAGACCCAAAAATTGTAAACACTGTTCCCAAGCAACTAATATTTATCATGTACAGTTAAAAAGAAAACAAAAAATCCAAGAGCACCATGACCACCACTAAAAAGTCTCCCCAAAAATATTTTTTTTTGACAATGCAGTAGTTCTTTTTGTTCTAGGAAATTTTCCCACTATGAGAAGTCTTTGAAATCTATGAAGTTTTTGAAGATTATTCAAGGTATTGTAGATAGTTTCTGAAAAAATTGCATTTTTATGCAGTAAAGAGTATTTTATACATTGGAAACAGCAGTTTTACACAAAAAGTAACATTTCCATGCTTAATGCTTCATCATTTGTGTGGCATCATCCTCGGATAAGAAATAATTATTTTTTTAAAATAGTGTTTTATTGAAAATAAGATTACCCAAAGACTGGAGTGAGGGCAGTATTATAATTCTTAATCTTTCCAAACAGGGAGAAAATGGAAGAAAATCATAACCTAAACCCTGCTTAAACAAGCCATTATTTACTAAATAAATGAAGTGTTCTGTCTGTGAAATACTCATTTAGTTGCTTTGCAATAAGAATAAAGTTGGCACTGAAGATTCCTTACATCAGTGAATAAATCTATGACTATCCCATCAACTGTTATTGTGGGCTTTGCAGATTTGCAAATTAATTTGCTGTTTGCAATTCTTTGCACCTGCAGATCACTATTTCTATGTTCTCCAGTTCAGAAGTGCAATGAAAGGAAAACTTTGGAGGCTCAGAAACAGCTGTTTAGATGATCCTGAGAATTATCACTGAACATCCAAACATGAAGGCACTGCATTACCCGCTGAAAGCTCTTCAAAAGGCAATGATGTCTTCCAGCATGCATTAAGTATCTATCCTATTGGGAAGCAGACTGTCAAAATGCTTCCAAGTACATAGGACAAGGATCCCATGATTTGACCCAAGGCTTGTCTACACAAATGGAAAAAAACCTGAATTCGCTATGAATCTAGTACTGGCAGTCTACATGACACATAGAAAGATCGATTGAATATCTCAGGCTTTAATTCCATAACAACTCTGTGGAACGGCCTCCCTGAAGAGATTCGGGCTATCCAGGTCCTTCTGCCGTTCCGCAGAGCAGTAAAAACATGGCTATTCAGGCAGGCATTCGGCCCATAGCCAACTGCTACTCATCTGCACCTGCTGGTTCGCTGCTAGCATGCCATTGCTAAATATTGCAATTGGCCGGCAATATGTTTTTAATTCGGGTGTTTTAAACTGTTTTATTGTATTTTATGTTTTTATGTGTTTTTACTTGCACTAATCTTGTGAACCGCTCTGGGCGCCAGAGAGAGCGGTATATTAAGTTGAACTTAATAAATAAATAAAATAATAAATAACAAAGTCAGAAGATACTCAGACTCCATCTAAACTGATATATAATGCAGTTCAATACAGTTAAATCACATTAAACTGCAAAAACTGCATTGCAGTTAAACAGCATTGAACTGCATTATATGGCAATATAGATGAGGCTCCAGTTATTTGTAGGAGTATCTAGGAGCTTCACAGCTGGATAGAGTATGTTTAATCTCAATTCACTTTTCAGACTGACAACTACCATAACTTTTTCCTGGTTTATGTATTAGGTTTTGACAGGTGTTTTGATAGCAGATGTAGTAATATTAATTTGCAGTGTGGAACAATGCACAACACAGTTGATAGGCTTGGTTGATCCAAAAAAAATTGGTTCAAAACCCATTTTGGATGTAGGGGGCAATGGTGGTTCAATTCTAAAGTCACTTCTGACTTTAGAGTCAGAACTTTTCAAAACTTCTGAAACTTCCGAATTGATTTGTTAATGGCAGACGCAATTGCACAATAAGCGGAAAACAGCACTTGCACTGGGGGAAATCCAGGGCCTTCCCCCTTCCTTACTTTTATACCAATCTTGATTAACCTTGATATGTTTAACGTGTTCAGACAATCCACCAATTTTAAAGATTTTTAAAAACAATTTTAGAAATAATTTATTAAAATAAAAAGAAAAGGGCCACCTCATTGAATTTTTAAGGAAATGACAAAAGATTATAGGGGATCACTCCCTCAACTTTCAGACACATTAATGGTGTTGGAAATCACCGTTTGGCAGCTGAGGCCTAGCAATGTAGCGTCAAGTCCCCAAAACACACTCTAGAAAAAAGGGAGAGACCCCCAGAAAACACAGCAAAGCTTTAGTGATGAGCAAAAAAGAAGTTTCCAGAAATGACTATTAATTTCACCCTCTCCCTCCCTCCCAAACAAACTTTCCCTTCTTCTTTGGAACAGGCCTGTTAAGACATACTCAAAATATAAACCCCAGAAAAAAGGGAGAGACCCCAATAAAAATAGCAAAGCTTTCGTGAGCAAAAAAGAAGTTTTCACAAATGACTATAAATTTCTCCTTCCCTTCCAAACTTTTCCTTTTTCTCTCTCTCCCTTCTCTTGCTCCAAGCCATTCTTCTCTCAAAAACTTCCTTTTCCCTTCTGGCTTGCCTTTCTCATTTTCCAAACCTTCTTTCCTCTAGCTCCAAATCCTTTCTTCCACCCCACACCCAACAGCAACACGCAGCAGCAGCAGCAACGGTCCAAGCCTCCCCTCTCCCTTTCCTGGCTTCAATGAGCCTTCCAGCCATGTGCTTGGGTTTATATATAACAATGGCTGCCGGACGCTGCAAACCCCTCCCCACCCCCCAAAACGTAACCTCTGATTGGCCAGGATGCAAGCATCTTAGGCTTTGCCTCCTAGTAGACTTAGATGCATCAAAAATGCTTTATCATAGTTCCAACTCACTTCTGCACCCCTAAAATCAATAGGGGACTTCAGCCTCATGGAAATGTGTCGGAAGTTCCTTCAGAAGGCAGAAACATCTTATTTTTTTTCCAAATTATGCCACATTCAAGCAAACCTATCCAACCCTAACAGTTAGCCCTCCCTAAAAATGGATTCTATATTCATGGATTCAACTATCTGTGAATGAATACAGAATCTATAGATTGAGAATATATATATAAATATACTAGCTGAACCCAGCCAGGCGTTGCTGTGGCAAAGAACAACAGCAACATCCCTTCCTGCCTTTCGTTCTTGCTCTCCTCCCTGTCTTCCTTATCCTTCAGCTTTTTTCCTTCTCTCTTTCCTCCTTCCTTCCATCTTTCCTTTCCCTCCTTACTCCCATTCATTCCTTTTCTCAATCACTCCTCCCCTTTCTTTCCCTCCCTACGTTCCCTCCCTTTCTTTCTTTCCTTCCTTTTTCTCCTCCCCTCACCAGTTTGACCTTCCTTTATTACTTTTTCTTAACTTTTTCTGTCCTGTGTACTTTCTCTTCTTCCTTCCTGTGGTACCTTCTTCCGTCATTCCTTCCCTCTTTCCTTCTTTCCATCCCTCCCTCTCTCTTACCTTTCTCCCGCTTTCCCTCTTTCATTCCTTCCATTTCCCTCCTTCCTTTTTTCTCTCCTTCCTTCCTATCTGTTCGCCTTCCTTTGATGCCTTTCATTTTTCTTTCCTTTCTACTATATGTTCTTCCTTCCTCTTTCCTTCCTTCCCCCTTTCTTTATCTTCTTTCTCTAATTTCTTCCTTCTCTATCTCTTTCCTTCCTTCCTTCCTTCACTTATTGCTTCCATCCTTCCTTCTGTCTGTTTCCTTCCTTCCCTACCCTCTTTCCCTCCCTTCCCTCCTCCATTTGCTCCCTCTTTCCTTCCCTTTTTTCTTTCCTTTTCTGCTACCTCTTTCATTCCGTCCTTTTCTCTTTCTGTCTTCCTTTCTGTCTTTCTCCCCTTTCTTTCATCGCGGGTCACCCACCAGTGGGTTGTTATGGCTATTTTTGTTTGCTTTCCTTTGGGGGGGAGGGGAGAGAAGGGATTTTGACAGTGCCCCTCCCCTTTCCCCACCGCCCTTCTCCCCTCCCCAGTTCCAGGATTTACTTGACATGGGTCCCCATGGCTGCCTGCTTGCCCACCTGGCTGCATCCGAGGTGAGGACCCACTTCTGGCTCTGCGCTGCCCACTCCATCCCATCTGGGCAGGAATGAAAGGCGAGCGGGTGAGCGCGAGAGGAGGGCGGAGAGTGGACAGCAGTGGGCCGGAAGTGGCTGCGTGGGGCTTTCTGGGACGTGTAGTCCTGCAGTGAAGTTGGTGGCCTGGAAGACGCTCTCGTGCTCTCACCTTGCCATTATCGAGGGCAAGGGGTGCGCGTGGACCTGGCTGGCCCCAGCGGGTATTAATATTTGTGTGTTTTGTTTGCTCTGGGGCAGGTGGAAGGGGAGAGTAATGTTTTTTGCTGTTTCCTGTTTGCCGGGGGGGGTAGGTGAGAGAAGGGGTTGGATGCGCGCTGAATGTTTCTGTGCACGTGCTGCGTTCATTATTGGCGCGGGGGATGCGGAGAAGTGTAGTTCCCCATATTTTAGGCATTTTAGAGTTTTGTTTCTAATTTTTTGTGACTTTTCCAGGTGGTAAACATACCTTGTTAGGTAGTGGGTTTATGTGGCCTGGTTTGGTGTGTCTGCGTTGTGTGGTTTTGCTGTCTATAAGCTCCTCAGCACGACAGCTTCCAAAAAGCCAATCTTGATGGGACTTGAGCATCAATGGATTTTAATATTCATGGGTATCCTGGAACCAAATTCTAGCAGACATCATACAGTAAATCACATCACTGCCCTCTAAAACATTTTTCTGAGGCTCTACTGTATTATATGACAAGATAGTTCAAGATACCAATCTCCACCCTATGAACTCTCAATGGATTGGGAAAGTGAAAATATACTTTAAAAATCTGTGACAGAGCATTGGACTCAATGACCTTAGAAGCTCTTTCTGGTTTTTATCATTCTGTGCAGAGTATGCTGCTTGCCACATAGGTACTTATCATTTAGTTTCAGCTGTGTGATAATTTCAGTTGCATAGCCTCTCTGTGTATCCAGTGAACAGACAAAACAGAACTACAATCTTCATTCTGCCATGGACAACCATCTAAATTCTCAATGATAGTTGTGAAGCAGTTGGAACAAAGCACTGCACAGAATACTATACCATAGATTTGAAAAAAGACACATTTATCGAGGCTATGGCAATTAACCATAGACATGTTCTAGCATTTTGGCGCTCATGGTAAAATTATTAAGTTAAACTGAGAGGATATTGTTCAATTGTACAGCTAATTCTTTGTTTCTCAGATTTGGTACATACATAAAAGGTCAAGCAGTTGGTGGTGGTGGTGGATTTGATGGTACCAAATCTGAAAGAAAAAGAATCACCACCCTACTAGCCTTAATATTAAATGCAAATTAGGAACATTTCCAAGAAGAAGAAGAACCTTAGTGATACTAGGCAAACATACAATTCGACTGATAATATGTTCTGGAGAAAATGGCTCATTTATATTTATGTAACAAGTGAATGGGGAAAGAAATCCTCCACCCTGCTTTTAAAGACCTGTCTCTTCTCCAATATGTGCAGAGTAGCAATAGAAGCAAGTCAGAGGAAGATTACAAGCAAGGTGAAAATCCTGTGTAAAGACTGAGATTGAAAGAACTGAGATACTTTAATTTGGAATGAAGAGACAAATGAGAAGAGAAATGACAAGGTGTGTGGAACAGTGGAAGACATAAAAAGATATATCAAGTTTTCAAAGCTCTGTTCCCATGTAATTTCTGGCTGGGCTAAGAAAGCAATCATTGCATGAAAGAAAGGCAGCAAAATAATATCTGATACAATGAACAATTTCTTCATTTAAAGTGAACCAGCAGTTGCTTCCATCTCTTTAGAAAAGAGACTTTACTACCTAAGATGCAGTGGAACTACACAGAACACTATCTTTGTCCATCAAATTAAAGATGGGATTTCTATTAGAGAGGCAGACACACATCTGATTTCTGGTTTGAACTACGGTAGTAAGGTTCATAGGCTCCTCACAGATGATTAGGAGTAACATTTAAGCAAGACTTTGACATTGATTTAGATAATATGACTTCTATAGATATCTGAGAAAACACAGAAATGGTTGCCAACTTGATAAGGGAGAACTGGTGAAAATGTGATTCTCCAGTTTGTTGTTGGACTGCAACTTCCATCAGTCCTACCCTTTACATGTAAAGGAGAGATCTTGGTTGGCATAAAAATGACCATAGAAAATATCCATCCAGCTTAAAACCTAGTGTGTTTAAACTCAGCTGTTCTCCTAAATGTCATACTGCAACCAAATCCCATGTGAGTTTGCCAAATAGTTTGTTTGTAAAATTGTTTCTTCTCGGGCATCTGAGCTTCATATGCCCATCCAGCCAAAAATAAATTGAATTAACAAAATGGCTTTCAGTTTAACATGTTCTGTTAACATTTATCATAGTCGCTCTAACTCCAAAATGCCAAGAAATTACATTCACAACAGATGCATTAATTAGATAATACATAGATGACCAAAATCCAACATCAATGTGTGAACAATCAAAAATAGAATGTAATATTCCACTCTTCACATTACCCTTTTACTCTGTTGTACCCCAAAATCAGTTGTGGGTAGTTCCAAATCTTTTAAAGTAGAGTCTGGAAGAAGACCAAGAGTTGCCATTATGAAAATAATATTTTCATTCCACTGTTCTGTTGGTTGGATTGCATCTTTTAACTTAGACTGAATTATTCTTTAAAAGCTTCTCCAAAAGCTATGCAACAATCATGATCCTTTGCTTTGACTTTGTTGTCAAGTATGATATCAGATGTAATATATACTGCTATCAAGCTCGTTTCCCATCTCCACCCTATAATACCAATATACTGTATATCCCTACTGACATATTTGGGTTGTTTTGTGCAATTCTAAGGCTACATTTACACTGTAGAATCAATAGATCTTGACACCACTTTTTAATAGCCATGGTTCAATGTTATGGAACCCTGGGATTTGTAATTTGGTGAGGCACCACCACAATTTGGCAGGAAAGTCTAAAGACCTTGTAAAACTATAACTATCATGAACCCATAGCATAGAGCCATGGCAGTTCAAGTGGTGTCAAACTACATTAATTCTATGGTATAAAATGATGGACCCTTAGAGAGATTATCCAAAGCACTGTTCACCGTAGGGGATAGGAAAACGCAGAGCTGTTCAACTCATTCTTTGCCTCAGTTTGCCTCAGTTTTCTCCCAAAATGTGATCCGTGTTCAACCTGAGCAATATGGAGTGGACAAGGTAATAGGGAATATGTAACCCTAAAGAGGTAAAGACATACCTGGCTAATCTCATGAATGCAAGTCTCCACTGGAAATAATCTTTGAGGATTCTTGGAGAACATGAAAAGTCCAAGCAGACTGTTGTCCCTATCTTCAAGAAATTACTGTCCAGTCAGTCTGACATCAAAGATTCACTTAGAAAAGAATGCTATGATCACTGAAAGGCAGCATGGATTTCTAAAAAACAAGTTATGTGAGACAAATCCTATCCCTTTTTTGATAGGGTTACAAGCTTAGTAGATGTAATGAATGCTGTGGATGTGACATATCTTTATTTCAGTAAGGCCTTTGACAAAGTCCCTCATGACCATCTTGCAAAAAACCAACAAAAAACCAAGTAAAATGTGTGTTAGGTAATACTACTGTTAGGTGAATCTGTAATTGGTTTAAGCAACCAAACCCAAAGGGTACTCAGCAATGGTTCCTCTTCATCCTAGAAAAAACTAGTGGAGTTCCCTAAGTTTATGTTCTCGGCCTGGTGCTGTTCAAAATCTTTATTAATGACTTAGATTTAGGGACTGTTCTTATCAAGTTTGCAGATGACAGCAAATTGGGAGGGATAGTAGCTATACGCCAGAAGGCAAGATCAGAATTCAAAATTACCTCAACAGATTAAAGAGCTCAGCCAAAACTAATAAAATGAATTTCAACAAGGAAAAGTGTAGGATAAATCAGGGGGATGCCTGGTTCGACAATGATTCATATAAAAAATATCTTGGAGTAAAGGGACTTTATCACACCCCCCCCCCCCCAGTATCATTTTGCAGCCATCACCACCATTGGAGCCAGCACAACACAGGGGCCTTCCTGTGTTGACGAGGAAGCATCCTACAGAACTTCCACATCGCTTGAGGGTGGGGCTCCAGTTAGAACTTGAGAGATGTTGTGTGAGGGTCCCATGCTCATCTGTACCATTGGTTGCAAGTATCCCAAGACACTTAAATTGGTGTGATGAGGTCCTTAGTGGACAAAAAGTTGAACATCAGCCAATAGGGTGATGCAACAGATTAAAAAGCCAATGGGATTTGGGCTGCATCAAAAGAAGTATAGTGTCTAGATCGAGGGAAGTAATGGTGCCTCTTTATTCTGCTTTGGTTAGAGATTATCTGGAATACTGTGTCCAATTTTGAGCATCACAATTCAAGAGGGATATTGACAAGATGGAAGGTGTCCAGAGGAGGGCAACTAAAATGATCAAAGGTCTGGAGACCATGCCCTATGAGGAGCATCTTAAAGACCTGTGTATATTTAGCCTGCAGAAGAGAAGGTTGAGAGGAGACAGGATCACCATGTTTAAATATTCGAAAATCATAAGGAAGACTGAGAAGGCTTGTTTTCTGCTGCGCTGAAGATTAGGACTCAGAGCAATGGGTTCAAATTACAGGAAAGGGGATTCTATCTGAACATTAGGAAGAACTTCCCAACCATACAAGCTGTTCAACAGTGGGACTCACTGTCTCGGCGTGTGGAGGCTTTTAAAAAGAAGATTGATGGCCATCTGTTGGAGGTGCTTTGATTGTCCTTTTCTGCATGGCACTAGGACTAGGTGGCCAGGTGGTCTCTTTCAACTCTATGATTCTATGAAATTTTCCCTAAATTCTGACACATACTGTAATAATAATTCCAAATTTGCTCTTTTGCCATATTTAGCTGTTTATGGAGCTGGGAAATTCATTCTCACTTTAAAAACAAATTTGCCTGCTTAAAGCACTTGTTTTAGGTAGTTATACCGATGATGATGATGATGATGATGATGATGGTTGTTGTTATTGTTATTGATAATATTATTTTATCATTATTTCTTTACCCGCCTTTCCCCATGGATCAAGGCCAATATAGTCCTATATATAAGGTCGGTTTTTTTACACTGTGCCGACCTAGCTTTTATCTAAATTCTAGCAAATCTAAATCCTATTGTATTGCCAAGATATCATTGCTGATGAGAGGGGCTATATACGTCCCTATTTATGGCCAACAGCAGATATAATTAGGTGGCTGTGCACCAAAGAACTGAATTGTGGTCTGACTAGATGTGAGTTATGAAAAAGGGAATGCTTTAAAGAAATTGCCATGTGAAATTTGTTTGATTTCAGCAATTTTATTATAATGTTTTTGTCTATGACCCCCCCCCCCCCTTACAATGCGCATTTTATAAATACTTACATTTTAATTTCTTGGATCAATAAGCTAATTTCCTGTTTACTCAGCTTATTAGGTAGGCATTATGCCTTCCTACTCCCTTATGTTTCAAGTGCTTCTATTTAATTGCTTGCTGCTTGTTTAAGCCTTAGGTCACATTAGTCACATCATGTGGCAAAGCAAGTTATAAAACATTAAGCAGGAGAGAAGGCTATCAGAACCACAGGTGTGAGTCTCAAAGTTACTTCTACCACTCACCTCCCATGGTCTCATAAAATAGAAGTTGGCAACCAATACTTCATTTTGTTTCTATTTACATTGTATTTTTGTTCTTTTTAGCACAAAATTTATTAGCATATCTAAGGTTACACCGATTACTCCTTCAGCATGGCTAGAGCCAGCTTTTCATATAATAGCCATAATTGTGGTAACCACAATAATTGCAGTAACTCTGTAAAATAAGCTAGAACTATTGTTACCCTATTGCAGATGGGATTCTTGACTAAAATTCTCAAAGAATACCAACACTTAAATCAATAAGACGACCCTCGATTACTAAAAAGAGAGCCATCGCCCTCCCCAAAAAATCTTTCAAATATCACAGAAGGCAACCTAAACATATGCTAAAATCCCTTGACAGATGCAATCAAGAAATTTTGGAGACAGGCCCGTGACAAAAGGTAGGTATTTAAAAAAATTGTAATAAAAAGAAACAAAAAAACCCTTAGTTTGAGATGGGAAGAGAGGCCCTTATGTATACTTCATGGACTTCTCATAGAACTGTATTTTTATTGCTATTAAATATTTCTATCAATATACATTTTCTGTCTTTGCTAATTCACAATGATTCTGAAATATTGCTAATTATATGCATTTCTAGCATTCTACTCAGTCACTCTCACATGTAACAGCCCTTGCTTAGATTTGGTCAAATTGAAAATAAGTTTATCAGGGTTATTAATTTTTGTTTCAAATCAACAACATAGGTATCTATGGGAAAATATTAATTTCAGAATGACACAACTATGTCCTTTGTTTTAAGAAGACCATTTTTTCTACCATGTCCTTTCCATGAGAACACAAACAGAAAGGTGTGTAGAACAATGATTTTATGGGGCACATTGCCTAGAGATAGACCTTTTCTCACACAGTTTATTTCATTTCTTGGCAGCAACCAATCTAGCTTAGCCACAACCTATAACCTTTGGAATGGATTCAAAATGTACAATGGTTTTGGCATTAAAAGGAAGGATTGCTGAAAGGAGAATGGAGATTGTTTCCTCAGGTCATCCTGAATCTATTTAAAGCTTACCTTCTGCCTGGTTTGCAGCACATTCCTGTGTACCTTACTTGGATATATTTGCTACTTCTTTATCTCTATCTATCTATCTATCTATTATCTATCTATTATCTAAAATATAATAGATGACTTCTGTGGGTAAAAGTAAATCTTCCATTTACATTAGTATGGATGCAAAGATTTTTGCCTGTTTTCCCATTCTCTGCAGAAATTGGAGTTTACACAAAAATTAGTCCACATGATTTGAGTATCTCTGTGTTGTTGACTCATATTCAAAGGGCTCACTGATTCTCTTCTGTAAGCAATAAACAAGTTGTGATGCTTTGTTATCCCAACACTGTGTGTGTGTCATAATTGGGTTGATGGAGGGGGGCAGTAGTAGCACATGTCCACACAATGAGTCTGCCTCTCACAAGAAGCAAATAAACACCAATCTAAAGATAACAGGTCGTGCCTCTAATTAACAAGACATACATAACCAGGAAGAAGAAACTATGAAGGAGTTATTAAATACCAAGAATATCAACAACAAGCCTAAAAAATATCAACTTGCGAAAGGCTGACTTGGTTATGGAGGAGGAGGAGAGGAAATATGAACAAAGACCCTAATTCTAACCCAAACAAGTCCGGTAAAAAGAAGATGTCTGTACAAAGAGCAGAAGTGAGAGTTATGAAGAAGCAGGTACAGGCAGTGATCCAGAGACAGATTATATGAATGGAACCACAAAGATTTCAAATGAAGTTGGGAGAGAATACAGAACTGACAGGAAGTCAAAAGATGTCTTCAACCTTACCAAAAGCAGCTGTAAAAGAAAAAAGTATTCCGAAGAATTATGAGTAAGTAGAACTAAAAAATGTGGGCCTTATGGGAAAGGGGAAAAGGTTAAAATAAATTGTTTGGCAATAAAAAAAATAAGAATGTTAAATGTACAAAGAAGAATGGTATCTTAAATTTGTTGACTAAAAATTTGAAAATTGATATACATATAAATTAAATAATGTGGTTAAGGTGGTTAATGTGGTTGAACCCCTCATAGAAGAAAAACTGGATAGTAGAAAATGTAGGTAATGTGAAAAAAGGGGTGAATTATATATATATATATATATATATATATATATATATATATATATATATATATAGTATATATATATATATATATAGAGAGAGAGAGAGAGAGAGAGAGAGAGAGAGAGAGAGAGATATAATAGATTTTTGTTGAGTATATGAAATACTAACTAACAAACAGATTTAGAAAATATTTTCCTAAGACTAGTCTGGCAATGAAAAGAAGTAACCTAAAAGGCATAACTAGGGGCCCTTCCAGACAGGCCCTATATCCCAGGATCTGATCCCAGGGTTTCTGCTTTAAACTGGATTATATGAGTAAACAGAAAACTTGGGATCGGATCCTGGAATATAGGGCCTGTCTGGAAGGGCCCTAAAATGAATGTCTAAGAAAATGAATGAAAGAAAGAAAATTAAAAGGATACAGAGACCCAGCTTAATAAGGGATGATCATTGGGTTTAAAGAACAAGTTCCATCTTTTATATAAAGGAAATGCTGACTTTTCAAAAACTGTAGTAGTTTAAATAAAGGCTGGCAGGATAATAGAGACTAAAAACTTGGATACAACATAATATAATGTTATAAAATGTTTTTTAATCTTTCCCTCTATAATACTCTTCTTTTTTTGATGATATGTTCTTAAAATGATTAAATTACTAACAATAATTTGAATAACTCTTATGCTTCCCTTCCACTCCCCAAAATACATTATGGAAAATATCCTCATTTTTTAATTTTTTTAAAAAAAAACAACAACCAAATCCCTTCTAGATAGCATAACATTTTTTAACCTCTCTAGATCATTCAGCTCATATATGCGCGATTGTTTCACATATACAATACATTTATGGCACTGTGGATGCACATCAACTGTCATAGGGCAAGACACACTGTCTCAGTCTCAGGGCACTTCCAGGCAGCACTTTACCCCAAGCACAATTGCGTTTCTTAAATGCAATTGCACCTGCATTAAAGTTCACATACCTCCCCCCAACATCTCCATTTTCCGGGGGGGGGGGAGTGTCCAGCTGTCCTGCTGGGCCTTCTGGCAGGGCAATGTGACACAAAAGAAACACCCACCCCCAAGAAAGACTTTTAAAAAAGAAAATACTTTACCATGCCCCCACTAGGCCTCGGAGCACAGTTCCTGGTATGTACCAAATACGTGTGAGGAGGTTTGGGGAGGCAGGAGTGATTCCCCCCTTGCTTCCTCACATGTAAGGGGTACATTCCAGGAAGTGTTCTGCAAGGCTTAATGGCAGCCGGACAAGTTATTTTCTTTTTTAAAGGTGTTTTGGTGAGATTTTGGAAGGGGGTGGGGGTCATCTTGAATCTCTGGGTTCTAGGACCACTAAAGGTGTGTGATGGGTATATGGACAGGCCCCAGAGAAGTCCTAGAGCTGTCCGTCGGCCTGTCCATACAGGGCCCATAGTCCGTCAGACCCAGGCCTTTCACAAATTTGGGATAAGGCAGGTTTTTCTGCTTTGTCTCAAACTAATCCTCTTTTACTGGACACTTCATTTTGAACTGGGAGCTCCTGGAATAAAGGTACTGTCTGGTTGGGCCCATCGTTTTTTCCTATGCATTTCTGGAATTTTCAGTTTAGGGAACAGTATTTAGAATTCTCTGGCTGGTATTGTGTGTATTACAATACTACAAACCCAGGGACTCATCAATTACAATATGCAAACCCTGGCAGCAATAGGATGCAACCCTAGTGATAAAATATAGTGATAAAATTGTGTGATATGAACGAACCCCAGGTTCTCTTACTAGAACTTTGAAAAATAACTGCTTAATTGCTGTATTTCATCTTTGCTCCCCTTTAAAACATTTCAATGGAATTCTGCAAAGGCATGGATATCACTAATGTGGTTCTCCAGTTGTTGAATTACAAGTCTCAACAGCCCTAGCTAGCATAGTGAATTGAGAGGAATACTATGAATTGAGATCTCACAACATTGGGAGGTCTGTATAATTCCCACCCTTTTAAAGGCAGTATCTACATTCACTTTGAGATGAAATTAATAATGAACAAACATATTAATTACACATGAGAACTGATTAGACCAGGATAGTATTGGATCAGAAGACAAGAGAGTGATCTCTATTGCCTTTCAGGCAAATTAACACTTTGAAATCTTCATTGATTTATCTCCTTGTACACCACCTGAATACTATACTGCAGTGCAAAAAATTATTTCATTTCACATGGCTTGTACTATGGAAACAATGCCTAATCTTTCTTCAGTCTTTGAACTTTCTTCAAAGTCATTTTCCATTGTCATTAACTTTCCATGACACCAGTGCCATGTAGTATTAAAAATGAACAGGAATATTCCCTTAGATGTAGGACATTTGCTGTTAATGGTGGAAAAATACCCCCTAAACTAAACTTTTAAAAGGGAACTGTATGCCCTTGCTTTGGGTCAGTGAGACCTTATCTGAAAACATTCTGAATTAAAATTTAGGAGGTCCTTTAGGAGGCTAGTGAAATCCTGGCTATGGAATGAAGCATTCCAAGAATAAGGCTGAGGCTGGCCACAGAACGAAGTTATTGACGACACATACGCACTGAGTTGGACATGATTTTATCTTGACAATTTGGCTTATTTGTAATTTTATTCTATATGTATTTTAATCATTTGTTGTTGTATGATGTTTTTAGATTGTATTATTGCATTGCATCCTTGCTGTGAGCCAGTCTGAGTCCCTCTACGGAGGTCAGGAAGATTGGGATATAAAAGTTTTAAATAAATAAATAAATATTCCAGCATGTGGTATAGCCTGGCCAAAACATAAATCTATGTTTGGTTTGGATAAGTTAGTGAGAATGATGAGCAAATTGCCATGTTATCTGAGGCTTTCAAATATAATTGGCTGCATTTGACTTGTAATTTAAGTCCTCCCATGATCCTCTGGGTCTTAATAATTACAGACCAGTCTCAAACCTTCATAATTTGGACAAGGTGATTAATAAGGCATCCCCCCCCCCAACTCCAGGCTGTCATGGGTGACACACACTTCCCTGACCCATTTTAAACCAGCTTCAGAGCTGTTGAGACTGCTATGGTTGCTAAGTGAATGATCTCCAATGAGAATGGTTGCTTCCACACCTCAGTGACTTTCAATATCATCAACCATGGCAGTGCTGTCCAACTTCTAACTGGCCAAGGGCCGGATTCCAGGTCACTGATTACCTGGGGGGCCGCCCCTGGCCCCCCCCCCCCCTGGCCCCGCCCCAGCCCAGCCCCCGGCTGCCGGGAAGCTTTGGGAGAGAGGAGGACCCACGGCACCCCCTCCCTTCCAAGGCATCCCAGCCACAGATGAAGCTGGCGGTTCGCCGGCTTCAGCTGCGGCCGGGATGCCTTGAAGGGAGAGAGGCGCCGGGGACCCCCCCCTGCAAAGCATCCCAGCAGCCGCAGAAGCCGGGCGCTGGCTCCAGCCGCTGCTGCGATGCTTTGCAAGGGAGGGGTGTGCCGCCGGGACCCCCTCCCTTGCAAAGCATTCCGCAGCCGCAGAAACCGGCGCTGGCTTCAGCCGCTGCTGCGATGCTTTGCAAGGGAGGGGTGCCGCCGGGACCCTCCCTTGCAAAGCATCCCGGCAGCCGCAGAAACCGGCGCTGGCTTCAGCCGCTGCTGCGATGCTTTGCAAGGGAGGGGGTGTCAGCTGGGACCCCCTCCTTGCAAAGCATCCCGCAGCCGCAGAAACCGGTGCTGGCTTCAGCCGCTGCTGCATGCTTTGCAAGGGAGGGTGGTGCCGGGACCCCCTCCCTTGCACAGCAACCCGGCAGCCGCAGAAACCGGCGCTGGCTTCAGCCGCTGCTGCGATGCCTTGCAAGGGAGGGGGTGCCGCCCGGGGACCCCCTCCTTGCAGCAACCCGGCAGCCGCAGAAACCGGCGCTGGCTTCAGCCGCTGCTGCGATGCTTTGCAAGGGAGGGGTGCCGCTGGGACCCTCCTTGCAAGGCATTGGCGCCGGCGAGAGAGGGAAGAAGAGGGTGGTGCAGGAGGAGGAGCTAGCCCTCTTCCTCCTTCTTGTACCACCCCTTGTCCCTCTCACCGGCGCCGATGCAATCGGGCGGCGCGGAGGTGGACGGAGGGGGCGGTGCAGGGAGGACGAGCTAGCTCTCTTCCTCCTCCCTGCCCCGCCTCTCCCTCCCCCCCAGCCGCCATTTTTTTTAAAAAAAAATTTAAGATTTTTTAAAAAATTAAAAATGGCGGCTGGGGGCATAGCTGGGGCCATGCCCAACAGGCTGGGGGGCCGGATCCGGCCCCAGGGCCGCCAGTTGGACAGCCCTGAACCATGGTATCCTTCTTGAATGTCTGGAGGGTTTGGGAATTGGAGGCACTGTCCTGCAATGGTTCCAGTTGTACCTTGCAGTCAGGTTCAAGGTGGTGGTGATTAGGGATAGCTGCTCCTTCAAACGGAGTTAGAAAAACTGTTATATGGTATCCTACAAGAAACCATTCTATCCCCAATGCTTTTTAATATTTACATGAATATTGCGCTACTGGAAGACCCACCTCAGTAAGTTATTTTGGAAGGAAATTGGGTCCTGGCAGAAAGGGCACCCTCCTGCTTCTTCAGGCTCCAGGAGCCCAAAGAACTGGGTTGGGTTTGGGAATTGACCCTATAGACTGCAGAGAGCCGTCCCAAGAGTCAATTCCCACAGGGCCCTCACCTCGACAGATCTGGATTTTAGCTCAAGGTTCAGATCTTTCCAGGTGTTTAATTAATCTGAAGCAAACTGGAAAATCCTCAGGTAAAACCAGAGTGTCTGAGATAAAAGTGAGGTAGGATCTGTGTTTTGGGTCTGTCTGGAAGGTCCCCAAATGTCAGCTCAGGTAGATGTGTTGGTCAGGAGTGCTTACTATCAGCTTTGGCTGATACAACAGCTGCACCCCTTCCTAGATTTTGAGGACATAACGATGGTAGTGTATGTGCTGGTATCCTCAAGCTTGGACTTCTGCAATGTGCTTTACATCGGGCTACCTTTGGATCCATCTCATTCTAGTTTCAGACCAGGATACAAAACAGAGACAGCTTTGGTTGCCTTGGTAGATAATTTATGCAGATAACTAGATAAGGGGAGTGTGAGTGTGCTGGTTCTCTTAGACCTCTCAATGGCATTCGATACCATCAATCATGGCATCTTTCTGAGATGTCTAGGGATAGGATTGGGGAACACTACTACAGTGGTTCCAGTCCTTTCTCAGTGGTTGTACCCAGATGGTGCTGGGGGAGGCCTGTTCTACCTCCTGGCCTGTATCCTTGGGTGTAACGCTGGGCTCGATTCTGCCTTTGAAAAATGTTCAGAAACTTTATTTTTTCTAAAGGAGAACAGCCAGGATTCTAACTGGAACTGGGCTAAGGGAACATACCACCCCACTCCTGAGACAGCTCCACTGGCTGCCCATTTGTTTCCGGGCACAATTCAAAGTGCTGATTTTAACCTATAAAGCCCTTTATGTGGATGTGTAAAATAGCTGTCAAATATTGGAACATGGTGAACAAACATATTCAGGAAATTCTGCAAACAAAACTGGTGAAAAAACCAGAACTTTATTTGCTAAATATTACAGGACAATTTAAGAATAAAGATACAGAAAGTCTTGTGACCTACCTGACTACCTCTGCAAGAATTACATACGCAAGGCATTGGAAATCAACTGAGATACCTGATGAAGATGAATGGTTTCTAAAATTTTTGGATACAGCGGAAAACGACAAATTAACTTGTCTACTACTGGAAAATTCCTCAAAAAATTTGAACAAACTTAGACACCTTTTGTAAAATTTATGAAAAACAAAAAGAATATCTTACTGAAAGGCATAAACATATAAAGTAACCAGATGAAATGTTGTGAAATGGAGAACAAACATAGATCTTGTTTTATATGAGATGTGAAGACATCTTTTACTCTTTTCTGTTTCTTCTATACCCCTATTACTACCCCTGCTCCCTTCCCCCACCCCTCCCCCATCCCCCCTTTTCCTTTCTTTTACTATTACTTACATATAGGGAGGAATGTCAACTGTCCTATATAATATGTACTTTCTATTTTTATATATTCTTAATAAAGTTTTTTTAAAAGCCCTTTATGGCCTCGGACCAGGATACTTGAAACATTGTGTCTCCTACTATGTAACTGGAAGGCAACTCCAATCGACTGAGGAGGAACTGTTGATACCTCTACACCCATCCCAAATGCAGGTTACAGCTACTCTGGTAAGGCGCCAGCTTTGCGGAATGACCTCCCTAGACAAATCAGGGCTGCCATAACTATTTTATCATTTAGGAAAGGAATGAAAGCTTTTATGTTTGAACAGACCTTTGGGCAAAATTTAAATTGTAGATGGACCACGGGTCTCTCTAGATCCAAGAGTATGGAAACTTGGCTCCCCATGGGGTTAATTAATGGTTTTAAATATGTACAGTATGTTATATTTGAAAATAGGATTTTAACACTGACAGGTTTAGATAATCAGGTTGATATAAGGAATTTCTTGAGTTTTAATCTGTTTTAAGTTTTACTTTGTATGTTCTTATTGTATTGTTCACTGCTTTGATTCTTGACTTGTGGGAGAAAAGCAGGGTAAAAATCAACTCAAAATACCAAGTTCAGAAATTTCAGTTGATTCAAAATATGGCAGCTAACTTGGTTACAGGAACATCCAGGAGTGATCAGATTATACCCATACTAAAGTCACTCCATTGGCTGCCAATTAGTTTGTGGGCAAAGTAAAAACTGCTGGTTTTGATCTTTAAAGCCCTACTTGGTTTGGTCCAGGTTATCTATTGAATCTCCTTCTCCTGTACAATCTGCACCAAACAATTAGGTCCTCGGAGTGGGGGCGGGGGCAGCTACCCCAGCCTACCAGAACCTGACTGGTGACAGTCACCAAAATGACTTTTTCATTGGCTGCCCCAAGACCATAGAACAATTTTCTGAAAGAGATGTGACACATCTGAACACCTATCTCTTCTGGCAGACCAACCCAGTCAGTTTCAATCATGAAGTTTAAACTCATGTCTTGTGTTCACTATATTTTAATCTTTGTTCTGTGTATTTATATATATATGTTTTATAGAACTACATTTTAAAAGGTGTATTTTATAAAATTATTATGGTTTTTAGCTATGTTGTAACCAGATTCGAGCCACAGAGGAAGGTGGGTTAGAATTAAAATTATTATTGTTGCTGCTGTTGTTGCTGTTGTTCCAGATACCTATTTGTGTCATGTGTGTTTACATGTAGGCTCAAAAAACCAGGCCTTACTTTTTTTAAAAGAGAAGAAAAAAGTATGTTGTCTGTCATCTCCCACCTTGGCAAGTGTAGAAATAGAAATGGCAAAGCAGTATTCATTGGAGATGGATATAATTTGATAAAACAAATCAGGTTAGGATTTTACTAGAGTCCACAAAAATGTGTGTCTTGTTCTGGGAGTGTGAGATCTTTCAATTATTTTTTCTGTTCTGGAACCAGGTAACTTTGATCACACATGCACTCTAGTGTCTCTTTAAATGCAGAGATGGCTGAAAGAAAGCTGTTGGGTGTCTGGTTGCCTGGCAATGCCTCAAATGCAGCTACTGAGGGAAAGAAACTGAGGGACCTAAAAGTCTCCGGGACTACTGAATTGGAGAAGAGTGGCACAGAAGTAAAGAGGGAGTTGCAGGCCTCTGCAATAGAATAAGTGGCCAGACCTATCCTAACCAGGTACTTCTGCTTGGGTCTTCTACTTAACCAAGAAAGCTCCGTCTCAAGGCTTGCGATCACAGAGCTGTCTGAGGTCCATGAGCTAGGGACATCTTATTGGAACCAGAGGCAGGAATACCACAATGGAACCAAAAGGCCGCAATTACTACACCTAAGAAACAGTCCTGTACAGTGCCATATTTCACATGGAGTAAGTCTCTAATCCAGTAGTAAGCCAGGTCACTGTAAGAGTATCTTCTAAAAGTGGAAAGCCCTAACTCAATGATGGTGAACACAGTTACTCCTGTTTTGTTGACAAAATTCAACAAAGATGTTGGTAGTCATATGGGACTTAGATCGATTCAAGTTGAAGGCAACTACAAGCTGGATATCCCAAGGCAGGACGTATCTTTTGCATTTTGTCCCTTTTACTGCTAAGAGACCTCATCAAACGTGCTGCCAGAATTGCCATGGATTATGGCAATCCTGGTGGTGCCCATCCGGGGGTGTGGAGAACCCATCGCCCCACTCCCTACATCACCTAATTCACCTGAATCCTAATCCAACAGGGGGAAGTTTCTGCCACCCATCTTTCCCCTGTTGATCCAAGGCAACACAGGGAGCCTCCTGTGTTGCTGCTGCGGTAGAATGCACCAGTTCACCTTCCCTTTTACAGTGGAACCCCATTGGAGGTTGCAGTGCATTATGGGATGGGAGCCAGTGGGCTCTGTCATAAAAGGACAAGTGAACTGATTCATGCCATTGAATTTAGCCCCATCTGATGAGGTAGTAAGAAAGTTATGTTCTGGCAGCTGGTGTACATGAATTAGAAGGAGTAAACTCACAAATGGAATTATTTCAAAGACCTAATCAGAGATGTAATGCTTTTCATACCATTCCATTTCATGTCAATATCCTCGTGGTCAATGCACTGAAAAACATATATCACAATGGTTCAAGTTATTTTATTCTCCTAGATGAATTAAAATACCTTCCCCTCAGCTCATTCTGAAGATGGAGGGCTGGCTGGACTCCGTACCCAATAATTTCCATCTGTGCCTTGAAGCCATTACTGGATGGCTGTGAAGCCAGTAGGTTGAAGGTGAATCCAGCGAAGACGGATATCCTTTGGTTAGGCCGTCCAGGCGATAGGGATGTCCAGCTGCTGACCCTGGATGGTGTGGCACTATGCCTGTCATCATCAGTAAAAAGCCTGGGAGTCCTTTTGGACCCTCTGCTGTCAATTTAGGCCCAAATCTCCGCTGTCAGCAGAACAGCATTTTTCCATCTGTGACAGGCTAGGTGGCTGGCCCCCGATTTGTCTTGGAATGACCTGGCCAGAGTGATCCAGGCTATGGTCATCTCAAGACTTGACTACTGTAATACTCTCTACATTGACCTGCCTTTGACGATGATCTGAAAACTCAAGCTAGTGCAGAATACTGAAGCCCGGCTACTTGCGGGGGAGCCACTGAGTTGTCGTATCACCCCAGTCCTGCAGGGTCTGCGCTGGCTACCAATTGAGAACCAGATCACTTTCAAAGTATTCGTCTTAACTTTTAAGGCCTTATATGGTCTGGGGCCAGTGTACTTGAGCGATCGCCTGTCCCCATATAGTCCCTTGAGATCACTGCGATCAGAAGATCAGAATCTCTTAGATGTTCCTGGCGTGAAGGCTTACCACCTGATGACAACCCGACGAAGGGCCTTCTCTATCATTGACCCAGTTTTGTGGAATGATCTTCCCCCTGAGACTCTGGCTTTGTGAAATTTGGTAACTTTTCACAAAGCTTGTAAGACCTTCTTGTTTAGACAAGCATTTGAGTCTTAATGATATTTTAATGTGTATGGTTTTATTGTTTTATTGTTGTGCTGAAATTCTGTAAACCGCCCTGAGCCTCTGGGAGTGGCGGTGTACAAATCGAATAAATAAATAAATAAATTACAGATCCATGGGCCTTGCTATTTGTTGGACAGTACATCAATAACCCATTGAACAATATGCTAATTTGAGTGTTTTATTATTTTAATTGAAGTAATAATATAAATATAGTTTTGGACTATCCAGTCATACCTCTGGAAAAAATACAACTCCTGGATTCTTGGAACCAACTTTTGTATTCTGCAAATCATTGGATCAATCATGAAAACATATTTTAAGTGTGCTTTTACCATATTTCTTGAATGTATGATCTAAAGAAGTGGATTGTAATGTCAAAATAACACAGAGACTAAAGACTCTAGAAGTCTCTTTCTCTTCACCCCTGTTTCATGATGAAATAGACTACTACGACAACCACAGAGAAAGGAATAAACTGATAGCCAGTATCTTGAAGCCTTGCAAATCAGGTAGAGGTATTTAGTTGCATGCTGGGAGAGGCCATGGAAGAGACTCTTATGAATCTCTCAGCTGGTTAGCTCAGAAAGGAAAGGGTTGTAATTATTCATTTTATCCTCACCTCCCATTTTACCAATGAGCTTCTCATTCATGTTCATTCTATGCATTTCTTAATATTGGCTTTGTTTTTACTTCTTGTGTGGACATTCATCTGCTTTTTCCATGATGTATTCATCTATTTATATACTGTTCCCAATGAATATATTTATCTACACATTTTCACTGCTGAATTAAATGTGCTTATGTGCATTTTTCTTATTTGCATTTTTTTAAAAAAAGTATGAAAGATTCCAGGCTTAGAAACCAAACTTGCAAATGTATGTATCTCTTTGGCAAGTTATGTTTTATTTCTCAGTGAATATCAGGAGCTAGAAAATGGATATTTGTTTTATGAGAAGCTCAAAACCATCCAGTTTCCTGTCATTGGATTACTATCTGGTCCTAATGCCCACTTAGCTTTTGCAGGACCCTGAATCAAGGGACTTTAAATCCATATTGAATATTTGTAAGTTTTAAAGATAACAAAGTACATGTGTGGCAACATGAATCTGAAGAAGTCACCACTCATAGTTAACAGGAAATGTTTTTGTAATCCGACTGAACACTAAGAATCAATTATAAACAGGAATGGAGAGAGTTGTATTTTTTAAGTGTTAACAAAGCCACAGAGAATATTTGTTCCTTTAGAGGTAAATAAACTCTATGTGCGATCAACAACATGATCAATTGGCAGGATGGCAGGAGGTGCAAACTACAACACATGGTGCATAGATTTCCCAATATTTAAAAAACGTTTGAAGAATGACATCCAAATCCATTTCAACTGCTCCTGTAGAATTGTATATTCATCTCACCTATGCTAGCATTGACTAATATTAATTATATATCTATATAGTTACATATCAGCTAAAATTTGGAGGCTTGTCCTGAAAAGCCACCAATTTTATAATGATGCAATTGCATGTGCATTATTGGTTTACAATATTATTTCCCAGATTAATTATATATATGAAGAAAAGTTTCTTTCTTGACATTAAGTAGTCCTTTCAAAGAGATTATGGTTATCATGTCTAAGGGTGCATCTTCACTGTCACTGTAGCCTTAATCAATGCTGTGATGGTTGCACAATGCATGGAACTGATTTGGATTAACACAGGCCAAAGCTGGTTGACACAGCCATTCTGGTTTACCTGGACCAGGGAAAGGGGATGACACCTTACTTGTTTTCTCCATCTGGCATTTGTGGTGTTCACTGGACAAGAAAATGACACTATTCATCCCTTGGTGCCTGGTGTGATGCTATCCAGAGTGGTGAGGCAATCAAATAATAGATAGAGGGAAAAGAGAGTTTCCACCTTTCCCTCTTTCCCTCTCTTTTCGTACCTATTCAAAGCCATGAACACCAGAGGCAAGGTAAGGGTCATGACTAAATAGCACTGAACTAGTGCTGGTGCCATTTGGCCATTGTTGCTATCCAGCTGCCAGGCTAGTTCAAGTTGGTGCAGTCCAGTTTATAGTGATGCTGATTTTGCATAGCCTATTCCAGTTCAGCACCACCTTTTCTGGCCAGTGAAGATGCACCTTTCATATTTGGCAGCTGAATATGCACACATGTATATAAGAGAGAAACCCAAACAATTGAGTTGAAGCCATGTTCTTTGGAGTATCTTTTCCCTTCTTTATTTTCTCTCTCACCCTCACTTCTCATTTTCAGAGAAACTTCAGCTTGAGGAAGGGGAGGGATAAGTAGAGGAGCACAAAGAGGATTGATCCTTTGGAGAAATAAATGTTCTCACAACCAGGAGATACATTAATTGTACATATACATTTATAATACAATTCAATTTCTATCAGTCTGTCTTTTTACTCCATGCGGTTTGGTTTTTTTTTTGTGCCTTGACATTAATTCACTTATTTAAGGATGGATCTACATGGCCCTATATCTCAGATTCTGATCCCAGATTATCTGTTTATTCCAGATTATTTTGCAGTGTAGTTCAAAACAGATAATCTGGGATTAGATCCTGGGACATAGGGCAGAGGAGATCCAGCCTATGAGCACATGATGTATTCTACTTTTTACACCAATAATGATTTATTTGAAGTTACTGAAAGGTTTGATTTCCCCAAGGGAAAAAAGGAACAAGATTCCCCTCTGATTTTTCTTCTGAGGGCTTCACTTCCTTCTGACAAGTGATCTGTAAAAGTGATATAATTCAATGCTTATTCTCTTAAAGCAATTTCCAGATCAAAGTGAGTAATTTTTACAAGTACACAATGTCTCTTGTATAACGATCATTTCAACAAGGTTTGGCATGTCACAATTTTAAATTCTCAGCATAAATTTCTACCAAGTGATCTCAAAAGCACAACTGTAAAAAAATTTAATATTCAGACATCTGTCATTCCTTTTTCTGTACATCAACATATTTTCCAAAGAGGTTCTGCTCTTTCTTTCTGAGGAGAATATTCCACACTGGGGATGCAAAATCTTGCTTGGCTCATTCTCATGCACAGTAATAAGAAGCCTCGAAAGTTTTCTTCTCACATCTGAATGCATAAGAGTCATTTGTGTCTTCTGCAAGAGAGAATTCATACTTGAAGAAAGGAATGTGTGGGCATGTGTGTGTGTGCCTCTGTGTGTGTGTTCAAATGGCACGCCTAAAATTTGCCTAAAGTTGATTACTGCTGCTTTATCATACAGATTTTTTAAAAGAAATAAAATGACCAAATAGGTTGCATTTGCCTTACCCACCAGTAGTGATTTGCTTCTATGCAAAGTGCACAGGTGTATGTGTACTTTGCTTACAAAAGAAAAAGAGACAAGTTTTGCATAGAGACATCTTGGGCAAATTGAAGGGACTCTGTACCCACACAAAACAAACAAACAAACAAACAAAGGGCTGATTGTCTCACTTTGGTGAATTAGGAGAGGGATTCAGGAGGTCTTTCTGATTTCTTGTCCATAATGTGTCCCTCAATTACTTTACATCTCTAACTCATTTTCTTAACTTAGTATTTCATGATGCAGTATAACCATCAACCCATAAATATCTATCATGTTCATCCTTTTATGCTTTTCATTGGTAGGACACTGTTTCGTCTACACCTGAGGGTGTTGCATAGTCCTTTGTTAGTTCTCTGAAAAACACATAACTAAGGGCTTTGTTATATTCTTTAATTGAATTATTTATTCAAATATTTATAAAAACCCAACATTATGAAATCTCAGGGATACATAATAAAAATAATCTAACCACTCAAACAATTTTTACAAAAGTTTTAAAATATTTTAAAATCAAGTTATGCTACTTTAACATCACCCAAAATAGTTCAAGACAATATAAAAACATGGAGAGGACATGTGCTAATTTGGCTCTATTGATTTAGGCCTCAAAGACATTAATAAAGATGCACATTGCACTGAAATAAAACCAATAATTTGGCATATCTGAAATTCCATTTTAATTTCAGCCTTCTCTTTGGGAAGCTTCTCCAACAAGCTTCTAAATGTATCGGTATAATATATAAAACTCTATTTGTTTTAATCACTCAGGTGTTCAGTGGTATTTTCCCTTCACATTTACCATTGCTCTAATAAAGAACAGATTGGGGGAGGAAACGCAAACAGAGAAAAGGCTTTAAACCTTTTGATCCTCTGTAGCTCAAAACCACCCCACACCATTATTCAGATGTCAATGATGCAGGTTGGAAAAGTTGTCAGTCATACATTATTGTTCCATAAATTGTTTATTAAAACACAAATATAGAGATTCTTTTATCCATAGCTGACTAGACTTGCAGTGCAATCAATCATGTTAGTTGGCTTTAATGTAGGATACAAACTTGTAGTTTTTTCTTATAATGATAGACACATTGACAAACCTTAGAAGGCATCAGATCGTGGATGGTCTGGGAGGTTATGCATGATTAGTTCTGGTTAGTATTTTGATGGGAGACTGCTGAAGAATACTAGTGCTATTAGGCATTATTTTGGAGGAAAGCCATAGCAAACCACCCCTTTAATATTCATTGACTAAGAAAACCCTATGAAATGAATGAAAATGCAATTAGTCACCAGGTCACACTCACACACGATATACAGAGGAAGAGACTTGGGATTCATCTACATGGGGCAAATGAAACAAGGTAGGGGTGAATGGACTTTGTGGCATCCACATGCAGCCTGATTTGTGCTTTCTTCTTAGCAAATCTGCTCAATATGGCCTTGCCCCATGTTACTAAAAATGAAGAATGCCCCAGAGCTTCCCTGGAGATGCAGAACTCACCTACACTTTGGAGGTGTGCAAACAGTTGAGCCAGTTCTGATTTGAACAAACCACATGATTGGGTAGCCTGTAGACAGAGGATGGCATTTACCATCCTTGTCCTATATCACATGCCACAAAAATGTTGGTGGTTGTCACTCATTGCAAATTACAATCAAAGTGCTAGTGTGATCACAGAGGGAAGGGGGAAGGGAAAGGTGATGCATTTTGACAGGGTTTGTATGGCTTTACCTGTCTAAAGGGCAACAATAGTAGCAAACAAGTAATATAAAAGGAAAGTGACAACACATCAAACTGTTTTTTAAATTGTGAATTAGATACTTATTAAAACTTTACAAGGAGTAATCAGCATGCACCACTTTTTAATGAAAGTAAATTAAGGGAGATCTACCAAGGCCCTTAGCAACTTTCTGAGGGTGCACACTGTTATCATTTGACATAAGAGTGAACATCTGGAGATCAAGGTTATGTGTAGCATGAAAGAATGACACAAACCTGACACCTATGTGCAAGACCTGCAAGTGACAGCTTGAAGGAACAGAATGATTTTTTAAAATGAAAAATGAAGTCTTCATTTTTCTATCCAGACTTTGACCCATCTTCTGCAAGAGCTTTCCAAATAAAATATAAAAAGATCAAATAATTTCTGATGAATTGTTGCTCTCAGAAATAGTTCAGATTTTTCGTTCAGCCAGTTGGTATTCTACAATGGATGTACAATATTGATTAAGCCAGAGGACCCCCTCCCCCCAAAATCACTGGGATTATAGAGGTGGACAATGAACCAAGTCCTCCTAGTAGAGTTCATTAAGCTTCTGGGGAAGAATACTAAAGGAGGTGAAGCAGTGATGAGAAGACAGCAAGGATTAAACTCTATCTGAATGCATATATGTTTATATGTGTGTTCAGCTGCCAGAGTTGTAGGGTGCATATATACCAGGCATGGGCAAACTTTGCCCCCTCCCAGATATTTTGGACTTCAACTCCCAGAAATCCCAACCAGTTTACTGGCTGTTAGGAATTGGGGAAATTGAAGTTCAAAATATCTGGAATGCCAAATTTAGCTCAAACCTGATCTATACCATAGAATTAATGCACCACATTAACTGCCATGGCTCAATTGCAATTTTACAAGTTATTTAGGCTTCTTTGCCTAAGAGTGCCTCACTAAACTACAACTCCCAGGCTAACATAGTATTGAGTCATGGCATTTAAAGTTTTTGAAGCCTATTCACAATTCAGGACTTATTCTGTACAAAATTTCCATGTAAGCCATTTTACATTGGGGGAGGAGATTCAGTGCAAGAGATTGTATTTTCTGCACAGAAAATATCCTTTCTGTGCAGAAATCATTTACAACACAATCCCATGTGTTCATAAGTAAGTTCCACTGCATTCAGAAGAGTTTCCTTCTCAATAGGTAAGCATCAAACCAAACGTGTTTATAAAAAATGATCTGGTACAAATATAATGACACTATTCCTACCATCTCATTGTAAGGCAGGATCTCACTGGCTTAGAATTTTCACTTCCAGATGCCCCTGAGAACATATCCAATGTAAGGCTTTCTGATACTGTTGTCCGAAACATTGGACAGATTTTTAGGAGCGTATTTCTCTGTTACACATCTTTATTGATAGAAAAAAATTACCCTGTTTCTCCTATCTGTAGAAGCCTTAAATTAACTTATTAAGATGCAATATACCAAAAACAATACTTGGCCAAAACAGAGTCTAATAAACACTATTCTAAGCCAAAAATTCATAACAGGAGAATAATATAACTGATAGTTTCTGTGTGGCCAGCAACCCAATGCTTTATTATTTCCTTTGGTCTCATTTTATACTCCTAGGTGCACTGCTATGTCCAATTCTGTCCCAATGCAATTAGATTTGTTAATAACAGAGCCTTTTTGGCTCAGAATTGTTATCTCAAAACAAAGCATAAAACCTAGTTGCTAATTGACACAACAGGAAGGTAGCTGCCAAATTCATTCCAGTGTGGCACAAAATTGTCTTGTGTTGGAAGCCATCATGGAAAGTGGTGATTATACTCTTGCAATTACTAAATCTGCAATAATTAAGTCTTGTCATTACTTTGGGGAAAAAATATCACTAAAAAGCAGATAGTATTTTTTAAGACTAAAGAATTATAGTATGCATAAACATATACAATTGAATCAAGCTAAAGGTAATAATAGTGGTTAGCAGTTTGAATAATGTTTCAAGCTCCTATGTCAGCATTAATTGCAAATTTTAGAAGTCATGCCCAATGAAAATATGACCCTCCAAAAATAGATTTTCATCCAGAAAAAATGCTTTTATTTTCTTTTTGCCCCATGTACACTGACCATGTAACACAGATTCAAGATGACTTTAAACTGGCAGCTACCAAATGCACATTGCCATGTGGACTAAAAGGCTTAGAACTTCTACTTCCAGATGCCCCTGACAACAATACCCAATGCATTAAAGAAAGTTCCAGGAAAGTCCAAGATCACTCCTTTAAGTCAAGTTCTTATTATATTCAGATTGCAGGGTGAAATTGACTTTGCCCTCACTAAAGCACTTTGTAGTCTTTGAAACACAGGTGAGAAAGCTGCCCCTAAAAGTCCCAAGGGCATGGCTTGTTATCAGGGGATCGAATTGACCCCTTGGGAGAGCCAATTGATTACTTCCACTCCTAAGTGTTACTTTCCCTCTTTTCCCACCTCCCATGTCTTTGGAATGCTGTTTGGATCTCTCCCAGATATATATACTGTATATAGAGATATAAAAATAAATAAATCTGCATATCAGTTTTAGGTCAGGTTTTTTCTAGCCTGAAACCAGTTCCAGACTTATCAATCTAATCACTCACACAACAAACGCCATTTCTCCCCAAAAGGTTCCAAACCAACTTAAGTGGTAAATGTAGAAGTGCTCTTCTACTATACCTGCCTCTTAAGACTCAAGCAAAAGCTCAGTTTATGAACCTTAGGGAAAACAATCTGGTCAGGTTCTGCTTTAACTCTAGTTGTGACACACTGGATTGAGCAACATACTTTTTGTATGCCCACTTCCAATTTCCTTTCCTTTAGAGTACTGCTATCCAATGAATGTTGCTTTTATGCATGTTTCCACAAATGATGGTGAAAATTGGTGACCAACTACCACTCATTTTAAAAAGTAAACTACCTTCTCAAGAGATGCAAAATGTGGAATGCTAGTTCAAAAATAAAATGTAAAAAATTGGAATCCCCTACCTAGAGAGAGTGGTTGTCTAGAACTCTGATGATAATCAATCCTCTTACAATCCAAGATATACAGTACTGCTTTCTAGGCCAAATTGTAGCTGGAAAAAATATCAAGATAATCTGCTTGCTTCATTGTTGATGAAGTAAGAGGACCTTCAACATCAGAACCATGCTAGAACACTCCACAGATTCTAGAGCAAAATCCTAGTTATTATTCCATGGTAAGGATTGATTGTATTACATTTTTTTTCACAATGTATCCTTCCCTGAAATATGGTAATTTTAAAGGGACATTTAAATATTTCACAGCTGATGTGTTGACACTGTGTATGTATGTATTTCTATGTGTAATATGCATGTTTTCTTTTTCAAGCTACTACATTGTAGTGTGAGATGTAGGACACATCTATGATAACCACTTAATGTGGATAGAAGATAGCTTGAATGTATGGTGTTTAAATGATGCACATCAATAACACATGTAGCAATATAAAATTAAACTGGAGTACGCAACGTCATGGGACGTACGCAACTCTAAAATAGGGTGTAAACAAATCACATGCTGAAACTGATTAAGTTATTAAGAACCAGGCACTCCAGCAATCCTTACATGCATATTGGGATGGGGAGAGTTTAAAAAACCTGATTGCTACAAGGCCATGAATTTGTGTATCTTGTGGATCCTGGAAGTGGGTCAGAGCTAATCTCTTTGATGAGTATCAGAACCACCTAGGCCTCAATCCATTTCCAGGGCTTCACATGTTATCACCCCCCCCCCTCACTCCAACACACACACACACACACACACACACACACACACACACACAGAAATCACTTCTTTGTTGGCTTCACCCCACCTTAATGGATCAGTGTAAGATATGCCCCTAGTCTGATGCCAGTTTATTTATTTTATTTTATTTATTTATTGTTGGGCTTCTATGCCGCCACTCCCGGGAGGCTCAGGGCAGCTCACAGGTGCCGAATAAAACAACAGAGTAAAACAAATTAAAACACGGCAGAATAAAACACAATATAAAACCAACAAAGTTAAAAGCCTGGTGTGAAGAGCACAACACAGCAGGTACCAAAGATTACAAAGATTTAAAAGAAAAAACTCTTCCCTCCAAACTTTTTTTTAAAAAAATAGAATTCCTGTAGTTTATATCAGAGGTTTTTCCTGTTTGTTACTACATTTATGTTAGCTACATTTATGGCTTCCACTGGTGACCTGGTGGCTGTATTTGTCAGTCTCTGATGTCATGTTTGCACTGGGTTGAGTATTACAGTGTACTAGTGTGTCTTTATTTTGTTTTATCATTTCTATTGTTTTATTGTTTATGCATCCCTTGGGGTGCCCTTTGACAGTGAAATATGACTCATAACTTTAACAAGTAAAGCAAAGAAAGGGAACTTAAGGTTACTGAGTGGACTTGCCTTACAATATCATTTTTTTCTGGGAAGACTCTGAAAAGTGCATTAACAATCAGAATTATTAAATGGAAACATAATTTTAATTGAGAATACACTGAATTAATACCAATATACCGCTTTTTCTGAGCACTTAGCATGCTTTGCATACATTGTCATCTTCATAACAGTTATGTAAGCAAGTTTTATTTTTCTTATAATGCAGATAAAGGAGAGATATTTAATTCAAAAACAAAGAAATGAACAAACCCAAAATTACATAAATCAACAGATGATATATATAAAAAAGACAAATAGTATTTTAAACATTGCCAAGTACACAGAAAGTGTGTTAAACTGAATAGAAAAAAGAAAAGAAAATCCGTTACCACTACATTCACCCATCTGGAAAAAGATGATATAGTTCATAGTGACCCAGGATAACAACTGCATTATAAAAATAATAGAATTGGATACTATTTTAACCATCATGGTGTAGTGATTTCAGCTAGGACCGCAGCTAGAGAGGTCCATGCCCAGTGAACTTTCACTAAACTAGATCAGCCAGGACACAATACAGACAGTCCAGGTAGAAGGCAGCAGCTCCACTGGCTGCTAATAAGTTTCTGGTCCCAATTCAAAGTGTAGGTTACTATATATAAAGCCCTAAATGGTTCAGGTTCTGCTTAGCTTTGTGACCGTATTTCCCTCTATGATCTGGTGTGAGCTCTAACATGTGCTGGGGAGGCCCGTCTCTTGCTCCCGCCTCCTCACAAGCACGGTTAATGGGGACGAAAGAGAGGACCCCTGACTCTGGAACTACTCCACCACTCTGTCCACTTTCCATAAAGACTTAAAAACTTGGATATTCCTATGTGCCTTTAAATAATTGTTTAGCTCCTAATCAGGTCTGTCTAGCCATAATTATTGTGTTTTCCCCCTAGCATTTTACTTCCAGACCTGTTCCTATTGTTCTTCATTTTGCACATTCCTTGCCCCGCCATCTTGAATCTGAACATGCCAATTTTTCCCGGTTACTGGTGATCGATGTTGATATGTTTTATGATGTTTATATTTTTCTGGTTTTAATTGTTTTAATTATAATGTTTATTTCTATGTTTTTAATTGTGGAACTTTGAAGTCTTTGTTTATGCTGGGCTTGGTCCCTATTTAAACTGCCCTGAGTCCCTTTGGGGAGATGGTGGTGGGATATAAGAATTAGGTTATTTATTATATACGTTATTGAAGCTACAGAGGTTTATTACAATTTGGCCAAATATTATTTAAATACAAGCAATATGCTGCAAAAGATACAGGCACAAATTCAAAGAAAAATACATGACATTTTATACAGCTCTGACAGTATAAAAAGAGGTATTTGCTTTAAACAGAAAACAGGTGGCTTGCGCAAAAATATTGCTTTCTGTCCAAAGATTGCAGTATCCTCCAAATGATTTGTGTTTCTATGTACATGTGTGCAGAAAACATTTTTATGGAAAATAACACATTCTCTTCTATGCAGAACAATGCACACCACTTTGGGGCATTCAGATACAGAGAGAATACTGTATAGGAATATTCATTTTCTCCCACAGTTAGAGAATATGACTGCAATGATTCATCCTTGCATTTCAACTTCCAATATACATATAATTTCAACTTCCAATATACATAGAATTGAAGGGATTTCATTCTATTTTTTGCCTAAGGCAGCAAAATGTCTTATGTCAGAACCTATGGATAGAGACAATATCCTCTTGTTAGCAGACTGCAACAATTTCTGGCCTCAGGTATGTTCTGAATGCCAGTGGTACGTTCAAAAGTAGCTGGGGAAAATGTCATCATTTTGTATCTTCAAATTAGATCAAGTAACTTTGGGGTGTAAGGCTCCCTATCATCCTTAAATTTGCCAGCATGCTTGATGGATTGAACTTGCTTAATGAAAATAAATTATAATGGGCAGAAGAAACTTAAGCTATCTGTTTTCCCATTGTTTTGTAGTATTTAGTGCTAACAGTTACACTTTCCCCAAGGCCATGTAACTGTGGCAAAGGAAGGTAGATAAAATCTGCTAGCTCCAAGCATACTTTTTTCCCCTAACCATCTTCATTTTCCTCTTTCTTCTACTGCTGATGCCAGTGTAGTTAGGTGTAGCGCACTAAGAGGTTTCCAATCTGATTTACAACCTGTTTTTGATAAGACCAATGTTTTTGTGTTGCATCATGAGTCTGCATTAATTTTCTAAGATCATTTGTATGAAACTAGATTACCAAAAGGGGGTAAAAAGTGACTCAAAAAAGTCAATTGACTGTGCATGGAAAAGATTCCACTTGAATGCCTTTGCCATAAAACTGCTACAGCTCTTGAAAGATAGTCCTTTTTAACATCGTATTTATGCATTCATGGTTTATTAATGGTGTGAAACCACTGAAGGGTAAAGATATACAAAAAGGAAATGAAAATTGACTGGGTGAAATATATTTACAAAGTACATCGTCCTCAGAAATAACCTTAAACAACCTTTGGGGTTTATGTGGCGTTGTTATTGCACAAGCTTTCTGCTGTCTTTTAACACAGACAATTCAAAATTACATTGTTTCCTAGAAATATATGGCCAGCAGTTAGTGTATACATCATTGTGGTTTGTATTCCATACTGCCACAGGCCATTGGTATGAGGAGACAGTGAAATCCATCACAAAAGTTCTGCCTAAGGGGTCTGGTGAGAAGAACAAACAGAACTGTTTGCTACACACTTCACTGATCTGAAAGGAACAGCTTATTCTAACTTTCCCAATACATGTCCTACTAGTATCTGAAGGCACAATTAGTCTGTATTTTGGGGCTAAAGTTGTTTTTACTGAAAAAATCCAGCTTGTCCTTTGAAATCTGAACTAATTGCAGATCCTTAAGTATAGGCATTTTGGGGAAATGGAGCAATTTGGCTTGTAGACTGATGTTTCAACTTTTAATGTAAGTATGTAGATGTATATTTATTGGTTTTAACCATAGCCATATTTTTATTTCACGTACTGGGTGAAACTGTGTATTCAGACAAAAGGGTCAGAAAGTTACTGGTAAAAGGAACACAGCACATTCATTATTGGTCCCACTTCTAGTGATGACAATGATGGTGATACTACTACTAATAGCAGCAGCAATAAACCAAGGAGAGACCAGTTTGAAGCAAACCTCAAATAAAACAGTGTAATCTTCACCTCCCTTCAAGGGAGGCTTAGGTGTTTTCCAAACAGTTCATAGATACGACCTTTATGACTGGATTCGCTACAGAAAACAGTTTTCACAACAGAGAGAGTGCGAAGACACGAGTCTTCAGATTAAAAGTTAAAATTGAAAGTCTAAAATAAACTAAAAACAATAGATATCAGATATCAGCAACAGAACTTGCCCTTGAGCTCCGTGCTGCCGAGGCTGTTCCCAGAAAAAAAACCTGTTGAAATTGAGCAGCAGCAATAAACAACAATCATAATATTCGTATCTCACCTTTCTCTTCATATTTAAACTTTTACAACTTACAACACAACTTACAAATGATTGTCATTCAGAAATATCAACATGAATGTAGAATTATGCCAGTAAATTCACAAAAACAGATGATTTTAAAACAGATGATTACAAAGGATTTAAAGCTCTTGCATCTGTTCAAGTGGCACACTGTCTGTATGGTTAATAAAACCATACAGTTGTTCATGCAATTTTGAATTTGTTTTTTTAATAAAAGAAGAAAAATGTAAAAGACTTGGGAAAAAAGTTAAGAGGGGAACAACATTTTTGTGATGGGGTACACAAACATTATGTGAACTCATTGCTAAGATTCAAAAGAAAGCTGTGTTTCCCCTCCCTTTCCACTATTTTAAAATTCTGATTAGGGAATAGAAGTTGTCATTTTCCCAGGGCTGCATAGAGGTGCCAAAAGAAGGCAGCCAAAATCAGCAGGCTCTGAACAGCATGTTTCTTGGACATCATATTTACTATGTAACTGTTGTGCTTATACTTGAATAGTATATAATTATTCCCCAATTCCCCTCCTTGTACTGGAACTCTTGAAAGAGTTAATATTTATACATTCTGAATCATACTCACCTCTGCTGCACCCTGTGAACTAACATTTGCTCAGAACATAGTTGTTTCCCAATTTTTGCATACATGAACTTACATCCCAAAGACTGAAATGCAGTCCCTCTTTACCCCAAAACCACCCCTCCCAAATACCCACATATCAAATGTATTTTACATATTGAGAGTGAAATAAAATATGTTTAGAATCATGCACATAAAGGTACATCTAAATGTAGATTTTATTCATGAATTCATTTTTTAATGCAGTAGACCCAGTTAACTGTGGTTTTTACTTATTCCTCTTTCCCTCTTGTATCCCAATGTACTTCCTAAGGGTCTATACTACAAAAGCTTCACAACTTACTGTGTGATGCAGTTCTGGCTTGGGCTGAAGCAGAGCAGATCATGCCTGACTAATGCCTGCTATCTTCCTTGTCAGGGTGGCTCTGGCTTCTTAGGATTCAGTGTACTCCAATGAGGTCTAGGTGGAAAATAGGAACCAAAATTTGGCTTCATTATCTAGCCAGTCTGTTTGAAGTGGCCCAGATGAAGGTTTCATCTCAACCACCTCATATTGCAATTGATCCTGTTTTATTACTTGAAATTTACCATTGTGACTGTTTCTCTATTGACACAACTTTGGAGATGGTGAGCATGGATCATCGGATATTGATCACCTGTCTTCCTTAGGCATTGGTAACATTGGTAACTAATGAGACTTAGGTATGTGTGGTAAAATTGAATTTGATCAGTTAGGCTAAGGAGGATTATTATAGTTCTTATGCCTACATGGAATCCTCTACTGTCATCCCAAAAGTTTCCAAGAGTGAGCCAGAGCATTGACCTTATCAATCAACAAGTGTGATCCAGAACTGTTTGTTTGGACTAACCCTTTTCATAGCTGTAACCAATAATGTTAGTTGATAAAGTTGTTTTCATTATAAATATATTACGTACTGGTATTTTGTAACACAAAGCGGATTTGCCTCTGAAGATACAAACAGTTGAAACCATGTGGTTGATGATGTAAGAGTCCTTCCATTTTCATTTTTATTAAATACTGTAAATTTTTAATTTACACATACTTAACAGAAAGAACAAGCACAAAGAAGAATTTCCAGAAAGTCAATTGCCTTCCAACCCCCGAAATAACGAGACCAGACAACAATATTTTTGGGTTCAAATTTTGGGCACATTTTATTAAAAGTTACCTATTTAACTTTTCAACTGAACTAAACTTAGGTGTCAATGGAACTTCGTGTGGTGAAGCTGAGGTAGGGTCCTTAAGCGGTCTACCTCTTGGCTGTTAAGGGCGACACACCTGGGTCCCCTGATAACACAAACTGGGCAACCTCGAAGGGAAAGGCTGGAGAAGCCTCTCTCAAATTATTGAGACCAGATTCCCCATTTTCTGGGCCATATGATGTCCCCCTCACCCTTTAACTGCCATCTAGGTGAGTGAATTGTGTAATGGCCCACACCCTTTAAGCGGTGCCTTGTGTGTATATACAATCTTTGTATTTTCCTATGCTATTTATGCTTGGCCTATTTATAAACTGCACCATCCCAGCTAGCCCCTAATAACAGTATAGGGTGGGTGAAAAAAAACCTAGAACATAGAAGGGCCAAAAAAAAATAATACCCATTCCCAATAGGCAACCAGTGGGCAAGTGTGGTGGGTCAACATCTCCAAGCAGAATGAGGGAGGACGCTGGATACAGCAGTAGCCAGCCTCTCTTTTAAGGGGATGAGGCAAATTGCTCTCCCCACCCACTGCATGGGAGGGGAAAGTCTAATATGAACAAAAATTTAATATAATTATTTGCCATCCATATATATAAGAAACTGCAGCAGATTCATTACAATTCCAATATTAGCCAAATATTTCACAAATATAACTATTTTTAACATAGATATATTATCTTGATAAAAGGGTTGGAGGAAACACAAATACAAAAACCATAATCACTGAGGTAAAGATCTTCTGGGGAGACTCTGCTCTTGGTCCCACCACCTTTGCAGGCGCAACTGGTAGGGATGAGAGACAGGGCCTTCTCAGTGATGGCCACTCAGCTG
Source organism: Anolis apletophallus (assembly GCA_030556195.1). Taxonomy (NCBI): domain Eukaryota; kingdom Metazoa; phylum Chordata; class Lepidosauria; order Squamata; family Anolidae; genus Anolis; species Anolis apletophallus. Next base: position 102,442,074 of record JARBWK010000004.1, read on the forward strand.
TGGAATTCCCTCCCTAGTGGGATTTGATTGAGCATTCCTTCCTGTCATTTCACAAGCAAGTGAAAACTTGGCTTTGGGCGTAAGCATTTGGCCCAGCATAATTATCTGTGCAATACAATTGAATTGACCCTGGATTGATGAATATAATTATTTGATTTGGATGTATGCACAATAGTCATCTAATGTTTACATATGTTGTTTTAAATTGTTGTTAAATTGCTTTTAACTGTTCTTATTTGGGCACGGAATAATGTTTATTATGTAAGCCACTCTGAGTCCCTTCAGGGGACTCAGGGGGACATAAATGTCATAAATGAATAAATAAACATCACACCACCACCACCTCCACCTCCTCCTCCTCTTCTTCTCCTCCTCTCCCATTTATATAGTACCTTTGACACACTTTACAAGTAAAACATGTAAAAAGCATTAGAATCTGCTACAGAAATACAATGTGAAATATATGTGTATATACATATTCCCACATACACAAAGAAGGGAGAATAATCATAATAGAAAATAAAACTACACGGTAAAACAAAATACCCAGATAAAATACAAAAATACAATATCAAGCAAACTAATTAACAAATGTAATCAAAATATGAAATATTGTGAAACAATATGTTAAACTAAAATTCCAGAAATCTTTGAAAACAGGAATTTTAAAAATTGAGATGTAAATGTAATGAGGGAAAGAACAGGGTTGCTGTAAGTTTTTTGGGTTGTATGGCCATGTTCCAGAAGCATTCTCTCCTGACGTTTTGCCTGCATCTATGGCAGGCATCCTCAGAGGTTGTGAGGTCTGTTGGAAACTAGGAAAATTGGGTTTATATATTTGTGGAATGTCCAGGGTGGGAGAAAGAAATCTTGTCTGTTGGAGGTAGGTGTGAATGTTTCAATTGGCCACCTTGATTAGCATTTGATGGCCTAGCCATTTTCAAGGTGTGGCTTCTTACTGCCTGGAGGCATCCTTTATTGAGAGGTGATTTGCTGTCCTTGATTGTTTCCTGTCTGGAGCTCCAATGTCTTTATTTACTGTCATAATTTTAGAGTTTTTAAATACTGGTAGCCCTATTTTGTTCTTTTTTGTGGTTTCTTCCTTTCTGTTGAAATTGTCCACATGCTTGTGGACTTCAATGGCTTCTCTGTGTAGCTTGACCTGGTGGTTGTGAGAGTGGTCCAGCATTTCTGTGTTCTCAAATAATATGCTGTGTTCAGGTTGGTTCATCAGGTTCTCTTCTATGGCTGACTTCTCTGGTTGAAGTAGTCTGCAGTACCTTTCATGTTCCTTGATTCTTGTTTGGGTGCTGTATTTGGTGGTCCCTATGTAGACATGTCCACAGCTACATGGTATATTGTAGGCTCCTGCAGTGGTGAGAGGATCCCTCTTGTCTTTTGCTGAATGTAGCATTTGTTGGATTTTCTTAGTGTGTCTGTAGAATATTTGTATGTTTTGTTTCCTCATCAGCTTCCCTATAGGGTCAGTGGCTCCCTTGATGTATGGCAAGAACACTTTTGCTCTGGGTGGATCTTTGTCTTTATTCTCATGGTTTGTTCTCGGTCTTGCAGCTCTTCTGCTGTCTGTGGTGGAGGATCCATTGGCCTGTAAAGCCCAGTTTAGGTGGTTCAGTTCGTCTTGGAGGAGGTGGGGTTCGCAGATTCTTTTTGCACAGTCTGCCAGGGCTTTAATTATGCTTCTTCTTTTTTTTTTACTTGAGTGATGGTTGGAGTTTTTATGTAGGTGTGTGTAGGTTTTCTGTAAACTATGTGACCCAATTTTTGATCTGGTTTGCCATGAAAGCCTTCGACAACACAGGGAAATAACAATTTGGAATTTGAAATGCTTTACAGAAATTGTTAACTGGAAACCATCACCATTTTCCATTCCATCTCAAGCAGAAGGGACCATCACTTTTCCTAAGCAGGAAGTGGCTAGTGATGCCTATGTTAGTGAACTTTGAAGGAGCTCTGCAGAGAACTGAATGACATTGACAAGGTAGGTTCAGCACCTTGGATAATTCCTTGTAATTTCTGATGAAATCCTAGACTGCAAAGAAGATTGTGTGTGAATGGAAGGCCCCTATTGCAAGTGAATTTCTAACAGCCTTTCATCAGTGACTCATTTCTTCCAGTAATGCCATCCAGTGGTTAAATGTAGAGTAACACCTTGTGAGTAATAGAGAACTCGACCAGAAGCCAGTGCAGTTGGTATAGAACAGGTGTTATATCATTCCTCAAGGGGGTTCCCGTGAGGAGTCTGGCCACCATATTTTGTATTAGTTGAAGTCTCCAGGTCACTGACAAGGGAAGGCAAACATAAAGGGCATTAAAATAGTCAAGTCTTGAGATTACTGTGGCATGAACCATGGTCATCCCCGGACAGGTAGAGCACCAGCTGCCTAGCCTGCCGAAGATGGAAAAAGACTGGTTTACTGAAGGTGGAGATCTGGCCTCCATTGTCAATAACGAGTAAAAAATGACACCAAGACTTTTGACGGTGATAGCTGGAGAAAGAGGTTCACCGTCTATGGTGGGCAACCTAATCTTATCTAATCCAGGATGACCCAGCCACAAGATCTCCATCTCTGCTGGATTCACCCTCAGTCTACGTTTACTACAGCATTATTGCATATTCCATATTCCTTTCACCAAGCCTTGATACTCAGCTAAAATGTGCATTCACAGAGAAGCTACCTTTGTCTCATGATATTTTATATATCCACGTGGTTGTGTTCTTATCAGGACTTGACCAAAATGAAACAAAAATGAAAAACAATGCCAACCCAACTCCATTTCACATACAAAATTGGAATTTACTACTAGTTAAATTTTATATAAGAACTTATGAAATGACATTGTGTTCCAGTATCTAGCTTATTGGGGGAAAGTTTATAGTATGCACAAATTTGCCCAGTGAAGAATAGTAAAGTCCCTGAGGCAGAATAGCTTAGGGATTGCTACCACTGTCTTTAGCATCTGCCACTTGGGCCAGTTGCCTCATCCTGTCTAATGATAGTGAAGGCCCTGTATCTCCTTAATGCATGAATGTTCCAAATAACATTGCATACCAATCTAGGCATAACGAAAACACACACTCATACACACATGCTGTCAGTTTTTGGAAGCTGAGCGACTGAGACAGGGACAGACAACCTGGAACTGGGCCAGTTGGAAAGGTATACTGCTGAGTTAATTGTTTGTTTTGCATTCTTCTGTTTGCCAATGTCACATTATATTTATAGCAAAATATTCTGATTTACTAAGTGCCATGCTGTGTTTAAAAACTCTGATCACTTTATTTTGCCAAAGGAAATGTCACATTCACAAACTATATTTCTTCTAAACAGATATTTCTCTTTCAGAATAATATAATATAGGGTTTTGTTTTTGCTATCTGCTACTAAAGAATTAAATACATACATCATATTTGTGCAAGAGCCTGCTTTTGATATCAGCATCTAGGCAGCAACTTTATGCTAACAGAAATGCTTTCAGAAGGCCACTATCTGCCACTTGCATAAGTGCATTCTTAAAAATCCCTCTGCTCTGGAATACAAGCCAAAGGCAATCCACAAAATCGGCATGCAGATCCATAACTTGACAGTTTAAATATGAAAGCCCCATCAAATGCATTTCTTGTGCTCTGGTTTCTGACAGCTTCAGTCCAGCTAGACAGACCAAACCATTATAGAATGTGTAGAGATATAATTCATACAAATTACTTATGTCCATTATCACTGACATTAGATATTCTTTTATTTAAAAGAAAGTAATTGAAGTATTATTTTATTCAAAATGCAGCATCCAATGTCATGGTCGTCATGATATTTCTGGCACTTTGTAGGGACCTTATTATTTGTCCAAGCATTTTAAACACATGTTTTCTTTTTTTTATAATATATTTTTATTATAGGATTTTAGTACATACAATAAAAGAGAGTCGTAAAGTGGGGGTGGGGGAGGGGTATAGGGTTGGGCAGTAAGAGAGGGGGAGTGGGTGCAGCGAGGGAGGGGAGGAAAGGTGAAAGATATAGGTTGTTGGTCAGTGCCAACCAACTTCCAGTTCGGATAGCAGGTTCCATCAAATACTTGATCTTCTAGACTTCCTATTCGTCATCATAAAATGTTCCCACTCCCTTTCGCCCAAACGGCGTTTTCACTTAACTTGCTTAGTTCTTCTTACGCTTCTTGGTCTTTTGACCAGTAAGGTTAACATCTTTAATGTAAGCACCTATTTGGCTCCAGTCCGTTCTATACTTTGGGCTCTGGTTCAACTCTAGGCTTTTCAGGGTATCCAGGTCCATAAGGTCCCTTACTTTTAACAACCAGTCTGTGACAGATGGCGTGTCTGCAGTCTTCCATTTTCTGGCTATTTCAATTCTTGCCGCCGCCGAAATAATAAAAAAATACTTTATCCTCATTATTTCCTATTTCAAAATCCAAAATGTTTAAAAGATAATACTCTGGCTTCAATTCAAATTTATTCTTAAGCATTCTTTGTACATGTAAATGCACTTCCCTCCAAAAATTTTTAATTTTCTTACACTTCCACCAGCAGTGGAGGAAGGTTCCCTTACCTTCCCCACACTTCCAGCAATGGTCTTTTAGGTTTTTATAAAGACATGCCAATTTCGCTGGGGTAAGGTACCAATGAAAGAACATCTTGTACCAACTTTCAGCTATATTGGTGAATCCTGAGTATCTAAGTTTTTTCCTCCAGAGGAGTTCCCAGTCTTTTAATGAAATGGAATGTCCCAGTTCCTGGGCCCATTTTATCATCGTGCTTTTGACCAGTTCCTCTTCCGTATCCCACTCCAACAGCTTGTTATATAACTGAGTTATTTGTTTCTTTTCAGTTTTCAGCACTTTATCCCACGTTGGTGTCTTTCATTTCAAAATCCTTTTTCTCATCTTGTTTGAAGCATTCTTTTATCTGAGCATATTGAAACCAAGTTAGCTCCACCCCTTGGTGACGCAGTTCTTCTAACGATTTAAGCCTCCATCCTTCTTTCTGCCTATTGATGAGTTGTTTATATACGTACCATTTTTGGGGCGGGACCTCTTTCACATGGAGGGCTTCCATCGGTGAGATCCACTGAGGTGTTTTCTGGTAAAAACGATCTTTATATTTCTTCCATACTTTAATCAGGGCGGCTCTCGTAAAATGGTTGGAGAAGTTTTTTTCAATTCCAGCTTTATCATACCAAAGGTATGCATGCCAGCCCCGTCTTAGGTCAGCCCCTTCTAACGTGATAGTTTTCTTCTTCTCTAATGATGCCCAGTCAATCACCCAACTGAGGGCCGCAGCCTCATAATATAGCTGGAGGTTTGGCAAGGCAAGCCCTCCTCTCTCTTTTTTGTCCGTTAGGACTTTATAATTTATTCTTGCCTTCTTTTCCTCCCACACAAACTTGAGGATGTCAGACTTCCACACTTTAAAGTAAAAGTTTGTTCTAATTATTGGAATGCATTGGTAGAGGAACAGCATGTTTTCAAAGCTTAGGATTTGTGTTTCATGATTTGTAGTCCAGCCACACTATTTTATTTTTCCCTCTGTTACAAAAGGAACATTTTCATGTTGCTTTTTGCTGCTTATATTTTATTTTGATACCACATTTCATTCTCGTCACTTGCCATACCTTGGGAAGTCTGACTTGGCCATGGTAGTCCATACTCTGGTTCCATCCCGTGTAGATTACTGCAATGCTCTCTACATGGGGCTGCCTTTGAAGACTGCTCGGAAGCTTCAATTGGTTCAATGGTCAGCAGCCAGGTTGATAAGAGGAGCGGCACTCAGGGAGCGTACAACTCCCCTGTTGTGCCAGCTCTACTGGCAACCAGTTTGCTACTGGGCACAATTCAAAGTGTTGGTTTTGGCCTTTAAAGCTCTAAACGGTTCTGGTCGAACTTACCTGCCTGAACGCATCTCTCCCTATGAACCATCAAGATGCTTAAGATCATCTGGAGAGGCCCTGCTCTTGGTCCTGCCTGCTTTGCAGGCGCGTCTGGCGGGGACGAGAGACAGGGCCTTCTCAGTGGTGGTTCCTCGGCTTTGAAACTCCCTTCCTAGTGACATCAGATTGGCCCCCTCCCTCCTGACATTCACAGATGAACTTTAATTAATCGAGATCAAAGGATTAGTATGACGACAAAACGGAAACCGATTTTAAGATTGTGGAGCTGAGATTTGTATTTTGTAGTTTTAATTGTTAATTTATATGGTTTTATATGATTGTTTTTATCTTATTATGATGAGTTGTATGTGGGCACTTGCTGCTGCTTGTTCACTGCCTCGAGCCGCCTTCGGGTTGAGAAAGGCGGTATAGAAGCATAGCAAAATAAATTGTTCACACAGTGATACCACGAATAACAATAACAACAATTCATTTCTATCCTGCAGTTCACCTAGTATTCAGACTCAAGGCCACTTAACAAAACTGAAACAATTGTTAGTAAATATCACATAGAAAGGCATGCTTACACAAAAAGATTTATGTATAAGTACAATTAAAAGATCAATAGAATTATAATATTCAAAGCAAATCTATTAAAAGGACAAAAGGTAAATATTAACAGAACAGAATAATAGAAGTGTTTGCAGGAACTTCCTGAAAACCTGCCATCATCATAGAAAAAACCATTTGTGAATGGAATTGAAGGAAAAACTATTCTAGCATTTCTAGATAAATCAAAAGCCTAGGAACATCCACCTAGAAAGCTTTCTCCCATCTTTGTATCAAATACTTATGTGAAAAGAGGCAAATTCAGAAAAAGATCTCTCTCAAAGATCTAGTTTCTAAGCAGGCTCATATACAAGCATGCTCATTGCAGATATCAGGACTTTAATCATATAAAATGTGTCTTCCACATCTGTATAGTGGTGAATCTGTTTGAGATTTTAGACTAGACTTTAAAGCAGCTTTATCTCAGTCCCTAAACAGACTCATCATATTGTACAACACTGCTAAAGTTCACAGTAAACTCTAAATGGTTTACCTGCTCCATTAACACAGGAGATACCCGTTCCATCTGCTGATTGTTTTTGGTTTGCTTGACACTTTATGAAGTGCTCTGAGCTCTGTAAGGGACAAAGGAAAGAGAGTATGATATCTCAATAAATGCATTAATTAATATTCAAAAAGCTAAAATTAGAACTTTAGTTTCAGATGCAAACCACAGAGGTAAACAACCATGTCCCATCTAAAATACAAGCCCATCAGCTTTAGCAAGCATATGCAGTGGAGATGGGATGATAGGAATGAAAATCCAATAACATCTGGAGAGCCCCAGGTTGCCCACCCCAATCTAGTTCAGTTTATACTGTGACTACACTAGGTTAAATAAAAGGACTAACAGATAATCGTGACAAACTGTCAGAGCAATTATAGTGATAAATGGAAATACAGTATTCATTTAACTAATATCAAATACTGTGGACAATAATTTATTTATTTGTCACGTTTCTATACCACCCCTCTCAGCCCGAAGGTGACTCGGGACAGTTTACACGGGTAGTCTCTGCCCTCAATACAACACAAGCAATAATAATCAGCAATAAATGATCATGCTGTCATTTTTAATTCGAAGCCAACATTTTGGTGGACACTATTGTAAGGAGAATGTGGTCAATACTAGTCAATTTCTGATTGTTTTGATATACTGCTTGGTCAATATGAATACAGTTCAAGGAAATTGTTTCAAAATAAATATTGGTGGATCAATATCACTCCAAGGTGATTTGCCACTGCACACCTTTCTGTTCAGGTCTGCTGCTGCCTTTCCAGTCAAACAGTTTTTAGCAGAGACTTGCCGAACATTTTGCCTACTTTAACATCAAGATAAGCCACCCAGCCACATTATTTGTGGTGAGGAGGTAGCCCAATATACTTCATCATCATTGATATCATACTGAGCACCTCATTATGTGCAAATGGCTCCCCATAACAAAATAAAGGAGAAAAACAATGGCAAATCACTTCAGAGGGAGTTGTTTGGCTTGGAAGGCCATGGTGGCAGTGACAGACAGGAGAAAGCAAGATTCTCAGTGTAGACAAACATAGAGAAGATCTATTTAAATCAATAGGAATTCATTGGGTTTCTTTACTATCCCCCATATGCTTTCATTGCATAGCAGTCTTACTATGATTAAGTATCAAATAATAGTATGATATAATATGCATAGTCTTGAGCATTTTTCATTAAATATGTCTGGTATTTCTTTTAAAAAGTTATTTGAAACTTTCTCATTGCTGATATGTCTAAAAAGCATTTACAAGAAAATAAATTAAGTATAATTTTATCCAAAAAGTTTTTGAAATAACTTCAAGACAGAAAGTGCCCAGAAAGTGATATTATTAATTAGATAGTTTGCATGGCTTTAACACAATTATTTCCCCTCTTCTTCTCTCCTAGCCCCCTACGTGTGTACCAGTTAAGGACATTCAGATGGGGTTCTAGTTATCTCTGGTGTAAAGCCAAATCATAAAGTTAATTATACCCATCATTAATTTGGCCCAAGGACAACTTTCTCTCAGTTGGGAAAGATGTCAAAAAGCAATTAAAATAAACCTGATAGGACATATTATTGCATTCTTATACTCTGGTCTCCAAGGCAAATTTTGGACTTCATATAAGTACTTATAACTTGACTTTCAAAAGGTACCAAATGTACAGAATTCATGCCATCTCAAGATAAGTACTCAGATTTAGCAATTCTGACAGTGCAGTCCCCAAGGGCCTTATCACATGAGACCCTCCACCCTTTCCCATTTTAAAAGTTTTAATCCATTTCCTAAATGCAGAGTGACATACCTCATCTTATGACACGGGGGACTTCCTGTCTGCACCCATCAGGATTCGTCATCTATTCACTGAAAATAATGTCAAGGGGGGGGGGGGGGGGTAAGATGATCAGAAATTGTCCCAGGAGCCTAGAATGTATGATATTCAATTTCTAAACTGAAAAACACAATGATTCACATAGGATGACATGGGCAAATGGGCTGTCCTATAGGCAGTCTCTGCCAGAAGTGAGTCTCCTGAACTCTACCAATATTGACCAAATTCTGAAAAATATTTTATAAATAATAAATAATGGAACATTTCAATTTATAATACTAATGTCTTAAACATCACAATTTCATGATGCCACCCCCCCCAACCAGGATAAAGTCTTCTGCCTGCCCAATCCACAGAGGGAAATATTTCTAAATAAAGAGTCATAAGATTAAAGTGCAAATCTTCAAGCATAATATAGAAGGCTGGTTTGCTATACTACTCAGAACATTTGTATGGCAAAAGCATTGCCTGTGTCCATTGAAACCAAATATTAATTCAGGTCTGAATAGCATGTGTTTCCACAAACCCTCCAGCTACAGAAAGATAATGAGAAAAAGAAGAAAAGGAGGAGGCTCCATGCTCATGAGCAGGCCCAGTGTGAGCTGTGCACCCAGCCACTGTCAAAGGAGGAGGCTCCACGCTCTGCGAGCAGGCCCTGCACATGATGGCGGGAACTCTCATGCTAGCACTACCTGTTATAAGAGTGCCATACTCTCATGCTACTGCTCCTTCTCATCCTAGCACTAGCACAAGAGGATGGTACTCTTGTGAGAGGTAACACTAGCATGAGAGTATCCGCTATTTTGTGCAGGGCCTGCTCATAGGGTGCAGAGCCTCCTCGTTTGGCCACAGCTATAACTCAGATCGTCACTCACAAGTTGGAATAGAAAATCAAATGGTTGACAGCTCATATCTCAGATTGCTCATAAGCTGGGACACTAGTAAATTGAGGTTCCATTGTATTCCTGGTGAAGAATGATGAGGACCCAGAAACTACTAGGTTAACATTTTTTTATTATAGCAGATTCTCCCCCCACATATCTCATATTCCCATATTTTATTGTCTATTTTGGGTGAAAAGATGCCATTTTATTTAATAATGTAGACTAAATTACTAAATCAAGCCTTTGATGGTTTCTATACTTCTCTTTAAAATTCTTTCTCACATTGATTTCCACATTCCTCTCATTGTAGTGTGTTACTAGTTGCTAGGATTCAGTCCAGGACTCCAAAACTTAGAAAACATTTTAGACATAGTTAATTCATAATCTTTGTACTGTTGACAATCATACTGATTTACATGCAAGTAAAGAAGTAAGATTGAATGTTGCAGATACAGTAAACTCTACAAATGACTGCCACTTCAAAATTCTGCTATGCTTCATTTGTAAAGTACTCATACCTTCAAGGACATTTAAGAGAGCAAAGGATTCATAACCGCAACATGCTCTGATGTTCATTGACTGGGCAATAAACCAAACAAAATATTTGATGTTGTACAAATCAATCTTAAGATAAGAGTTTAGTGTAAAAGCCCAGTGTTCCCATTGGATTATAAGGTAAATATGTACTATATATGAAAGAACTGTAGAGCTTAAGTGTTAATAACCAAATATAGAAACTTTGCAAATAGGATATTTATGACAGAGGCACTCATAAAATTAACATGAGGTTATTTTATTATTATTTCTTTTAGTTATATACCACCTATTTCTATGGCCAGTTCCTCTTCATTCTGGAAAGAAGTGACTAGTTGGGTGCTGAAGGGTTCTGTCCTGGCCCAGTATTGTTCAACATCTTTATTAACTACTTAGATGAAGATTTAGGGTGTGTGCTTATCAAGTTTGTAGATGACACCAAATTGGGAGGGATAGCTAATACACCAGAAGACAGGATGAGAATTCAAAATGACTTTAACAGATTAGAGAGCTGGGCCAAAATTAACAAAATGAATTTCAACAAGAAGAAGTTTAGGATACTTCACGTAGGCATAAAAAGTGAAAGGCACAGATACAGGATAGGTGATGTGTGGTTAAACAATAGTACATCTGAAAAAGATTTTGGAGTCTTAGGACCTCTTCACATGTTGGGGGGGCATGCCATTTCCCACCTTTCCTCCTTCCCCATCATATATGAGAGACAGGACAAGGCGTATTGGCACCCTGTCCCCATCAGATAAATGAAAGGCAGCAGCTCATGCTGCCCCATTGCCCTTTTCCCCAGCACAAAGGGGAAAGAGCCCAAACCCATGTACCTTTCCATTGTTGCCGTGGAAGCATCTTGCAACGCTTCCTTAACACTTGGAGGGTAAATGGGGCAGGGCCTGCCAAACGTCATATGATTGTGCTCAGCAGGGACCATCTTCAAAGTTCTTCAAAGGGGCAAAAGCTGCAGTGTAATGAAGTGGTTAGTGGACAAAATACACTGCAGCTTTTGCCCCTTTGAAGAACTTTGAAGATGGTCCCTGCTGAGCACCATCACATGACGTTTGGCAGGCCCTGCCCCATTTACCCTCCAAGTGTTAATAAAAGTGTGATGCAGCAGCTTAAAAAGCCAATGGGATTTTGGGCTTCATTAAAGGAGTATAATGTCTAGAGGCTCTTCCACAGAGCCATATAACCCAGAATATCAAGCAGAAAATCCCACCATATCTGCTTTGACCTAGGTTATCTTAGTTCACGCAGCCATATATTCCAATTAAAAGCAGAAAATGTGGAATTTTATTCAGCTGTGTGGAAGGGGTAGGTGAAGGGAAGGTAATAGTTCCTATCTATTCTGCTTTGGTTAGACCTCACATGGAATGCAATGTCCGATTCTGGGCAGCAAAATTTAAGAGAGATATTGACAAGCTGGAAGGTGTACAGAAGAGGGTGACTAAAATGACCAAAGGTCTGGAGATCATACCCTATGAGAAGCAGCTTAAAGGGCTGGGTATGTTTAGCCTGAAGAAGAGAAGGTTGGGAGGAGACATGATCGCCATGTTTACATATGTGAAATGCTATAATGAGGAGGAGAGAACAAGCTTGTTTTCTGCTGCCCTGGAGATTATGACTTGGAGCAATAGGTTCAAATTATTAAAAATGAGATTCCAACATTAGGAAGAACTTCCTGACCATATGAACTATTCCACAGTGGAGCTCTCTGTCTTGGAATCTGGTAGAAGCTCCTTCATTGGAGACTTTTAAACAGAGACCGGATGGCAGTCTCTCAGGGGTGCTTTGACTGTGCTTTTTCTGCATGGCAGGGGTTTGGACTAGATGGCCCATGTGGTCTCTTCCAGCTCTGTGATTCTATGGTTCTATGATTCCTATACAAATTAGCAGTATCTTGACTGGAAAAATTTCAACAGGAAAAGCTTGTGTGACACAAAAACTGAGTTAAACATTTAAAAATAATCAGTTATTGTGCTCACCATTGCTGTACAAACATTAAGAGTTTTAAGGAGCAAAACAAAGGATACTAAAGATTGTAAGGACCTTACTAGATCCTTACACCAGCTAGTTTATTTAGCACATGCTGGCTTATATTCATACTAAGCTAGGAATGTCAATCTTTAGTTGTATAATTATCTCATACAAGAAAGAATATTTTCATAATACTTATCACTGCTTAGCAATATTGTGAGAGATCTTATTTCATAAAAGAAAAGTTTGTATGGCTTTCTGCACAAAGGTTTACAATTTCTTGGATGGGATATGCCAATCCAAGACATTCTTTCTCAGTGAAGATTTGGGTTACAGAGCCCTCAATCCCTCAAGCACTATTCATGATAGTAGAGATTGTGAGAAATAATGACACCAAAACCCAGACTTTTGCTTTGCTTCTTTAACACCTGGAGATTAGATAAAAAATGGGCATAGAATGATTCATTTAGCTGGTTGATGTTGTATAGTTCAACAGAATAGTCAATCTTCGCCACAATGTTCCAGAATATCAGCCACAATGGAGAACATTATACGACCTCAAATAGTACTTCTAAGGACAAAGACATGCAAAATGCTTGTTCTTCGTTTGTTTGAGAGGACAGGAATTATCTTTCTTGCCTGTTGATTTCAGGCATCATCAAGCAAAAAGACACCATTACATGCCCACTCACAGAATTGTTTTCAACCACATCAGTCCTGTTTTCTGTGCATCTATTTGAAGTACTGCTGAAAGTATTGACCTGAACAAAAGCTACAAGAAATATCTATTGATAGCCTATTAAAGTATGCTCAAAAGCTACAAATCTTCCCCCAGTCACTTTGAATTTTGTTACTTTTTGAATCTTTTTTTTCACCTTCCAGATAATAGGAAAAATGTTAATGTCAGCAAAGGGTAGTATTTGCACAATAAATAGCCAAAGCTTTAATCCAAATCTTTAAGTTTTGCTTTTTGCTTAATTGTCCTTCAGAAGCTGTTTATTGCCTCATCTAGTCTTTTACCATGAGCATTATCTTCTCACTAAATCATCTAATCATTAACAAGCAGAACTGAATTCAGCAGTAGCACTAATGCATTCATCACCTTCACTTTTATGACATTCATCTGGCTTTCAAATGGATGTTGCTGAGGATTAGCACTATGTCTTCATCAGTTATTTATCGAGAAAGAAATATTATGGGGTGCTTTTGGAAATTTATATGAAATGATGGGTTCATAGCTCTCAGTGATCATAAAGCTCAATTGAATAGTATATTGAAATGTATTAGGATACCGAAAGTAGCACTTACATATTAACACACAGCAATTTATAAATTATTACAATTATATTGACATATTACACACATAACTGATACTTGAAATCTCAGCACTACCACTGATGATCTACAAGGTGCAAATCAATGAGCTAGAAGAGGGATTATCTTCCAACCCCCCAAAATAGCGAGACAGACACAAGAATATGGATTTAATATTTGGGCAACTTTTATTTTTTGTTACCTATTTAACTTATAACTCAACTAACTTTAGGTGTCAGTTCAACTTGGTGGGTCTAAGCTGAGGTAGCGTCTTCTAAAGCCTACCCCTAAGCTATTCAGGCGTAATACCTGGGTCCCCTGGAGCTTTAAACCCGGGCAACTCGTAAGGGAAACATCAGGAAAATCTCTCTCAACTCTGGAGAGCAGACTCTCCCCACTCCTGGGCCATTCTAATTCACCTCACCCCTAAAATTAACCTCTAGGTGAGTGTTTGCAGAATGCCCCACACCCTTAAGGGGTGCCTTAAGTATATACCAACCTTTGAATAACTAATCTATTTACTCTAGGCTAGTTTACAAGCCGACCATTCAATCTACCCCCTAAATAACAGTATAGAGTAGGTGAAAAAACCCTACTAGAACATAAGAGGGAAAAATTCCTACCTGGACCCAAATGGCGACCATTACTATACTATCCATGGGCGGGAGTGGTGGGCGATGGCTTTTCACAGAATGAGGGAGAAGGGGCTGGCATCCAATCATGCCAGCGCCTCCTCCCCTACTAGAAAGTTCTGCAAAACCATCCAATCTCTGCTCCAAGGGGAGGAGACAAAATAGCTCCATCCCCCAACTTGTTGGGGGGTGAAGTGTATTACAATGCAGATGACGTTGCACATTATGCTACAATTCATATATAATGCAAGTTAAGAAAAAATCTGGTGGGATTATTATCTGATGGCAAAGAAAGACAATAAAGGTATACAAAATACTGTCCTATGAATGACATTCAGTAGGATGAATAGGAAGGATTTAAGCATAATTTTTCATGCTGAAGCAAAGAATGCAAATGCTATCTTAATCTGCCTTAATAGTTTCCACAATGAGGGAAGTAATAGTCCCATTACATTCTGAATCACTTTGGAATTAGATGAATTACTGCTTATTGTTGTGGGTCCCTCATTTTAAGAAAGTTATATACAAGTTAGAGTAAGTTCAGACTGGAACAACAAAGATGATAAGAGGTATGGGGAACAAAACAATGTGTTGGCAGAGTTTCATAAAACAAAAACCTTACACAAACAACACTGCATTTATCTGTGCTATTTTCAAGTGCTTCCGTTACCGCTTGTTCTATTGGAAAATGGAGATTCCTCCACCACATAAATTATCAGGAACCCAGTGTCCATGAGTGCAAAATTATTTGTACAACAGAATGATACTATACAATGCTGCTCAGTAGCCTTTTAAGACAACCTTCTATGTTTATGCCAAACCTGGGAACATTTATATATTTCAGCATTTCAGACATCAAATTAGGACTCTAATTGTAACAAAAAACATAAATGGCTGAGATGCCCAAAGGCTATTGCTAGATGCTGAATCTAAACTCCTTCCATTCTTGGTATGCTAGAAATTACTTAGGACTCCCCTTTCTCTTGTTTAACTTTGTGCCAGCATTGTGGTTTTTCCCTAGAATGGGTAAAAAGAATGGGTTATTTTGTCTTTTTTCACTTCATTAGTCCTTTATCCTTTCTTTGGGTCTTCTGATGACCAATCTTAGTTGGAAAAAAGAAAATATATCTTTTTCAGAAGAGATCTGAGATCAGCTAGAAAAGACAGTTTCTGCCAGCAGAAAATGCATCTGTCTGATCTTAACTAGCAGAGTCAGTATATCATTGATATACCAACTGTAACTGATAACATCTCATTACACATTGTTAAGGTTTTACCCTGTTGTGCATTTTATTACAATTCAAGACAATGACCATGTTCCAGAATTCCAGAAAATGTAAGTTTATAATATGAGTTCTGTGTTAGCAGATGGAGTCCTTTTGTTTCTGCTTTATTTCTCTCATTAATGGAATGACAGAACTAAACAAAAACACAAAAAACATACCATAATTTTCATTATTCTTGACCATTTTGGCTTCTACTGACCACTTTTTCAGTAGCATCTTAATGATATAATAGGTTGAGCAGTTATATGATAGGCTCTTTGATTAAAGAAGTCCGACTCGAGATGGCCACCCCACCCTGTATGGGTGCCAAACCTATTTTGGTTCGCCCAAAGAGACTTATGGAACCCACTAGGTTCCTGAATGCTCTGAGGGATTTGGAGCTTACCAGCGATTCAGTCGACAGGCAAGTGGAACTCTGGAACAACTATCTTTCCACTGCTTTAGATGAGATTGCCCCCAGATGCTCTCTCTTCCCCTGTAGAACCCACTCACCTTGGTTTACTGAGGAGCTGCATGTGTTGAAATGGAGGAAGAGACAGTTAGAGGACGTGTGGCGAGGTCTCCGTGATGGAGCATCGAGATCAGC
Organism: Anolis apletophallus; assembly: GCA_030556195.1. Taxonomy (NCBI): domain Eukaryota; kingdom Metazoa; phylum Chordata; class Lepidosauria; order Squamata; family Anolidae; genus Anolis; species Anolis apletophallus. Next base: position 102,458,137 of record JARBWK010000004.1, read on the forward strand.
TTATAAACAATTTAAGGATGTTTATGAGCAAGCTATCAAGGATGCCAAAAAAGTTTATTATTCTTCCTTGATAGAGTTGGCTAGTTCACGCCCAGCTCAACTTTTTAAGATAATTCGATATTTGGCAACAATTCTGACTGTCCTAAATGATAGAAATTTGGCTCCTTCAGCTGAGGCTTTTCAGAACTATTTTACCGACAAAATCTTGACTCTCCGCCAGGACATCCCAGCCACATTTGATACAGTAAGTGAACTCGAGACTCCGCCGCCTCTCGGTGGGCCCACCTTCACCCATTTCCAACCGCTGGACTCAGCAGCTGTCGATAAGCGACTAGTTGCAGCCACACCAACTACCTGCTCCCTTGATCCGTGCCCCTCCTGGCTTGTTAGATCAACAGTTCCCTTGATCAAGGACTGTTCCCAGGGCGTTTGAAAGAGGCCATGGTAAGACCACTGCTGAAGAAGCCGAACCTAGACCCTTCGGTTCCCTCCAATTACCAACCGGTTTCCAACTTGCCGTTCCTAGGAAAGGTAATTGAGAGGGTAGCAGTGGATCAGCTGATAGGGTTCTTAGATGACACAGCTGGACTTAATCCCTTCCAGTCCAGCTTCCGTATTGGGCATGGGACGGAGACCGTGCTTGTCGCCATTACAGACCAACTTCGCCGCCAGCTGGACCAAGGCGGGTCAGCCCTGCTTGTGTTGTTAGATCTCACGGCAGCGTTTGATATGGTAGACCACACATTACTGACCCACCGTTTAGCTGTGACGGGAGTTAGGGGGACTGCCCTTAAATGGGTGGCCTCCTTCCTCCAAGATCGGGGACAACGTGTGGAGAAGGGGAAGGAGGTCTCTGGGAGACTCCCATTAAGTTGTGGGGTACCCCAGGAGGCCAACGTTTCCCTTTATTATTTAACATCTATATGCGTCCGCTGGCCCAGCTGGTTCGCGATTTTGGTCTGGAGTGTTATCAGTACGCTGATGACACCCAGCTTGTGCTGAGAATGGACGGCAGGCCGGACACCGTACCCAATTGTTTCCATCAATGCCTTGAAGCCGTGACTGGTTGGCTGCGTTCCAGCCGGCTGAAGGTGAATCCATCGAAGACGGAGATTCTGTGGCCCGGTCACCCTGGGTTGGATGAGTGCCAGTTGCCTACCCTGGATGGTGAGCGGTAAAAAGCCTGGGGGTCCAGTTGGACTCATTGCTGTCCATGGAGGCCCAGGTCTCCATGGTCAGCAAAACATCATTTTCCATCTGCGACAGGCTAGGCGACTGGCCCCCTATCTGTCCAGGAACGACCTGGCCATGGTAATCCAAGCGACAGTCATCTCGAGGCTAGACTACTGTAATGCCCTCTACATTGACCTTCCCTTGTCGACAATCCGGAATCTTAAGCTAGTGCAAAATGCTGCGGCTCGATTGCTGGTGGGAGCACCGGCAAGAGAGCATGTTACCCCCATCTTGCAGCATTTGCACTGGCTACCAATTGAGTACCGAATTGTCTTCAAGGTGCTGGTTTTGACCTTTAAGGCCATGTATGGTCTAGGGCCAGTGTACCCGAGGAACCGCCTCACCCCATATGTTACCCCGAGATCACTACACTCGGAAGAGCGAAATCTTCTAACTGTGCCATCTATTCGCTCCTGTCATCTCTCCACAACAAGGCAACACGCCTTCTCAGTTGCGGCCCCGGCACTGTGGAACGCACTGTCAGATGATGTTCGGGCCATTACAGAACTCATTCCATTCCGGAGGGCATGCAAAACCACCTTGTTCAGGGTTGCTTTTAATTGAAGCCCTGGATATTGTAATCCTCCGTTTCACCACATTTTATGTACTACCGTATCTACAGTATTTTATGTAACTGTCTTGCATTTTTATGCAATTTTATGTGTACTGCTGTACAATTTGTTGTAATTTGGTCATGTGTGAACTGCCCCAAGCCTGCAGGAAAGAGCGGTATACAAAATTGAAGAAATAAAATAAAAATAAATAATGTGTTCTTTTAATCCTTTTCAAACAGGTTCAGACCTGGTTTGAGGGGTAAAACAGTCTTTATGCGATTGGTGTACAGATATTCCCTAGTGATCTGTTGGACTTCAATGGGAATCATCAGCCTCATCCCATCTGAAAATGAAGGAAATTTGTGTTGTCATCTGAAGCACAATGGGTGTTTCTCATTTGAGGTAGGTGAACTTGGATTTTTAGAGTAGCAGCTCATCGTCTATAGACCTCTTTCTCCAGTGAGTTTACACTGAGGCCATTTTGGGGAGAAAGTTGGAATATGAATAAATAAAATTTAAACATTGTTTCCCAATAGTTGGAGGATAAAACCAATCCCCAAGCACTTATGAGTCTTGTCTTGGCTAGTTTTATAAAAGCCAGTTTGCAATGCATAACCATTTTAATGTCAAAAAGCATTCACTTTGGTTATGTCCAAATGAATGTCATGTTAGAAATGTCTACCAGAGTTGTAAGAATCACAATTTTTAGAACTCAGCTGCAATAAAAGTGGTAGAGAAATAAAACTTGAGGGGAAATGAAGAATTATAGTATGATAAATACCAAATCACTATTCGTTGAACTGTTGCTTTATCAACAAAAGTGGTTAAATCAAAATCATAACAAGATAACAACACTGTTGCTGGTCCTTATCACATGGTACTCTGTCTCTCCTTTTACTGCTTTGCATTTCAATCCTTAGCAGAGCATATCTTTTCACTAATGAGAAAAAAATGTCAATGGTTTCTAACATCACTGCTTGGATAAATGGATCTGATCCTCTCTCTCTTTCCCTCCTTTCCATTTTCCATCTCACTATTCCTAAACAGGCTGATACCTTCCTTTTGATTGTGGATTGCACTGTTTGGGATATGTGAAAATGAGCATTTAGACAATGAGTTCACTACTAGCATATAAAATGTGTTTGGCAAGAATTCAGAAGAAATCACAAAACCTTTGAAGCAGTCCATTCTCAATGACTTCAAAAGAATCTACTTCACAGAACAGAGTTTGAAATAATTCTGGTTGAAGCTAAGCAATCAAATACTGAATTACCCACTTGAAAACAACAGACAATCAAAGTATGATTGGCATTTTTGATAAGTGTGGTAATGTGCTGAGACATACAGAGAAATTATTAGAAAGAAAGAACAATATGTGATGGATGAAGGAGATGTCTTTTGTAAAGGTTATGGTGTGTTTAATGGGAAATATATATATATCAGTCTTCAGTTTAGAGATATCACCCAGTTTTTATGTAACACTAACTTCATTTCAAAGGTTTTTCTTTTTTGAAAAAAAGCAGCAAAACAAAACCTCTGTGAGCCTACTCATGTTCCAAGAAACTGCAAAGGGAGGTTTAATTTGCGTGATCTCTCTCAACCCCATCCTGATATACATAATCCTATATCACCATTGTCTAAGCTAGAAGCCTTTTTTGTGACCACCAACCAAGTGGTGAATTTGTCCCTTCTTTCCTCATTGTTTACATTTTCGGTGCTTCTTTCTTTTTCTCCATTTCTCTATCCTAACTCTTCTCCAGCAAAAATCCATGACTCTTTCACAGTATTACTATATTTCTCACCAACAAGAGGAATTACATACAAGATTATGGACACATATTCTTACATGCAATTTCCTTCATATGCAGCCAAAGTGCATATGGTGGGGAAAATCTAAAGGGCCCCATGGCAGATTGACTGGTGTAATTTGATGTAGTGTGCACACCTGAGCTGAACCACTTGAAAAGCTTCTTGGAAGCCTTAAGAGTAAGACTCCAAGATCTGCTAGAAAAAGCAAAAGTCAAAACTCAGCTCAAGCAACCAAGCCAGGGGTCATGCACAGTGACTGAATATGCACTTGAATTTAACTCCCTGGTTGAGAAAATACCTGAGTGGTCAGAAACCACCAAGTTAGAATATTTTAAGAGAGGACTGAAACACGGCCTTTTGAACTGGTCCTTGCATAGAGATGATCAGGAGTACCTGGAAAAGTGGATATTACTGGTGAGGGAGGTGGAAAGTTTGAAGGAACAAGTAAAGAAATGGCTGAGGAACTTTGCAGCAGGAGATGGAATGTACTACCAACCAGGCAGGATTGAGAGGGAAACAAAGGAGGAAATAGTGAGGGTAGTAACTCGGTCATTGCTGGCAAAGACTGAGGGAGCATCACATAGTGAGATACCCATAGCCTACCATGCATGCTTAAATGTGTTTAATGAAAGAGAGCCAGATCAATTGGCCCCTCATAGAAAAACTGACACAAGCTAAACTTCCTAAACCCAATCCATACACAATGTCAGAGAAAGACAAAGAAGCCTGAGAAAATTAATCAATATATATCTGACTAGAGGGTTCATAGAACCTGCAAACTACCCTTCGGGAGTACCTGCGCCGTTCTGATCTAAGGATGGAACTCTAAGACTATGTATGGATTACAGAGGTTTGAATGCCATAGGCATCTAAAATAAATACCCCCTTTTTAATTAAGGATATGCTGGGCCATCTATCAAAGTGGAAGATTTTTACAAGGTTAGGCTTGAGAGAAACTGAGTACAGAATCAGAATTAAAGAAGAAGAGTGGAAAATAATGTTCAACTGTCACTTGGGGGCATCTCAGTACAATCCCTGGGGTATTTATTAGGCCCTAGCAAAGTGCAGGATGTACTGGAATGGGAAGTCCCCCATACCAGGAGGCAATTACAAAGCTTACTGGGATTTAAAAATGTCTACAGACAGTTTATAAATGATTTTGCTCAGATAATGATATCCCTCACAGAGCTGTTAAAGATAACAAGAGATAGAATTCTGCCAAGGTAAAAAACCGCGGTGCTAAGTTAAGTTGGACTCCAGAGTTCCAACAAACTTTTGAAAAATTAAATTACTTATTTACAAGACACCATTTGTTGGCACATCAGGAGTCAGAATTACTTTTTTTGTAAACTGTGACATATCAGGTACAATGTATGGGGCAGTACCGTTTTTTAAAAAACAAAAATCCAGAGAAGGGGCTTGTGCCATGTGCCCTCTTGTTCTAAAAGTTTTCAGACACTTTTTTTTAGAAAGGGCACAACACCCTTTTGAGGTATGGACTAACAACAAAAACATGAAAGCACTGTAATACCCTACCCCCACCCCAAAAATGTGAATACCAAGCAATAAGATGTGCTCAGTTCTTTAGCAGGTTTGACTTTACTTTAAATAATTTCCTGGGCAAGAAAAACTCCATGGCAGATGCTTTGTTAAGGATGCCCCAATATGACAGTCAGCCTCCAGAGGTGACTGGAACTATGTTTACCCATAAATTGTTGAGACATATAGCACAGACACAATAAAAATGAAATCACAGACTCCGGAGTTGACCAAAAACAAGAAACTAAGTAGTGGGTGAACTGACGAATTCTGGGCAGAGTATACCACTGATCCCTGGTTACAAAGCAATAAAGAGAAAATAGAAGGGGGGGGGGGGGACGGCTTATGGTTTTACCATAGGAAACTATATATTTCCTTACAGCTTCAAAAGAAAGTCTTGGAGAAGACAGCCAACATGAAGCATATAAAGTCAGTCAGCTGCAACTATATTGAATATCAGCATTATTCCTTCAACCCATCTGTGTCTCATCCAGCCTTCTGGGAAGCTTGACATGCAGGGGTCTAAACCCAAGATGGATAATAATAATAATGATTTTATTTCTTTTCTGCCTCTCCTTGTGACTCGAGGCGGGTTACAACATAGCTAACAACATAATAATCTAAAACAGGGCTGCCTAACAGCTGGCCCGCGGCCCCATATACGGCCCCCCAGCCTGTTGGACACGGCCCCTGCTACCCTCCTGAAATAATTAATTTTTTTTAAAAAAATGGCAGCCAGGGGGGAGGGGAGGAGGAGGCGGGGCAGGGAGAAGGAAGGGAGCGGTGGGGGGGGGGAGGGAGGTGAGGAGGAGGAATCCTCCCTCCCTCCTCCTCCTTCCCCGGTGCCACGATGATCGGGACACCGGCGGCACCGGGAAGGGTGGGAGGGAGCGAGGGGGCAGGCCTTCCAAGGAAGCCTTCTGGATGGCTCGCGGGGTAAGCGAGCGCCCGGTTCTCGTTTCCCCCACGAGCCATCGAGGCCTGCGGGAGAGTTTTTGACTGGCTCTCGCGTCCCTCTGACTAGAGGGACGCGCAAGCTGGGCGAAAACCCTCCCGCAAACCTGGATGGCTCACGGGGGAAGCGAGCGCCCGGTTCTTACTTCTCCCGTGAGCCATCGAGGCCTGCGGGAGAGTTTTCACCCGGCTCTTGCGTCCCTCTGACCAGAGGGACACGAGAGCCAGGCAAAAACCCTCCCGCAAGCCTGGATGGCTCACGGGGGAAGCGAGCGCCCGGTTCTTGCTTCCCCCGCGAGCCATCCAGGCATGCGGGAGAGTTTTTGCCCGGCTCTCCTCTTCCCTTCCTCCTCTTTAGGCACACCTTCTCTGTTCTGCCTTCCCTGATCGGTGCGCCGGTGGGAGAGGCAGAACAGAGGAGGAGGCTGGCGTGACACTTTAGGAGGGAGGGCAAAGCCATGGAGGGCTCCCCTTGGCTTTGCCCTCCCTCCGAAATCGCCGCTTCTGAGGCTGGCGTGACACTTTAGGAGGAGGTGCCGGGGGGCATGGCCGGGGTGGGGCCGGGGGCAGGGCAGAGTGGTAGGTCGGGTAGAAGTTGGACAACACTGATCTAAAACATTCTATAAAATACACATATTAAACCATATTTTTTAAAAATATACAGAACACAGATTAAAACACAAAATGTGATTTTAAAATCCATGATTAAAACTGGCTGGATGGGCCTGCCAGAAGAGCTAGGTCTTCATATCTATATCTATCTATCTATCTATCTATCTATCTATCTATCTATATATATAAAGGGACATGTTGTGCTTAGGGGCTTATAGACAGCAAAACCGCTGGATGCAGAAACACTAAATTAGCCCACAAAACTCCCCACGGAACAAGGTGTATTTAGCACCCAAAAATTCAAAAAAGAATTAAACAAAACGGTTAATTTATTTATTTATTTATTTCGGGATTTTACCCCGCTCTTCTCAACCCCCAAGGGGGGACTCAGAGCGGCTTACAGTACGGCACAATTCGATGCCCACATAATCACAATATAAAACCCCAAAACCCTTCAACAATTAAAATACATTAAAATACATTAAAATACAACTACATTAGCACCATACACATTCACTCTGGATTAAAACAATGTTCAGTCCATAAAAACATTGGCCATAATCACCCACTTCCATTAAAAACCAATCTAAAATGCTGCCTTGTGCTGGTGTACAAATGCCTGGTCCCACAGCCAGGATTTTACTTTTTTCCTGAAGGCCAGGAGGGATGTGGTGGATCATACAACCATAGGAAGCGCATTCCACAGGCGGGGAGCCACCACCGAGAAGGCCCTATCCCTCGTCCCCACCAGCCTCATCTGAGACGTAGGCGGAGCGCGAGCAGGGCCTCTCGGATGATCTTAGATTACGAGGTGGGACATAGCGGCTGATGCGTTCGGACAAGTAGGCTGGGCCAGAACCGTATAGAGCTTTAAAGGTCAAAACCAGCACTTTGAATTGAGCCCGGAATTGGACCGGCAGCCAGTGGAGCTGACACAACAGGGGGGTGGTATGCTCCCTGTATGTTAAAACACTAAAAACAATGGGACTACAATTCCCATGATGCCTCACATTACTGCTGCACTGCGCATGCACAGAAATACTTCCCCCGCACGCAAACCCCTTCTCCCTCCTTCCCCCCAACTGCCAGCACAGAGAAAACAGAAAGAAGAGCCGCCATCTTCCCCAAGGCCGGCAGCTCGATTGCTGCCTCAGCCAAGACTTTTGCGGCGGACCGGTAAGCTGGCCAGTGGTGTAATGTGTAGCTCTGTGGGCTGGCACCACTGCAGGCTGCAGAAGACCCAAAAGAAGAAGGGAGATCCGCCGTCTTCGCCAAAGCCGGGGACTCGATTGCTGGCCTCTAGAGCCCAGGCCGCCACACAAACTGAGGCCCCGGCTTCGTCAAACACACCGGGCCTCACTCCTCCTTTGGGGTCTTCCGCAGCCAGCGGCGGCACCAGCCCACAGAGATACCCATTCACCCTCTGGCCAGCTTACTGGTCTGCCGCAGGACACAGGGAGGCTGGCCCGAGGCAGCAATTCAGTTCTGGGCCTCAGGGAAGACCGTTCTGCCTCTGGGAAGGAGAGGGGCTGGAGACAGCCTGGCAACTGCCCTAGGCGTGCCGCTCCCGTTTGGAGGTGCTCCTGCCTCCCCAATTACTACAAACTACGAGAGTAATGCATTTATTTAATTGTTGCCTATACTATTTGGGGGAGTCGTATGCGGAAAGTGGAGTTACATGTAAATTTCTCTTTGCATTGACTAACAATATTATAAGCTCTTATCATTTTTTTCCAATCTAATGTGTAGTAGGAATGTTTAATCCTCAATGCTATTCCCGAAGGGGATATCTATGTAATTACAACCTCTTCCACACGATGAGGATTGCTTTCTATGGGTCATTTCATTGCCTGATTTTTTTAACCTTTTCATTCATTTGTCATTAGATAAGAAAAGCTTCTCGTGAATCTCTGAATACTAAATTTATCTCTTTTTCCCCCTAAAGAAAAGCCATTGACTTTAGAATATGTGTCTTAGATTAGCTATCCCCCCTCCACTTATACTTGAAAGGATATCCAGCATATTTTGGCATATAATTATGCAAGTAGATAATTCAAAGCTCACACTGTACTTCAGCTCTATAACTTTGCGTAATTGCTTTCAATCTTAAATGCTGAGAGCCAATTAAATTGGAACATTACGGGAATGTTATTAATTCAGTTACAGCTATGCAAGCTGTGAGATACCTAAACTGTCCAAGAACTTAAAATGCCTTAGGGCAGTTTTTGCAGTTCTCAGAATACTTTTGGATTGCTATTCCTGTCTCAAGCAAGATGCACACTAATTATAAAACTTAGAAAACAAGATATATTATAAAGAAAGAAGTCACTGTGGTCATTGTGGACCGAAGATAGGTTTAGCAACCATCCAATGGTATCTCAATACCCTTCCCTTACTGCATCTAACATAAGCAGGACAGACCAAATAATTTTTGTTGCTTGAGGCAAGGATGAAATAGCATATTCAGAAGTGAACGGTATTAGCAGTTAGCTGTCACTTCAACACTGGCAATGAGATAATGTCCCTTGGTTTATCTGAGAGCAATAGGCTAGTTTAGTTAGATATGACATCTGGAGTGACAACTGTAGGACTGGCATTACTGTTCACTAACATCTACTGTCTGACACTATTGCTTCAATCTATCTAAAGGCAAAATACTGAGGAACAACTGGTGTTAGCCCAAGCATAGCCCAAGCATAGCCAATGGTGAGAGGACCCCAACATTGAACTAGAGTTTCATATAACAACATATGGAGGGTGATACTTTACTGGTTGAAGATAACTACTAGCCATGCATGTTCATGAAAAGTTATTCATTTTTCAAAACAACTTGTTGGTAAAGGCTCTGTTTCCAAGTCATCTTGTTTTGCAACAGTCAGCTGAAACAATAATAATAGACAAGATATTGTATCTGTATGGTCAAAATCTAGTGACAACCTCTTACTTTATTCCAATGTATTCCTCAGAGAGATTGCAAATAGTCTCTCTCCTGTCCCCCTCAACCCCAGATCTTAAGGATAATGTAAATCAGCTTAGAGGCCTTCTAAGTCTTCTTTAGGTTGTTTTACAATACATGAGTAAAAGAAAGTCTTGAAAGCTTCCATAGATGAAATCACGTAGCTAGAGTAGAAAGAGAAAAAGAGGGGGAAAGGACAAGAAAGAAGAGAAAAAGATGAAAAGAAAGATGAAAAGAAAAAAGAGAAGAGGAGGAAGGGGAAAGAGAAAAAAAGAGAGGAAGGTAAGAGTGAAATAGAGATTTAAAAAAATAGTGCTAAAGAAGAGAATACTATCCCGAGGAAATGGAAAAAAGTTCCAAGATATGTGGAACTTCTCGTGAGAGTCTTCCAGTCCAGTCCGCAGAGTCTCTATTCACTTGTGATCTCGATTGTCCCGTTGCATCAACCATCCATCGCAACTTAGTTTTCCATTTCAATGTTCGGTCCCCTGGGGGGTTCACCTAAGTTTTGCCTCTTTTAGGTATGTCGTTACCTGTTTCCAGTCAGTTTTGTTCCTTTCCCTTTGATCCTTTACCAGGACTTTCAGTATATCTAGTTCCATTAAGTCTCTTATTTTTAGCAGCCAGTCTTCTGTCTTTGGAGCTTCAATGTTTTTCCAGTTCTTAGCGATGACCAGTCTAGCGGCGGCTGAGAAGTAGAAGAATAATTTTTCTTCATTTTTATCCATCGTATCCTCCATGATGTTGAGCAGATAATGTTTTGGTTTAAGTTGGAAATTCTGTTCCAAGATTTCCTGAGTGTGGTCATGGACCTTCTTCCAAAAACACTTTATTTTTTGGCATTCCCACCAACAATGCATAAAAGTTCCCTTATGCGTTTGACATCTCCAGCATTTGTTGTTCACATGTTTGTACATCTTGGCTAGCTTGTCAGGAGTTAGGTACCAACGGAAGAACATCTTGTACCAATTATCCATCACTGCCGTGAAGCCTGAGTACTTGATCTTCCTCTTCCAGATGTCTTCCCATTCTTTTAAACGGATTGGGCGTCCAAGGTCTTTTGCCCAATTTATCATATTTTCTTTTACCAGATCTTGTTCGGTGTCCCATTCCAGTAACTGATTATACAATATCTTAATAAGTTTCTTGTCTGTGCTCATTACTTTTTCCCATATTGTCTCTTGATCCGAGAAGCCAATCTTTGTATCTATTCTAAAATCTTCCTGAATTTGAAAGTACTGGAGCCAGGAAATGTCTTTGAGAGGCCTTCTAAGTCTTCTTGTACTGACTGATATGGGGAACTAATATTTTATATCTCAATTAAGCCATGTAACAACATCATATTTGTCTCCACCATTTACAATGTTTTCTTTCTTTTTTGGAAACTCACAGAGGACTAACAGTAAATGACTTGCAGAGCAGGTCTTCACTGTGTGCATATGTGGGATGGGGTAGGGGTACAGTAGAAAGGATGACATGTAATCTTCTCAATTACAGGCCAGATTTGCATTCTGAGTATCTTTCCTAGGAACAATCTAATCTTGACTTAGCTTCTTTCTGAATAAACATGCACAGGGTTGGGCTTTAAAAAAAATTTAACCCTTTTTGTAAATGTGTGTATGTGTATGTTTGTGTGTGTAACACAACCAGAGACACACATACATTGATAGATGATAAGAAGGGTGCTCACTAAAATGATGAACTCATTTGTCTCAGTTTGCAACTGAAATAAACTTTCCTAGTTTCTCTCAAAGATGATATCTCTAAAATACCCACAATAAACATTCTGAGTGTTTCAGAGTATATGTTCCTCATGTTCTTGAATTGTGCACATCCTTTGTTACTTACATGGAGACTACTTCAGGTAAGCATCTTTGAATTGTTTCATGATGGCAACATCAAGAGATCAGTTATGTAGTTGAATAGGAAAGCGTAGATTTAGTATCCTCAGATAGATCTTTCATAATGCCTTGAATCCCATCTAACTGTTGTTCTAGACCAGGGGTGTTCATTAGGTAGATCGCGATCTACTGGTAGATCGCATAGGGCATCCTGGTAGATCGCAGGCAGGGCGGGAGGAAGGCTCAGTCCCTCCTTGCAGGCTCCCGACGCCGCCCAAGTGCTGCCAGCCTTGGGTTATATGAGGTCCTTTCCACACAATTGAATCAAATCCCATGTTATCTGCTTTCAATTATATTATATGGCAGTGTGGACTCATAAAACCCAGTTCAAAGCAGATATTATGTTATATGTTTCACATTTTTGTACTGGGTAGGTAGATCATTTTGACTTGGTTGTTTTATAAGTAGCTCGCATGCTGAAAAAGTGTGAGCACCCCTGCCCTAGTCTGTGAGTGATTCCTTCTAAAAGAAAACACATTCGGAGTTACCCCTTATGGAAAAATCACATGGTAGACGTAATCACCCCCAAATGAGCTCATGAATACTAAGCTCAAATGCTTTAACAGATGTCTTGTTTGTGTGATTTATTCCTCTCAAAAGTAGCAGATAAAATCTGTGTCACGTTAAAAAATCAGCTGTTTTTCTCCACAGAAAATCCTCCAGAACACTCCACAATATTTTTATACAGGAAGACAATTATGCAAACATTTTCTGAAGACTTTCCTAAAAGTTTGGAAACCTATTTTTGACTGAGAAACAAATAATAGGGAATCGTCTTTCTTTCTGTCTTTACAGTAGGCCATTACTAATTGTTCTGGCACAGTTTTAGAAAGCATGGATCAAATAGAGGAGAAAACAAGACCAAAGTGAAGTGAAACAATAGGCTTGGCAAGACTAGGGATGTAAAAAAATCACTGGTATTAAAACTCAACAACAACAAAGCAATCCTTGAATGCCTCTTAAAAGTTTTGGCAAAACAAAATGCACTTTGTTTTAGAAATTCACAATTTATGGGTTGTGGTACATCCAAGAAAAACAAAATGTTCACAAATACTGTACATAACATGCACTTTTAAAAAAGGAAGAAGATAAAATTTGTTCAACTAAAAAAAATAGAAAAGCACACATGAGCCCTTAATATCTTCTGGGGTTTAATCCCTTGTGGATACCAAAATCTGTGGATGCTGAAGTCCCACTATATACAATGACATAGTAAAATTGCATCCTGTATTTTAAATGGAAAAATCAATATGTGCTATTTGGAGTTTTTTTAATTTGGCAAGAAGAGGGATCTTTCTAAGCTGTGGATAGTAGAATCTGTGAATGCAGATTTTGTGGGTACAGAGGGCTGAATATACTTCAGTAGAAAATGCCAAATTCCACATGACGGTCCATGATGGAAGAGTAAGGAACTCCACAACTAGAAATGGAGCTGAGATAGAATAAGATTTATGATGGGATTCTGAAAAATGCAATTAAAATTAAATAGTCAATTTTTCACATCCCTGTGCAGGAGTTGTCTCTTGCTTTCACAGATTAATGAAGAAACAGGATACTTTTATAGGACCCAAGACTGGCAACAGGGTCACATGAGCTATTTGTGCAGTTTATCTGGTTTGATTTAGCCATGTTTAGGTGATATCACAAGATGTGAACATCCAGCTGATAAAACTGATGTCAATAGTTTAATATGTACCAACACATTCTGAACAGATACCGTATAATTGTAATATCCCAGTTCCTCAGAAAGAAAGGGTATGTTTTTTTCTTTATCCATAATTTCTATTCAGATTTTTTTGCTTGAAGCTTTAATTTACCCATTTGTAAACTTGCCCCACAAACTAATTTATTCTCTGCTCACATTCAGTTATCACTATCAATAGCATAAAACTTGAGAAGGGGTGCATAATCAGCAAAATAACTCCTTCTCAGCAGTAAGCCAGGGACAATAAATTGGTTTGGAAATATCACTTTGACTTGGTGTTATGTGCCCCAAGTAGATCTGTGAGATTGTCCTTTCATGACTTAGCTAGCAATTTAAGTATTTTCATGCTTAGTAACTCAATTTGGATATTGTAAGCTTTTAGTTAAGAATATAATCCTTAATTATTTTTTTTTTTAATCTAGTAATACAAAAGTTAGCCAATAATGTCAGCTGACTAATCTGAAGATCTGGCCAAAATGCAAATATTGAACCATTAATTCAATACATCTGTATGTGTGTCCCTAACTATAAAATATACAAGTTAATTTTGTAGTCATATTTTTAACAAAGAAAATGTTGTTTAAATTGATAGATATCTAGATGGACAGATAGAAAGACAAGTGATAAATAGATAAATACAGTAGCTAGCTAAATAGACAGACATACAGAAGATATAAAATGTGTTAGTTGATAAGATAATTCAGATCCTTACATTGATAGGAACAATAAACAAGATTCTGAGAGGTATGTTTAGCACAAAGGTCAGAGTTAAAAGCTAGATGAGTATATTTAATCTATTACTAGAAAATGTTTTAATATGTTTTATAGTTTCAACAGTTTTAAACCATTCTTTAAAAATAGTTTAGATTATTTGATTTTTTTCAAAGTATCAGTTTTTTCTTACTTTTTGGAAGAGAGATAGGATATAAATACAATACATGCATAAAATAAGTACATATAGAATATTCACAGGAAAATATAGCTGTGTTCAGATGAAACATACAGAATATTTGTTTGCAATTGTAAGACATTTTAATATGCCAAAGCTTGAAAATGGTTCAATACAATATTGCTATTGCATGGGACATAGGCTGGATCTACACTGCCATATAATGCAGATTGAAAATGCATTGTATGGTCAGTTTAGACCCATTATAAAGTTGAACTGCATTGAATTGTATTATATGGATCAACATTAATGAAGTTCTTAACTACATTGTATATATCTACATTTAATATATATCTGACACTATAGATCTGGGTGAATGTAAAGATTTCATGGGGTGATATAGGGATAACAACAGGAAGACATTTTACTACTTAAGAAGATATGCAAATAGAAGAGCCTTGTGAATTTTGAATACAAAATTGTGGGAAAGTCTAATTTTCCCTTTATTTGGAAACACTGTCAAAATAGCTTCTGGCAATTTTAAGCAACATTTATGTTGTATATCTCCTCCAAAATGGGAATGACACTGGTGCTGTATTGCTAAATTGGTATTAATAACTAGAGTAACAACTTGTATTGCTCAGAGCAAGCACAATGGATTGTTCATGGGACCTCATCATGTGGAGTATTTTGCCCATCGCAGAACACTTCATCTCAATTTCAAGGATGAAGACTCACTGAACCCATCACATGACTTTTGCCTATTCCCATTCACCTTTGTCCTTGAAATGAAGATGAAGCATGCTGAAAGGAGGGAGCTCAGAACATGAGTGAGTTATTGTGTTCTGAGCTCCTTTCAGCTGAGAAAGACCTAGGATGAGAACTGCCAAACTTGCCCATCCTGTTTTTGAACTTTTCTATTCTAGAGTCTTGCAAGATTTTAAACATCCTGAATTTTAAAAATATTTTTCCTTTAAAGAAAAAGTAATACAGAGAGGGTGGAGAAAAGGTTTCCCATGTCATGGGTTAGAATGCAGACAACAACAGGACAAAACCTGAAGAGGAAAAAACCTATGATGGAAAGATAGAACCTGATACGGGATGATTGTGGATTGAAGTGTATGATTCCCTTTGCTAGGCAGATGGTCTCACATAAGCACACAAGGTCCATGTGATGTAGTCCTTAGCGTATATAGAGAGATTCATAAGTTTATTTGAAGATTGCCAAATGTTTTACTAAACACTATTGCTGTGATTTGTATTTCCCATAGCATTACCATTTCACAACTGGATTAATAAATCAATTACAATTCTAATTCTATCTATCTATCTATCTATATCAACCAAGATGAGTGTTCCAGAATTATATTTAGAAAGCATTAAAGAAACTGTTTGTCAAATAAAGTCGTTGCCATTTGGAATTAAGACAGAAAAGAATGGCAGAAATCCCCTCCGTAAGGTACAAAAATATAGTCTATTACGTACAAACCAGTCAAAAATAGTTCTATTTCAAAAACCAGACCTAATGTCTGAAATAAATCCTGAAGAAATACAGATAAAAAGAGTCAAAAGATAATCTTGTCAAATCCATTTCAGAAGACAGGATGATCCCTTTCTCTCCCCCGCCCCCCTCCCGCCCAAGCACCACAGCATCATTATTATAGAAAACAGGTTGTGGTAATGGCAAAAAGCTGCAAACAAACCAACTTCTCTTGGGGAAGAATTCTAAAGTTGACATCTTGTTACAGCTTTGAGCAACACATTGGTGCAAAGAGTTATCTAGGTATCCAGCTTTCATTCATTCAAAAATACAAAAAAAAGTGCAGGCTGAGAAATCTCTGCCTTCTTCTAACAGGAATCAGTTGCACTCCATGGGAGCCAAACTTAAGAATCCTTCCATTCAATAGGTTAATAGGCCTTGTTCCCAATATACAATAGCCAACATCAGAACTGGAGGAAGAGCTACATTCTAGTCTTTTTCCTTTCTATGTGTCTGTCTCATATTGAAAATAGTGGATAGGTAAGAAACAAACATGTTTGAAAAAGGGTGTTATCTTACTGAAAAATTCTTCTGAGTGTTGAATTGGCACAAAAAGGTAGCATTGTGCATGGCAATGTGTAGCCCATCCTTCAGAGAAGTTACGTTCTTTGTGAAAGAATCTGAGTTTGGCAAACATTGAAAAAATATATTGAGCATAAAGTCATGTGTGCTGCTTATTAATATATTTTAAAAAACTATGCAATCATATGACTTCCTTAAAACTTTGAATATATAGAGCTAGAGGAGGGGGGGGGGGAGAGAACGCTTAATTTCCTGATGAAGTACACTGTTGCCTATGATCGCTGAACCAGGACACTGATTTCTGATAGCAGTTGAACAATATCAGCCCATCACATAATTTGTTCTCATTCCCCCCCCTCCTCTGGCCTACTTCAGTCAGCAGCTTTGAAGACCTTTTACATAAACAGCAATAATATTTTTTCTTACTGAATCATGCCAAATTGTACTGGCATCCATCAGAGAAGTTGTTTAAAAAAAACTCCTATAGAGAACTTGTACAAGCTACCCTAGAATATTTTCAATCTCATTATGCACACTTCAAAAGGAAAGGACAACAAAATAACAAAACCTTTAAAAAGAGACAGTTCTTTAGAGGAATCTGACTGATTAGATGGCCTCACACACTTGTACATCAGTTGGATATCCAGTGCTTAATAATTCACAACGGATGGGCCATTCCAACAGTTTGGAAGTTGCTTCACTATGCTGCTATTAAGTGGAGATGGAAATCCAACTACTTGTCAAAGAAGCCTATGTTACGTCTCTTTCTTATATTTTCTAATTGCTCTTTAGCCATTATTTCAATTTGTGTTCCATAGTCTGTTGTTACAATACAATACATATGTAAATAAGTATAACCACACATTTTCAAATATCTTCAGTAACATTGTTATCTCAGATTTCTTATTCATCTCTTATGGCTTCTATAGCATTGAGGAAAATGTCAGAAAATGCACTGAAATGTATACCACTGTTTCACCAGAATGCATGGCATTTAATAGAATCTTTAAAATGGCAGTGGACAACATGCCATTCATTAAGACCATCACAGTTACTTTGCAATTGATATACTTATGCAAATCAACCTACTGAAAGCATAGGCACATGTAACTTGCCAGAATAATCAATACTTCAATTCCATTTCAACATTCAGTTATTGTATTTTTATTGTATTGTTGATTCTTTAAATTGTAAACCACCTTGAGCCCCAAAGTTGAGGAAAAAGCAAGATATGAAAATAAGAACAAATTTTACCATATATACCCATGTTCATGTCAAAAAAATTCAAAAAAACCCAAAACCATACAAACTTGGACTGACTTATAAACAGGTCTTTCCACTAATATTGCTTTGAAACTAGACCATCCAGCAACTTTCTGCCCTCTCTCACATAAGCACACAGTTCTTGCTTTCAGTTTTTAAAAAACTCCTGCCAAAGAGCAGATAGTGTGGGGGAAAGGGGTGATTCTTTTGCTGGAGCAGAGCCTTCTGTCAAGGAAAACTGAGTACATACTCACATGCATTTCTCCCACTGGAAGTTCTTTAATGCTGTGGATAAATAGTATGTGCATATGTGGAGGTGAGTAGCATTTGTGCTGCAGGAGGTGGTGCTTTCTGTCATAGGTAGCTCTGATAGCAAGGCTGTGCTTTTTGAAAGAGCTGCATTTGAACTGAATCCAGGTAGTGTTCAGCAGCTTCCTGAGCCAAGCTTTGAAGAAGATCCTACAGACTTTTCAGTCTGCAGAACAAGTAGAAGTAAGTTAATGTGAGCATGTGGAGGAACAGTTAAGTGTTTCATCTTTTTTGAGGGCCCATCCACACAGCCATATAACCCAGAATATCAAGGCAGAAAATCCCACAATATCTGTTTTGAACTGGGTTATTTGAGTCCGCACTGCAATATAATCAAGTTCAAGTAGAGAATGTGGGATTTTATTCAGCTGTATTGAAGGAGCCTAAGTTAGCAAAGAACGGAGCTTGTCAATAGGCAACACCCGGGAAGCTAGCAGAAAAGGTGTTCAAGAGTGGCACTTTGTTGCTGGCAGCATCTTCAGCATTTGCAGCTATAACCTCATGCTGTTAGTGATCTCTGGACTGTGGAATATTTTGTGAACTCTGGCATTTGGATTTGTGGATTAACACTTGAGTCCAGACTCTACTGGAATTGGACCGGACTAGCGGCTACTCCGTTTTTATTTCCTGCTGTTGTCTCACTGCTGGATTCTGTACCTTGAACTTTGACCCTTTGTTAACCTCCTGTTTGGAAACAGATCTGGGCTACATGACACTTTCATGGAGTAAGCAGACCTTCTGGGCAAAGTCTTCTGTGAAAGAAGTGTTACTTCCCCACATTCATCCCAGTAAGAACCTCCAAGAGCCTTGCCACAGCATACTTCTAAGTTGTACAACTCATTAAAAAAAATCATAATTTTGGCCCCAAAATGTGTCCTAAGTTATACATGAGTTTAACTTATACCTGAGTATATACAGTAATTTAATTTAATTTGAAAAATAGAATTGAGGGTTTTTCCCCAAATGCTTTGATTTCCAGGATGCAGTGCAAGGTTTCCCTTTCTCCACCTGGGGGGGGGGGGATGTATCCCAGTTGTTTGTATGCAAGATAGAAAGAATGTGGATGGCTATTTACACAATTGCCATTCAAAGATATATGTGACAAACAGGAGAGACAAACCCATAAAGTTAAGATGTTGATACTTTTACATAGGATAAATTTCAAACCATAGGAGCAACAGCAGAGGATGCAACAACCTATGCACTAAGTAAAGTGCACTTGCTAAAGCAAGACATAACATCTCTTCTGATAGGCCTAGCCAGTAAATTTTAACTTGTGAATTTTAACTTGCATGGTAAATTTTAGTTTGCATTTAATCTGTTTGCATTTGTTAAATGCATTTTCATAATGTTTTGTTTCATCTTGCTATTTTAATCATGTACCTCACCTCAAGCTACAAAGAGAGGCCGATAGTTGTTATTGTTATTATTACCCACTTCTATTTCCAGCTGTGAAGTATGGTTTGACGTATATTTATCTGTGTATGAATAGAAAAGAACAAAGCAATAATGTATACCACATGGTACATTACATTTGACAGGATCAGAGAAGTTGCTTCCCTCTCTGTTTCAATATGTTTAGTAAAATGAAAGCTTTATTGTCTAGGTTTAACCACATTAGAAATAACTTGATAAGGGGCATCAGATGAAGAAAAATGGATTGAGAAGATCATAGACATCAGAAATATGGATAGATTGACCTATGTAATAATAAAAAATAAAGGAACCCCTATCAAAAAAATTGACTGGACAATGGTGACAGACTATATGAAACACAATAAGACAAATATAGAGATATGACAAGATAATAGAAATAAGAAGTAAGAGAAGATATAAAGGAAGATGAAACAAAACAACATAATCAAAGAAAAGGAAGATTCCACTTATAGAAGACTTAAGAAGTCAACACTTTTTCTATACTCTGTATACTTTTAGTTTTTCACTTTTCTATCTCTTCTATTTTTCCTCTTCGCTAGTATCTATTCTTTTTTTCTACCTATTTCTATCTACGCTTTTTGATTTTATGTATATATATATTTTAAAAACCAGCTCAATAAAGATTTTTTTTTAAAAAAAACTTGATAAGTGGACCACGGAAATCCATAAAATTAACTAGAGATGAAATATAGTATATTCATGCTGAAAACTCTGTTCTGTCTTCTTCAGTGAAGCTTACTAGATCTTTCATACATAATGAGACATAGCCTTGCTAAAGAGAAATCCACAAACATGGGATGGTTACCACTATGTAAACATGTCAAAAAACACATACCGTATATTTGTATCTAGTAAGTAAAAAATGCAAACAATAGGAAACGGAAGGAAGGGAGAAAGGAAAGGAAGAAAGAAAAGACACTTCTACAGGGTCTTTTTTAAAAAAAAATTATATGAAAAATAATGGTCAAAGACCAGTGTTTAGCACAAAGATTGCATGTGTGAGAATTAAAAAATATATTCGCTGGCTCTGTTACCAAATCAGAAGCTGAGGGGACAGCTTTAAAACCAAACTGCATTTTTGGATCATTTTTCTACTGGGCCAAAATTGAGGGCATTGGGTTAATCATATCTCTCAGGGGTCCTGGCGAAGGCCCCTGGGGAGAGGCCCCGGCGACGAGCCTGCCGACTGCCAGCGGCCCCCAAAGCTGCGCCTGGACCACAGCCTGTTCCTCCGCCCTTTGGTGGCCATGGGGAGAGTTGCAGCCCTGGTCGGGGCAAGACAAGATTGGGGGCGCCTAACCCAGAGAGTCCCATAGGGAGGAAGCGCCCGCCTTCAGGGGACTCAAACCCTGGAGGCGCCTTGCAGCGGAGGCCACATGGCCATCGGAAGAAGCGGCGCCGGAAGCCAAGGAACAGCAGATCTCATCTCTCTGGCTTTACCAGGGACCAACAACATGGATCGCTCCCCTGCCGAGGCTGCCGTCCCCTTGGACCTATTGCATCCTCTGCGAACTACTTACGAGAGAGGGGGCCCCCTCACTTGAGCCCAGGTTCAGGAGATCGTTTCGCTCCAGAACCTTTTGGAGCTCGAGTTTGAGGCGGCTTGAGCTCCACCAGTCACATTCGAGGCTGGAGATAGACACTCCCTTTGTGGATCTGACTCCCTCTGTCAGACCTTTGGACAAAGGAAGCCAGGCCACCCGTCTCTCCTATGGCCTGCTACGAGAGATCTCCCTGAGACCTCCCACGCTTCCGTCTTTTGATGGCAAGGTGGCGTCTGCCAGTTCTACCTGAGCACCCCCTGCCACAGCCTGAGCTCTACCCCTTCCTTCCCTCTTCCCCCTTTCTCTCCCCTCTTTCCTTCCTCTCTTGATGTTGTATTGTCTGTTTGTTGACCATTGTTTTGTGGACCAGACTTGTGAACCGCTCCGAGCCCTCGGGGAGTGGCGGTGATAGAAGTTTGATTTAATAATAATAATAATAATAATAATAATATCTCATCCTCTTAACTCATGTTGCTATCTGAGGGGCAAAAGAAATCACTCCAAGGATTGACATCTTCTCAGCAAGTGATTGTCTCAGAGTAAAAGTAGAACAATTTCTTATCAGATCCCTGTTCACTAAAGCAGAAGTCATGAAATTGTGATTTATTTTGCAAGGGTAATCCACAGGCCATATTTAGATAACATTTCTGACCACATAGATCTTCCATGTTTATCCTCCATATCTGTTCTATATCTCATTGTGCTTATGTTTTATTGATATTGTGTTGATGATGTTGGTGATTTTATTTTGGGATGATTTCAGACCATTTCTTTGCTTATTTGTTCCAAATACATTAATATTTGTACATATTCTATTTTGTACACATCATTGTTGAAGCTGTGCTCTCTGTGCATTTGAAACATGCACTTTGCCCATGCACTATTTTTAGATGTGTGCATCTTTATTGAGACACCTACCTGCCTTTTATCAATGTATGGATTTCCAAGTTCAAATTATGTCCATGTAGTGTACAGTTATCTGTCTGAAAACAGTTTCATTCCATACTCCTTACTGTGGAACAGTGAGTGCTATTTGCATTGATTTTTCGCTCTTTCTGATGAGAGAAATCAAATCTGGTTTGGGAAGAGCTGGATCATTGGACTACTATAGTATAGCAGATGATACTCAAAGTACCCAATTGTCATTACTCATCTTTCTCATTAGTAGTATAACACATCTCCGTCTGATGAATCAAGTATACAGCCTGATGGAATTGTCTAGGATAATCAGGTGCTAATGGTGGATGGATTGTGACAAAGTCCTAATGTTACCTTCGAACCATCCTCTTCAGATCTATCCTTGAAGAATAAATTGCCTACAGCCATACTACCCTAAACATGCCCAATCTCATCTGTTCTCAGAAGTTAAGCAGTGTTGGGCCTGGTTAGTACTTGGTGGGAAACTGCCTGGGAATACTTGTGCTGTAGAAAAAGAAATAGAAGAATGAATTGTTAAAACAGTCTGTTACCCAGAAAGAGTTACATTCCTGGTACATATCCTCTAGATCAGAGTTTCTCAACTTTGGGGTTGGGATCCGGGGGGGGGGGGTGTCACAAAGGGGTTTCAGAGGGGTCACCAAAGACCATCAGAAAACATATATTTCGGATGGTCTTAGGAACTCCTTTGGCAAAGAAGGCTCAAGTTCTTTCTGCCTGTCCTTCTTTTCCTTTTTGGAAACAGATGGTGAATCCTCCCACCAAAAGCCCTACTTTGCTGTGATTGGCCGGCCTCTCAGAAAAGGGGAGGGGGCTGTTTCTGAGACTCCAAGTGGGGAGGGGAGGGTAGGTGTGCTCAGTGCATGGCAACGTGGTGTGCATGTGGGGGTGAGGGAAAGTGTGCAAGGCTGGAGAGTGGCTAACGCCAGCGAGTCCCTTTAGGGCATGACGGTTCTGTGTGGGAAGTTTGGCCCAATTCTATCAGTGGTGGGGTTCAGATTGCTCTTTGATTGTAAGTGAACTATAAATCTCAGCAACTACTCCCAAATGTCAAGGTCTGTTTTCCCCAAACTCCACCAGAGTTTACATTTGGACTTACTGAGTATTTGTGCCAAGTTTTATCCAGATCTATTTTTGTTCGAGTCCACAGTACTCTCTGGATTTAGGTGAAATACAGGGGCGGTTCTTAGCGGAGGCCAATTAAGCGGTCGCCTCATGGTGCCACCTGGCGAAGGGCGTATCCAGGGCCAGGCGCAACGCCCCCAGGGGTGCCGGCAAGGTGGGAGGAAGGCTCGTGTAGGGCGAGAGAGGAGGGGGCAGAGGCGCCCACCTTTCTAGTCCCCCTTGCCCCCCGTGCATCTCCTCCCTCTGTTGCTGGCGCTGCTGCTGCTGCCGCCAGTACGCGTGGGGCGAGGGAGGAGGAGAGGGAGGCTGCGGTCCGATAAACCCTGACTTGGTGGCTCCCTCCTCCCATGCACTCATCCTCTTCCCCTCACACCGCTCTTTCCCCCTCCCTTCTGCCTCGTGCGCTTTCCCCTCTCTCTTCTCTTCTGCCTTCCACTCGCTCGCTCGCACTCTCTCTCTCTACCGCTGTAGGCTAAAACATCACGGAGGAGGGGAAAGGGAAAGCTCCCCACTGTTCGCTTACCATTTAAAATTACCTAGATCCGGCCCTGGTGAAATACAACTCCAAACTCAAGGTCAATGCTCTCCAAACCCTTCCAGAATTTTCTGTGGTCATGGGAGTTCTGTGTGCCAAGTTTGGATCAATTCCATCACTGGTGGAGTGCAGAATACTCTTTGAATGTAGATTAACTATAAATCCCAGTAAGTACAACTCTGAAATGACAAAATCAATCCTCCCTAACCTCACCAGTATTCGAATATCAAATTTGGGCATATCAGGTACTTTTGCCAAATTTGGTTCCGTGAATAAAAATACATCCTGTATATCAGATATTTACATTACAATTCATAACAGTAGCAAAATTACAGTTACGAAGTATCAATGAAAGTAATTTTATGGTTGGGGGTCACCACAACATGAGGAACTGTATTAAGGGGTCGCAGCATAAGGAAGGTTGAGAAACACTGCTCTAGATAACACAACGAAATCACTAACCCACAAGGCACAAAAAAGCCATCAAAAGCATGTAGCAACACAAAAAGCAAAACTTGACATAGTTAACAATTAGATTACTGTGATGCTTTTTGTGGCTGGATCTATACTGCTATATAATTTGAATTCAGGTTATCTCCTTTGAATTGCCATATAATCCAGTTCAATACATATAATCTGGGTTCAGAGACTGGATTATATGGCAATGTAGATGAAGCCTATGTTGGGTTGCCATTGAAGACTGGCTAAAAGCTTGAAGTATTATTATTATTATAAAATTTCAATTTGATATACCACTCTCTCTGACGCCCAGAGCGGTTTACAACAGCACGATATACAATAGACAAGGGAAAAACACAAGGAAGAGGGAAGGGGAGGGGGAGGGAAGAAGTCAACAACGATGCCCACTAAGGTGCCACCCCGCCATCGAAAGAGGGCAGGCGGGGCGGTCCCAGCAGGATCGCTGGTACTAGGGGGCTGGCGGAGGGCGGAGACCATCGTCTCCCACAAGAGAGTCCACGATGGGGGTCCCGGTCCATCTGCCCAGAGTACTCGTCAGCTTTCACCCTGGTCTGGTGGGTCCTTTGGAGCTGCGACTGCTTGTAGCAGGAGCTCCAGATCGTCCTGGCTAAGAACGTTCTTCGAGGCTGCACCACTCTCGTAGTTAATCGTCCTACTGGCCAGACTACAGTGTGGAAGGCATTTCAGAGACTTTAAGAACATCAGCCATTTGTTTTGAACATAAATTTGTGGGGCTGGTTCTAAATTATAAAGCCCTCATTTGATTGTGGTTGGGACATATGATAGGCTACATCCTCCCATGTTTGTGTTAACCGCTAGATGGTCTGTTCTGTTTTTCACCACTTACACGTATGAATTTGGTGCATACTCAGGACAGATAATTGGATATAGCAACATCCTAGTTGAGGAACTCCCTCCTCAAATAACTCAAGCAAGCTTCCTCATTATTTTCCTTTGAATAGTTAACAGCAAAGACAACATTATTCTGTTGAGTTAGTTTTCAATCTCTGTTAGCAGTTCTCTTAACACCATTCTGGTTTTTTCTATTAATTCCTAGAATTGGTCTACCAAATGTTGTCCAATTTTGTTTAGATTTTTGAAAAAAGATAACCATTTGTTGTTTTTGTAGAACATTTTGAGTGCTTATTGATTAGGAACATAATTTGCTTTTTCTTATCTCAAAAAAGCATGTTTGCCATTTTCTTTCTGTTGTGAAAAATATAATTGAAAACTCTCAGTGCTTGAAGTCTATTCATTGTTCGGGACCAATTTTGCACAAAACCTCCCCATTTTTACACAGAAAACAGTATTGTACGTGCAGAAAAACATTTTTATACAGCAAAATATTGAGGATGTATTGATTGCAAAACTCACAAAAAGGCAGGGAGGAGAGGATGTGCAGAAAATGTGGAGGAAATATTGTTTTCTTCACAGAAAATACTGTTTATGCAAATACTTAAAAACTCATGTGTTGTTTTTCTATAGAATAAGTCCCAAACTCCAAAGATTTTTTTATCAGTATGGGATTGTCCTCATCAGGAGTTCTTGACTTCAATATTTAAAAATATTCTTTGCATCGCTACTACTGAATGGAAGTAAAACAAATTATTCTAGGTAAATGCAGTGGATAAAATAGGAAATACTTGTCTGTTCTCATGTCCTCATATTACTCAGTCACATCAGTAAAACTACGTCAAACTGTAGTGATTTTTTTCTCTGTCATCAGTCATTTAAAAGACTATTTCAAGTATGTTTTGTGTTTTTCCAGTATATAAAACAACATTTTTAAAAAGGGTAACTGAATATGAAAGCCATCACAATGAAAGGAAAGTGACAACTATGAAAGGTATTTGTTCTGTTACATAAAATGTACATTTAAAAATAATCAAAGCTAAAACTTGAAAATGCTCACTGACGCAAGGCTATATCCCTCAATGGGAGTTAGGCAACAAATTTTGAAATTTGTTTGTTTGAAGTGTATTTTTTATTATCAAAACTTGCTTTTTTGGTATAGAGCAGGAGCGGGCAAAATATTAATAGTAATGAATGAATTTCCATTTCAAAAGAGAAAGAACTCATTACACTGTCAGATGCTAAGATTATCTGAGGTTGCAGCTTTGTTTAAGCAGAAGCTGCCTTCCAGACAGATCAGAAGCTGCAAAGCAGATGTCTTCAATTAACACTTTCTAGCTGGGTAGGCATTTTGAAGCATGCTTGCATATACAAGATGTATGTCTTGGTGAAAGTGGAGTGAAGAAATGGTCACCCATTAGAGCCACAGTGCTATCTCTAGGGAAATTGGGGGTTACTAAGAAATTTATCAAGAATATTCTAATTACAAAAATCAAAACATTAAAACCCCCAACCAAACAGCAATCATAGATAAACTTCCCTGGCAAACGTTATTCCTAAGCCTCCTCTGCAAAAGGTAGACATAGAAGAGGGCTGGATGTATTCCAAGGAACATTTTTCAATCGTGCAAGACAACAGCAAAACTAAAGAAGGCTAGCATTTTTTAAATGAATTCTATATGTAATCTATTTTGTCCCCAAAATCTTCTTTAACTCAGTAGTATACCATGATAAGAGTTCTTTAGCAGACAAGACAATATTAAAAAGTTCCTGGTAGAAATCTCTGTCAAATAGGCCCCAGAGTAGAAGAGATGAAAGGCTAAGAGTGCATCTACATTGTAGAATTAATTTGACATGACTTTAACTGGCATGAATCAAAGCTATGGAATCCTAGGATATGCAGTTTTTGGTGAGACAAAGTTAAAGATCTTATGCAATTACAGCTCCCATGATTCTATAGCATTGAGTTGCGGCAGTTAGAGAAGTGTCAAACCGCATCAATTCTAAAGTGTAGTGGCATTAATAGTCAGACTGTTGCACAACTATTCATTTTGAACCAAGTATAGAGGTGATGTTTATATTACTCAGTTCATGGCATGGAGAGAGCTACAATAGGGAATTACAACATCAACGATCCATACTTTGTTTTTTAACACAACCGTGAGGGCAGAAGTATTTGTTGTCTGCATTTTGTATTTTATTTTGCTGTACTGTATCTTTGTGCTTGGCCTCATGTTAGCTGCCCCAAGTTCCCTCCAGGGAGATGGTGGCGGGATATAAATGATGATGATGATGATGCTCCAAAACTCTGTCAGTCTGAATTTGGAAGTCCCGGAGTAGTTAATATTTGTTGTTGTTGTTGTTGATGGTGATGATGATTATAATGATGATGATGATGATGATGATTTCGATGTGTCTGGTTAAAATACATTAAAAACGTAATCAAATGCATTTAACTCCCCCCTCCAATAAAAATGATCCCACCCCATCTATAAAGGAATCATGATTTAGCAGTCAATAACACATTACTGGTAGAATGGGTATATAGTTTCATGAATCATAGTACGCTGGTCTGTAGGAAAGACATTGGATGGAAGAATGCCCTAGCATTTGCAATTATTTTGGTATATTGTTATGCTGTGTGTGTATGTGTAAATGAGAAAATAGTGTGAGTGGAAAGATCATATTTCATACTGGAAATAAAAAGGTGATGGGGAAAGATGTCCAACCCATCAAACAAGATTATCAAGATCTTGCACTTGAAGACATATATCTAGCTTGTAGCTATGACACATCTCTTCATGCTACCCCTCCTAAACCTGTCCTTTCACTGATTGAGTTTTTTTGTGATGACACAGAGCACATCATATAGCAACGATGTGCCCAGTTATTTTTGTTTAGCTGGAGACACAGTGATAGGCCTCCACAGGGATCTCTTGAGAATCCTCTGGCAATTCCTGGGGATTTTTTCCATGTCAGGAGCGACTTGAGAAACTGCAAGTCGCTTCTGGTGTGAGAGGATGGGCCTTCTGCAAAGAGGGGGATGTCTGGATGTTTTGATGTGTTACCATCCTTGTGGGAGGCTTCTCTCATGTTCCCGCATGGGGAGCTGGAGCTGACAGAGGGAGCTCACCCGCGCTATCCCCGGATTCCAACCTCCGACCTGTCAGTCTTCAGTCCTGCTGACACAAGGCTTTAACCCATTGCACCACCAAGGACTCCTGGGAATTATTTCCATTAGTGCTCATCCAGCTGTGGGAAAATAGATTGATGCTTCTCTGCTGCTTCCTCCATCTCCACCAACACAGAAATTGCTGTCTTGGGCAACATACAGTACATTGAAAAGAGAGGGGTGTTGCATATGTTGGTCACTGTGGGGTTGCAACAGAATGCCAGCTTCTACAATGAGCCTAAAAGGATGTTATGATGGCATGAGGCACACTTACCTCGCTATAAGGATGCCAGATGGTACACATAAACAATCATATGCATTAAACATATTTATTCATTTAGCATAGTGTAAAAATATTCTAGACATATTGATCCCAAGTACAGGAATGAAAGCAGGGTAAAGAAAGGGCATATTATCACTGCAAGCCAATTTGTTTACCATATGTGTGAGTAAATTCTTATACAGAGTGACTGTGGGGGCTTTAATAGCATTTTAAATCATTATAACAAATTAATGTTCTCCTAAACAAGAAACCACTACGAGCACAAATTAATGATTCACATTAATCTCCATATTTTACTTGATTTTGGAAGTTACTACAAGGGATGTTTTGCTCTGTAGTTACATTTATGCTGATTATTAATGAGCATACTAAACCAAAACTAAGAAAATAAATCATTTCCTAAAACATATGCAGTTATAGAAGTCTGTGTTTTAAAGGCCAGTATTTTGGCAAGTTTCCCATCAGAGAAGATAGTGGTATTCATAGAAGAAATAGCAGCAAAATTAGTCTACTCACTCCCTTCTCCATTAAACTTTACCATACATCAAACATAACTGATATATACCTTCTATATACCTCTCTATAACATGGTAAAATTAGGCTTCTGGGGATTATTAAAAGTTTATGTATTTGTTATGCATTTACTGTATTTTGTGATGTTAAACTTCTTTATCTACACTGAATAAATTGCTGAATGAACAGAACACAGAGTGATGACAGAGATCTATTTGCAGCTGGTTTTAAATAAGAAAAATCAACAAATTCACGCAGGAATGGTCTTCCAAATGGTGATAGCCATGAGAAGTAAATGAACTGGCTATTGTGAGAGGCAGTGATTTGACTGATGTGAAATGACCAAACTCTTTTGTCAGTGCACGTAGCCTCCTCCACACACAGGTGATTTCTGAGAGCCTGGAAATTTAATCTGGGACTATTAATAGACTAAATACTTCCCGTCCATTCTGGTTTCCCTCCCCCCATTATATTTATTTATAAACACACTTGGCTTGTATTTGTGGGCTGTGACTAGGCAAAACCATGAGGCCAAGGGAGGAAAAGAAGCTTTGCCATCTGCTTCCACTAAAGCAATATGCCTCTGTAGTTTTGCCACCATCTTTGACACCTGGGGAGAGGAACAGCAGGTCTTGCTCATTTCTGTTCCACACTACTGGCATACACCTGGTATTCCTGATGTGATGCTGCCAAGTTTCTGGCAGCTCAACCTGATAACATCCTCCCATGGTGGCATCCTCCACTAATCAGTGCCTCGGAGACACTCTTCCCAAAACATTTTGCATAAATATCAGAAAGCAGAAGTATGAATTTGGACTTCATGCTGTACTTTTCATGGCATTGTTTAACAAGGAGACATCTGTGTTTTTGTAATAGTCTACATGTGCACTGGAATAGGTGATGATGAGCACAACCCACAAGATCTAGGCTCACTGGTTTTGCCTCCCCAGGAGCCAACAGGAGAGCTCCTCACTTGGCCAATGGACAGGAAAAAATGAGGGGGAAACTTGTCCTGGCAGCCATTTGGCTGCTAAATGGGCCCTGAAAGCAACCCATCTGCTGTAGCTATTTGTGGCAGTCCATGCGATCCCCTTGAAAATATTACAGCATACTAAACAATCAAGGATTGAGCTGAAACAGGGCCCAGCTGTCATTCTATTCACCAAGACACGGCTATGTGGTACACAAGTAATCTAAGGTCAACCATGTAGGGACATCGTTATTAATGTAATAAAAATACAGCTGCTCCAATTAAACTTTACTAGGAGCCACTTGTTCATGAAAACCTAATGGATTTTTCAAAGTTCTTTATCATTACGCTTTCTGCAAGATAAACTGTTAAAATTCATTTGGAGAATGGGTGGTATTGATTAGATCCAGTGATTAACTGAACGTTGACAAGAGCATTCATCATATTAAGATGTTTTTTTCTGTAACGATGGTTTGATAAATCTTTATCCTAGAGTGTTAAAGGGGATGCGTCACTCCATATACGTTTTCTCTGTGTAAAGATAAAAGTAAAGCTGATTCTATTCCATTGACAGT
The DNA here is from genome assembly GCA_030556195.1 of Anolis apletophallus. Classification (NCBI taxonomy): domain Eukaryota; kingdom Metazoa; phylum Chordata; class Lepidosauria; order Squamata; family Anolidae; genus Anolis; species Anolis apletophallus. The sequence continues at coordinate 102,488,344 of JARBWK010000004.1, forward strand.
AAGTTCCTCCAAGAGGCCATTTATCACCATGGACTTTGGCTTTTTATTAATCAATATCTTACTGATATCTCTCTTGCAATGGACACTGAAGTGGACAATTGACTATTTAATAATGACAAAATATTTCATCCTTGATGTGGGTGTTTATTACGGTTTGTTGCCATTAATTATGACATTTGAAGGACCACAGTGCGTGTGTGCGCGCACACACACACACACAAACAGGAAAGAAATTCAGAAAGAAATTCAGTGGTTATGAACTAACCACTGAAGGTTGATTCTCCACCACCACCACTGCCGAGTGCTTTAAAAAAGTAGTTTTGATTTACCTCTTTGGATTGCTTCAAACATTACACCACAGGAAATCTGGGCTTGCTGCCAAATGCACATAGCCTGCAACTAATCCTGACTGCTGAAGGAGTTGATTTTGAATGAGTAATACATATTTTCAAACACATGCTAAAGGCATTCATACATTATGGTTTCTTTCCCAGTGCATGATTTAAAAAATCTTGAGTATTCACATAATGCACATAACCAATGAAATGGCTCGCCCCATGATCTTATCTTTTTTCTTAGGCTTCATGTGTGTGTTTAAAGCCTTGAGGGACATGCTCTCATTTGTCCTCATTTTAGATTTTGGATTGTAAACTAAACATCTTCATGTGAATGATGATGGGTGTGATGGTTGTTAGAAGTTGAAGTGAATGATGATACATTCAGAAATTATATCATAAACCATAATCTACCAACCTGGTATCCTCCAGATGTATAGGCCTACAATTCCCAATAGAACAGCCAGAATACTGTGTGAATGGATTGTTGTCCAAGATATCTGGTTATCAGTGGGCGAGCAAACTGGCTTGCTGGGTATCATAGAATATTGTAGGTATGACATTTGTTGACTGTAAAATCAGTGATTGTTTACACATTTATTTTTTTATTAAAACAAAATTTTATTGTTGACATATACAATGTATAAAACTGATAACATAAATAAGTATTTTAACATACATACATAGAACGAAGACCTCTATAGACATCCATTAGGGTTACACAGGGGCAGTGGGGGAGGAGGGTGGACAAATGATTAGACATGGGATAAAAACAATATCTAAAAACATTCTGACTTCACGCAATGCTATAAGGATTGAATAATCAAATAATTCCTTTACTTACAGACTTCTAATTATTATATATTGTGTATTTTTAAATGCTATTGTTTTATGTAAATCGCCTGGAGCATTTTAATGGAGGGCGATTAACAAGTGAGAAACTGATGATGATGATGATATCCATAGTCCTTTTAAATTGGCATTATTCTTATTTTTATGTAGGTCACAAATGGTTTCCATGTTTCATTGAATAATTTTGATGTATTATTTCTTAGTAAAGTTGTTAATCTGTCCATTTCCACGATTTCTAGGATTTTGTTGAGCTTTTCTTCTTCTCCTGGTAGTTCTTTAGATTTCTGATACCTAGCCGGTGTGATCCTGGCTGCTGCTGTGATGAAGGATAGTAGCTTTTCCGTTTCTTTTCCTTTTAAAAAAAATCTGCAATATTTAGGAGGTACAATTCAGGTATTAAGTAAAAGTTAATTTGGAATATTTCTTGCGTTGTTTTATGCACCATTTTCCAGAATTTTTTCACAACATCACATGACCACCATTGGTGAAAGAAAGTCCCTTTACGTTTCTGACATTTCCAACAGTTCAGATCATCATTTTTATATATTTTTGCTAGTTGGGCAGGAGTATTATACCATCTGTACATCACTTTTAATATATTTTATTTTAGGCAATAAGCATAGGTGTATTTTAATTTCAACCTCCACATTCTCTCCCAGCTTTCCAATGGGACACTGTAGCCAATATTTGCCTTCCATTTCCGTTTCAGTGATTGTTTACACATATGGATAAATTAGTGTCGCATTATTGTCAGGGATATCACAGCAATGTTATAATCACATTATCATCAAAAATATTACATCGATGTCACAATGGACATATAATCCCTTATACAATGATAGAGATGGAAAGAACCATGTAACTCATCCCCCATGCAGTTGATCATATACATGAAACTGCTGGGAGAGGTCATCCAGAGTTGCAAAATGTGATGCCAACTGTATGCAGATCACACCTGTAATGGATTGGGCCTACCTTGAAAGGCTGGTGTTAGGATTTCTAGGCCTAGAAGGAAAAGCCTTGTCTAAGCCAAAAGGGAGGAGGAAGCACACACTGGTAGAGGTGCTTGATTGGTGGTGAGATTAGAGAGATTTGCATAGAAACAGCAGGCAGAGGCGGTTAGAGTGCATTAATCTGAGTCAGTCAGAGAGAAGACTGGTGTAGAGGGAGGATTTTAAGATTTAGAAGCAGCCTTTGGGGAGTAGTTCTGAGTTTTTAAAATAGCCTCTGAGAGACAGAGTGCTGGTGGTTTGTGATCCTCTAATAGGGAGAACTACGAGTTCTGAAAAGCTGTGCGTGAATATTGTTCTGTGAAAGAACATTTATGTAAAGAAACAACTTGACAACCTGCTGTAACCAATATGTGTTTATACCTCTCATAACATCTGAGAAGGCTTCTTGTTACAGTTCAAATAAACTTTATCCATCTGTTGGATTTACTTCACCACAGTCAGTGTATCTTTCTGTGCATGAATATAATCAGGGGGCCTGACTGAACCACAGCCAACTCTCTTTATATCAGAGGTTTCCTTCCAATTTGGATGGCTCTGAGGGATAAATCCAGTGGTCAGTTGGACAGAGCGGTATAAATTGGTAGCAGTGATACAGCATGGTCAGAGGCTGGGCTGTCCATTGTAACACCCAACTCAACTCTTACTTTCCACCTAATGCCAAGGAAGCTGCCCTAACCCTAAACCAGTGTCTGTCATCAGTAAGGAGGGCAAACAAATTGAACCTTAATCCAGAAAAGACAGAGATACTCTGGTGAGTCAGTTGGCAGACCAGAGAATAGGCATCCAGGTTACACTCCTCCTGAAGACACAGGTCTGCAGTTTGGGGGTTGTCCTGAACTCGGTGCTGAACCTGGAGGCTCAGGTATCTGCAGTAGCCAGGAGGGACTTTGCACAATTAAAACTTGTGTGCCAACTGCTCATGTTCCTTGAAAAGATGTGGCCACGGTAGTCCATACCTTAATTACATCCCATCTGGATTACTGTAATGTGCTCTATGTGGGACTGCCTTTGAAGACTACTCAGAAACTTCAGGTGGTCTAAAGAGCTTCAGCCAGGTTACTCACTAGCGCTGGCTATAGGGAGTGGACAACCCACCTGTTGAAGCAGCTCCACTGGCTGCCGGTCTGTTTCTTGGCACAATTCAAAGTGTTGGTTATGACAGTTCAGGTCCAGGCTATTTGACGGATCGTGTCCCCTTGTATGAATCTGCCTGGACCCTGAGATCTTCAAGAGAGGCCCTTCTCTCAGTCCCACCTCCATCTCAAGCTTGGTTGATGGGAACTAGTGAGCAGACCTTCTCAGTGGCTGCCTCTTGGCTCTGGAACTCTAGGACCTTCCACACAGCTCTATATCCCAGAATATCAAAGCAGAAAATCCCACAATATCTACTTTGAACTGGGTTATCTGAGTCCACACTCAGTTAATGTGGGATTTTCTGCCTTGATATTCTGGGATAGAGTGCTGTGTGGAAGGGCCCTACCTGTCCAGGGAAGCCAGATTGGCCCCCTCCCTGTTAAAAGCCTAAAATGTTTTTATTCAGGCAAACTTTTAAAGAAGAAGGTGTTTAAGATCTAGTCAAGGTGTGCTGTGATTTTTAATTCAGGGGGTGCTATGCTGAGATTGGGGAAAATATGAGTTTTAAATGCAGTTTTAGCATATCTGTCTTATTATTATTTATCATACTGCTACTATTTAATTGCTTTTTAACTTTTGTATTGCACCTTTTAAACTTGCCTAGTATGGAGTGTTAGCCACCTTGAGTCCCCATGGAGAGAAATTAGGGATATGAGTAAAGAGAAGGGGAAGGAGGAGAAGGAGGAGAAGTATCTTGGAGAGTTTAAGCAGCAGTTGCTAGAATCCTGTGACTGAAATAGATTCACTTTACATGTGTATATTTTATTTATTTATTTATTTATTTATTTATTATGATTTTGCGCCGCCGACTCCCGGGGCTCATGGCGGCTACATACTACTGGCTCAGCGCCAGGAAACAGTACAAAGGCATAGAGTACAATTAATAGAACTAAAACAGTAATACAATTAAAACAATTAAAACAGATTAAAAGTGGCAGATTAAAACAACAGCTTAACATAGCAGCGATATATGGGCCTACTCCCCAAAGGCCTGCCTAAACAGATAGGTTTTGCAGGCCCGCCTGAAGGGGAGTAGGTCCCTCAGGGCTCTGGTCTCAGCCGGGAGGGCGTTCCATAGCGTAGGAGCTATCACCGAAACGCCCTCCGAGTAGATGTGTTAACCGGGCTGATTTGGCCGATGGAACTGCCAACAAGTTGGTCTCTTCTGACCGCAGTGATCTCGGTGGGCAATATAGGGCAAGACGGTCCCTCAGATACGCTGGCCCCAGGCCGTGAATGGCCTTAAAGGTAAGAACCAGCACTTTGAAGGCGACCCGGTGCTCGATAGGCAGCCAGTGCAGATCCCGCAAGATTGGAGTTATTCGGCTACCTGCTGGAGCCCCAGACAGGAGCCGGGCGGCGGTGTTCTGCACCAGCTTGAGCTTCGGATCGACGACATAGGCAGGCCAACGTGAGCGCGTTACAGTAGTCCAGCCTCGAGATGACCGTGGCTTGGATCACCGTGGCTAGGTCGTTCCGGGAGAGATAGGGGCCAACCTCCTCGCCTGGCGGAGGTGGAAAAGGCAGCCTTGCTGGCCATGGAGACCTGAGTCTCCATGGTCAGCTGAGCGTCAAATGGACGCCGAGGCTTCTCACTAACGGGCGCTGGTTGTAGTGCCGCACCGTCAGGGTCGGAAGCCGGGCACCCATCCCGCCCCGGGTGGCCCAGCCACAAGATCTCCGTCTTCGCGGATTCACCCTCAACCTACTGGCTCGCAGCCATCCAGTAACGGCTTCAAGGCAATGCTGGAAATTATCGGGACGGACTCCGGCCTGCCCCCATCCTCAGAATGAGCTGAGTGTCATCGGCATTTTGGTGACAGGTCAGCCCATAACTCCGCACCAGCTGTGCAAGCGGCTGCATGTAGATGTTAAATAACAGAGGGGAGTGGATGGCCCCCTGAGGGACCCCACACGTCAGTGGGGAACCCTCGGAGACCACCCCACCCCTCCTCACACTCTGAGACCCCTGGCGGAGGAAGGAGGTCAGCCATTTGAGGGCTGTCCCCCTCACTCCGGCCATGGCCAGGCGGTGGATCAAAAGATTGTGGTCGACCGTGTCAAACGCTGCCGTGAGGTCCAATAACACGAGCAGCGCAGACCCGCCTTGGTCGAGCTGGCAGCGGAGTTGTTGATCTGTGATGGAGACCAGGACCGTCTCCGTCCCGTGCCCGGAACGGAAGCCGGACTGGAAGGGGTCGAGCCATGTTGCATCATCAAGAAGGACTGCAACTGCTCCATTACTGCCCTCTCAACTACCTTGCCCAGGTACGGAAGATTCGACACCGGGCGGTAGTTGGAGGGAACCGCAGGGTCCAATGATGGTTTTTTCAGTAATGGAGCCACCACCGCCTCTTTCAAGCACTCTGGAAAAACCCCTTGCTCAAGGGAGCTATTAATGATCTTCAACAGAGGCCCACGTAGCCCCTCCAAGCAAGATCTAACAAGCCAGGAGGGGCACGGGTCGAGGGAGCAGGTGGTAGGGCGAGCTGCAGTCACTATCTTGTCAACAGCATCTGCGTCCAGTGGCCGAAGCCGGTCGAGGGTGGGCCCGGCGGAGGGCCACGGAGTCTCAAGCTCTTTTGCTGTATCAACTGTGGCGGGGAGGTCCCGGCGGAGGCTCAGTATCTTGTCTGCAAAAAAGCTCTGAAAAGCACCGGCAGTGAGGGCCTGATCACTATTTTTTGGGACAGTAGGGACCGTCGTCAGGGACCGAATTACCTTAAACAATTGGGCCGGGCGTGAGCTTGCAGACGCTATCAAGGCGGAGAAGTATTCATTTTTGGTTGCCTTGACAGCATGCTCATAAGTCTCCTGTAATAGCTTATAGGCTGATGCTGAGGCTTCGTCACGGAGCTTCCGCCACGCGCGCTCAAGTCGTCTCCTTTCCCGCTTCATGGTCCTGAGGTCCCCTGTATACCAGGGGACCGATGATTGCGGGTCGGAGAGGGCGCCTGGGAGCAATCTCGTCGAGGGCTCTGGCTAGTGAGGTGTTCCAAGTCTGGGCAAGCTCCTCGACTGAAACGCTGGTAGACTCCAGATCCCTTAGAGCATTCAGGAACCTTCGGGTTCCATAAGTCTCCTTGGCGAACAAAAATCCGTTCGGCGCCCTTGCATGGAGGGGGCGGTTGCTCAACCCGGATCCTTAGAGCACATGTGTGAATAGCCCTTTCCACACTTTTGAATGTGTGGAAAGGGCTATTCTCTTATACACCATCCCAGACCATGCCATGGTAGCAAGGCACATGGACCTGCTACAGGAAAGCAAACTGAGCAATGTGGATTGCCTCTCACTAACCTGAAATGCTAGATAGAGAGAGAGAGAGAGAGAGAGAGAGAGAGAGAGAGAGATACAAAGGAATGATGACATTACTACCTTTCAGCAAAATCTGGAGATAAGAAGTAGTCTCTGTGGCCTAGTCACTTCCCTCTACCCCATTCCTACTGTTTAAAGCTCTATAAGGCTGGGCAGCTCCTCAGAAAGGAAAAAAATAGTATTCTGTGTGCATAGTGGTTTTCTGCTCAAAGACAAGAAACAAAAGCTGACTGAATATGAATGCAAATGTCTATAGGACTTTAAAAATAGTTTTTGAACTTCTTTTTAGAGCTCTTCAAAGAGTCTATTTACAGCAAAGGGATTGGCTGACTGCTTTCCCCCCAAGTGATCTTTTCAATTCACCAGAAGTGAACAGGAGGCCACCACTTTCATTCAGGGAACCATGATGGGAAGGGAGTTTCATTTTTAGTATGTGTTGGAGTTCCAGTGATCAAATGTACGTCTGCCATGTAAAGAGGTGCACTTATGTGAACCAGCCTTGACAGGAGCCTGACATCACATTAATATATCTTCTCCTTGGTTTTTGTTTTAGCCAAGATTGTTCATAATCAGCCCTATGCTTTACAGAGTAAAGTAAAGTAACAGAGTAAAGTAGCCAAACCAGGCAGCTGAGATCAGACACTTTTTCTTAAAAATTCCCTCTTTTTCTTCCTCTTGCTCCATTTTCAGAAGCCTTATTTCGGAAAATTCTGCTGCTGGTTAAACCGTTGGACTTCTGAACTTGCTGAGTGGCTTTCTGGGAAAGTATAGAGGCAGCCATAGGAGAAATGAGAATAATTAATGTTCTTGAATAATTAATGATCTTCACATAATTGGTTCTATTGCAGTTTTGGATCCAGTTGCAAGTTTCTCTGAAAAGATCTGTCTGAAAGATCTATACTTGTGATTTATATCTAGTCTATCTTGAGATTTCATTGGTTGTAGACCCTAGGGGTGACAAAGTGCATTGGAGTTGCAAATCTTAACAAAAGTATTCATTTTGCACCTCTTTTGATGTAATAAAACCCACCAACATCCAGAAAATTTGAATGCCAATTTGAATGGCCACCTTGATTAGCATTTGATGGCCTGGCAGTTTTTTGGTGTGACATGTTATCTGCTTTGAATCAGATTATATGGCAGTGTGGACTCAGAAAACCCAGTTCAAAGCAGATATTGTGTTATGTGTTTCACATTTTTGTAGTGGGTAGGTAGATCATTTTGACTTGGTTGTTTTATAAGTAGCTCGCATGCTGAAAAAGTGTGAGCACCCCTGTTCTAGAACATGGCCACGTAGCCTGAAAAACCTACGAGAACCCAGTACTTCTAGCCATTAAATCCTTAGACAATACAATGAATATATTATGCAGAAAAGTTTATTGTATATTGTAAAATACATTTAAATATACTTAGTAATGAAAAGATGTATATAAAACATACTTTTAAAACACAAAAAAACAATACACATACCTTTGTATTTTTAAAATTATACTTCTGAAAATGCAAAGGATATCTCACAATCAAGGGCAGGAAAAGGAAGAAGGCAAGTAACATTAGAGAACTAAAGAAATTGAGAAGTAAATTCATATGCCTTAAATGAAAAAAATGGTATTAGTTAAGTTACATACTGCACCACTGGAGCCCCCAGTGGTGCAGCTGGTTAAACCGCTGAGCTTCTGAACTTGCTGACCCAAAGGGCAGTAGTTCAAATCCAGGGAGCAGCGTGAGCTCCCGCTGTTAGCCCCAGATTATGCCAACCTAGCAGTTTGAAAACATGCAAATGTGAGTAGATCAATAGGTATGGCTCTGGTGGGAAGGCAACGACACTCCATGAAGTCATGTCAGCCACATGACCTTGGAGATGTCTATGTACAACTCCGGCTCTTTAGCTTAGAAATGGAGATGAGCATCACCCCCCAGAGTCGGACATGGCTAGACTTAATGTCAAGGGAAACCTTTACCTTTACCTTTTATATACACAATGGGGAAAAGTGATATGTAGCACGCTTTTCACAAATACAGAAGCAGAGCTGCACCTGGGGAAAAGTGTGACAACTCAACTAAGCCATAGAATTTCAGTACTCCAATCATTAAGACAAAGAGAAAGAATTATAGGAAGCGACCTTTCTGAGCAGAGGTCTTTGCAGTGCTTTATTTTGATGACTGGGTGAGAGCTGAGCTATAAAGTTCACCACAGCCATGTATTACTATGATATGAGCAGCTGAGTGTAATCAGTCCTAAAAGTAAATTAACATCACTGTCAAATGTCATTGTAAGCCTATTGTTTTCTGCCTTTCAGTTGAGATGAATTTCTACCATGGGTTATATTCAGAGCTTTATTAAAGAAGGACATTTTAGTCATTCTGATTTAATCTTTGCCAGCACTTATGTTCCATGTTTTGGCTTGCCTGAAGGAGCTGTCAGGAACATAATTTATTGGGGAGATTTAGAGGGCAAACAAAGCAAGGAGCCAACTTACCACACTGTCTTTAGCCCTTTTGACTTTATACAATTACTTTCAACCCCCTTTGCTGAAGACAATGAAACAGCCTAAAAAAATGGCATTTTTTGTTTTTTGTTTTTAACTTTTTGATTTCTAAAAACTTTTAAAAAGTTTTCCCACCTCAAAAGCAGTATTCTGGTCGGGACTCTCTTCATTCTTCAACTTCTTTAAGGTACACTGAACATTAAAATACAATTCTGCTCATTTTTCGGAAAAAAAGTTTTACTTAGTATTTTACTTGTTTTGATCTAAATGGGAATGGGGGAAAGAAAGAAAAGAATCCCCCAAAATCGGATTTCTAGGGTTTATTGAGTTCTCTGCATTTGATTCTTTCATGCGAGGAGGCAAAGTTGTTTGGGGAATAATAACTTCACACATTGCATTGATTCCTTGGAGATAAGGCAAGTCTCTATTAAAAAGGATATGTGTGTTTTGTTAAACATCAATCCTTTATTATTCTCATATTGTAAAAATACATATCTGAGACTGTGGCCAGGGATGGAGGAGAATTCTTTGTTCCCACATGCCTTTCTTTTTGCAGCCCAAGCTGCTAAACTCAAAAATGGAAAAAAATTTGAGAGCAGTGGTTTTTAAATATTTTACACTCCTCCTCTGATTCTTTGCCAAGGCATCCAAATCTTTGAGAATGCTATATATTGAGACACTAACATGGAGGTCAGATGCCTCTACCATCCTTGCTGTGGCCCTGATGCTCTGTTTAACAACTATCTTCCCTAACAGCTGTTTTTTTTCAATAGGCCCTTAAAATATTTATCATGACACAGTTTACCCTTAGTTTTTCATGGAAACAGTGAATAAGATCTGAATCAGGAATATCTCAGTTACTATGACACATTATATTATGTTTTACTTCAGCCTACCAAGGGGCAATTCAACACCATTATTTAGACTGCAATAATGTTTCATAAACTGGTGTTATTGTAAAGGTACTGAAGTTAAGGTTTGTATTAGGCCTGGTTAGGTTCGTCGGAATGCTTCTGAAATCAAATTGAATTCGGATTAAATTCACTTTTGAACCAGTTTCAAAGCACTTTAAGCAACCCGGAAGTGAATTTGCAATTTCAAAGCTATTCTGCCATTTTTCGTGAGTTGGAAATGATTCGGAAAGTTGCATCCAAACTGCCCAGCTTGGACGTGGCATCCTTTCCCCTCCTACCTGGGAGTGAAACAAAGTTGCACCCAAACCGGGTGTTTTAACCCATTTTGGACATGGCTTCCTTTCCCCTCCTACCTGGAAAGAAGTGGGAATAGCAACTCTTCGTCTCTTGGATTCCACACCACAGGCAACCTGCACAGATACACAGATACAAACTAGGCCTGGTTGATTAAAAATGGTTCAAAACACATTTCAGATGTAGGGGGCACTGATGTTTCAAATTTTAAATGATTTCTGAAATTTTCTGGGAAAATGGTTCAAAATTCCCAAAATTTCGGAAATGCTTCATTAATGGCTGCATTCAAATTGGATGTTTAACCCAGTTTGGATGCGGCTTTCCTTTCCCACTAGGGAGGGAAAGAAAGCCATGTCCAAACCGGGTGTTTTAGCCCGCTTTGGACGTGGCTTCCTTTCCCCTCCCGCCTGGGTTAAAATGCCTGGGTTAAAACACCCAGTTTGGTCACAGCTTTCTTTCCCTCCCAGGCATGAGGGGAAAGGAAGCCATGTCCAAAGTGGGTTAAAACACCCGGTTTGGACACGGCTTTCTTTCCCTCCCTGGTGGGAAAGGAAAGCCGCATCCTAACTGGGTTAAACATCCAATTTGGATGCAGCCATTAACAAAGCATTTCCGAAATTTTGGGAATTTTGAACCATTTTCCCAGAAAATTTCGGAAAAGATTTAAAATTTGAAACATCAGTGCCCCCTACATACGAAATGAGTTTTGAACCATTTTTTAATCAACCAGGCCTAGTTTGTATCTGTGTATATGTGCAGGTTGCCTGTGGTGTGGAATCCAAGAGACGAAGAGTTGCTATTCCCACTTGTTTCCTTTAAGAGTATTAAGGATATATCTTACTTCTTAGGCTTCATTTGGCCTTCTACTTCACCCCCAGAGAGTTGGCATGTCAGAAATGTGTTTGCACTCTACATCAAACACAGAGGGAGTTGAATGATTGTACCAGTTCAAGTCGCTTGTCACATTCAACTTCTGTCACAAGAAGGACTGTCATAGTGCCACATTGAGTTTTAAGGGTACTCAGAGATTTTTTGTCACAAAAAATGAAAACAAAGTGGTGCAGTATTCTCATTATATTTAAGAGTGCAATCTTATACATATTTATCTGAGAAGAAGCCACCATACACACAATGGGATTCACCTCCAAGTAGAAAAACATAAAATTGTGCATAACAAATACATATTAATTTTATTTCCATTTTTATTATCTTCTTTTTAAATATACCCAAGTATGCATACATACAGAAGTACAATCACATGTATTTTTCTTGTTAAATTATATAGAGATAAATATTTGGAATATATTATGAGGTCACTGAATATACTCTGCATATGTTGCACTTGGATATGGGAAAGAAGAGCTAGGGTATCTGTCCTGAAATATATCATAACTTCAACTACCTGAAATGTATAAAGCATTTCCACTTAATTAATTGGTCAAGGAAAATATCAGGATAAAATTTACAGCCTGTGAAATCAGTGATGGTGTTGGTTACTACATGCAGAGACAGGCATATAGCATTGAAAAACAGTATGGGTGCTGGAAAAGGAGAGCGAGCAGGCAGAGACAAGAGATAGAAGGATAACATATTACTGTTATTAGCCATACATCCCAGGGAGGCTGTGAAAATTGTTAACAGGAATGTGGATGTGAATTTAATGTGAATATTAGAAAGCAATCTGAAGTTTAATCTTGCCAGGGGTGATTTTCTTAGGGGAGCTCTCTGATCCTGTCCTGGTTGCAGGTGTCCAGGGTTTGTGACAGTGATAGTGAGTCCAAGAAGAGCTGAAGAGATCCAAACTCATATGCTTATCCATAAACCCTTAAGTGGAGTCCAGGATGCAGAGCTGAAGTCTGTCCCAGGCTACATCTTCATGGCATTTTAAGATAAAGTGGGACCACATCAGCTCTATGGTTGCATAATGATTTGGCACAATGTGGCCTTAAACGTCATTAACAAAAGTTGTGGGGTACACAAGAGCTTTCCCAAAACTCCAAAGTAACACATACCTTGTGTAATTCACTGTGCTGCTTCTTAGTCAAGAAGTGGCCACTACTGGTGGTCACGTCCTGAATAGGAAGCAGGATTTCAGGCAGCCTAGGGGTAGGGGACAGCACCTTATTTGCCTCCTTGATCTGGTGTTTGAGGGATTCACCAGGCATGGAAATGGAGCTGAACACTACTCGATGCCTGGAGTGATGATATCCAGAAGAGAGAATAGAAGGGGGAGTGATTTATCCTTTCCTCTTTCTTCTTTTGCATCACCTCGGTGCTTTGGATATTTTCTTTTCAGATGCTGAGCAGTCATAATCATAGGCTTTCACTCGTATGTTTGCCTTCCAAGTGTAGAGTCTTGGCAGTGGGTCTGTAGATGACTGTAGAGACCTGTTCTTAATCTGCATGTTCTTTCACAGTTCTCAGTGTCTATTACGCAATTTTGAAGGTTACCTTTAAGGTCATATTTAAATCTTTATGCTGAGCACTGAGCAGTGTACAGGTAGGAACAGAATCATTATATCCCAGTCCTCTCACACTCACCTTGTAGCTCTGATTCAGGAGGAAATCCTGCCTTTAGGCATCAAGAGCTTCTGAGAGATTATGATCAATACCCAACCTTTTCAGGTAAAGACAACTCATTGAGTTAATTGATGCTGATCCCCCCCCCCCCTCGAATAGACCTTAAAGGAGGCTGGAGAGGTTATGGATACATTAGTTCTCCTGAGAGTGTTTGGAGTTGAACCACAACCACCACTTTTTCAAGTACTTTGGAAGCTAAATAGTTATTATAGATCTCTGCTGAAGGTGGGCCTTTGGAGGAACGATCACACTTCTTTGGAGATGGTAGGTACTACTCCTTCATGACAACCATGGCTTGTCATGTTCTCAGTCAATCCAAATCCTATCTAGGAACCAAGATGGTTAAGACTCATCTTAAATTTTAAAAACAGTAGAAGAGAAACAAGCTAGAAGGAGCGAGGGGGACTATAATAGTCCTAGGAAGGGGGGAGTGAGGAAAAAGAAGGCGGGGGAAGGAGGGGAAAGAATATTAGAAAGAATAGGTAGAAAGAAAGGATTAAAAGTTTGACTTCCATTGTCCTTTGAGGGTGAAGACCGCCTTTTCACTGTTTAGTAGGTTTTAATTCGACATCTTTTTCTTCTTCTCTGCTTCGTTAGTTGCTTTGATATACTCCAATATTTATTTTATTATCCTTCAAATAGTCCATCACCAAAGCCCAATCCATTTCCTTCATTGGAGAACCCTTGCTTCTCGAAATCAGGTAAGTCAACCTGTCCATATTTCTGATCTCCAGGATTTTCTCTATCCATATCTCTTCGTCTGGAATTTCCTTATCTTTCCACCTTTTTGCATAGCAGATTCTTGCCACTGTGCATAGCAAAAAGAGCAACTTATCTGTATTTTCTTCCAGTTTCAATTCCGTCATACCAAGTAGAAATGTCTCTGGTTTTAGAGGGATGTTGGCCTTTAGGATTTTCTGTAAGATATTCTGGATCTTTTTCCAATAATTTTTTGCCTTTCCGCATGTCCACCATAGATGGTAATAGGACCCTTCCATCTTCCCGCACTTTCAACAATTGGTATTTATGTTTTTATAGCTTTTCCCTAGCTTCTTGGGTGTCATGTACCATCCATATGCGGTCTTTATCCAGTTTTCTTTTAGCTCTATGGCGTATGTGTATCCTAACTTCTTTTTCCAGATTTCCTCCCATCTATCTCTTTCTAGTGTTTTTCCTATGTTTTCCTTCCATCTCTTCATATAGTTTTTTTCCTCCCTCTTGTCCTGATCCCATTCCAGTATTTTTTGTATATTTTAGTTATGATTTTTGCTCTGTTTTTAATATTATATCCCAGAAATTGCTTGTCTCTTGAAAACCGGATTTTTTATCTTTTGCAAAGTATTCTTGTAGTTGCCTGTAGTATAACCACGATATTTTACCATCTAAATTGAATATTTCTTGTTGGGTTTTCAGTTTTATTTCTCTATTCTCTCTCTTCACTAGCTCTTTATATCTCGGCCAGTCTTTCCAGCCCAAGATTCTCATATGCGTTTCAGGTGAAACTCTACCACGAGGCCAGTTGTTTATCCTGGATTAAAGAATGGATACTCTTAAGAAATTATAAGCTGACCAACCTAGAGGGACATGATTTAAAATTCGGACTACACGGATACCTAATCTACAATAGGAGGAAAATGGATGCATTCTTTAACTCCCATGTTATAAGGAGCTCTCTCCTAAGGGCCTGGCAAAGGCACTCCAACATATTGCATGAGCAAAAAATCCCACTTTGGACATCGGTGAACGAGGCCTTTAAGATCAGGGAGCTAGTGGAGAATAATTGGATTACGTACAGGGAGTCAATAAAGTGGAATGGGGAGAGCTATATAATTAAACCAAAAGAGGAATTAGAGAAGGAAGGGATACAACTAGGATGGTTCCCATACTTACAAATGAGGGGAAAGTTTAAGGAAGATCAAAAGAGAGGATTCATAGCAGAAGAGAAAGAATTGAAAAAAAGGATCCTGAGGGAAGAGGAGAAACCGATAGGTAAAATTTACAAAATACTCTTAGAGATAGCCACAGCAAACAACCAGGAGAGGGCTTACATGGCCGAGTGGTCTAGGAACCTGGGGTTTAAAATCAAACCCCAGATGTGGAAAAATATCTGGTGTAACGTAGTTAAGAAATCCTTAAGTAACCCCTTCAGGGAAAACTGGGTCAAAATGATATATCGCTGGTACCTCCACCCAGATAAATTAGCGAGAATGTACAAGAGCGCCGATCCAAGATGCTGGAAGTGTGGTAATAAGAACGGCACCTTCTTCCACCTTTGGTGGACATGCCCCAGAGCCACTAAATACTGGGCAATGATCCAAAGGGAAATCCAAAAAATGATTAGATTTAACTTGGAAAGAAAACCAGAGATATTTTTGTTGGGAATGGTGGAGGGAATAATGTTACCAATTGAAAGAAAAATATTGCTGATAGGAATAACTGCAGCCAGAATCCTTTATGCAAAGGGTTGGAAGACACAGACAACCCCGACAAGGGAAGAATGGTTCATGAAGGTCATAGAGACAATACAAATGGACTGGATGACGGAAAGGCTGCGGAGTAAACGCAAACAGGAACTGGAAAGGACAAACTGGGTGGCAATTAGAGACTACCCCAGAAGGGAATTTAATGTTGACCTTTTGTTAGACTAAAGGTAAAACACAATGCTTTTCTACCCAACCGCAGGAAACAACTTAGGCGAAAACAACTAGAACGAAGTACAGATGGCGGAACAAGGAAGAAGTCTCCGCCCTTCACACAACTTTGTCTACACACTACTCTCACTCTTGTCTGAACCTTAGTAACCTCGGAAGCCATTTCTGGGCGTCCCGAGGATTACTTTCTATTTTTCCTTGCTGTTATATGTTTCTTTCTTATTTCTGTTTTTTTACTTTCTGAAAATTAATAAAGACGATTTTTTTTAAAAAAAGATTCTCATATGCGCCGCCTCTAAGGGGGAAACCCATAGTGGTGTTTTATTGTAGAATTTTGATTTGTATTTTTTCCAGATTTGTATGAGGCTTGACCTGATGAAGTGATTACCATTTTTTTTCTCTTTTACTTCCCTCATACCATAGATAATGGTGCCATCTGGCCCTTAAGTCTATGCCTTCTAGTACTAATAACTTTTTCCTGTCCAATTTTGCCCAATCCCTTACCCAGGCCAGGGTACAAGCTTCCGCGTACAGCTTTAGGTCTGGTGTTGCTAGACCTCCTTTACTTTTTTCTTCCGTTAGGATTTTTGCTCTGATTCTGGCTTTTTCCCCCTGCCATATGTATTTGATAATGTCCTTGTTCCATTCTTCTAATAGTTTCTGTCCACTTATGATTGGAAGATTCTGAAAAAGGAATAACATCTTGGGTAATATTTTCATCTTTACACTGGCAATCCTGCCTAATAGTGATAAGTTGATGTTTTTCCAACTCTCCATTTCCTTTTTCAGTTCCTTCCATTTGGGTACGTAATTATTCTGCAGGAGGTTAATATTTTTAGTTGTTAGGATTATACCTAGGTATTTCAATTTATTGGTGATTTGTACTTTCTCGTTCTTTTGTAGGATTACTTGTTCTTTCTGGGGAATATTTTTCACTAATGCTTTTGTTTTGTCCATATTTAATTTGAAACCCGCCACCTCCTCAAATTCCCTTATTGTTTTTATCCAATTATCCAATTTTTGTTCTGGGTCCTCTATTATACAAATGATGTCGTCCACAAACACACGCAATTTGAATTCTTGCCCTTGTATTTTTGCTCCTCTTAAGTTCCCATCTTCCATTATTTTATTTAATAGTATTTCTAGCGTTAATATGAAAATGAGAGGGGACAGGGGGCATCCTTGTCTGGTGCCTTTGGTGATATCTATTTTCTTGTTTGTTGACCCAGATTTTTGCCTCTTGTTTTTTTGTATATGGCGTTTATCATGTTTTGGAAGTAGTACCCTATATCCATTTCTTTTAATAGATGTTTGATAAACAACCAATTTACATTATCAAACGCCTTTTTGGCATCCAGAGCAAGAAACATAAAAAAAAATTGGTTGTGAATTTCATAGTACTCAATTAAGTCTATGATTACCCTAACATTATCCTTTTGTTGTCTGTTTGGCAGGAAGCCGGCCTGTTCCTCTTTTATTCTTTCCTTGAGTAAATTTTAAGCCTTTCTGCAACTACCTGACTATATATTTTATAATCTATGTTTAATAACGAGATCGGCCTATAATTTTTGTGCTTTTATTGGTTTTATGCTGTAAACCGCTCTGGGCTCTAGAGAGAGCGGTCTACTAAATCGAATAAATAAATAAATAAATAAACCTTTTCTGGGTCAGTGTTTTCC
The DNA here is from genome assembly GCA_030556195.1 of Anolis apletophallus. Classification (NCBI taxonomy): domain Eukaryota; kingdom Metazoa; phylum Chordata; class Lepidosauria; order Squamata; family Anolidae; genus Anolis; species Anolis apletophallus. The sequence goes on from JARBWK010000004.1 coordinate 102,505,601, forward strand.
TTATGTATTACTGTGATAGTGGCCTGATTCCACGTTAGCGGCATATTTTGGGTTTCCCTTATCCTGTTCATGATTTTTTTTAAAGTATGGCACTAGTTCCTTTTGATATGTTTTATAGTATGTAGCTGAGAAGCCGTCCGGCCCCGGAGCTTTGTTGATCTTTAGATTTTTTATTGCTTTCTCTAGTTCTTGATTTGAGAATTCTTTGTTTAATTGTTCCCTTTCTCTATCTGATATTCTTGGGATCTTCTGGTCTGCCAGGTATTTTACTACCTTTTCCTCATCTATCAGATCTTTTTGGTAGAGGGTCTTATAAAACTTCATAAACTGTTGTTTTATGTCTTGTTCCTGAGTCAGTATTTTCCCTTCTTCTTGGAGTTTTGTAATATATGCTGTTTCGCTCATTTTCCTAAGTTTCATTGACATCCATCTTCCCGGTTTATTAGCATTATTAAAGTGGTATTGTCTTAAGTACTTTAGTACTTTGGCCCTTTGTTCTTGTTCTATAAAGTCCTTTTGTTTGTGAAGTAGTCTCAAGTTTCTTTGTGCTTCTTTATGTTTTGGACTTCATTTGAGAAGATCTTCTTCCTTCGTGATTTCATTTATTATTTTCTCCATTTTTTGTCTTTTCAATTTATTTGTATAGGCTTTTTGCTGAATAAAGATACCTCGCATGACTACTTTACTTGTCTCCCATAGTGTATAAATATCTATTCCTTCGGTATTGTTGAACTCAAAGAATTCTTTTAGTAACAACTTGGTTTTCTCTATGTCTTCCTCTTTTTTTAAGAGGTTGCCGTCTAGCCTCCACTTTCTAGAAGTTACTGAGCTTGTGTAGCAACCCAGTTCCCTTTCGTGCCTGGGGGGCAGGGGGTGGCCTCGGGGGTCCCGCTTGCATTAGGGCCAGCTGCAGCTGATGAGGACATGGAGGAAGGGGATGATGAGGTAGCTGGGCCATCATCTCCCACAGAGAACTTGGCCTGGGATGATGGCTGGCCTGATGGCTATGAAAGCTGGGAAAGTCAGGCCGACATTGAAAGTGCTGATTCAGATAATCAGTATGAGAAACCAGGTGGTTACGGGTCACAGGAAAGGGTTAGGGAGATAGTGGAGGATGAGCCCATGGAAGCTGAAAGGGAGTCTGGCTCTCATGAAGATAGCGACCCAGGTGCTGGGAGGCAAGGACGGAGCTTTGATAGGAGACCGAGCATCGAGTCTAGCAGGAGGGAATGGCATCGAAGCCTAGAGCGCCAGAGGAGTGCTAGGTCCCGAAGCACAGATTGGCACCGCAGCCTAGAGCGTCAAGGGTCTCACCAGGGGAATTAAGTATAGGATCCGTGGGAATGGATCCTCAGTAGCTCGGCCACTTCTGATTAGAAAGGAGTGAAGCGAGTGAAGATCCACGGAGCCAGGACTGAGGCTCGTGCTATGCCAAGAAGTTTCTTGGGTCTTGATTCTTGAACTTTGCCTTGTTGCTTTGCCACGGACCAAGTTTGTTTTCATCCGCATTGTTTTGCGGAACCTTTGCCAAGCTTTTGCCTTTGGATTTACCTAAGAACTCTTTACCTTTTTTATTGCAACTTTGATATTTTTATGGACAATTATCCTTTTCACCTGTTTTTTATTATTCAATAAATAGCTGATTACCGTCTCTGTGTGTGTGATTAAGGGGCCGGGCCGAGACCCTGCATCGTGACAGTTGGCCGAGTAACTCCATGAACCCCTTTTTCACACCACGGGGTTTCCAGGCGACGCAGAAAGCGAGTCGGCGAAATGGCTCAGTTAACTGCCGCCCAGATCTTGGAGATCCAGCAGGAGGTGGTGGACCTCCAGGCCAGGTCAATGTGTCCCAGCCCGGTTCAGCGGTAACCCGGCCCAGGTCAATGTGTTCATTGGACAATGTGAGATGTACCTGGAGCTCCAGGCCATGGAATTCCTCACGGAGAGAGCCAAGGTGGGCTTTGTTTACAACCTCCTGGAAGGAACGGCAGTGGTCTGGGCTACAACGCAGCGGAGAGCCGCCTCGCCACAAGTGGCTACTGTGGCGGCGTTCCTGGAAGCCATCAAGTCTACCTGGGGAGACCCGGTGAACGCGGAGCTGGCGGAGAGAGAGCTGGATCGTTTGTCCATGAGAGACATGTCCTTGTCCCAGTACATCTCCTGGTTCCGAGTGTTGGCGGCTCAAGTAGCATGGAACCCTGCTGCATTGCGTTACCAGTACATGAAAGGCCTGTCGCCGGAGATGCAACAGGAGATCCTGAGAGGGGCCACCCGGCCTGCCGACTTGGAGGAGGCGATCACCCTGAGCATACGCGTGGAGGCCGGGCTGCAGACCCGGAGACGGTGGGATAAAGGGCCCGGAGAGCGGCCGGTTGGTCGCAAGGAGACGGTGGCCAGCCGTCCACCGTTCCGGCCCTTCGCGCCGGCTCCTCAGCCCTTGGATGAACCGGAGCCCATGCAGTTGGGGCACGTGAGGCCAAAGGTAGATGCCGCCGAGAAAGCACGGCGCCAGCGGCTGAATTTGTGCTGGTACTGTGGAGGATCCGGGCATTTTTCCAAAGAATGTCTCCAGAAGCCGCGCGGCAAGACCCCTGGGCCTCTGCCGCCTTTGAGGAGCCCCAAGAGGCTGAAGAGGCCATCCAGACGGCGGGGGAAAGGGTCGGCCGAGTTTAAACGGGTTCGCTAACTCGGTCGCAGTCACTAACCTTCCCCCAGAACCCCAGACTGGAGAGTTGTTTTTGGTGATGGTCGCTCTGTGGTCACAGGAGAAGGGGCTGATGATGTTCCACGCCATGGTCGACTCGGGGGCCACCAACAACTTCATTGATGCAGACTATGCCAAGTGTGCTGGATTACTGTTCCATGATCTGAAAGAGCCCAAGGGCTTACAAACCATCGACGGAAGGCCGTTGAAAGCGGGGGCAGTGCGACACTATACTGCTCCTACCAAGATGTGGACAAGCTCTCACAAAGAGGACATTTCTTTCCTTGTGACTAAATTGTCAGATTTCCCGGTAATCTTGGGAATCGTGTGGCTGACTCTACATGACCCGCAGATCTCCTGGGCCAGAAGGCAGTTGCAGTTTTCTTCTGAACATTGCCAGGTACATTGCATGACGGCTAGGGAATGCCAGGCCCAAGAGGTGGAACAAGCGGCTATCTTGCCCAAAAAGTATGCTGGGTTTTGGGACGTTTTCAGCGAGAAGGAGGCCGAACGCTTGCCTCCCCACCGGCCCTATGATTGCGCCATTGAACTGGAGCCTGGAGCACCCATCCCTCGTGGAGGACTCTACCCTCTCTCAGAACCCGAGCAAAAAGCTCTCCGAGAGTTTTTGGATGAGAATCTGCGGAAGGGGTTCATCCGGCCTTCCCAGTCCCCGGCCGGCGCGCCGATCCTGTTTGTCAAGAAGAGATCTGGGGAGTTAAGGCTGTGTAATGACTATTGGGAGCTTAATAAGATCACGATCCGGAACCGTTACCCCTTGCCATTGATCCCAGAGTTGTTGGAACGGATGAGGGGAGCTAAAGTCTTCACCAAATTGGACCTGAGGGGTGCTTACAATTTGGTGCGTATTCGCCAGGGCGACGAATGGAAGACCGCTTTCCAGACCAAATGGGGGAGCTTCGAATACCTTCTAATGGGATTCGGTTTGTGTAATGCCCCCGCCATGAATGACATCTTTCGGGACCTGTTAGATCGTTATCTGGCAGTGTATTTGGACGACCTGTTGATCTTTTCGCCTGACCAGGCGACCCACGACCGCCATGTAAAGGAAGTGCTACAGAGGCTGAGAGACCACGGTCTCTATGCCAAGTTGGAGAAATGCGCATTTGATCTACGCGAGGTGGATTTCCTGGGCTACCGCATCTCCCCAACAGGCATCGCCATGGACGACACTAAGGTCCAAGCCGTAGCAGACTGGAAAGCTCCTGCCAGCAAAAAGGACATTCAGAGATTTCTAGGCTTTGCCAACTACTACAGGAAGTGCATCCCCGACTTTGCCAAGTGGGCAGACCCCATCACACAGTGTTTGCGAGGAAAGGTGCCGTTCCGGTGGACATCGGAGGCAGAAGCGGGGTTCTGGAAGTTGAAGCAGCTGTTCACCATGCAGCCGCTTCTGCAGCATCCAAACCCCCCGCACCCCTTTCATTGTGCAAGCAGATGCATCGGATGTAGCAGTGGGAGCGATCCTGCTACAGCCGCAGGGGACAGACTTATTGCCCTGTGCTAACTATTCCCGGCAACTGACGGCACCGGAAAGGAACTACACGATCTGGGAGAAGGAGCTCCTAGCCATTAAGGTAGCTTTTGAAGTTTGGCGACATCTGCTTGAAGGGGCCCAATTTCCGGTGGAGATTCACACGGATCACCGGAACTTAGAGCACTTGAAGAACCAGTGCAAATTGAACCAGAGGCAGCAGAGATGGTCTCTGTTCTTTGAGAGATTCAATTTCTGCATTCACTATGTGACCCCTAAGTAGACCAAACAAGCTGATGCACTGTCTCGGAAGCCAGAGTATGTCAGAGGAGGGGAGGGACTCTCAGAGACTCGGTTGCTGAAGGCTGAGAACTTTGCCGCCACCGGCAAAACCACTGCACCACCCCCGGTGATCAACCCTGACCCGGGGGACAAGAGAACTCTGAGTGAACGGATCCAAAATCAGCAGAAGGGAGACCCTTGGGCTCAAGAGCAGCTAGCCAAGGGGGCGCAATTCCCTTTCCAAGTAAAGAACGGCTTGTTGTACCACCGTGACTGCATCTATGTCTCCCCCGGGCCTGAGAGAGAGGACATTCTCAAACTTTGACACGATAGCCAGGCCGCGGGACATTTTGGGTTGTTCAAAACACTACAGTTGGTGCTTCGAGACTTCTGGTGGCCAAAAGTGCGAAGAGACATCGAGGCTTATGTCAGCACTTGTCCCGTCTGCCAGAGGGCCAAGAAGCAAGGGGGCAAGCCAGCCGGTTTGCTCTAACCGCTCCCTCCTCCATCCGCGCCATGGAAGATGATCTCGGCCGTTTTCATCACTGACTTGCCAAAGTCCAAGGGGTTCACTACGATCTTGGTCGTAGTGGACTGTCTCACCAAGATGAGTCACTTCATACCCTGTGTAGGGGTGCCTACTGCCAAGGAGACTGCTGATATGTTTGTGCAACATGTGTTTCGTTTGCATGGACTCCCACAGAGTTTGGTGACGGACCGGGGCAGCCAATTCACTTCCCAGTTCTGGCGGGCTGTTCAGAAGTTGCTGGGAATTGAGACGCGGATGTCCACGGCTCATCACCCCCAGACCGACGGGCAGACCGAAAGGGTTAACGCCACGTTGGAACAGTATCTGCGGTGTTATGTGAACTATCAGCAAAACAGCTGGGCGTCATTGTTGTCTTTGGCGGAGTTTGCCTACAACAATGCGACGCAAGAATCCATCAAAGAAACTCCTTTCTTTGCAAACTATGGCCACCACCCAAGGTTCTACCCTCCTGTAGACCAGTCCGGAGACGTGCCAGCGGCGGAAGATTGGCTACAGGAGCTCACTGCGATGCAAGAGATGCTGCGCACCCAACTGGACCAGGCAAAAGAGGACTACAAGCGGATGGCTGATCGGCAACGCCAAGGCGGTCCTGAGATCCAAGTTGGAGACAAAGCTTGGCTGTCCACACAAAGACCTTGCCGTAAACTTGATGCGAGATTTTTGGGACCCTACAAAGTGCTGGAAAGTGTGGGACCTGTAGCTTTCAAACTACAGCTTCTGGCGGACATGAAGATCCACCCAGTCTTTCACCGTTCCCTGCTCAGGCCGGCTAAAGGGGTGCGGCCTGATGTGACGCAGCCGCCACCCCCTCCAGTGGTGCGAGATGGGGAGGAGGAGTTTGAGGTACAGGACATCCTGGATGCCCGCATCAGATACCGGAAGCTGGAGTATCTGATTGACTGGAAGGGTTTTGGACCGGAAGAGCGTTCTTGGACACCGGCACGGGACGTCCACACTCCGGACATTGTTGCCCGCTTCCACCGCTAGTATCCTGACAAGCCCAAGCCTCGAGGGAGGCCTCGGAGGGGCCGTGAGGGGGGGGGGATCGTGTAGCAACCCAGTTCCCTTTCGTGCCTGGGGGCAGGGGGCGGCCCCGGGGGTCCCACTTGCATTAGGGCCAGCTGCAGCTGATGAGGACATGGAGGAAGAGGATGATGAGGTAGCTGGGCCGTCACCTCCCACAGAGAGCTTGGCCTGGGATGATGGCTGGCTTGATGGTTATGAAAGCTGGGAAAGTCAGGCCGACATTGAAAGTGCTGATTCAGATAATCAGTATGAGAAACCAGGTGGTTACGGGTCGCAGGAAAGGGTTAGGAAGATAGCGGAGGATGAGCCCATGGAAGCTGAAAGGGAGTCTGGCTCTCATGAAGATAGCGAACCAGGTGCTGGGAGGCCAGGACGGAGCTTTGATAGGAGACGGAGCATCGAGTCTAGCAGGAGGGAATGGCATTGAAGCCTAGAGTGCCAGAGGAGTGCTAGGTCCCGAAGCACAGATTGGCGCCGCAGCCTAGAGCGTCGAGGGTCTCACCAGGGGAATTAAGTATAGGATCCGTGGGAACGGATCCTCAGTAGCTCGGCCACTTCTGATTAGAAAGGAGTGAAGCGAGCGAAGATCCACGGAGCCAGGACTGAGGCTCGTGCTATGCCAAGAAGTTTCTTGGGTCTTGATTCTTGAACTTTGCCTTGTTGCTTTGCCACGGACCAAGTTTGTTTTCATCCGCATTGTTTTGCGGAACCTTTATAAGCTTTTGCCTTTGGATTTACCTAAGAACTCTTTACCTTTTTTATTGCAACTTTGATATTTTTATGGACAATTATCCTTTTCACCTGTTTTTTATTATTCAATAAATAGTTAGCTGATTACCGTCTCTGTGTGTGTGATTAAGGGGCTGGGCCGAGACCCTGCATCGTGACAGCTCGTGAGAACTAGCTCCAGCGGGCAATGGCCAGAATCCAATATTGGTAATATTTTTATTTTTTAATGTCTTTTGTCAAAGATATGGATCCCCATATCATGTCGATTCTCGACCATGTGTTGTTCCTGTTAGATAGGCAGGTGTAATCCTATTCTGTTTCATGTTTTAATCTCTAAACATCTGTCAACATAAAGTCCTTCAGCCACCTTGTCATTATTTTTGGTAGGTTGCCACCTTTATTTATTTTTTCTTCCTTTTTTGTGGGTTTGTTGTCTTATCCCATTCCTTGCTTAACACCCCATTAAAGTCCCCCACTATTAGCTGTTGGTCAAACTGATCCTCATCTATTTTCTTTCTGAGTCTTTCCGCGAATACTGATTTTGACTCATTTGGGGCATATATGTTACAGATAAGTATATTATTCCAGTTTTTTGCCACTTTAACTCCTACGAATCTCCCATCCTCATCTTTAAATTGTAAGGTGGCCGGTATATCTTCCTTGACATAGGTGACTACCCCCTTTTTATTTCTCTTTTGCTGATGCATAGAACTCTTTCCCTAGTTTTTTGTTTTTTAAGTGTTTGGCATGGTCTAACATGATGTGTGTTTCCTGTAGGGCCAAAATATGATAATTCTTTTTTGCTAGTCTGTTAAATACTTTATTTCTTTTATATTGCGAGTTCAGCCCGTTCACATTATTAGAATAAATTCTCATTTCATCATACAGTACATCTAGGTACTTCTCCTTTGTTTGTCTGCTTTAGTACTTGGGCTCTAGTTCTTGCTCTTGTTCTTGTTTTTTTGTTCTCCTTGTTCTCCTTGTTGGTCTATTTGGTCTTCTCTGTCTTCTTGATCACTTGTTTCCAATTCTTCTTCTACCTCCTCCTCTTCATCCATGTCGATATCTTCTATTTGATCATCTTCCTGATCTCTTGTCTCTTTGTTTCCATAGATTGGGACTCTTACATATGTATGTTTTCTTTTGGGCGTTTTCCTTCTGTATTCTCTTCTCCTTTTTCTTTCTTTTTCCTCTTCAAAGTTCCTTTTTGTTTTGTTCGTTTTTATTTCATCATGAAACTCTCTCACTGCCTCTATGTCTGTTATCCAGTATCTTTGTTCTTAGTATGTCGCCATCAGGCCTTCTCCTCTTTTCCATCTGAATCGGGTATCCTGCTTTTTCAATTCTTCTGTCAAGAAGCTATATTTCCTTCTTCTACTCAAGACCTCCAATGGATATTCTTTAAGGAAAATAATCTTTTTTCCTTTGTAGTATACTTCCTTTCTATTTCTTATTTTCAATATCTCGTCCCGTACCGTTTTTCTCACGAAATGGACTATTATGTCCCGAGCTGTTTTGTTTTTCTTGGCGTATAGGGTGTTTATTCTATAAATTCTGTCTGTCTGTTCTCTTGCTTCTTTCTCTGTCAAGTTGAGCATTTCTGCCATAATTTCTGATATTTTCTCTCTTATATCTTCTCCTGGTTCCTCTGGTATACTCCTCAGGCGCAACTGAAATGCAAGATTTCTTTGCTTCCATCACTTCTTGCTTCGTTTCTAGTCTCTGGCTCTTCAATGTTAGATTCTTCATTTTAACGTGTATATTATCCTGCTCATTTTTGATTTCTCTTTTCTCCTCTTTCTTTTTTCCCCATTCTGATTTCATTGTCTTCATTTCCTTTTTTTATTTCTCCCAGTTCTTCTCTTAATTCTTTTTTTCAAATCTGACATCTGTTCTTTTGCTCTTTTCTGGTATATTGTCACGATGCCAGGACTTAGCCGGCCCCTTAATTACACACACAGAGACGGACTGAAGGCTAACTACTTTATTGAATATAAAAACAGTTCAAAAGGTATATTGTCCATAAAAATAGCAAAACAAATCCAAAGGCAAAAGGCAATCAACTGTCCAAAACAACTTGGTAAAGTATCCAAAAGACTTGGCAAGGCTCCGCACAGCAATGTTTTGTTTTTCTTGGCGTATAGGGTGTTTATTCTATAAATTCTGTCTGTCTGTTCTCTTGCTTCTTTCTCTGTCAAGTTGAGCATTTCTGCCATAATTTCTGATATTTTCTCTCTTATATCTTCTCCTGGTTCCTCTGGTATACTCCTCAGGCGCAACTGAAATGCAAGATTTTTTTGCTTCCATCACTTCTTGCTTCGTTTCTAGTCTCTGGCTCTTCAATGTTAGATTCTTCATTTTAACGTGTATATTATCCTGCTCATTTTTGATTTCTCTTTTCTCCTCTTTCTTTTTTCCCCATTCTGATTTCATTGTCTTCATTTCCTTTTTTTATTTCTCCCAGTTCTTCTCTTAATTCTTTTTTTCAAATCTGACATCTGTTCTTTTGCTCTTTTCTGGTATATTGTCACGATGCCAGGACTTGGCCGGCCCCTTAATCACACACACAGAGACGGACTGAAGGCTAACTACTTTATTGAATATAAAAACAGTTCAAAAGGTATATTGTCCATAAAAATAGCAAAACAAATCCAAAGGCAAAAGGCAATCAAATGTCCAAAACAACTTGGTAAAGTATCCAAAAGACTTGGCAAGGCTCCGCACAGCAATGCGGATTCAGGAACAAGGCAAGGTACAAGATGCAAACAAGACTTGGTAAGTCACTAGCCAACCTAGCTCCGTGGACCACCTTCACTTCACGTCTGCTTAGAAGAGACGTGGCCGAAGTACTGAGGATCCGTTCCCACAGATCCTATACTTAATCTTTCTGCCGAGGTCCCCGACGCTCTAGGCTTCATCGTCTCAATCTCTGCTGACGGACCTCGGCCTGTCTAGGCTATGGTACCAGCCCCTCCTGCTAGTCTCGATGTCCCGTCTCCTATCGAAAGCACGGCCTTGCCTCCCAACATCTGCTGCCCTATCTCCGTGAGAGCTCTCCTCCCTAGATTCTTCCCAGCCGCTCTCTTCCATGTTTTCACTCAAAGGATCCTGTGAACCTCTCTTCCCCCCTGGCCGTTCATAAGTTTCACTATCACTGCTTTCCATTTGCACCTGGTTAACTGTCTCGTCGTAAGGGTCAGGCCAGCCTTCATCCCAAGCCAAGCTTTCTGTGGGAGAAGGAGGCCCAGTGATGGGAAACTCTCCTTCTGCTAACCCTTCTAAATCCTCTTCAGAATCCATCTCCGCTGCTGCAGGCCCCAATGCCAATGGGACCCCCGGTCCTGCCCCCTGCCCCCCAGGCACAAACGAGAACTGCTGTGCTACATATATGTCCTGTTTCTCATGCATTTTGTCTTGTTTTTCTTGGATTTTATCTTGTTTATACTGAAGTTTCTGCATCTCCTTCATCATGTTCCTTATCACCCCTTAGATGTTTAAGTTTTGGTCATCCGAAATGGAACCCCTTCTTGGTATTCCTTTTGTCTCCTTCAGGTCTTTTGAATCCTTCTCTCCCTTGCTTTTTAGCATTGCCATGCTTTCTTGCTTGTTTGGGTTCTCTACAATTCCTATGTAGTTAGCTCGTCGCCTCTCTTTGCCACCTAGGGGCGGGTTTTCTTTCTTTTCTTCCGTCTGGCTCTATGTTCCCTTTGTGGTCTCTCTCCTTCTCGTGATGCTGTCCCGCTCACTCTTAATCTCGCCCTCCCCGTCTGGATCTCGCCACATCTCGCGGTTCTTATCTCTTCCCTCCGCTATCCTCCGCCTCCTCTTTCCTCCTTCCTCCCCTCGCTGGAGATCTTGCCGCACGACCAAGGTCAGCTATCTGTTTGTTTATTTAATTTTCAGGTCTTATCTAAGTTTCTACCAATCCTCTTTCTTCCTTCTGTCTCAAGGTCGACTTCTCTGAGTCTCTGCCAGCATTATATTGAGAAGTTGAGAAGTTTCTTATTTAATTAATTAATTAATTAGGTTCTTAATTTGATAGTTCCAATTCCAATTTATTCCAATTTATTCCAATTAATTCAGGTATGCGCTATAGTCTTGGAGATCCAAGTTATCCAATTATCCAGTTTCACCAGGATTCCTTTCTTTCTTTTCTCTCCTTTTGTCTTGATAAGATCTTGGTATGGTGAGGGTATGAATCTTTCTTACCTTCTCCTAATTATTCTTCTTTCCAGAGAAGTATTCCTTCACCCTCTGGGACTCTTTTCTTTCAATCTTTCACTTTGGCTTCTTTTCTTCTGTGATGAAGGTCTGCTTGGTTGGAGATATGCGGGGACTTGCCCCGCGCACCTTCTGCTGCGACCTGCCGTACCTCGGGGGTTTAGTACCGGGTCCTTTCGGTGATCCCCTCTTCAGGAGAGGACCCCCTTTTAGACCATCGGCAACCCCCTTGCGGTTTTGCTGTTTTCCGCACTTCGATCCGTGCGGAAAAGGGAGCTCTTCTCTACCCAGTCACTTGCAGTAGCCGGCTGTGCTCCAGGAGCTCTAAGCAGCCTGACTCTCCACCATTGCAGCACTCCCGGAAGTCCCTGCGCACTGGAAATTTCAATTAGATCTTTAGAAACAGTCAAATCAAACTTCTGTGAAAAATTGTGGCTATGCCTTCAAAATACTGTGGCAGTTGGTTACAATGACATCTTATGGATTCCTACACCACATTCACTGGGATGAAATTGCAAAGTTTGAAGTTATGTGCATAAGTATACAAAAAGGAATTGCAACAACCTTAGTTTCCTGGCATGTATACCTGCATGATATATGTGTTTGCAAATGTTGCCTGAATGTTTTACATTTATAGATATTCACTTTACAACAAACAGTGTAAAGTGGCACAAAATAGTAGTTCAGAGTTGTACAATCCACATATACATTTTCTGCTGCCTACTTTATAATAATCTGTTTCAGGCAACTGTAGATTCAACTAATATTTCTTTTCTCTCATAGAATCGTGCATTTGATTTTTCTAGGCACCATTGCCTGTGTAAATCATACACACTGCTGATTCTAAACTGAGTGCATGCTGATTGAAATCCCTAGTTTATGGAAAGATGGTACATATCTCACATCATGAGTTTAGCCCATGGTTGCATTGCTGATTAATGCTACCTTTACAATATAAGTGGGGAAATTGTCAACCATGGCTTGTGAATTTTATTGTGAAGCCTACTGGTATCATTCTTTTTTAGAGTTTTAATCACACTTTTGTCATTGATGGATAGATCACAGCAGATTTAAGCCTCAGGTAATCTTCATGATTGCCTAGCTATGAAGTTATGTTGCTGATAAAATTCTCCAAGAGATGATATGGCTTACTGAAAACGTAGAGCATGTGGATAGCATTTGTTCCAATAAAGCTCATGACATTTGACAAAATTCACAATTGAGCACTGCACATGAAATTAGACAAGTAAATTAACACACACACACACACACACAGAGACATTTTTTGGCACTTGACACATTGCGGTCATTATATTTTAGAAATAGGTTTTCAGATTTAGCTTACGGGGGGTGGGAAGTAAAACTTGTCTCCACTGTCTACTGAGGAAGAGTGTTTCTGCTTGAAATCACTGGACTTTTTAAAAATCCCTTTTATACTAATTATTGAAATCCTATTAACTTTTTAAAAAGATTTTGAAAATAAGCACAATTTGTTCAATTTATCTCAGTGCATGAATTCAGCCTAACAGGCTTAACTTCTCTTGGTTTTATACCATATTACCATTAAGATCAAAAGAACATAAGAAGAGCCATGCTGAATCGGACCTCAGCCCATCTAGTCCAGCATTCTGTATCACACAGTGGCCCACCAGTTGTACACGGGGATCTCGAGCAGAAGGGAGGGCAAAACCCTGACCTGCTCCCGACCCCCCACAACCAGTACCCAGGGAAATCCTGCCTACCTCAACCAAGTCCGAGGTGGCACTTGAATGTCCTTTTCAGTAACTACCGATACACTTGGTATCCATGAATCTGTCTAATCCTACCATTAGACCATTCATCACAGAAAGTCAATGACATAAGAGATTTATACTCTTTTGACATGTTGACTTTGTTCCTATAGTTATGAGAAGCTGTGACAGAACAAAAGATAGCCTACAGTAAAAGGGACAGTGCAGAAGTACTCCTGCTTAATGACAGAGACATGTTGGGGCTGCTGAGCAACAGTTAATTGTTGCATTGAGAGGAATAAGCTTATCTCCTATTACAGTATTGCACTGTCAAATTCTATAAGTTTCTAGTGACTTCCTTCCAAAGGAACCCAAGTCTGGAAAATATTGAACCATTGGAACTGTCTTGCCACTTGAATAAGTGAGGTGAATATTACAAGAGAGGGAGGGGTATCAGTTGATGATACTGGTAAAAAGTTAAGTCAAGGTTATGAAAGCTTGGAAGAGGAATATGACCTAGAAGTCTGTTGGCAACAAATGGCAACAAGTGCAGAAGAGATGCAGATTCTGCAATTACAGAAATAAAGAACTTGATAGGTAAGAATTAACTAGTGACTAATTGTTACTGAACTAATTAACTGTCAATAATGTTTAAGTCTCGTCTAATAACTTCTATTTCTGGGAAATTTTATATGAGACGAGACACTAAATTGGCTCTCTTTTGCATTTCTCTCATCTTCCACCTACTTTCCTTGGTTCTATCTCCAAACTAGCCTTCCAACAGCATGCTTTGTGGTGCAAAGGAGGCAATAGATTCCATTCATGGGAACGATTCTGCCAGCTGATGTCCCTATTTAAACTTAGATTTCAGGATATAGTTGATAATTTTCTTGCTAATGTTTTGCTCAATATTCAGCCTTTCAATTTGAGTTCTGTCACCAGGGCCGGATTAGCAGCCTGTGCCGCCCGAGGCCGCCCGGTCTAAACGCCGATGCCCCCGGGGCGGGGCCTCTTGTGGGGGGCGGGGCCAGCATGACGCACAAGGCGCAGCCGGAAGTCCCGCCCCTAGGGCAACTCACGCGGCTTCCCCCGCTGCCGCCGCGCTCGCACCGGTGCACCTCCTCCCTTCACTGAAGGAAGGAGTGGCGCCCGCCCGCGGGGTGGCGGCAGGAGAAGTTGCATGAGTCGCCCTAGGGGCGGGACTTCCGGCGGCGCCTTGTGCGTCACGCCGGCTGCGGCTCCGCCCCTCCTCCCTTCAGTGAAGAGAGGGAGGCGGAACCGGCATGACGCACAAGGTACCGCCGGATGTCCCGCCCCTAGGGAGACTCACGCGGCTTTCCCCACCGCCGCCCCACTCGCCCGTGCCCCAAACACGAGCGGGGCGGCGGTGGGGAAAGCCGTGTGAGTCGTCCTAGGGGCGGGACTTCCAGCGGCGCCTTCTCCCTCAGTGAAGGGAGGGGGGAGGAACCGGCGAGAAGGAGAAGGCGCCGCTGGAAGTCCCGCCCCTAGGGCGACTCACGCGGCTTTCCCCACCGCCGCCCCGCTCATGTTTGGGGCACGGGCGAGCGGGGCGGCGGCGAAAGCCGCGTGAGTCGCCCTAGGGCAGGACTTCCAGCGGCGCCTTCTCCTTCTCGCCGGTTCCGCCCCCTCCCTTCACTGAAGGGAGGAGGGGCGGAGCCGCTGCCGGCGTGACGCACAAGGCGCCGCCGGAAGTCCCACCCCTAGGGTGACATGCGGCTTCCCCCGCCGCCGCGCTCACACCGGGGCACCTCCTCCCTTCACTGAGGGAATGAGTGGCGCCCGCCGCGTCAATCACCCTAGGGGCGTCGGGACTTCCCCCCGGCTCCTTGTCCCGTGGACGGGCGCCACTCCTTCCTTCACCTCTTCCTTCAGGGCCGGAAATGCCACCCCCAAAATCCACCGCCTGAGGCCATGGCCTAGTCTGGCCTTATGAGTAATCCGGGCCTGTCTGTCACACTTGTACCTGTATTGCCTTACATGTTGTGTTTTTCCTCTGTCACATAATTATTTTGGTGTGATCAGTACTATGCCATATCTGACATAGTTAGTGCATCCTGTCATAAAGCAAGTTATATTAATAGATATGTTTCCTTTTGGGGGGCACGGGTGGTTGTTCATAGTTATTTTTTTGGATTAATGCCTCAAATTATTTCTCAAAAATCAGAATCATATAATAAACCTTGATTCAGCCATTTTATATAAGGGGCATCATTTTACTATGTCATGGTATATAATGTGATGAACATCCATTGCTGTTGGTATCTAGCATGTAGGGTGTTTCCTGGAACCAGAATGTAGCAGATACTAAGGGCCCACTGTATTTCTGAGGCATTGGAAAATGGGGTGATGAGAATGAGACATTGAGCCAAATGCAGTTGTCTATTGGGGTAGCCTAAATGTCTTAAGTTGTAAATTTGGGGTAAACTTTTGAAAGTAGCAATGGTGCTATGACTCTAAAAGTCAATTTGTATAACTATAATGGCTTAATGACACTATAATTAATAAACAGGATATCAGTTATGTTATCCCAGTTTCTTGAGCCTTCATTGATAAAATATCAGGCAAAAGACAGTCCACACAATATTCCATGTCATTTTTGACCCAAAGGATTTTGTTGTTTTACTGTTCATAAGGGAAATTTTCTTTCTAACTGCTTCATTTTTTGAGCCTGAAATGCCCCATTATTTTATCATGTGCCTTAATCAATGATTCATTACTATACTAAAATTCTTCTGAATAAAATTAAAATGAAATGCAAAAACATCATTGCATTTGTCATCTCCCTATATGACATTCACACATAATTAAACTAGGGTTTTTTCCTCAGTAGAAAACATTTAATTAATCTTACTTTCTTCTGGGCAGAGTTGTTGAATAGTGAGATTTCATATATTCAGAGTGCTACGCATCTGTTTTCTAACTTCCAGTGTATACAAGGTTAAACCTACTCATTATACTAAAGTACAAAGGAAGAGTTTTAAGTTGAAGGTTATATTCTATGAACTGTGTTAAAAGTGAGCCTCATTTTTGGGGGGCTCACTATTTTTAGCTGATTTTTGCAGTGCTTAAGTGCATGTGTATGAGAGCCTGGTAGAGAGGGAGAGAGATACCAGAAGGGAAAGTGTGCCAAAGTTCTACACTAAATGGCAGCAGAATATATGAATAGGTGCCCACATTGGTGGATTGATTTTGCAAACCACATTAAAAAGAATTCTGGAACACAGAATTTTGCAGGAGTAGAAAGCAGAGTGATCATTCAGTCTGAGGGCCAGATAAATTGAACCTTATAAAACAGAGTGATGTGTTTTTCTCATGAATTTTTGCAAATCTGGGCTTTTTCCCCCAGTATGTGTGTCTATATTAATATGTGTGTCAGAGGTGCAAGTAAAGCCCAAATGAATTTCCTTTCAGTGACCAATCATATAACAGCACCAAAAAGCCCACTATATGGTTCAGATATGTGGATGACACTTTCAACATTGGGAGCCATGGAGAAGAATAACTAAACAAGTTTCTGGACCGTAACAAAAACATCCACTCAAACATCCAATTTACCATGGTAAAAGAAAATGAAGGAAAACTACCATTTCTAGATGCCCTAGTCATCTGCAAGCCAAATCAATAATTGGGCCACACAATTTGCAGAAAACCTATGCACACTGAAAACTCCAATCGTCACCCAGGTCAAAAAAAGAAGCACAATTAAAGCCTTGATTAACTGTGCAAACAGAAACTGCGAACTCCACCTCCTCCAAGGTGACTGGAACCATCCAAACTGGGCTCTACGGCCCAATGGGTATTCTATGACAAACATCAAAAGAATTGCAAGACCAAGAGCAGTAAAGATAAAGATCCACCAAGAGGACAAGTGTTCTTACCATACATCAAGGGAACCGCTGACTGCATAAGAAAGCTGATGAAGGAACACAACCTACAAACAATCTACAGACCCACCAAGAAAATTGAACAAATGCTACATTTAGCAATACATAAGAGGGATCCTCTAACTACTGCAGGAGTCTACCATATACAATGCAGCTGTGGACAAGTCTACATAAGAACCACCAAACCCAGTGCCCAGACATGACCCAAAGAACATGAAAGGCACTGCAGGCTAATTCAACCAGAGAAGTCAGCTATAGCAGAGTACTTGATGAACCAACCAGGACACAGAATATTACTTGAAAACACAGAAATGCACAAAAAGTTGGACTTAGTTTTAATTTATCCAATCCATTGAATTTAAAAATCTAGTCTGCCTTCCACTAAAATTGGATACAACCCAAAAAGAAAAGAGGATCATGTGTGTTTTGGCAAAGCTGTCATCAGGTATAGGAATGAATGAATAAGTTTTATTGTTCTAGCCATAGGCCATGACAAATTAAGCGCACATATTAGTGACATCCAAAGTACACATCACAATATAAAACTTCACTACAAATATTAATACTCATTAAAACTGACTCTTTAAATTCCAGTCATGTCTACAACACACTATATCATCCTGTGCTATTTCCCATCCTTCACTAAGGATTTTACTAGTTTTGCATGGATATTTTGAGCTGCCACTGCAAAAGCGCCAACCATTATTATTATATCTTTAGAGTAGTCTGCTAGCAAATCCTTAATCATTGCTGTCTGCTGCCAAGCCACCCTATCCTCCAGAAGCCCTCCTAGAATCTTCTTTCTGGGATCCTTATACAGAGGGCAATGTAGTAAGTAATGTGTTAGATCCTCAATCACTCCTGAACCACATATACATAATCTTTGGGAATAAGGTGTTCCTCTATATCTTCCGTCCAGCCAGGCTAAAGGCATTGTCTGAAACCGCAAGGCTGTACAGGCTTTTCTGAGGGTCACCATGGTTAATTCTTGCAAGTAATCTTGGCGGTATTGATCACTCTTAAATAGGGGATACCAGGTGGAAAATTTCTGCTTTAGACTATTCCTCATGTTTGCGATCACATCCATATCCATTATTTTATCCCCAATAGTCTTCTTATCCAGTTTCCTTAGTGTTGTTATCGAGCAGTCAAAATACTGGTGTAGCAAAGACGAGCAATATTGGGTCCAGCAGAGCACTTGACAAACCAACCAGGACACAGAATATTACTTGAAAACACAGAAATGCTGAACCACTCTGACAACCATCATGTTAGACTATATAGAGATGTCACAGGCACATGGACAAATTTAACAGAAAGGAAACCATGAAAATCAACAAAATCTGGTGACCAGTATAAAAAACCCCACCAGAATCAAAATAGTAAATAAGGAACACCACTCAAAAACAGGGGAAATCCAGACAGCAAACAATCAACTTGTCAGTTAACACTCCCAAACAGAGGATGCCTTTAGGCAACCACAGCCAGACTATGCAGATACCCTCACTGTTTGACTTTGCAACCTCATGGCTACTCAGTGTTATTCACGCTTGCCAATTGCAACATTCACATTTGCTTTACACATACAAGGGTTCTTTCTCCTACCATCGAAAGTCCACAGATATATAAACCCTCCACTTGCCTAACCTACAATGGACCTCTGAAGATGCCAGCCACAAATGCAGGCAAAACATCAGGAGAAAATACTACTGGAACATCTCGTACAGCTTGAAAAACTCACAGCAACCTAGTGATTCTAGCCATGAAAGCTTTCGACAGCACATTAAATCACTATGTTTTAGCAAGTTATCAACTAAATGTAACTAGGAAGATTAGCCATACATGTGTAGAAAGTAGTATTTCAATCAAGCACAGTATAAGCACTAAACACTTCAGGCACCTGACAAGATCTTGGAGCCTTGACATGGAACCTCAACACATTGATGAGGTTCCACTGGGCAATTTGCCAGCCTCTGTGACAATTTGGCAGGGCAGCTGGACAATCCTGGGGCCCTGTGCCCTTTCATGCTAGTATCAACGCTTCCCCATCCCACATGGGGAAGCATCGCTGTGCAGCTTACCCCCACACTGGCCCTGTGATTTCCAATGGTACATGGGAAGCCTCCTGTGTTTTGCATGTACTGTCATAGCACATTTGCAACACAGTTCATTGACGGAGCCCCACCGGAAGTGACCCTACGTCATGTGATGGGCAGCGTGAGGCTTTGTTGATCAGCTGTATTACAAGCATTCTAGGATGCTTGCAGCCCATTGTATGATGAAGTCCACTGTTCTTGAGTCTCACTTTATTAAATAAGTAAGTAAGTTTATTTTTCTACAATCTTTTCTACTAGGCAGCTCCTGGACTGGCCAGAACAGTACTACTGTGTTCACACTGGCCCTGACCAGTCTCCAAGTAAGCCCACCAGCTCACTGAATCCTCTATCTGACCATTGTTGTGAGCTCAAATCAAAGGAACCAAAGGGAAACACAGATAAGAACCCACATCCTTCCCACCCTATAACTTGTCTCTCCCAATGTTTTCTCATGGCTGGCTCATTATTGTACCAAATCAGGATGAGAGGATATGTTTCTGGGAAACATATTATGTGAGCATGTATGTAGTAAAGGATTTGCTATTGTTTGCTTCATAAATTCAAAAGGTGACTCCTCACATGGCACGAATACATCTGAAGTGATTTTAAAAGATTTACAGTCATTTATTTGCCATCATCATATATATTTGAGCTCCCGATTTCTTTGGCTTTCTCACATTACCCGTTCCAATAACTTGACCTGGATCTTCTGTGAACATAAAACATTGGCATGGTTTCTCATTGGAAGAAAGGTTGTTTGTTTCAAGTGATTTTTGCTCTCAAGGCAGCATGAAGATACTACACATTTATAATTTTTCAAGAATAAGTCCAACAATGAAAGATTTGGGACCTATAAAACTGTTTCCGGAGAGCTTCAATAAACTTGAAAGAGAAACTGGAGAAGTCTGATTGCCATGTAACATATTTAAATTTTGCATGAAAAATGAATGTGTATTTAGATTCTTATTGATATGTTAATACTCTTGACAGCATTTCAGTCTTTTAATTGGAGATTATAAAGACTTGCTGCAAATGCATATTTACAACAAGATAGTGTTTTATTCAAGAATATGGTTAATTTTAGAGTCTGTTTTTCATTTTCGAATAATTTTTGCTCTTTTTCTTTCCCTCCTTGCCTTCCTCATTTGCCCTTCAGAGTTTGAAGTCTTATTGAAGCTTTTTTCTTGGCAAATAGTTCCTTTTTATATAGATATTGTTGGCTCTTTAACCCTTCAAAAAGTCAATGTTAAATTTTCGTGTAAGGAGAAAGCTTTATTGCTTTTGATGCAAAAAATATCAGTCACAACTCTTTTTTTAAAAAAAAGTGCTGTAGAGTGTAAAGAATAGTTATTTTAAGCAGACTGGATCATAATTTTCCTCATTTTCATTCCATCATGTCATTTCTGTACATGTGAAGGAGAAAGATGGAATAACATATGAGAGCTTTAACTCTGTTTTATATATTATTATATTATATTATATGGAGGGTGGCCTTTTCAACCTGTGGGTCCCCAGATGTTTTGACCTTCAACTCCTAGAAATCCTAGCAGCTGGTAAAATGGCTGAGACTTCTGGGAGCTGCAGGCCAAAACGCCTGGGGATGCACAGGTTGAAAACCACTGCTATAAGGGGAGCCTCATCTGTATTTTATGCCAGATGTATTCAGTTGTCAACTTTTCAATTTTCTCATAAAACTTAAGTGTTAGATTTAAGGAGTGAACAAACCAATTGCTTGAAGAAAGAAATTAAACTTTGTTGTAGGAACTCCATTCTCCAATAGAATAAGAACTCAAAATGTTGATCTAAACCACTGATTCTCAAAGTGGGCGGTGAGGCAATCCAAGGGGGTGGCTGGAGGCTCAGGGGAATTTGGGGGGCGGTGAATCCCTTTAAGTGGGCAGTGAAAAATTGGCCATTTAGGAGGGGTCGCATGGCCCTCTTCTTTGGCCCTGCCCCCTTTGCTTTGAACTCCACATGGAGTGCAGTGCAAAAGCTGCAGTGCAAAGGCCTCCGTGTCCTCTGGTGGAGCCTCCCCACCACCGCGGCAGAAAGCGCGGCCTTCTCCGGCGGAGGCAATTCATTCCAAACCCACCAGTATTTTCTGTTGCTCATGGGGGTTGTGTGTGCCAAGTTTGGCTCAATTCCATTGTTGGTGGAATTCAAAATGCTCTTTGATTATAGGTAAACCATAAATCCCAGTAACTACAACTCCCAAATGAGAAGGGCTATTTTCTCAAAACTCCACCAGTGTTCGAATTTGGGCATATTGAGTATTCATGCCAAGTTTGATCCAGAGTTGTTTGGGTTCTCAGTTCTCTCTAGATGTAGGTTAACTACATCTCCTCTAAATCACTGCCAATTGCTCCCAAACCTTTTCAGTATTTTTTGTTGAGCATGTGGGTTATCTGTGCCAAGTTTGGTCCAGTTCTGTAATTTATGGGGGTCTCAGTGGTCTGAGGAAGTCAGAGCTAAATCGATTGAAGGTACTGCAAATCCCATCATCTGTTGTCCATACTCCCCCAAGCATATTGTTTTTGTGATTAATCATTATGTTTTAATTACATTCAATTTGTAACAATGTAAATACATCCTGCATATTAGATATTTGCATTAGAATTTGTAAGAGCAGCAAAATTATTTATGAAGTAGCAACGAAAATATGGTTGGGGATCACCACAACATGAGGAACCTTAGGGGTCACAGCATTAGAAAGGTTGAGAACCACTGCATTAATACATATATCTTTCTGTTTAATTGCTATTACATTTAAATAATAATAAATTCTAGGGGGGCGGTGAGTAATTTTTTTCTGGAAAGGGGCGGTAGGCCAAAAAAGTTTGGAAACCACTAATCTAAACTAACTACATCTTGTAAGGTTGAGAGAGGACTGATGGGAAGAAGAAGAGCAGGGAAACAACCTTAAGAATATCAATTTACATCACAGAGGGATTAAAATAAGTAGATTAAGGACCTTATCACATTGATGAGGGACAGTGGGAGGGGGAGATTTGCCAGAGTGTGTGGTGAATTTGCAAGCTAGTGGGGCAATCCCATCAACCTGCACCCAACATCGTCCTCCCCCCTACACTTGCCCCATTGCTGCCTACTGAACATGGAAAGCATTCCGTGTTCTGGGAGCAGCGTCTTAGGGCACTTTTGGTATAGTTCATCTATGGATCCATGTTGGAAGTGAATGTGCACCATGTGATGAGCAGCATGAAGCTTCATATGGGAAGTGTGCTGCAAGCATCCTAGGATGCTTGTGAAGACCCATATGATGAAGTCCATAGAAGAAGGACACTTCAGGTACTCCAACTATCTAATCTTATTTCTACTGCACATTGTGAAACATTATTCACTCTTTTAGTGACAAGCCTTGTTGTATTTCCAACATAAAGGACATAATTTATTCTAGTATTGCCTATCGAGTATAAGATAAATGGCATCAGTATAAACAGTGAGCTCCGTGAAAGTAAGTTGGTGTAAGTCAGAATCATTAAGGAACTGACCAGTCTGGGAAGAATGCCAGATGCAATGGAATGTAAATTAATAAAAATGCTTTGAGAGTTGTATACTAGACATTAGATATCAGAGAGAAACACAAACACTTGATGAGGTCACTACACTAAGTGCCACTAGGGGATAAAATGTGGGATGAGTCATTAAAAATTGTTGATTGGTCAACAAACAAGCTGAGTAGGCATAAGGAAAAAATAAGAAAAAGCCAAGAAAAGCCTGAATGCTTATCAGGATGCCTTAGATTGAGTTTCCAACCAAGTCATTGGTATAATTAACAGAGATGGCTACTCCTGATAACCATAAAAATGCTGCCCTAAAATGATGATTTGTAGTAAGAATGCTTATATGTACACAAGTAATTATGAATGCTGCTAACATATAACAAAGAACATTCTTGTATACCTGTGTGGTTGCAGAAGCCTGTTAGAGATGTGTAATTCCTCATACAGATGAGAAAGTGTACCTGAATGATTTATAGACTATAATTTTGGTTGTATGTTTAAGATTATTATAACTATAGTACAACACAAGCATGGAGCATGATCACATAGCATTACTCTAAGCTCCTCTCCATTTTTGCCTGTGACGAGACACAAAAACTATTATGTATTTTGCTAACATGCTGACTGCGGACTCAACTGAGGAAGATCAAACTGAATGCATGGGTTCCCCTTCCACTAGCCTTGACTACCATAATCTTTTCCTCTTCTGCAATGCACAAAAAACATTCACATTCCTTTAGAGACAAACCATGTGTGTGTTTCAATGGTCTTAAGTTTTATTTATGTATTTTAATTTTGTGGTACTCCACCTTGATCCTTGAGGAGAGGTGGATAACAAATTATTATAATAATGATAGTCATATAATATGATTTAATGGTGCCTTACATGCAATGCAATGCTGTATAATGAATTCTGAGAGCCCAAACATTCCTCTGCCAGTGTTTCTCCCTAGGGCAATAGATGAATATTTATAATAAATAGCCTTAAAAAAGTATCCCAAAACTGGCTCACTTGCCATCTAAATATATTGAAATTCCAATATTTAAAATGCTTAAATTGAGTGTTGATGTACACTTGACCTGTCTGGCTTTTATACCATCATGAGTTGGGCATGCTGGTGAACAAAAATAGATGCTGAGAACCTGGACAAAATGCAGAAATAATTGAGAAGTGACAGAGATCCCCAATCACTTATTTTAAGAGATAGAGATGCGGAAACCATTCTGTTTCATCTGTCTGTGAAAGTTCTCCCTGAGATATGGAGTCCTTGAAAATGAAGTGTCTGAAATCACAGGAAGACCCCCTATAAATATTCAATAAGACACTAACCTTCCACAGATAGAAGGCAGTGGTGGCTGATCATTTCCATGCCAATGGGATTATAAATCTATACTGCATAGTATCTCAAACTTTAAGAAGCTATGCAAATACTGAAATCTATCTTAAAGATAGGGCTAGCTATTCAGTCTTAATGTATCTGTGATTTAACTGTATTTTCTGTACTGTTCCTTTAGATAAGGCTTTACAGAAAAATTATTTCTCCAGAACAGTACATTCTGTTTCTCATCAGTCCACGGACAGAATTTACAACAGCTCAGGGGAAAAGGGTAATGGAATGGAATGTCAGGAAGATGGGTGATGAGACACATAGATGCAAAAACATGAGGGAGAACTATGTCGTTCCCCAGTTAAGTGGTTTCCTAACTCTCATTCAGAAGCTATTTTTAAATATCTTTAGGAACAAAAATGAGAGCAGTCCATACTAACCCACAGAGAATTCTGGGATTTTAATATAGCTCTCATATGTTCAACCCCACTTTTAAGAAACCCCAGAAAGTATTCGGAAAAATAAAATACCTTTTCAGTCTACAACAATTTTTATTTAACACAAAACATTGATTTACTGTGCAACTTTTTATATTTTTAAAAAATCAGTTTTGATACCATCATGTGCAGGTAGGAATTGAATTTTCTGAGACCAAGATGGAAGAGGCTCTGGAATTTTTAGATGATACAGGCGTTGTAAACAGATGGAATGCTTTAGATAGCTAACCTTAGTCACAGCACATCTTCTGGACCAATGCCACCAGACATTAGGAAGTAGTGAGGGTCATTAGTCTTTCACTTGCTCCTGGCAGTAGGAAAACTGATATTAAGTCAGTGAGGGAATTTTCTGTTTTAGGCAGCAGTATGGCTGTCAGGTTGGTTGGCCATTATTAGTGGCACATATTTTACATTTCTGTCATTTCTGCACACTTACCACTATACTGCACGATTCCTACAATACTTGATTCGGGCAACTTAAGAATATATGTATTTCTCTGTCTTCAAATTAAGGGGCTTGGAAAGCCTTTGGGTCAGCATTTGCTCCCCACATTATGAGGTTTTGGTATTTTATGCTGTTTCTCTTACAGCTTACTTTGGAATCTCGTGGGCCAGTAAGTTAGTGGTGTCATCTAAAAGTGTCATCTGGTGAGGCAATTGAGATGTGTTTTAGAATCACTGGCGTTCTAGATTCAAAGTTTTAAAAAAGGATCAGGAGTAGCCGTTGTGGCTGAGAGAATGGGAGGGAAGCCAATTGGGAGCAAGTGGGGAAGCCATCAAGATTCACCCCTCCATCTCCCAGGTGGTTTTCTCCAAATCTCTCAGCTGGATTTTCCTCTTTCCTTCAGCTGGTTTTCTCCCCATCTCTAAGATGGCTTAAGGAAATGGGGAAAGCCAGCTGAGAGACTGGGTCTATGGTTGCTTTAAGGAAAATATTTCCTAAAATTGAGACCCCTCCTCTCCCAAAAAGGTGGTGCCCTAGATTTGGTGAAATGTGGTTTTATTGTGTTTTAGATGCTAGGTTCTGCTTGGAGAGGTTCTGTGTCATGATCTGCAAATATGGTGGAAAAGATAGCCAGTCAAAGCAATGGCATTATATATATGGTAAATAAAACAATGAAATATTCTCTATTCAATGCAATATATTTTGTATAAATATCTCATGAATGCAAAAAAACATCATAAGTGCAACATATTCATTGTATTATTAGGTAAGTACCAACGTTGTAAATGAACAAACAATAATGGCGGTGAACAAGCTCGCATAAGCGGCCCAAGATGCCCGGCTCAACGAGCCAGGCACAGGTGGGCCTCTCCCAACAGTAATTCTTCAAAATTTCACTGCCTCCATCTGCGGTGCTCCTGGTGGTTTTGCCTCCAAATCTCTCAGATGGGTTTGGGTCCCCCTGTCTCTAAGATGGCTTGAAAAATGGGAAAGCCAGCGGAGAGACTGGGTCTATGGTTGCTTTAAGGAAAATATTTCCTAAAATTGAGACCCCTCCTCTCCCAAAAAGGTGGTGCCCTAGATTTGGTGAAATGTGGTTTTATTGTGTTTTAGATGCTAGGTTCTGCTTGGAGAGGTTCTGTGTCATGATCTGCAAATATAACATACTCTATTGGGCAACACACCAGACAAGGAACTTGCTATTTTGGGTCAAGGTTGGGTCTGAGTGACCAAGCTACAATTGAGTGGCTAAAAAAAGGTAGCCACACTGACATGATTTGTTTGTCATGTTGTTCAAGAATACAAGAAGCCTCCACTGTTCATTTTAGTCATTCATCATGAAAAATGAACTTAGTTTACCGAGGATGAAAGGCCTAATTATTCAAGGAACCCTTACCTTCAATTATTCAAGCACAGTGGCTTGCAATGTATTTTCTATGATCAGCCACAATCTGAAATATTGCCCACCAGTCACATGTCACTATCCATTAGCAAAAGTTTGTCTTGTTTTCGTTTTTTTAAAAAAAGACCTCAGCATACACAATTGTGTCTTATTTTTAAACCATCCTTTTGCCAAGCCAACAATGGATTCATTTGAACTGTGGAAAAAAATGTTTCTTGGTGTGCAACAACTGTTTCATAAATTGTCACCAGCTTGTTGACAATTTGCTGGCATGAAAGATGGAAATTGTATTGGAATTTATCACAGTTGAAACTGCATTTATATGTAGATACAGATCATACTTGAACCTTAAGTTCAGAGATGAGCTTTTTACTTTGAAGATCTGATTGTTATTGTTTTCTCTGAAGACTCAAAATATTATGAGAAAACTCAAACAATTGCTTGTGGCCAATTAACTGTGGAGACCTTTGAGATGAAATAAGTGACATTTGTGTGAAGGGCTCTTAACATATAGAGCACTACTGTCTTTCAGTAATTTTAAGTTAAGAAAAAAGGAAGAAGAAAAAACCTAAGTTCGTAAGACAAACTGTGACAAATTTGACTCATGCTTGTGAGTCTTGATGACAGCTGAATACTTTAGAGCAAAATCTATCTTGACTGTGTGAAAACACTGATCAATAAGCAATAGATAGATGTGTGCTTTTTTTTAAAAAAAAAGAATGCCTTGTCACATTTTATAAGATAAGATTAATTCAAAATTCCCAATAATGTATTGTGTCCTCTTTTCTGTATATTTTTACACAGAATTTCTCCATAGTCAAGGGTGGTTCTACTGCCATTCACCTGGCTCCTTCAACTAGCAAGAGAATAAAAGATGCACTTGGGTATTTCAAGTGAGGGAATGCATAGCAAGTTGCTCGCTTTTTTTGTAGTCCCTTGGCTTTAGGCAGGGACTAAGAACTCTTCCACCATCAGAGACTCCCAAACATGATAGTTTTCATCTGGCATGGCTTTAGGACGCATCTATAACTGTCTCTACACCTGAGGTTATGTGGGAATCTTCCTGGGGGAGTTGGCCATCTCTGGTGATATACATTCAGACCTGAAGATGCTGTACATGGCAAGGAGGTAAGTGGGTTGGCCCATTACACTTCAATTACATGTAAGGTTAATAGGTCAATGAAATGTGCTTATTCCACCCAAGCTCTTGTGGTTGGTCTCTTCATATCATGGAAGAATATTTAAACATGGTTATTTTGTCCCCTCTTAACCTTATGTTCTCCACCAGCTCCTTATGCTGGTAGAGAACAGAATCATGTAACATTATTACCCTTCTTTGGACATGATCCAGCTTGTCAAAGTCCTTCTTGAATTGTGGTGCTCAGAACTACATCAAGGTTTTTCAGGTGATATCTGACCAAAGCAGAATACTTGTGATACTGTTACTTCTTTCAGTTTAGATACTACACTCCTATTGATGGAGCCTAGATTCACTTTATTTACAATACATCAATCATGCTGATCTAGGTAGTTTAGCACTGGTAATCTAGGGGAAAGGAAATTGGCTTGACAGTCATTATAATTTTATATAAACTATTTTAAACTGAAAACTGTATTGTATATGGCATCTATTTTTCTTGGTTTCATACAGATGTAAACCCACATTTGTAAGCTTTTATTTGTGAAACATGAGACAGAAAGAAGTCTTTAAGGTAGAAATAAAATGCTTGTCCCAGATTATAAAAAGCAACCCTCCCCCCAAAAAAGATATCAGTGTTGTTGTTTTGTTAGTTTTTTGTTTTTAAAAAAAGACTGTTCCAAAGATCTTGCTAAATAGAAATCCTGTCACATTTCAAATTCTATAACACTTCAGCACATGTTACTATAATCTCACTCTCTCAAGGACACCTATCATCTAAGTTCTTTCAGCACTCTTCAGCAAATGATTGTATTGGAATTCTGCAATTATCTTACATTAACTCTTGCTGGCATTTTTAGCTGGATTAAAAACATAAAAGGTTTCTAGTTTAGAATGTTTAATATTTTGCTTTTTGAAATCTAATAAATACTCTTTGTTCATCTGGCCTTTATTCATAACATTTTAGGATGAAACAGTCTGTGGTAAGGTAACGTCATATGCAGTGTTTTTGCACAAAGTGTACTTTCGTAAAATAATATATGTGAAAAACACAAAGATATGCAAACCAATGAAAATCCAAACTCTCATGCTGTTCTACTTGCTAATTGCTCCTTTGTTCCTCCACAGGTGCCTATAATCATTCACATCAAATAGATTAGTTCTTGTCCTAATGGCTTTTATCCTGGATAATGTGAGAGATCTTTTCTGATCACCGCAGTAAAGTTTGTACTACCTTGATCAATAGAACAGGAAAGAACAGAATCTCTTTGTACTTCAGGCATCACCATTCCAGTCCAACATGGTGCAATCCTGTGTATGTTTGTTTGGAAGTCAGTCCTATTATGTTCAAGTAGCTTGCCCTTAATTTTTGTTCATGTCAGGAGCAACTTGAGAAATTGCAAGTCACTTCTGGTGTGAGAGAATTGGCCGCCTGCAAGAACATTGCCCAGGGGACAAGGATGTTTTACCATCCTTGTGGGAGTCTTCTCTCATGTCCCCACATGGGGAGCTGGAGCTGACAAAGGAAGCTTAACCCACTCTCCCTGGATTCGAACCACTGACAAGGGTTTAACCCATTGTGCCACTGGGAGCTCTGCCCTTGATGGTAAAGGTATGTAGGATTGCTGTTTCAATACATCTTACCAATGTACTGACATTAGAGGTCAGTTAAAACAATTCCACTAGGGTTGTCAGGTAAAATAAGGTATTAGGCCCCTTTTCCTTGCATGACTCTGTATGAGATGGAATTTCAGTAGAGATTTTTCCCCATTCAAGCAACACCTGCTAATATTCCATCTGATAGTATATTTGTTCAAAGAAAATAAGCACTGTACCTTATTTAACCTGACAACCCTAACTGGAATACATTTTCAAGCAAGTTTATAGCAGATTTAACAATTCATTCTTTGCATTATAGTTGTAACATAGTGAAGAGACAGCAAGATTCTTTTTTTTATTTCACTTTTTAATTGATAATTTTATTCATAAAAACTAACACCGAACATACAAAAAGAGCACACCCCCCAAAGAATATAAACCATAAGACAAAATACAAAAACAATAGAGATATATGTTCTTAATACAGTATATAAAATATACTACTACCAGCTCCACTACAACCCCCCAACTAAACATTAACTACATAAAAATCTAAGTACCTATTCTAAGAGCTTTACAATCAATGTCTGATAGTTTTATCTTTTCCCCATAAGATGACACTCTTCTAATTTCAAAAAAACAAAGAAACACCCCCCCCCCCCAGTAATGGATGTTTGACCCCTTATTTGCTGAAGAAATGCAATAACGTGATCTCAAGATTCTTGTGCAGGGTTCTACAAGGTCTTCCATTAATTCATTCATGTGCATGAATCAACACCTTCAAATTGAATGGGAATTTCAATACACCAAGGAACTGATCATGTGCACCTAGAACATAAGGAATTATTTATTAGAACAATTAACTTTTTTCACCCAGGGGACACCTGGATGCTTTTTGATGTTTTACCATCATTGTGGAAGGCTTCTCTCATGTCACCCCATGAGGAGCCGGAGCTGACAGAGGGAGCTCTTCCGTGGTCTCCCCAGATTTGAACCTCTGACCTGTCAGTCTTCAGTCCTGCTGGCACATGGGTTTAACCCATTGCCCCACCGGGGGCTCCTTAGAACTATTAACTGACTTAAAGCCTCAAGCCATTATGAAAATCACATAACAAATAAAATGTATAATTAGGTATTATTTAATAGTGTTCATTTTGCAATATCAAGTATAAATGAAACTGACTGCAACCATGACCCAAAACTTGTATATCTATTACTTAGGCTTCTGAATCGGTTAGTAGACATGAGCTAATAGAGCAGAGATTAACAGATCAGAATCTACTGATAGATCTCTGTGTGGCTGCACTAATACAACAATTAGGTTTTCCGATTCTCAGACATTTAACAAGAATAGCAACAAATTGTCTCTCCTCCTGACTTGAATGACATCAATAAAATGAAGAAACTACGGGACAAGCAAACTATGTGTATTATGATAGCACTATGAGACATATCTGTGCTAATCAGAACAAATTCCTGGACTCAGAAAATTCTCATATTGTGACACCTGCCCATTCTGTAATTTCATTAGCATTCAAATTCTAGCAGAGAGGTGTAGTGATTTGAGCATTAGGCTCAAATCAGGGTTTGAATCTCTATACATCCATGGAGACCCACTAGGTGACCTTGGGAAAGTCACTCTCACAGCTTCAGGGGAAGTCAAAGGTAACCCATCTCTGAACAAATCTTTCCAAGAAAGATAGGGCCATCATGAATTGGAGATGACAGAAATGTACATAACAACAAAATAGCCAGAAAATAGGATTTTCCACCTAGGGAAAAGGTGTGTGTGTGTGTGTGTGTGTTTCTGTGTTTCTCTCTTATTTAGGAAGGAGGGATAAATTTCTGCAGCAGGGAAAACAGCATGATTCTTTCCATTCTGTCATGGTTGGACATTGTACTGAGATTGACCTGCTCCAAATGATGCACAATAAGAAATAATCACTTCCTTTAATAGTAAGAATGGCTATTTTTCCCAACAGAATATGATTGCTTTTAAAAATCACTGCAAATTCTCCTCCCAAAGTGCTAAATAAGAACACGCACCAGAAAACGATATCCAGAACAACAGCTGCAAAACATGACGATTTGGGTTGTTTCCCATTATACCTGGAAACATTTGATAAATTATATAGGAACCAAGAATCATAAATAAGAGGTACCAGGAGACTTCTCTGGTTGTTTGGTTGTATAAATCAGTGTTCTCTATATCATGTTATTTGTTGCACAATGCACAGTGTTATACTGCAAGGCCATGATTGCTAGTTGGTTCAGTATCACTGTATACATAAATCAAAAATGGTGTGTGCAAAGAGTACATATTAAATACAATATTGATTCGACTTGCCTTTCCTAGGATGAACGAGAGCAAGCAGTTAGGTCACAGCTATGCTGGAATTGTTTTGACCTGACTTGGCACTACTTGAAAAAACTCATAATGCAAGCAAGAGGAAAAGCGAGTGAGGAAATGAGAATATGGGCTGGAGAATTAATGGTCTGAAAAGCGAGAGAGGCGAAAACAATAGAAGCTGAAAAACAGCCATTTATACAGCATAGGGGTTTTTGGGGTGTATGTTTTTGTTCCCCTAAGATTATTTTGCTTTATTAAGTAAGAAAGAAACAGAATTATAGAATAAAGACAAACACAGAAAGAATTCACGTACAGGACAGTAGACATGTGTGATCCATAAAAATGGTTCAATAGTATTTACAATACTGGGGGACCTTGGCATTTTGTTTCTAAAGGGTTTCTAAAGTTTTGGTAGTGAAAATTTTCAGAACTCTGAGACTAATGAAATTTTGTTACTATTTCATTACAGTAATTGCGCTTGCGCATTACTGCAATAACTACTATTGGGGAAACTTTAGGGGCTCCTATCTCCCACATTTTAAAAGCTATTGAGGTGAAACTTGCTACAAAGGTAGAACCCATTTACCACTGTTAGCCCACCAAATTTCAGAATGTATCACTTATTCACAGAATTTTGGAGCATTTTCAATTTTT
Source organism: Anolis apletophallus (assembly GCA_030556195.1). Taxonomy (NCBI): domain Eukaryota; kingdom Metazoa; phylum Chordata; class Lepidosauria; order Squamata; family Anolidae; genus Anolis; species Anolis apletophallus. Next base: position 102,537,273 of record JARBWK010000004.1, read on the forward strand.
AAATTAAAAATAATAATAAAGAAAATCTGTTCCTGGTTTGAAAATATTTTTTCCTGTTTTACTGCGTAGTCCTTACTTTGAAAGTATTTGTTCTACTCCAAAAACTGTTTTAAATTGGTGGAAATGCAACAAAGGAAAATGTGTTATAGGGTAATGTCCCTTGCGCAAAGACAAAGACTTTGCAGTGCAATAAACTTTCACCATGTTTTTGTGACTGAACCAATTAGGAACTGTCATTTGTAACCCAGAAACATAAATCATAGTTCAGACATTTAGACTGAACCCCTTCTTCCAGGCAGAAAGGCACCACCCAAAGTCTCCTGACATCCAACTAATATGATTCCACTATTGAGTTCGGGGGGGGGGGGACCCACATGGCTCATACAGGCATTTAGGTCATTTTCCCCCCCGCCCAACAAAGAGATTGGCTTATTTATTAGAGAGAGACCAGTCATTATCTTCCTTTTTGCAGATTCCATGGCTGGTGTTAGGGAGGGACATCTCTCCCCCCCCCCTCTATTCTGATTGCTGCCTTTTGATGCTGATGTAATCTGGGAAATGTAGTTTAGGGCAGGTCTCACTTTCCAAACCATGTTTGCACATGTACATAATTAAATTACTATAATTTGAAAACTTCAGAGGCACCTATCTTCCTCATTTTAAAAACTACAATGGTAGAACACATTTACCACTCTTTGCCCATCAAGTTTAATAGCATTTAATAATATTTAGTTTATCTAAAGATTTTTGGGGAATTTTCAAAATTTTTATAAACAACATTTTTAAAAACTACAAGAGGTATCCACTTGAATTTTATATGCAATGCACAAGATAACCAGGACATCAATCTCCAGAAGTTTCAGAAAGATTCACACATCTACAGATTTTTGGGTATTTTAAAAAGTTTAGAACCTTGAATCAAACCAGTTTATCCCCCAAAATGTGACAACAGCAATCCCCCTGAATGTCTGTCTGTCTTCATGACACACAACTACATAACTTCAACTTAGCACAGATTTATACTATTACTTACTTTAGTCCTCTTTTCAGATTCAATAGTTTTATCATTAGACTAACTCTAAATGGCTACTGCTGCAGCCAGTCCTCATTTAGGTGCTCTAGCCCTCATTTGGGTCCTGAGTAGCATTGCATTCTGGGAACTGTAGTTTTGCATTCTGTGTCCTTGGGGGTCTCACTTCCCCAAAGTACATTTAAGATTTCTGTGTTCTCAGTATCCATTAGCTTGCCCCCGTCCTTATGATGACGACGATGGGAACAAAGGAATGGTTTTAAAAAACGCTTTATGTGCTTTTGGTTTAAAGTTGCTTAATGGTTATATTGAAAATTAAACTGACCTTGGAATACACCCAAACATTATAGAACATTAACAAAAATGGTTCAATTTCTAAATCCCTACCACCACCACCTTTCCTGCATGTCTCGGAAATCGCATTGTATGCATGAATTTAATCCTATATATGATTATGATACAAAATTATGTACAAGCCTACAGGACAGGGATAGAAAGAATATTCCAAAATATTTGAAATATTATTGATAAGCAGAAATCTTGGTCATCAAGAACCCTGGAGGGGAGAATCCTGGACTCGAGAATATTTTTGTCATAGGTTCTTATTCACATGTGGTCAACATTTTCTGTGCAGTATACAATATTTGATATACTGAAAATATTGTAGTGTATCTATGCAGACATATTTTTGCCACCAAACCACCGAAATAGCACAACAGATATGGTTGAAACTATGGGCAACTTTTATTAATATTACCTAATTAAACTTCGTAACTTGCAGATAATTCTAAAGTGTGGCATGAACGTGGTATGGATAAAGCCAAAGCAGTAGTCATATCTGATTTACTCCTCATCTAATTTGAGCAGAACAACTGGGTCCCCGTCTAAAATAACCCTGGGCAATCTCTAAAATAAATGTGATGGAGAATTATTCCCCAAGGATGCATTGAGGCCAGACGCTCCTATTCCTAGGCCATTTCCATTTGCCCTCACTTTGGTTATTTGAACCACAGGTGAGGGTTTCTGTTCCAGGCCTACACACAAAGGGGGTGCCTTAGGTGTACACCAAAATAAATCCCTTGCTGATTTCCAGTATGGCCAATTTAAAACCACACTTTCCGAATTTGCCATCTATCTTCAGTCTAGTGTAGGCAACCCCCACTTAAAATATAGGGGGGATTTCTATTGACCAATTAAATTATACTGAGAAGGGGTGGGAGGGTGGGTCAGTGAACAGAGTGGAATGAAAACAAGGGGCGGAATGCTAACCCATGTAGGTCCACCCCCAGGAAGTAGCTCTGGCTGGGGCTACTTTCTTTAAGATTTTCCCCCAGTGGAGGTGACAAAGCACCTCCCACCTCCCAGCTGCACAGGAAGAAGAAAGTTAATTGTGCAGAAAATGTCATTTAATGTAAGAAAAATCATGAGATTTGCACAGAATACATCTCAAACTGTGAGTAGTCTTAGAAAACCACCATTTTTAAAGACTTTTGCAGTCTGGAGAACATCACTAAATTTACTTTTTGCTTCCTTTGTGGATTAAGTTTGTAAAGCATAGAGGTCAAATCATCATTTAGAGAAAGTGGCTCATATTATGGTGTAAGTGAGAAATCAGTCTCTGACACGTCTGATGTCCCTTGCCTTTGCAGAAGGAAAGAATTCCTGCTCCTGGAAGATTAGGCACAACAATTTACTTTTTTATTTTTATGTTTTCCCAACACCCCTCTGTGTGTGTATATGGATGGGAGGGAGGGAGGGAGGGAGGGAGAGGGGGAGCATGCAGAGAAGATGTGTAGCTTCTTTGGAATATTTTGGTAACCTGTGCAGCCCCCCCCCCCCCCAAGTGCCACATGGCTCACATGGCTCAGCTGTAATGAAGACAATGTCAATCCATCCTACACAGATGACTCTGCCTTTTGAAAAATAGAAAGCACTGAAGGGGCTTGTGTTTAGTTCCCCAAGGCTATTAACTGACGTGTTTAAATTTTCCTTCTTATTTTAGTGAAATATATTACATTTATCTTCACATGGACATCAGGCATAGAACCAGCATCTGACTGTCCTAGGAAGTCCCAGAGCTCTACTTACCCTGAGAGTTGTTTAGAAAGATATGTATTTATTATGCTAGAAGTGAACTGATGATACAATTATAGTGTGTTTAAAAACCACAACAAAGTTTAAAACTTGATCTACTTTCTTATCTAGTTTAAGAGTTGGGTTCATCCTAGTGTTGGTATGAACTTAAAAGGAGCACATCTGTTTTTAAGAATTGTGTCTACATGTATTCAAGTCATCAACCATTATAAAAATCATGTGCCATAACCTATTTTTGAGGAATGTGCACAAAGTGCACCTGACAGCACATTCTGAAATACAACTGTGAGTTTGGAAGTGCAAATTTTCTAAAAGAAATATATCTGAAAGTGTTGTCATAATGCAGAAAATGCTTTCTCTTTTTTTCTAAACAGAAGTTCACATGAATACATAAGAGCAAGAAGGAATGCATCTGAATACTTCTCTTTGTCAGACCAATAAGATCAACGAAGTATTTCTAGTCATGGTTAGTAGAATACAGTTAGAAGCATAGTTTGGGAAAAGGTAATTTTTGGATTTTAACTTCCAGAGAACCACAGTGAATATTAGAGTAACACTCCAAAAAAAGTATGACAGAATCCCACACAACCTGTTATATTCTATAGGTTTATGTATATCTGGTTGTAGCAGGTGCACTTAGAAATCCCTTTACCAAATCACAAAGATACATAACAGGACACAGTCAAGATCGTCCAATGTTTTTTAAAGAACAGTGCATATCAGAACTGATGTAATGCACATCAGCACCGATGAGCATCAACCTTGTTGTCCCCAGTGTGCATCATACACCAATGCACATCAGCTCTGCTATGTAGTAATGTAACAGCAGCCCTCTACTAGATATTGGACATTGCACAACTGCACAATTCTAATACTCACATCTGTATGTTGATTTGTGAAGATATAAGTCCCTAACCTGAGGTCAAGAGTGGAGAATTGATTTGGGCATTGGGCTATGACTCTTGAGACCAGGGTTTGAACCCTCTCTTCACCATAGAATTCCACTCAGCCTCAGAAACAAAAGCAAACTACATCTGATCAAATCTTCTTATAAAAAAACTCCATAACAAGTTTAATTTAGGGTTACCATAAGTTGAACATTACTTGGAGGCATACAACAATACGTTCTCAAAAAGAATATGGCCATAACTTTTCACAACACAAAGTCAATGACCGCAATTGAACATGAGTAGAAATGTTTTGTGAGTCTTATTGACAATCATTGAAAAGTTTTCACAAAAATCTGTACCCCCGGAATGCTCTCGACTTTTTACAAGGCTTTCACCCTTGTGCATGTGTGAGGATTCATTTGCCTGTCTACCTGCCTGCCTGCCTGTTTGAATGATGTTTTGTTGCATCTCATTGAAAGGTTGAAAAAGGAATGAAACATTAAAGAGTACATAATATACTTTTTGAAGCAATGTTATGTAGCATAGCTTGTTACTTCTGTCCTCTGTGGCAGGGTAGAGAAATCAACTCTGTTTCAATCCCTCACTTGATATCAACTAACTTTAACTGCTAATATTTGTAAAGCCGAGAGAGAGGTATGAGGCCTTACATGTTTCCCTATGTGTCTGAGATCATACAAACTGTATCATTCACTGAATAGCCAAAAATATAAGTAATCAAGGGGCACAGGAAAACATTGATGAAGTCAGCCAGCAAAGAAGGAATAAATCAATTTGGAATTATGTCAAGTCTTTAAGTACTTTAAAAAATAAAAATAAAAATAAAATAGCAATCAGACAGACAAGCTAATCATTATGAAAAATACTAAACAAAATGGGGAACAATTATTTGTGTAGACACTGAACCTGGGATTCTATTTAGATATGATTGATTCCACTGTTGCAATTGAATTGATGAGTTGATGCTCTAGCTCATGGTCTTTGAGGTTCATACATACCAAATATATAACAGATGAAGTTCTCCACTGTTTTCTATAATAACTCACCATTAAAGTGATATCAAATTCCCATCAGCCAAAGCACTGTGGTAGGTGTATTGATTTGTAAAGTATACTCTCATTACGTAAAAGCTATCTTGCTCTCTTGTGGCCTATGCACTGAAAACACTTTATTTGGTTCTACTTTTCTTCTTGAATTGTGATCTAAATTCATAGTCTCCTATTATTTCAAAGCACTAAGTTGTCTCTGGATTGACACAACATGGGGATTTCCTGAAGAAATATCACAAGGAAAAGATTAAGAATGAGGTAAAATATTTTGAGGATAACTTTGCTGACTGAAAAATTATTGTTACTCCAAGCATGACAAAATGCCCTTTGACATCAGGAAAGGAAGAAAGGAGGGAGACAAGAGAAAGAAAATCTATGTCATAAAAGGATAATGGGAAAAAGTAAGCAGATCTTGGACTACTTACTTTTTTGAAACTTGAATTACTAATATGCCCAAGTCAACATGGTAAGTGGCAATTCTGGCTAAAGGGTTCTGAAAGTTGTTTTTGTGTTTCAGAGCCCTGACTAGTAATGCAAGCAGAGTTTAACCAAAACAACACAAGGATTGTGCTAACTTAAACAATAACTCTTTTCAAGTTCTAACTAGAAACATAAATATAGCACATGGCTGATATTATAAAGCAAAGTCCCAAGTTCAATGGCACAATCAAAGTTTCCAAAACAACATTAAGTAATCCAGGCAAATTGATGTCCATCATCTAGAAGCTCAAACCTTCTTTCATATCCAGGAGTCACACCAAGAAGTCCTGGATATGAAAGGTAGAATAAATTCAGTTTGATAGCACTTTAAGTAGCATGACTTAAAGCTATGGAATTCTGGAAATTGTAGTTTGGTGAGGCACCAGCAAGCTTTGGCAGACAAGGCTAAATTCCTTGTAAAAAAAATTCCCATTATTCTATAGTATTGAGTAATGGCAGTAAAAATAGTGTCAAACCGCATTAATTCTACAGTGTAGATGCACCCATAATGTCAGAACAACATCTGGCAGCTCTTACATAGAAAGCAGAAACAATGTTGTTGTAGCACCATGGACAGCTTCTTTCTGGCAACTTCACTGAGGATACTGTTGGATCAAGATCATGCAAGTCTTCTGTCTTTAGATCCCAGTTCTCTTCTATCCTACTACCTTTCAGTTATATCCCCTCTTCTGGGTTACCCTTACTGCTAAATGGGCACTGAGGAGCATGAAATCCCTGGTTTGGGGGATAGTGGCAAAATGGTTTTGATCTCAGAGACTTCAAGCTGAAGACTGGGCCTTGCCTTTGATTTATACACTGGTTCTCTTAAAATACAAATAATTCAGACATGGTCATTTTGTTTTTGGTTTGTTTGTTTGGTTTTTTTTTTTTTGCAGAAATGGGGGTTCTCCATCTCCTGTTTCAAATCATGTAGTCAAATTGATTTTTGCATTGGTGATTAGGTGATGTCTACATATAGATTTGTCTCTTGGGTTGCTTGAAAATTTGTTCATGTGTTCATGATGAGGAAACTGTTGGCCTTACAGAATTCAATCAGTCACTCTCTTGATTCATTTTTGGGTCCTGGGCAAAAAATTTCTACAAACTTTGATTCTCCCGTGCTTCCTAGATTTGCATTCCAATGATCTATGATTTGCATTCCAGTTATCTATGATTAACAAGAAATTGTATTTTGATATAGAATCTATTTTCTCCCAGACTCTAGGAGAATTTATTCTTTTCGATCTATAGTTGGAGGATAAATTTAGATAAAGAGATGGGATTTCCTTAAAGTTTTATTAATTGAATCAAAGTGAAGCAAATATCCCTCTCTATATTTTCATAGTAAAGTTCATAGTAATATACATATGGCCAAGCCATTTTCTCTGCAGACTTTTAAGTATTCTACAGTTTTGCACTATTGTAATATAAGGGTAGTAGCAGAGCAGCTTGAAAAATTTGATTTTGTTCTCTCTCTCTCTCTCTCTCTCTCTCTCTCTCTCTCACACACACACACACACACACACACACAACTATGTTTGTTTCATCAAAGTTCATTGGGATTATTTTAGATTCAGAATATAAATGACATAAATTTGCCTGGAGTTTTTCCTTTGGGATGTAATGCACCACTATCACTTTTGAACTGCTGTTCTTAATTTGACCAAGTCAATCAAAATGTCACTACCCTGACATGTCTGAATTAAGGAAATTGTAGTTTTCAATAAAAATGTGACATAACTATATGATACACATTTCCAAAAACTGACAATGTAAAAATGTAGAAGAATGTTCTAGTTTTCAACACTTTCTAACTTATTGAATCTCTGACAGTGTTTCTCAGATCAGTAAGGCATTTAATGTACTTTTAGACCTAATCAAATAATGATTTATGCTATATTTCAGAATGCTAGGTCAATGGGTTTCATTTCCCTGCCTCTAAGAAATAGAACTATAGTGAAGCCTTTTTTATATTATAAAAATATCCTTAATTAAATTAAGACATAGTATTTTTTTTAAAAAAATATGTGAACATAGGTTGTTTGCTAGTAATACCCATGATTACAGCAAATGAATAGATATGTTGGGGGTGACTAAAAAAGCTGTGAACCATTTTATTGACTGATGGGTTGAATGAAAAGTACATGGGTTGAATGAAAAGTAATGCCTCCGCCTTTGTAATTTCTCAACAGATGACAGTACTGGTATGCGGCAGGTACTGGCTTGTTCAGTAGACTCTCCTCTACACTTCCACTTTGGCAGGAAGCCTTAGTATTGAATGGTTGTGTTGATCAGTATGAAGTATGAAATCTTGCGCAGACCATCAGTCAATGCATCTTAAGCAACATGCAGTCATTGAATTCTTAACAGCAGAACGTGTCACCCTAAAGGAGATTCATCAGAGAATGCAAGCTGTTCATGGTAATTGTGTTGACGCGAGTACTGTGCATCGTTGGGCAAGTAAGTTTAAAGATGTTGAGGTGGGAACATCTGACTTCCATGACCAAAAAAAAAAGAGTTGGATGTCCTATGACAGCAACCACTGAGTTTTACAAGCAAAAGTTTGACAGATTGATTCAGGACAATCATCATATCACTCAGAGAGAAATTTCAAGCATAATCGGCATTTCACAAGAACGTGTGGGTCACATTATTGCCTTGCTTGGCTATCGGAAGACCTGTGCATGATGGGTAACCAGGATGCTGACATCTGAAATGAAAGCACACAGACTTAAAATTTGCCAGGAACTCCTCTCACGTTTTGAGAATGAAGGTGATGCCTTTCTCCATTCAATTGTGACAGGAGAGGAAATGTGGGTACACCATTATGACCTGGAGACGAAGCTTCAGTCAATGGAATATTGACACAAAGACTCACCCCAGAAAAAGAAATTCAAGGCACAGCCCTCAGATGGAAAAATCATGGCAACAGTGTTCTGGGATGCAGATGGTGTTATCCATGTTGATTTCCTTGAATGTGGAACAACAATAAATTCAGAGCATTACATCACAATGCTGCAAACTTTGAAATGATGGCTAACAAGGGTCCAAAAGGAAAAGGGAAAAGTTTTCTTGCAGCATGACAATGCCAGACTACACACTTCACATGCCACCATAGCAGAACTTCAGAGACTGGATCTCACCACCGTACGGCATCCTCCATACAGTCCAGATTTAGCACCATCTAACTTCCATCTGTTCCCAATAATGAAAGAAGATCTGTGGGGACATCATTAAGCCTCTGATGAAGATGTTGAGAAAACTGTGTGACGCTGGTTGCGGAAACAGTGTTGACTTCTTCCGTGACAGCTTCAGAAAACTTGTTCATTGTTGGCAGAAATGTATCCAATTGCCTCTTAATTATGAGGAAAAGTGAATAGTGGTAGTTAAAGAGCATATTCTAAGGATTATTTCTGTGCTTATTAAAATATTCCCATGCAAACCCAAGTAACAAAGGTGGAGGCATTACTTTTCATTCAACCCTTGTAGTTATAACTACTGCAAATCTATAAACATGGAAAGAGGAAGGATTAGCTTAATGCATATTTAAATAAAATTCAGGGCACTTTTATACTCATTGACTTCTGCATCTTCACCAGAGCTATTTATTTTATGTGCTTTTTGGCAGAAGACAATTTGCCTTTTCATGTTTTGACCAATAGCTACATTTCACTGAGCTATAGCTTGGCGACAGGTTGATGCTGTTATTTTGGCAACTCTTAGGATTTCACAATATTATTCTTACTCCTGGTGCTTGGGTTTCTCTAAATAAATTTTGTCTCTTCCCTCTTCCTACTGCATAATGACTGTTTAGACAATTAGATGTTTCAATGTCTTAAACAGGCTATGTCATTCTAAAAGACAGCTTTTCAATTTTAATTTGAATGTTCTTAATGAATTCAGATCCCCCAAACCACAGCAGATGCTAGGCCTGTGGGTCTGCTAATGACTTGATTGTGAGATGTTTGTAAGAGCTATTGTTCACAGAAAAAGACACAAGTGATTCCTACAAAGACAACTGAAAGATTTCTGGATGGTGGGAGAGCAGGGGAAAACACCAAACAAAACATGCTGGTGGATGGGACTGTTGTTCAGAACTTCTGCTACCCTTTTCAGCTGGACTGTTTTATATAATCGGAAAAAGGTGATTTCTAGAAAATTAATTTATATCTAGGTGTTAGGGATTATGGGTTAGGTTTTCCAAATATAAAACACAAACCTAATTTTGCAGAGTAAAACAAAATGCAGCAGCTTCAGCTTAGCCCAGAAGTAATGTGGTCATTGAGAAAAACTCCATAGCATAAAGTCAACTTACTTTATTGTAAGAAAAATAAAATATCCATACAGGAGAGTCACAAAGTAAACCTCCACACAGGAGAGCCATAAAAGGAAGCCACAAAGGTAGCCACAAAGAGAAGGATACAAAATGGAAAGGAGTATTTAAGGACACAACAATTAGACCCCAGCTTTCCCCAGGAATCTAATTGTTGAGCACCTCTGCTGTAACTTGTTACAACCAAAAAATAACATTACTGAGAACACTTAAAGGTACAAATATAATTTTGTAACATAAAACTTTCAACAGTTTCATTGCCATTCTTCCCACCTAGAAAACTCAGAATTTTATGATGGATTCTGAGGCTCTTTAACAGAGAATGGTGTGCATTACTATCAAACAATGCTCCCAGGATACTTGGAGGGAAGCCAAAATGGATGAATACATATAAAACTGATAATTGCTTGATATATCCTGTTTCCTTTCAAAGTACTTAATGGATATTTTCAAGCTAATCATAAACAAGCCCAAGAGCATGTTGATGAGCACACTATCCCATAATAATAATTGCTGCTATGCAAAGGGTAATGGGATAAGAAAATGCCTGATTGCAGAAAGATGGCTACATAGAAACCCATAATTCAGTGGGATATTCCTTATTTCTTCTAATCTTATTTCAATAACTCCACCACTTGAGTTTTTATATGAAGACCTCTTGTGAGTCAATTCCAACAGAATTAAGAGTTACTTCTAAAAGAATGAGAAAATAAGACCAGTTCTTACTTCTCTTCATGATTATCCTGAGTAGCCATTCACTCAGCTCTAGGCACCTATCTCCCTTTGTTATTGGTGTTCAGCCAATTTGTTTTATCTTCTCTGTGATGTGAGCACTTAATTAACTGGCCTAATTAACTTTTAAATTGCTCAGACTCTCAGCAGAATGATGAGCCATCATGAGACTTTCCTATAATGTTCCCTAATCGACCTGGCAGCTGTCCGGTGTTGTCAGTTGGGTTAGTGTGCATGTCTCTTATCATGGTGGATGATATTATGAGGTAAAGAATAGAACTAAAACATAATAGACTGTCTTTTAACCAGAAGAGAGTATTGGCCATCTGTTTTAGTAGAATCTACTCTGACTGGCAGCAGAGCTGAATCTATCTAGTCTTAGCAAGACATGTCCTCAAATCAGCTGCTATGTGCTCCTCTTATTGAAGTTGCTAGGCTTTGTTAGGATATTTCACAAACAAAGTATACATTTTGCTACCAAACAATGGTCCTTCTCATTTCTACATGTTCCTTCAACAACCCCATGAGGTTTAAGAAGAACACTGCCAGTAAATTGGAAACAAAAGATGAACTTGCTTTGTTGTGTCTTTTATTCTCATATATTATTTCCTTATTCTTGCTGCTGTCAGTTTTTAGGAAAGAAAAGGTGTGTGTGTGTGTATATACAAACACACACACTTTTATTTTTAAGACTTGTATCTCAGAAAAATAGAAAACTATCACATGAGGTCAACTTTTCATTCCTTTGAAAACCAGTAGTTCCTATATCCCAGCTTTCAAAGAAGAAAGATTGTGTCCATGGGTCCACCCAGGTTCCATTCTTGTGATCATTTCAGAAATGTAGTAACTAACCCAGGAAACTTGTTCCAGAAAGTTTGTTCCAAAAGGTTATGGCAAGGAAGCACAAAGTAAAGAGGCATAAGCATTGTTTTGTTCATACTGTACTCATTCCAGCGACTCTCCTTCTCTTGTTCTCTCTCCTTCTCTGTCTTCGTGAAGACAAACATACCAGGAATGAAAACAACACAAAATAAACTAACCAAAAGTTCCTCAAAGTGGACAAGAGCAAAGGAAACAACTATCTCCCAAAGTGGTCAAGAGCAAGAGGAACACAGCACAGAGGCACAACACACAGAGGCTGCTCTCTTGAAGAGCTAAAGTCCTGTACTCTTGTGCCAGCCTCCATCTGGTGCTATCTCTTAACTCAAAACTCTGCTTGCATGTCAAAGCAAAACCATGCCAATGCTTTTTACTCAAACCACTCTTAAGTTGAGGTTCCACTGTATGTGGATTTAGCAATACAGCCTTGTATTCTTAAAGATAGTTTCAGCCATCAGTTACAAAGTAAACCTCAATGATCTCTTGGCATAAGGATGGGGATAAGATCCCTCTCTCCCTGTACAAGCAATAGCAGCCATACCTCAAATACACAGTTTTAGGTATAACCTAAATGTTACCTAGATAAATCAGTTTTTGAAATCTGCAACTGCTGTGCCGATAGAAAGGTGGACAGAGTGTGTATTCATGCAGTACAGAACTCGGTATGCACTCAGTTCTCAGTGGGATCAACAGTGACATTTCCAAAAGTCAGAAATCATTTCAACTAGGAGAGAGGACAATCAGAGTGTCAAGCAGGGAAATAAGCACATTTAAATGTGGTCCATAGATAAGTTTAGACCCCTCATAAAAAAGAATGTGCTCATCCCTCACTTGTTTCTTTCTTACATATCCATATTCTTGGTTCCTAGTCATGCCAGAGAAAAGACCGTAGCTTCTGGCACTGTATATTTATTGGATTGAAAATGTTCCACATGTGTATTTTAAGATCAGAAAATCTCTAGCTAAAAAAATCTTTAACTTGCTGTGTTTTTTATCCCCATTGCACACATCTACCTTTTAATGTAATGCTTTTCTGGGATGTAGTTTCCCTGACAACATCATCATCATCATCAATCACTTATAGGAAGCTAGTAGGGGTGTGCAAAATGGTAGAAATCCATTTTGTTTTTGGTTCAATTTTCAGATTCCTCCCCCCCCCCCCCCGGATCTCCAGAAATTTTGGGAAAATTCTGGAGATTCAGGGTGGGGGGTTCAGTTTCATAATTCAGAACTCTGAGTTCCATTTTCATTTCAGTAAAATTCAGTCTATTGGCGCCAATGAAGAAACATGCAAGGCTTGACTTTATTTATTTTTATGGCTATCAGGATGAAACTTGCCACACTTGTAGGACACAGTAATGACTGCAAACCTGCCAAGTTTCAAATTATTTTGCTAATCCACTGATGTTGGGAAATTTTATTTATTTATTTATTGTTCAGGGATATTCCATGTCCCTGCAGGCTCATGCAGCATGTCTCAGTCATGCAGCCCTACAATAAAACATAAAAACACATTAAAAGCACATTACATCACGAGGTATAGAATGACATATAGAATGAAATTTTAAAATGTTTTTACAAATAACCTTTTATTTTTTTAAAAAACAAACCCCAAAAACAATAGAGGTATCACTTGGGATTTCTTCACAGTGACAGAACAGGAGTAAAGCATAATTCCTGCCAAATTTCAGAAAATCCACTCAGCTTTGGAAGTTTTGCCTTCAGCTTTTGACTCTCTCCTCTTTCTTTCCCAGGGAGAGGAAGCAGCTTCATTTCTACTCCATTTTCTAAGTTGGGAGACCAAGGAAAAATGGCCAGGAAAGGAAAGGGGCACAATTTCTTCTCCATCCCCAACTTAGGAGATGAAGGAGAAATGCCTTGGGGCAAGAAATGGGTGCCATTTCTCCTCTTCTCTCAACTGGGAAAGGATCAGCTGTGAAGCAAAGAAGAAAGGCGTGTGGAGGGAAGTGTCTCTGACTTAATATTCAGTTAAAGATAGTTTCTTCCTTATAAATGCTTGTGTCCTGGTGTAGTTTTAGTTTTTATTTAATTTTAGAGATAGTTCCTTCTAGGAATTCCACCCAGATTTATTGGTGTAGTCATAGATATAATTTCAAGAGGTTTTGGTGAATATAATGGAATTGGTTTTTAAATAATCATGAGCTGCAGAACTGATAACCTATTAACACAAGAAACTATTGTTATGTGTAAGAGCTTTCTGAAGCACAGATGTGCCTATGGTATTGCATTTGCATGTTTCAGAGCTGATTCTTCTCCCTCTCAAGAGGTTCCATCCCTTTGTGGATGCATCAAAGATGTGCATTTGTTCCCATTCTGAAACACTGCATGGCTATCTCATAATAAACCATGCAACAATTTCTCCATCAAAGTTCAGTGTCTTTGAAAGATCACAGGCAGTTTGTCCTAAGGAACACATAGAGCTTGTTTGTGCTAATTATGTTTTAGACTGGCAAACAAGCACAAGGACAAGAAGAGTTCAGCACAGAGTATTTTCTTTATCAATGTAAGGATGAAGAAAAAAAGGAGAGATGTGAGGCAAAATTGAACATATAATGCAGATATTCGGGGGGGGGGGGGTTCTTCACCCACCAGCAACTTGTCTTTACTGTACAGAATGTTGAGCCCAGACAGAAAGAAACCCCTAATATCCTTTGGGTTTTGAAAAGCTTTTTAGCGGTTGGACTCAGGCAGTTGTAGATGGCAAAATTTCCATTTTCTTCCTGCTTAACACCTGCAATTTAAACAGCGTCAAGAAAGCCTGTGGGAAATATGCAATAGCTAGACTACAGCAGGTTTGAAATACTCTTTGGAGTCAAACTTATGACCAAAAGTTACACAATGTATTCTTTTCCTCTCCTTTTGAAAACATGAGGCAAACATGAACTGCTGCTAATGTGATTAAGGAATAACATGAGAAAAAGAAATGATCCATGCTATTCCCAAATATAAGTATTAACAATTGTTAGGATAGAGAAGACAGCTGTGTGCGTATTAAGTTACCTCCCTCCCTCCTGCCCAGCTGGGGAAGAAGGCTGGGCTTTGGAAGTTTTGCCTTCATCTTTTGACTCTCTTCTCTTTCTTTCCCAGTGAGAGAAAGCAGCTCCATTTCTACTCCATTTTCTAAGTTGGGAGACCAAGGAAAAATGGCCAAGAAAGGAAAGGGGAAAATTTTCTTCTCCATCCCCAAATTAGGAGATGAAGGAGAAATGCCTTGAGGCAAGAAATGGGTGCCATTTCTCCTCTTCTCTCAGCTGGGAAAGGATCGGCTGTGAAGCGAAGATGAAAGACTTGGGGAGGGAAGCCCCTGCAAGCTTGCAAATCTCAGCCTGATGGAGGACAAAGGCACCTTTTGGCACTTGATTGTAATGCACCATCGGATCTAATGTGCATCTCAATTTTGGCAAAGCAATTAAGTAAAAAAAAGAGAGGTACATTAGTTTCAAGTAAATACAGTGTATCTGTAGCTGTTTGCACTGATGCCAAGAAAGGGTCAGTTGATGTACAAATTACATCAACTGGTAGTGATCCAGCTCTCCACTACAATGTTAGGTGAATTTGTGGGTAGAACTTCTTAAAAATCAATTAATGAGATAAATAATTCATTTTTTCCTCCCTTCTTTGCATTTTTATCTTGACATATTTAAAATAATCAACAAGCTGAGAAAATAAGATAGATATATAGAAATATGGGTATTTCATGTTCTTCAGATAATATAATATGTGGTTGTTACTAAATAAGTTCAAGCTGCAGGAGATTGTTCAAAGTTTGGACATGAGCGCAAAATGTATTTGAGAGGCAGCCTTGCTAAAATGGCTTCAGTATTTAAATCTACAAATGAAATGTCTCTCCAACACCTGAATGAAATTCCCAAAAGCCAAGTTCTGAACATTGTTTAATTCGCATTGTGTCAGAGTAGATTATACAAAGAACAAAAAATAAAGTCAAAGGAAGGAAAATCCATATAGAAACTACAGTGTTATGAAGATACTTTTCTTCCTTCACATTTCCACCTTTGAAAACAGATTAAGAAACATCTAAATAAGAATATAGTATAAAAACCCTACATAAAATCAACATCCTATCTGTCTCTCACTCCATTCTCTTTTTTTCTTTTGCATTTGTGTCAAACTAATCGCAGTCTAGTTGATATCCTCCAAAATTAAATCATAGAGATGCATTCATTATTTTAATGTGTGAATGATGTACATCGGGGCTGTCTAACAGGCAGCCCTGGGGCCGTACACGGCCCCCGAGCCCCTTCCCTCCGGCCCCCTAACTTGTTTTAATAAAATACAAATAAAAAATAATAATAAAATAATAAAAATACCTACTTCCGGGTTTAGGCAAGTATCGCAAGACTACGCCAGCCACAGACGGGATTTCGAGGGAGTTCGAAATCCCATCTGTGGCTGCATAGTCTCGCGATAGCTGCCGAAATCTCGGGTCCCGCGGGATTTGCGGCCTGGGCACGCGCCTCCTCCCCCCTTGCGGCTGCTTCCAGGCCAGCCCCTATTCCCTCAGAGAGAGGGAGGAGGGGAGTGAGGCAGAGAAAGCCCCTCCTGGCTCCGTCCTTTTCCTGTGGAGGGCCCTCGCTTCCCGCCCCGCGGATGGGAGAGCCGCCCCGTCCGGCCTGAGCTTGGCCTCAGCTCCAGTGGGGCTCTTTGGGGATGGCGGTGGCGTTGGCGCTTCGGCCCTGTGGCAGGGCTCCCGCAGTATGGGTAAGGAAGGGCCTGGCTCGAATCAATCTAAAAACAGTGGGATGTTGGGTGAGGGGGGAGGGGTCCCTCAGTGGCAGTTTCCTTAGCAACGCTTCCTTCCCCTCCTCCACGCCCCCTCCCCCTTGTTCTGCTGCCTTCTCACGTGTGCAGGGCGCAACGTGGCTTCCTTTGCACCTGCCCCCGCGGCTTGTTTTCCCTTCAGGGAGGGAGGGAGTTCTTTGGGCCTCCTCTACCCGCCTCTGGGAAAGGAGGCCCCATCAAGCCCTGCGACAGCATTGAGGTGTTTGGTTTTTTTGGTGTGTCCCAATTTGAGTGTGGACTCAAATAACTCAAAGGTATTAGGAAACATTCCCCCAAATCCATCAGTGTTCCCATTTGGGTATATTGAGTATTCATGCCAAGTTTGGTCCAGATCCATCATTATTTGAGTCCACAGTGCTCTCTGGATGGAGGTGAACTACGACTCCACAACTCAAGGTCAATTGTAAGTAAATTGGAGCCGGGGAGGGGGCGGAGCTGGGGGAGGGGTGGGGTGGAGCCGGGGGGCGGAGGCAGACCCTTCGGCCCCCCAGGTGATCAGTGACCGGAATTCCGGCCCTTGGGCCCATAGAAGTTGGACAGCCCTGATGTACATCAAAATTTGCAACCAAAATATTTGTCTCTTATGGGTCTAAAATTATGGCCTTTATGCCTTCTTTAATAGAGAAGTAGATAAACAAGTGGGAAAACAAGGCCAAAGACTGTGGGTGTCTCACTTGCTGAATGTTGACAGTAAATGCATAGATTTTTTTAAATGAAAAGTAAAATTCTAATCCCAGTTTATTGTATCATATCCTGATATATTATACCAGATTCATTCCAATTTTAATATGATCACTAGATTTGGTAATATTTTTGGTGTCTCTTTAAACCAGATGATCATACGCATGTGAATACAACACAAATGACACTACCTTTTCTTTGGATACGTCATTTTAGGAAAAGTTACTAAGTCTATATGCCCTATGGGAGACCACTCAAGACTGTATTTATATCCCTCTTGATGAACATCATTCTTCTTGTCCATGGAAGGAAGATAAGGTTAATGATGCATGGACAAAGAATGAGTGATGGAGGCCAAGCCAGCTGTTCCAGAAAGCAAGACAAAAGAAGAATAAATTATGAGTCTGTGCTTATGGGTGTGTAGTAAAGGATAAAGGGCACTGCCAAAACTGTTAAGTTAAAAATCATGAAGTGATTAGAAATTTGAGAATAAAAGTTTCTGTGGAGATGGAAAATTTATTTTGAATTTGTGTGCATCAACGTTGTAATCCTGTGCCAAAGTACATGCTAATAATTTCTATTGAAGTAATTGGAAATTACTTCTGAATGACAATGTATGGGAATGCATTGTATATGTAAAGTTTTTTAAAAAAAACATTTGCTCATCTATCTATACGAGTATATTTGCCATGACTAGAAATTTTCATGCATACAGCAACACTACCTGTTAGAAATGATGAAGAAAAGAGCAATGTTATTCCATTGTTTTTGAGATGAGTCTTATGTGTGGGACTAATGTCTGTTTATGAGCTAGTGATGTATTTACCCAACCCCTCACCCTCAACGGAATGTGGCTTGACACATTGAAAAACTTCACTGAAAAAGTAGCTTACTGCTTTGAAATTCCTCATCCTGGAGTGACAGCAAAAGACCACTGCTTTTTTTCAGGAGAACCTAAGCAAAAACAAAAATTCTCCAATTTTTGTATAAAACCAATGTTTTCATAAAGCCAATATTTTATGCAATACAATGTTTCCCGCACAAAATATATATTTTGGTGCAAAACCTTTTTTGTTCATATAATAATAATAATAATAATAATACTTTAATATTTGTGAGTCGCCCTCCACCAGTGGTGCTCCGGGCGACTTACATCATTTAAAAACCCTAAAAACAGCAATGTACAGCAGTTTAAAACAGATACATGTCTGAGGAAAGGCTCAGACATTCAGAGGTACCGATCAGGCCCCAAACGCTAGGCGGAAGAGCCAGGTCTTTAGGTCTGACCGGAATCTAGTTAGGGTCAGAGTGGCTCTGAGGACAGGTGGCAATGAGTTCCAGATCCTGGGGGCCGCCACGGAAAAGGCTCTCCGCTGGGTTTCCATCAGCCGAGCCTCTCGCACCCCAGGGATGGTCATGCGATCGCCATTTATGGCACGTGCTGGCCTCACGCTGCGTTGGACCGATAGATAGATAGATAGATAGATAGATAGATGATAGATTTATAGATAGATGAGCAAGACCTTTCTCAAATGTGAAAAAAAAGCAAAGGTATTATAATTTCACTTGAACAGAAAATACTTTTAATGTTTTGGTTTTTGAACTGAAGCCATAGTTTGCAGACCTGACAAAATGACTCAAGAGGTGTAGTGTCTTCCTAGAGCAAAAATCCATGTTGTAACAGTGAGACTTGTTAAGTCCTCACGCTGCCTTTTACTTTTGGTCCTTGTAGAAACCAATAACACTGTAAAACACAGCATTCGGGAAGGTCACATAGAATTACAAAGGTATGGGTGGAAAGCTGAATGTTCTTCATGCCCCGATTGTCATTTCATCTCTCCTCCCAGTTCAAGAGAAAGATAACAAAAGTGAATAACTGGCTTCATAGATGGAGCTGTTGGGAATGATTTGGCTTCCTGGATGATTGAGTCAGGTTTAATGAAGTTGGGCTTTTCAAAAGAGGTGAGTTGCATTTCACGAAGGTTGTCAGGAAAGTTTTTGCCAAGATCCTTACAAACCTGATCATGAGGGCTATAGTCCATGGACTTCATCACATGTTAT
Organism: Anolis apletophallus; assembly: GCA_030556195.1. NCBI lineage: Eukaryota > Metazoa > Chordata > Lepidosauria > Squamata > Anolidae > Anolis > Anolis apletophallus. The sequence goes on from JARBWK010000004.1 coordinate 102,556,341, forward strand.
ACAGAGGAAAGAGGAAGTCAAGCATAGTCAGACACATATTCTAGACTTTAAGAAAACTGATTTCCATAAAATTAAGGGAATATTGAGTGTGATCCCATTATTAGGTACAGTAAAAGGGAAAGGAGCTCATGATGGATTGAAATTTCTGAAAAGTGAGGTATTGGAGGCACAGTTTTAAACATCCAATGAGGAGGGAAAATGAGAAACTGCAAGTCATTTCTGGTGTGAGAGAATTGGCCTTCTACAAGGACATTGCCCAGGGAACACCCAGATGTTTTGATGTTTTACTATCCTTGTGGGAGGCTTCACTCATGTCCCCGCATGGGGAGCTGAACTTGACAGGGGAAGCTCATCCACATTCTCCCCTGACCCGTTGGCCTTCAGTCTTGCTAGATCAAGGGCTTAACCCATTGCACCATGAAATACCTGTAAAGCATATCAAGTGGCAATATAATAATTTAATCTCTTTCTTCTTAAATCATTCACATCTTGATAAATAGTTTTATAGTAATCTGTTTCATTTCTTGTGATATTTTAAATGTCTCTTTCTAGCACCACTTTACTTCAAATGATTCTCCAGTTTTTGCTAAGAAGACCTGTCTAATATCTTTCTTATTTTCTAAATAAACAACACTATCTCTAGAACTATCAAACTTGCTTCATATTTTTATGCAAATGAAATCTTTGATCATTTACAGAAAGGAACACAACAATAACGAGAGAAAATACACACTCCTTATTTACATTATAAACCCATCAAAATGACAAGGAAGTGATAATGTTTAATTACAGTTAGACAAAGAGACTGTCTTAAGTTATCCATCATGAATAAAGGGCTTGTTAACTTGAAACCTTTTCTTATGAAAAGAGAACGCACTATAATTAATAGCAAAAACATTATAAAGTTTCTTAGAACCCTTAAAAGTGCACTTTGTGGTTTTCATAACTTGCAGAGGTGAATTCAGTCTTTATAATCAAAGAGAAGAATACCCTATTGTCTTTTCCACCAGATGAGAGGCGCTGCCTAAATCTTAACTATTCACAAATGTAAAGTCTTCCACTAAACTAATTGTTACCACCAAAAATGAGGACTTTCCCTAATTCCCATCTGTGCCACCAATATAAGGACCTTCTCCTGTTCTACTGCTTTGACCACTAACTGTGAGGACCTAAGTGTTCTCAAAGTAACGGTGAGATGATACATAAATTATATCTCCATTAGACACTGCCACTCTTTATTCTCTGCTTTCATTATGTGTGTGTGTGTGTGTGTGTGTGTGTGTGACGTAAGAATTCAGGCATTCTAGTACAAGTTGTTTAAACTTTAAAAATGCTTTATTAACAGGAATTGAACATTTATTTATTTAGTTGTTTATTTCATGCATTTCTACTCCACCCTTCTTCCCCCGAAGGGGGACTCGGGGCAGCCTCGCATAAGCATCATGTGATGCTGTCAGCATATAACAACAAAGATTACAGTTAAAACAGTAAAAATCATTAAAAACATTATACAAATTCATTCACAGTTCATTAAACAATAAATATGCCAATTAAAACCAAGACCAAGTTGGATAAATCCAATGTCGCTGATGTCCTAAATTTCCTTTCCAATTGCCGCTGTCCACTAGTCGAACACCTGGTTCCACAGCCAAGTCCTCAGTTGTCTTCTAAATCAAGGCTGTCCAATTGGCGGCCCGGGGGCCATACACAGCCCCCCAGCCTGTTGGACACGGCCCCCGCTATGCCCCCGGCTGCCATTTTTAAATTTTTCTAAAAAAAATTTTCTGATTTTTTTTTTTAAAAAGGCAGCCGGGGGGGAGGGGGAGGCGGGGCAGGGAGGAGGAAGTGAGCCAGCTCCTCCTCCCTGCACCTCCCCCTCCGTCCCTCTCTCCATGCCGCCGATGCAATGCAGTTTGCATCGGCGGCGCCGAGAGAGGGAGAAGGGGCGGTGTAGGGAGGACGAGCCAGCTCTCTTCCTCCTCCCTGTATCGCCCCCTTCTCCCTCTCTCGGCGGCGCCGCTGCAAACTGCATTGCATTGGCGGCGCCAAGAGAGGGGGAAGGCGGCGATACAGGGAGTAGGAAGAGAGCTGGCACCTCCTCCTTCGTCCCTCCTCCTTCCCCTCCCCGCACCGCGGCTCACGATCGGAGCCGCGGTGCATCCGCGGGGGAGGAGGAGGGGCGAAGGAGGAGGCTGTCAGCTGACTGCCTCCTCCTTCGTTGATCCTCTTTCCCCCCGTGCGCGCCGGCGCCCCGGATCCGGGTAAGGGTGCAGGCGGTAGGAAAGAGGATTGATGAAGGGGGAGGCAATCAGCTGACAGCCTCCTCCTTCATCGATCCTCTTTCCCCCCACGCGCGCCGGCGCCCCGGATCCGGGCAAGGGCGCGGGCGGGAGGAAAGAGGATTGATGAAGGAGGAGGCAATCAGCTGACATCCTCCTCCTTCATCGATCCTCTTTCCCCCCCCGCGCGCCGAAGCCCCGGATCCAGGCAAGGGCACGGGCGGGGGGAAAGACGTGGGGCTAAGTAAGCGAGTGGCCCCACCCACGAGTGGCCCCGCCCCCGCCCCACCCCCGCGATCAGCCCTGCCCCTGCTCACTGATCACCTACGGCCCCCCAGGTGATCAGGACACTCTTCCGAAGTTGGGCCGGACAGCACTGTTCTAAATAACAGGAGGGAGGTGGCTAAACTGATGTCCTTAGGGAGGGAGTTCCACAGACAGGGGGCCACTGCTGAGAAGGCCCTATCTCTCATCCCCACCAACCACGTTTGCAAGAATGGTGGAATCAAGAGAGGGGCCCCCTCTGACGATCTTATGTTCCATGATGGTTTGTAACAGGAGATACGTTTGGAGAGTTAATTGGGGACAGAACCATTTAGAGATTTAAAACCAACACTTTGAATTATGCTCGGAAGCTGACCAGCAGCCAATGGAGCTGGCACAACAGAGGAGTAGTATGCTCCCTGTACGCTGCTCCAGTGATAAGCCTGGCTGCTGACCATTGGACTAATTGAAGTTTCCAAGAAGTCTTCAAAGGCAGTCCCACATAGAGAGCATTGCAGTAGTCTATTCGGGATGTAACCAGAGCGTGTCCCACCATGGCCAAGTCAGACTTCCCAAGGAATGGGTGCAGCTGGCACACAAGTTTTAATTGCGCAAAAGCTCTCCCAGCCACAGTTGAGACCTGGGGTTCCAGGCTCAGTGATGAGTCCAGGATCACTTCCAAACTGCAAACCTGCATCTTCAGGGGGAGAGTAACACAGGCTGTCACCCTATCCCCTGTTCAGCCTTTTGACTGACCAGGAGTATCTCTGTCTTGTCTGAATTAAGTTTCAATTTCTTTGCCCTCATCAAGGCTGACACAGCAGCCAAGCACTGGTTCAGGACCTGCACAGCTTCCTTAGTAACAGGTGGGAAGGAGTGATAGAGCTGAACATCATCCATGTACAGATGACATCTGACCCCAAAACTCTGGATGATCTCTCCCAGCAGTTTCATGTAAATGTTAAACATGGGTGACAGTATAGATCCCTGCAGGACCCCACACATCAATGGTTGTGAGGATGAGCAGGTGTCCCCCCAGCAACACCTTTTGAGAACGATCCTCATGGAAGGAATGGAGCCACTGCAAGACAGTACCCCAAAGTCCCATATTCCTGAGGCATCCCAGAAGGATACCATGGTCGACGGTATCGAAGGCCACTGAGAGGGGTCCAGCAGAACCAAGAGGGACACACTCCCCCTGTCTAGCTCCTAGAGAAGATCGTCTACTAAGGCAACCAAGGCTGTTTTGGTACCATGTCCCAGTCTAAAGCCAGACTGTGCTGGATCTAGATAATCAGTGTCTACCAGGTATCCTTTGAGTTGTGAGGCCACCACACGTTTCCAGGACTTTGCCCAAAAATGGGAGATTGGAAACTGGCCCAAAGTTATTCAATTGTGTGGAGTCTAGTGATGGTTTCTTCAACAGCCTCTTTTAGGCTTGCTGGCAACTTGCTCTCCCGTAGGGAGGCGTTGACCACTACCTTCACCCACCCTGCCAAACCCCGTCTGGCTTCCTTTATCAGCCAGGATGGGCAAGGGTCTAGGATGCATGTGGTCACCCTCGCCTTTCCAAGAATCTTGTCCACATACTCGAGCTGCACAGTTTTAAACAAATCCATTAAAATCGGACAAGCAGATGCTCGTGTCACATCCTCAGAGACTGCCATTAATATGGGGTCAAAGCCAGAGCAGATCAAAGCTACTTTGTGAAGAACTGAGCAAATGCTTCACAGTGGGCTGCTGAATTGTCAGGGATCCTGTCTTGAGAGATGGGATTTAACAAACCTCTGACTACTCGAAACAGCTCTGCCAGACAGTTCTTTGCAGACACAATATTGGCTGTGAAGAACATTTTATTTGCAGCATCTATTGCTGCGGCATATGCCTTGAAATAGGCATCCAGCTGTGCTCGATTTGACTCGCTATGCTTTTTCCGCCACATGACCTCTAATCTCCTCTTCATTCGCTTCATTGCTGCCAGCTCCTCGTTGAACAGCTACTCGAGAGGGGACATTCTGGAGCAATCGTGTCTATTGCCCTAGACATTTTCCTATTCCAGTGAGTGACAAGAGCATCGACAGGATCACCAACCGAGGAGGCGGGAATATCCCCAAGAGCTGTCAGGAGTCCATCCGGATCCATGAGCCTCCTGGGGCGGACCATCCTAATGGGTCCACCACCCCTGCAGAGGGGAAATACAACAGTTACATTACTTAATGCATTTAAAATACATTCTCCACCCTTCGCTAATTCAGATTGTTGAGCACCACTCATTCATTCAAAACTATGACATGCCACCTCATCACACAAAGGGAAATTAGTCTCTTGCTCCTTTTAGGCCACAGAGCCTGCCGAGCAACATCATATAACACAGACAATGGCCCTTCCCCATTGATGGCCAAAGTGGCTAGGAAAGGTCGCAAGATGCTTTGTTGTCAACAACAGGAGGCAAGTCATCTTTTGGGTAGCTCTGATGGAGCTACCTGCATTTTTCAAGCCTTTGCCCCATTTGATGGGGGAAAGAGCAACAAGGCAATGCACATTGCCATCTTTTCCCCTATCTGATGGGGGCAGGGAAAAAGCCCCCATGTGATGGGAGGAGGAGGGAGGGCACTTGGTTCACTGTGAGGGATCCTGCACACCTTCCATTTTGCCAGTGATTGCCAGTGAAACTGAAAAACATGGGGGGAGGGGGTGGCACCTGTATGATGAGGTCCCTAATGACTCTCTTAACTATAGTTCTCACTTCCTGTACTCCTTTCTTTTTTTCTAACTCAAATATCGCAACTACCATATCATCAATACACATTCAAAACACTAACTAGAACTTTTGTCATTGGGTGCTAATAACCTCAGAACCAAAGTTGATACCTTCAGGGTTTTTCTGGCTGTTTTTAAATCCAGGAATTTTATATATATATATATATATATATATATATATATATTTATATATATATATATATATGTGTGTGTGTGTGTGTGTGTGTGTGTGTGTGTGTGTGTGTGTGTGGTATTGTAGTGTAGTGTAGTGTAACAGTGTCTGGTATATAACTTTTATGATTTTCTTTTCTTGGCAAAATGAACCCTTCCTTCTATCCTCTTCTCAACATTCTTCTTTTCGTCCTCTTTCTTTTCCACCCCCGGATACTCTTTCCTCTTCTGCCTCCCTTCTCCTTCTTTCCTTTCTTCCATTATCCTGTTTATTCTTTTCTTTTTTCTCCTCTTCACTCTTTATTGCCCTTTTCCTCTTTATTCTTTTTTCTCCACTTCTTTCTCCTCTTCTCATGTTTGTACTATTTTTATGCTTCAAAACTATATTGTAGGAAAACTTTTATTCATATTTAATTGGATTAATAATTATATTCATCTCAGGTGTCACAGCAGGGCCTTCAGTTTCTGCCTCTTTATCACATTGGATCAATCAGTGCATGAAAATGTTATTTTACAAATATTAAATTTTAAGACAAAGTGTTTAAAAGGGAAAAATGAGTACAGTGAATTTGTACAGTTACATGTCTGAGCACCTACCAGAAAAATTGGGGAGAAATTAATAGGGCCCTTATCCTGTCTAGGAGCAATGATGTCATTAGACATAGCAACTCTGGAGGGAACGAAGCATATGTTTAAACAAGCAAAGACCATTTTCATCAGCAATACAAATATATGTGCAAACAGAGATGAAGGATAATAACATTTTAGGATAATCTAATGAATAATCTTTCCCATTAATAAATCTGGTGCATTGCTGTACATGAAATTGTGAAAATGAACTGCCTTGGAGACAAAAAGCTATATCTGAATAACTATTGGAACAGTTACTCAAAATATACTAATGCTCATCTAGCTAACCAGGCTAGGTCCAATTATGGAGAGAAGGCTTTTTTACATATCCCAAATGTGGATACCTTAAGGAACCTTGAAGTGAGGCTGAAATCAAACCAATTTGGGGCTCTACCAGCTGATCTCATTCCAAGATAGAGAGAAAGGTTACAACAGAGAAGTTCATAATGAAATCCAGTCTATCCTTGCCATTCCCAAAGTTTGCCCTACAAGTAGGCTGGGTGAACCTTTCATTCTTCTCCTTAGCAATCAATCCTGGCTGAGATTGATGTAGCAACATGGAAGCACTGGTTTTTGTCTGAGGAAAAAATTGTATGTTGCAATCACAAGTATATGAAAACTACATATGACCAATAAACATGGATTTTGCACTCCTGGCTTTCAATTTTATTCTATTTAACTACATTATCACCATCCACTCAGTACACAAAATGCTGAGCTGTGACTGGATATCCCAAAATCAGTGGAGTGATGAATTGAAATGATCTAAAACATTTCAAAAACATTTGAAATATATGTTTTTCAAACTTGGAAAACTCTTAAAAGATAGAGTCTTCAACTGATATAATTAGGGACTATTTATCTGCAAATCTCACTCCTTTTTACACATTTTGTGTGTAGGATAAAATTCTACACATATAATATTCATTCAGTACGGACATCTGTCGGTGAGATGTCCATGAGCCTGACCCGTCAAAGATAACTCCCAGGTATTTGAAATGAGTGAGTTGTTCAATTTTGCAGCCAGCTATTTTCCAGTTGTATCTACAATTATTTTATTTTTTTGAGAAAACCATGATTTTGGATTTGTCATAATTAACAGTTAATTGGTTTTCCTTGCAGTACATAGGAAAGGCTTTCAAAGCTCACTCCAGACCCACTTTTGTGTAGGCAAGTATTACTTCATCATATGCATATAAAAGCAGAGGTATGCTCACTGTCGATAGTTTGGGAGGGTGCAAATTCTGTAGTGAAATACAACCAGCTGAGACATTTATATAATATGCATATAATATTATATTTCTGTGCACTTTTTTTTCTAAGTGTGAATTTTGTGAATAATACATCTCAATTTGCAAGTACTGTTTGAAAACTGTAAAGAAGTGAATTGCTAAAATTATTCAATGATTCCTTTGAAAATGAATTTAGCAAATAATTACATCCCCAGTTGTGTATCTCTTCAGGATTTAGTTTAGAGTTATACCACCCAATATACTTGACTTATTTATTTGTCATAGTTCAATCTTGAATGGATAGAAAATGAACTAGACATTTTAGTGCACTGCATAATGGCACAGAAAGCTGTATTCCTTCCTTGCACCAGGGAAAAAGAATTTAAGCAAGATATGGGTTAAAAGTAAAAAGGCATTATCTGTAACCAACCATTTTATATAAGAGGGTTATGATTTCTTCTTGTGGCTCTTCAAATCTAGAATGTTCATATCAGTACAGCTTGCTGCTGGGCACAGATCATTCATGTGCCAAACCAATATATGAATAGTCAATTTTAGGAGATATCCTCTATTTCTGAGTGCAAAATGTATCCCTCAACTTGAGTAATAGTTTTGCTCTCCTTAGACATCTGGCTTTTAGGTCACTATTGTTTAGCTTTGCTTTTGATGATATTACAACAATAACATTTTTTTCTATAGAATACAATAAGAACATTTCTGGAAGATCACAGAAAACTTTATTAGTGTGTGTATATATGTATAATAATAATAAGATAGAAATTCACCCTATAAAGATTTGTGGCTAATATGGATTGCAAAATTGACTTTCTTGCCTCAAAAGTGGAGCAAAATGATCAAAGGAAGCAAACAACAATAACAAGAAAAAGACTGCAAGCTAAACAAAGGCAGCCAGATGTATCATAATCTGTTATCAAGAACAAACTCATAAAAAACCTCATTGTTGTCATCATCATTTTTATACACATTCTTCTGTTTAGAAAAGATTCAAAGCTCTCTGCAACATTAAATATGTGTAACACTTCTTTCTCATGGAGATGATATAGCATATAGTAATACCATTCCAGGATGACACTGAAATATATATTAATATACATTTTATTAGTTTTTGCCTGATAACACAGACTAAATTACAGGTATTTTTTCTAGTAAAATCTCAGTGTCTAAAAGTGCCCTCTGACTCTATCTTTCTGTATCTCACTATGCATTTGTTTATTTTGTTTAAGGCAGATTCACCTCTTTTTTTAGCCCAAAGTCTCCTTGAACAATTTATGTGACATTAATACAACCTGGAGAGAGTCTGCCCTGAAGCATTTTTGTTGATGTGTGCCTTAAAGTCATTACTGAATTATGGTGACTCAATTCCAGAGTATTTCTAGCAGAATTTGTTCAAAGCAGATTTGCCCTTTTCCTTCCTCTGAGACTGAGAAAGTGACTTGCCCAAGCTCACCCAGGGTAGGTTGCCATGGCCTAGCAGGAATTCAAACTCTTGTCTCCCAGTGCCCTAGAGCCTCATTATTAAGACCAGAAGCATGCCTTGCTTCGCCTGACATCAAGGCAAAAGGAGACAGGCAGAAGATTGAATCAGTCACCTCACATGCAGCTCGCTCTCGATGACACTTTCCGCATCACATGGGGAAAGTGACGCCCTCCTGGTGAGATCCTGTGATGACTCCATTGGTGCTTACACCTTGGTTGGGAATTGGGCCTCAGCCAGAAGTCACCCATGTGATTGCCAGCATGGGGCTCCATCCATTTGCCCCATCTCAAGAGGTCTCTAGTCCAGTACTCAAACCAGTACACAACACTGGCTCTTCCACCTAAGGTTTTCAATGAGGAGGAGGAGGGGACCAGTAATATGCAGGGGGAGAAGTTTATAGCAGGAAGGAGAAACAATAAGTAAACAAAGGCAGTGTACTTACTGTAATTGTGCAGAATTTCTCGTAATTATAGCTGAAATAGGAACAGGTCAGAAAGAGGATAACCCAAAAAACCCTAGTTTTTCAGAAGAACCACAGAAATAGTCTGACTTTCTCCCTTTATCCAATAACCTAATAGAAAATGTTAATGTCACTTTTATGGTTGTATCATTCTGCAACCTATTTTATCAAATATATATCTATTTCTACCCAATTTCATTGAGTGTCTACAAGTTCTAATATTTTGAGAGTGACGGAAGGAACAAGGGAAACTGTTTTGCTCAATCTTTCCACATCATACATAATTTTATATATCAGTGTATAGATGTGCATTGAAGTCACTTGATGTCTTACAGGAACTCATTAATTTCATAGTGATTTCTTAGGCGAAAATACTTAGGTGACTTTGTCAACTCCTTCCTCAAAAACATAGTCAATAATAACACTTAATGTGTTGGTGAGTTTCTATGCAAGTACTGACCAAGGCTGAGCCTGATTTGCTTCCAAGAGCAGATAGATATGGAATCTTTAGGGTATTTAGGTGGATCATGGTTTATGGTTTTTCTTCTTATCTTTCTATCCCCCTCCCTCCACAAACTTTTAAAAAATGCTTTCAGAATCTAACATTAAACTCAAGCAACATCATGACAGAACATACTCTCTTTCTCTCTTGCAAAACTGTTCATATGGTAACCTGGTTTCATTTTACTGTGGATAATACTGACTTGATACTGTCTAAGATGGGGTGACATTGTTTCAGGTTATAACTGACAGAGAACATCAAATTGGGAAGGATAGTAGAGTGAGTTCTTTGCCACTGTGACCATGGTGTTCAGTCACTTTTATTGGCAGTAAATTCATTCAGTGGCATGTTGAATTAGATGATTAGCATAGGAAAAAGTGTCATAAAAACAAACGCTTGAAGTGTGTGGCTACACAGGGTACAAAATGTGCTGCAGACCTCATTATGCTGAATTAAGAGGACCTCTTGTGTAGTACATTTCCCTGTCAGGGTAGGAATGTACTTGCATGATTTATACTTTTGATTATTAGGATCTGTTCTGCTTGAGGAGGCCTCTAATTCATCAGGCACAGAATTTTGCAAATGGATTATTGTCTCCCTCTTGGATTGTATCAGTTTGTTGCAGGAGAAATTTAAGCTATCACAACATTATTTTTAAAAGGAAAACACACAAACACACACACACACAAAAGACTCCAGACAGTAAATCTATTGTTGCAGCCTACTGTCTCAGCAGATTTAAAGGTTACACTTAATAAGATTTTGCCACAGTGAAGTGGTTGGCTTTGTGCCATCAGTACAGCTAAAAGCTTAGATTTCCATATACAAATAGAGAAACATGTTGTCTTTTGTTCATAGAAAATGGCATCATTCTTGCAGATCAGAACTCAAAGATTACATTGATTCATTTGGCTGGCTTTGTAACTGGCTACCAAGTTTTATACCTTAAGCAACAGAGATTTGCAATATTGGATGTCTAGTAGACAAACGTGAATTGTAAAACCCATACAATCTTCCCATTTGCATAATTCACATACAAATGCTAGGTTTCAGAGGATATTATGTGTAGCCACTGTATTAATGGTGCATGGTGCAATTTGGATGGGAGACTGCTTGGTAAATTCATATACAATCATTCTAAAATACAAATAGATTTTTTTCATGCAGATATCTGTGCAGAAATCCACATTTTCTGTGCTTAGCAACACATTATTTATGTGCAGAAATGAACTTTTGTTGTCTGCTTTTGCACAGAAAAGCCTGTTCTGACAAATACTTTTTTGAAGTACAAAGAATTCTACAACAACTCTGAAAGAGTCTATATTCTTTCTGGCATATGAAACACAAAACTGTGGCAGGATAATGTGGCAGTTCTAGCAACTCTTAAAACTACTTTTAAAATGCCTGATTAGAGCCAAACAATTTTAGTAATATGGGCAGTTTTCCTAGTCTTTGTTCCCACTGATCCTTTGCTTCAGCAGACATTACAAAATGTCTCCACGTCACTTTTTCCTTTCTTTTTGACATCATGCAAAAGTCATTAGAGCTGTTGCTACCATGGTCTCTATCATGCTCTCCTTATCCTTCAATGACAGGGATCATGGTACTTCCACTACTGTCAACTCTCTTGTTTTCCACAAAGGATTATGCGGATTTAGCTGCCCCCACTGCCATCTATGTGCATATTCTGCTTTTCTTCCCATCTCAAACACCAATACAACCTGGACCACCACATAATCTAGATACAAATGATTACAGTGGTTTTGTGTGCAAGCATATGGGTTTGGGATTAGGACAGGTGTGGTGAATCCCTACCTGGAAAGCTAAGAAAAGCCTGAAAAAGTAGGTCCAGGACATAGGCAGCAATCTTAGATAGGTGCCAAGGGAGGCATCCATTTTATGATTCTCATTTCCAAAAGGGGGCAGGCCTAAGAGCAGCCTGGAGGGAATGAGGGGAGTTAAGATTGGGTGATAGAAAAGGAGGCAGAGCCTAACTTGGAAAAAGAAAAAATGCCTTGAAAGGGAGATGTTTTCAAATCTGATAGCAGTCGATGCTTGGGTGTCAGAGCAGTTTGGTGGCTGGGTGGAAGGTCCACCCTGCCCTAATTGTAAAACTGCACGCATACCCTTTATAGCAGGCAATGGAAAAAACTTTCATTGACTGTCCAATTATGACTTAAGCCTGCACACTATTGAGGTATTATTAGAACATAGGAACATAAGAACATAAGAAGAGCCATGCTGAATCGGACCTCAGCCTATCTAGTCCAGCATTCTGTATCACACAGTGGCCCACCAGTTGTACACGGGGATGTCGAGCAGAAGGGAGGGCAAACCCTGACCTGCTCCCCGACCCCCACAACCAGAACCCAGGGAAATCCTGCCTACCTCAACCAACTCCAAGGTGGCACTTGAATGTCCTTTTCAGTAACTACCGATACACTTGGTATCCATGAATCTGTCTAATCCTGCCTTGAAGTTGTTCAGGCTGACAGCTGTCACAACCTCTTCTGGAAGTAAATTCCATAACCCAATGACCCTCTGGGTGAAGAAATATTTCCCTTTATTAGTCCTAATTTTCCTACCTTGGAGCTTCAGGGAGTGCCCTCTAGTCCTAGTGTTTTGTGACAAAGAAAATAATTTTTCTTTATTCACCTTTTCTATCCCATGCATGATTTTATACACTTCGATCAAGTCACCTCTTAAACGCCCGTCTTTCAAGGCTGAAAAGACCAAGGCGTTGCAACCTGATTTCATAAAGGAGCTGCTCCATCCCTTGGATCATTTTGTTGCCCTTTTCTGTACCTTTTCCAGTTCCATTATATCCTTCTTAAGGTGCGGAGACCAGAATTGTACACAGTACTCCAAATGTGGCCTTACCATAGATTTGTAGAGAGGTAATACAACATTTGCTGACCTATTTTCGATTCCCTTTCTGATCATGCCTAGCATAGAATTTGCTTTTTTCACTGCTGCTGCGCACTGGGTTGACATCTTCATTGAGCTATCCACCACAACCCCAAGATCCCTTTCCTGGTTTGTCTCAGAAAGCTTTGATCCCATCAATTGGTAGGTGTAGTTGCCCCGATGTGCATGACTTTACACTTGTTTAGGTTAAAATGCATTTGCCACTTTGTTGCCCATTCACTCAATTTCGAGAGATCTTTCTGGAGCTCTTTACAGTCAGTTTCATTTTTAACTACCCTGAACAATTTAGTGTCGTCTGCAAACTTTGCTACCTCAGAATTCACTCCTACATCCAGATCATTAATGAATAAATTAAAAAGTAACGGACCCAAAACTGAACCTTGGGGTACGCCACTTCTCACCTCTTTCCACCCAGAGAAATGTCCATTTATTACCACCCTTTGTTTCCTACAGTTTAGCCAGGTTCCAATCCAGGACAAGACCTGTCCTCTGATTCCATGGCTGAAGAGCTTATTTAGGAGCCTTTGGTGAGGGACTTTGTCAAAAGCCTTTTGAAAGTCAAGGTAAACAATATCAATTGGGTCCCCTTTATCTATGTGTTTATTTACACCCTCAAAGAATTCTAACAAGTTATTACTTAACTATGGGCAGTAGGGCTATTTTGTTTTCCCTGTTGTGTTATTGCTGATTGTACATGTACTGTGGATTATTGGTACCCTCCCCTCCTTTTTTCTTGCCTCAGTTTTAGGTATACTTTTCCTGTATTTCTTCCATTTTCCATCTTAGTATTCTTTGCAGTTTGACAGAATTGTAGGTGTGCTTTTTTCAAAAGCAAACAACTTGCTGGACTATGTAAGTTTGTTGTACAGTTAATGAATAGAGATTATGTTGAACCAATTAGTATAGTAAATAACAGTCTTCCTTTCATTCTCCGTGCAAACATTTAGTCTCTCCTCATCTTCCCTTTCTGTTTAAGCTTTTAGGATGACAATTCTTAGAGGTTCATTAACATTCCTTTATCCACTGGTGTCATAGCTCTTTTTGTTTCTATGATCGGGGTGTGAGTAACATTTCTGATGCAACCGCAATGGCTTCACCCATGATTGAAGCCATTGTGGTCTAAGTACCCTAAAGGCATTAGATAGGGATCTTCATAATTCATCAGACGAGTTCAGTAGCACCTCAGCTACATAGCTAGTAGCTATGCATGTGTAAAATTACATAACACAGATCACTTAGAAACATGTACATTATAATAATACTACCATAGTACACCAAATGTAGGAAACTTGATTTTAAGATGCAACCCTTTAGCAAAGTTCTGATTTTTTGGGGGGAAAAGAATGTTTGATTATAAAACACACTCATTTTATTTATTAAAAAAATGTTTTAGGCCTTATCCTAACTGTACTTGTCACGCTGCTCAGTTGTCCTGGCCAGCCATGGAAAGTCTCCCCAACCCTTTACTTGATGTTGCCTTTGCCTCCCTAACCCTGCACTTTCCTTTCATGTCACCACAGCTGCTGCCTCGCACTATTGGTCTATTGTGGCTCCTGTGTGCAGCAGTTGCTGTTCTTTGTTGTTGCCCTTGCCCTGGTTTCTTTCTGAAAAGAGATATTGTGGCAAGGTGGTACAGAAAGCAGTTAGAGAATGCACGTTCTCTCTCTCTCTCTGCTGCTTCTCTCTCACATTGTATCTCTCTTGCTTGCTGCTAGTGGGAGTGGAGGTGCAGTAGTGAGGATGGTGGGAGAAAGGAAGGAGAAGCCCAGTATAACAGAAGCATGAGGCCATGGTGACAGCATTTTCCACACAAGAAATAAGAGCTCAAAACAGAAATTTTGATTCATATACAAAATGTTGTTTTCTATGCAGAGCCACCATGTGTGAATTTTATTCAGACCCACAATAAGAGTGCTTTTTCTCCACAGAAAATAGCGCTTTCTATGTCAGAAATAATAGTTCTGCTTTAAAACATTATTTTCTACTGGGAAAATGCAATTTTCTATACAAAACAACCAAATGTTTTCCCCATAGAATATATAATAACCTTCAGAGCTTTTCACCATAATTTTTGTCTTCAGGGTTTCTCAACACCCAGAAACCATGTTTCTGACTATCTATTGAATATTTTTCAATATCCTTTCCATTCCTAATTTCAGCACAGAAAAGGCTATTATCTGTGTAAAACTACCATGTATGGATTTTCTACAATCTCAAACAATAAATAGGCTTTGAAGAGACTGTGATAAAGTTTTTGAAGACTTTATTACAGCAAAAATATTTTATAAATAACTTGTTCCTTTCTTTAAGAAGTTAAATTAGTGAAGAACTATATCCCTCTTTGGAAACCCAAGGCTTTGGAATTAGGACCTAGCACAAATTGAGAAGAATTCTGAATTTACCCAAACTATATGGAAGTGCTAATCAGTCCACAAAATGTGCATATGTCCATTGTTTAACAAATTCACTGTATGTTACTCCCACTACTCTTCATATCAGTAGTATAATAGAGATGTATTGATCCTATGGTCAAACCATGGTATTTAGAAATGTCTGCTAATGTGCTGCAAATCTTCCAGAGAATTGCCAATAGATCTCACAGCTTGCTCCTGACCTAATAATGGATCTGAAGTTTCTTCTCATTTCTAGTACATGTAGTCATCTGCAGGATAAATAGCTGAATGCACAATCCCAATTCCTGTTTTTTTCTCCATCTCACCAGGGCATTTCACCTTTTGCACTACCAATTCACTTAACATGACTTGGGGTTTTATCATAGGTAAACAAGTTCTTTTTTCCACAAACCCAATGTGTATTGTTTTTCCTTGACTCTTAGAACAACAATACAATTGTTTCTCATTAATCATGAATTTCATTTCTACTGAAAACCAACTGAGCTGACAAAGGTCTTAACTTCAGTGACTGGCTTTTGCAATTGGGGAGATGAAATTGAATTACTACTCCTGATATCTCTCTAATTTTGAAAGGTGTAACCCACTTGCTCCTCTTGCTTTAGAAGGTTAGAGGTTACAACATCTAAATGGAGTAATGAACACAACTCACAACCAGCTAGCCAATTATACACGACGGAGCATGCCTTCTGCCAAGAGTTTTGCTAAATTCCAGCACAGTCTCCCAGTAAACTATGATGGCAGATAACAAGACTTTGACAACTGTGTATTTCAAAAGCAAACATTATAAGCAAAAAAGACCTTTCAAGAAGATCCCTGCTAGCATTAAATATTTGAGTAATTTTTAGCAGAGCAAGTATCTGTGCCAATTGTTTATAACTAAACAATGAGGGGTGGAATAAGGGAAGAAAAATATTTGCCCTCAAATCATCCTTTTTACTGCTTGTGGAGTCTTGTTTTGACTGATTTCCTCTACCTTCTCAACCCTGATAGTACTTTTGGCCCTTTTGAATACCTGAGTGGAAAAATGGTGGGCAGTGGCAGCTCTTTGGAGCTCGTGTTCAAAGGAGCACTGAGAGAGTAGTAGGGAATGGTGCTTTCCATCATTGCAGCCCCAAGCCTGCCCTCAACATATGCATGAGGTCAATTTATATATGAGCATATGGTAGTAAATAATCCCACTCCTATATAGGATTCACAGTAAAAAAAATTGAAAGGTATTCATGGCCACCCCATGCTACAATTGATTTCTGAGTCATTTCTTGAGGCACAAAAGTCCAGGTGAACACCTAATCAATTGTTATTTTAACATTTGCATGAAGCCTTGACATTTTGTACAGTATGAAGACACCTTAACACAACAACAACAGCAGCAACAACAACAGCAGCAGCAGCAGCAACAATTTATTACGGTCCATGCACCCATCAGTAAAACCAACAATCATTATAAATTCTCTGATCTCAGGTGAAGTCCATTGTACAAAATATATCTACATGGTTTCAAGTAATACCCCTATTGGAAGTTAGTTGCTTTCTCAGCCTTGTTGCCACTGTGAGGAATTTCGCCACTATGAGAGTCACCTTGTGGCACTTGCCCTCTAAAAGATATCTAACAATCCTCTGTGAGAGATAGTTTGTCATACGGGATAGGATTGGATATAAAAGTTAGCTACGTTGCATTGTGCAGTAGTGGCACTGCAATAAAATGTGCTTAACACAGGAACTATTGCCAGGGAACCTCTTCTGAATTACAAACCTATCATCCAAACCCTGATATGTGAGAGGTGTACAAAAGCTCAAGTTCCTCCCAACCATTGTCACTGATCTCAGAAATTGACAGTGAAAAGACGCACTGTGGAACCTCATAGTGTAGGGCCGGAAGGTATTATATTTATTCATTTATTTATTTATTATATTTCTATCCTGCCTTCTCACCCTGGAAGGGGACTCAGAGTGGCTTATAAATTATATGAATAGCACAATATTAGTATTATATATAAATATATTGTACTATACCACTATACTGAAATATTATTAGTAACATTACATGTAATATAATATATATATACCATTTACACAATACTATGATGATCCTATGAAAACAAGAATCCCAACATAATTAGGCTAGAACTGGATTGTTTTCAGACCAGCAATTGTGAAATAATCTCCTTGCTACATTACTAAACTACTTGAGATTAAAAATACAGACCCAGTCTTGCAGTAAATATTATCTGAGTAATTTAAATTCAATAAAGTTCATTTAATTGCACAAAGGTTTCTAACTTGGTCACTTCGGTCTCCAGTTTCTGTCATTACTAAATGTACTTCAGGACAAAGGCTAAATGTCAGCCATAACTGAAATTCTATTTCCCCTATCATTGTAATCAAACAGTTATACTTCACACTAATGGCCTTTCTGATGTGCAAATCAACAGAAAATTGTCTCTTAGCTTCTCAGACTTTTCTATATTTTCATCAGTTAGCTAGAAATTTACATGACTTTTATTTCTGGGCTGCTTGTCTAGGATTTAGGATTCTTTAAAATTTGACCTTTAATGCTAAAACACCAGCTCCCATCAAAAACAAAGGATCTTTACACTGGCATTCCACTGCCTGTGATTTAAAATGCCAGGATCTTGGTTACTAGCTAGATATTTTGAAATATTGTATATGTGAAAAAATTCTTTTGTTTAAAGTGTCACTCAATATTCAATGTAAAGGTTATGAGAATAAAAACTTAAAGCTATCCCAGTAACTGCAGCCTTGTTCACAACCACATTGGCAGTGAAGATCCAGTAGCCACAAAATCTTTTGCTATATCTTGTCTTGCCAAATACAAGGGATGTTTGGGGTGGGGTTTTTTTTAGATTAAGAAGCAATAACAAACACAAATTGTGGGTGAAAAAGATTCTTAGATTTATTATACAGAAAGCAGATTACATTCCAAGCAATGCAACACACCCAAAATGCTGCTGAGAGCCCCGGAGAGCAGTTGGATAGACCCCTTCTTTGTAGCCACTGGATACAGGACATCTCAGCTGACAAGTACATGTTGAAGCTCCAACTTGTGTTCTCATTCACAGCATTTTTATAGGCCTCTTGTTTACATTTTGAGACATGCTAAACATCAAGCCACCTTTGGCTATTGCTCAAGTGCTTATATCTTGTTGACCCCATGCCAAGACCATCCTCCAAGGTTAATCACATCATTACAAGTATCCTCCCTACAATACTCAAACATGTAGTAAATGGACAGAGTACATTTTTTTTAGCAAGAAACAAAACTAATAAGCATAATGCATGCTCAGAGAGACAGAGACAGCATGAAGAGACAACTAGTTGTCAGGCTACTATCTCCTTGAGATGACAAGTGTCTTCCAGTAGTTGTCCAAACAAATATATATTGGAATAGAGATGCTTTAATATTGTGGTACTCAATACAGTAGGATATACGCAGTTGATATATGAATATTAGGAAGAACTTCATAACTCTGAGAGTTATTTAGCAGTGGAACTCTCTGCCTCAGACTGTGGTGGAAGCTTCTTCTTTGGAGGGTTTTAAACAGAGACTGAATGGCCATTTGTCAGGGGTGCTTTGAAAGTGATTTTCCTGCTTCCTGGCAGGGAGTGGACTGGATGGCCCATGAGTTCTCTTCCAACTCTATGATTCTATGAATATTCATCGTGTAAAAGAAATTTGAATGTGATCACAGGCATGAATCTTCTACACTCAAAATTTGAACTCCTTCCTCACATGGAGGCCATTCACTTTGAAATGTTGTGCATTTGTTTCTGCTCAATCTGAGGTTATTACTTTAAGAATAATATTTTATTAAATAGGAATGGAAGTAGCCTAGAAATCATGTAAGGAATTTGGTCTGGTGATTATTCCTCAAAATATTTGGGGTTCTTCACCCTAAATAATAAATCAGAAGATCCTTTAAGGGCCCAAGCCTCCTTGTAGCCTGGCAGCAGCTACATTGGAGCAGGGAGCCGCCCGGCACCAGCAACTTCTGTGGAGGGAGCCCCCATGGCTCCCACTCCCTGGCCCCTTTAAGGGCCCAAGCCTCATTGCAGCCCGGCAGCAGCTACATCGGAGCAGGGAGCCCCCACGGCCCCCACTGCCTTGCCTCCTTGCTGCCCGGCACCTGTAACATCTGTTGATATGTAAAGACTACTTACCTGGATTAACTAAACTGCTCTCTGAGGCTTTTCCATCAATTCCTTACTGATTGTGTTGGGCAGCCTTGGTGGCTCTGGTCCTCATCACAAACTTTCATTATAATTGCACAGTCTACAAGATCAGTAATTGAAAACGATACAAACTGGCAAACGATCATGTCTGATGATTTTAATTATTTTAATTTATAGTTATATGTTATTGTTTTAGATATGTAATGTATTGTTTTTATTTGTATGTGAGGCATTGCATTTTTGCCAATTATTATGCTGTGCACCGCTTTGAGTCCCCCTAGGGGTGAGAAAAGCGGTATAGAAATGCAGTAAATAAATAAATAAATAAAATATGATTAATTACTTGAGATTTTAAATATATCTCTTGACTGCATCTAAATAATTGGGTTTATTCCACAAAAGCTCATCCTAAAATAAAGAAAAATAGTTTTAAAAGCACAGTAACGTTCAATTTTCCCCTCTTCTCTTCCTCATTACTATGCTACAAGAGATTAATATGGCTATCCTTTGAAAAGGAAGGGAAAATAACTCATTGACCGAGCTTAGAATCAGGCATCTCAGATAATATAATAATCTGTAACTGGTTACTTTTATGGGATAAGAGCTGATAATGAGGAACTAGCAACAGTACATTTCAAATGTAATGTGATAAGCAAGAAAAACATGATATGTGTGTGAGGGGCAATATTTTCATATCATATCTTAATGTCATGTGGAATCATTTTAGCTTTCAAGTTTTCTGCTATAGTTTGAGAACTTTAATAGTAAAAGGCAGTAGAAATAACTTTGAAGACTGTACTGAGGCCACAGAAAAGGTCTTGCTAGGAATTTGGTGGTTCTTCTTGAAGAGGGAAGTCCAGCAAGTATTATATCACTAGGCTAAGTGCAAAGAACAGAAAGGAACCCGCAACACTTTCCTGCCCTACAGTGTGAAATACCTCTGTGTACCTGTTCCCTATGTCAGTAGAGTGACAGTGGTTGTGAGGGACTTATGTTTTTGCTTACCTCCCACATGTGCCATGTCTTGGATAATATTCATTTGGGTGAGAACCTAGAAAAGTAGTTGGACTTAAAGACCAGGATAAGCCTGGGTCTGTACCAGAGACCAGACATAACTCATTGTTGTTTTGCGTTTCAATTGGGTTTGATAAATGACTGTTAAGTTTGAAGACATTTTGTGCATACTGCTATTTACCATATTAATAACTTGACATGGATCACAAACTGCCTACTATTGTCTCTGCAGACCAAACTGGCAATGTTCAGATTTCAATGAATCCCTCCCACAATGATTTTTTTTCTGGCGTCCATGATTTAGATATTAGATAGAAAAACAGAGATGCCCTTTCTGTTTTCTTCCCATGGGTGGATGAGAATGAACATTAGGAAGGAGATGAAATTCACTAGATTGGATGTGTCTTTGTGTGTGTATGATTAAAAGAGAAAGAAGGAGAGTATGAGGTCCCATCTACATTAACCATTTAATTCAAAACCAGCTTCAAAGTCCCATTAGATGAATGAAAGCCCACAATGTGTATCAATGTTCGGTGATGTGTGTACTCATAATCCAAACTGGGTCCAGGAATTACTATGCCATAATCCGCTCAGCAAGATCACTATCTTCAGTATCAATTTGAAACAGCATTAAATGGATAGTGCAGATGGTGCCTGGGAGAACATGACATAATGATTGCTACGTCCACAAAAGGACAAAAGAATAGCAGGGGTGAAAGGAAGACACAAGAAGATGGAGAAAATAGTAAAAGGTGACATTGGCTGCTGTGTAGTTATGATTGATCTATGGTTTCTAAGTTTTCTCAGGCGCCATCTACATGGCCATAGAATGCATAATGTAGTTTAACTGCATTGACATGCACTATATGAGTCTACACTGCTATAGATGGGGCCTCACACAGAGGTCATACGAGGTGCTGTCCTATTCCAGTTTCTAATATTTAGCTGTGCTTCTTCACACCCTACAACAAATTGTCTCTAATTCTGCCTTTTACCAAAATGGAGAACTGTGAGTAATCAAATACAAAGTTAAGGGTCTGATAGTTACCTAACATCACCCCTCAGGTAATCCTGGACTTTTGAAAAAATACTTCTGCTATTGGAATGTGCCTTCTGAGGGAAAACTTCAAGCACTATACCAACATACTGTGGCACACATGTCATAATTATTCAGGTCTTTTTAAGAAAGAGAAGAGATGAAGTGAAACCCATGCTTTTTTATTTGTTCATATCCCTGAATAACAATGTCAAGGATGGCTGGATTTGTTGAAAATGCTACCTGTTCCACTTATCAATTTGCCTTTAGGATAACTTTCACATTGCCGTTCAAATGCTGAACTCATCATTTCATATGGTCTTCTGATTTATGTTATACTAGCTTGGGGACCCGGCCCTGCCCGGGTCATTTGAGAAGTGCAGCAGGATGTAGAGTGGGTCATGGGGGCTCTGTGTGCCAAGTTTAGTCTTGATCCATCATTATTGGGAGTTGCAGTGGTATCATGAAATTACTGAAGGTAGTGCAAGTCCCATCATCTCTGTGTGTCCCCCCCCCCCAAAGTGTAGTAGGATGTAGATTGGGTCATGGGGGCTGTGTGTGCTAAGTTTGGTCTGTATTGGTGAATGGATGAGGGATGCATTGTTTTTCGGAAGTGAGTGAAGGTACTTCAAGTCCCATCATCCGTGGTCCGTCTCACAGTAAACTGCACCAGGCTGTAGAGTGGGTCATGAGGGCTCTGTGTGCCAGATTTGGTGTTGATCAGTCATTGGATTAGGTTTGTAGCAGGATTGGGAAGTGAGGGAAGGTACTGCAAGTCCCATCATCCATGTTCTGTCCCCCTCCAAACTTCAGTAGGATGTAGAGTGGGTCACTGGGGCTCTGTGTGCCAAGTGTGGACTTTCTCGGTGTTTGTTGGGGGCCACAGTGGTCTGTGGGAACAGAGGGGTGTAAAAAAGTACTACAAATCCCATCATCCATTGTCAGTCCTCCCCAAACCTCACCAGGACGTGAAGGCAGTCATGGGGGTTATGTATGGCAAGTTTGGTCTCGATCAGTGATTGGATGAGGGTTGCAGCGGACTTGGGAAGTGAGTAGAGGCACTTCAAGTCCCATCATCCATGGTCCACACTCCTCCGAACTGCACCAGGACGTAGAGTGGGTCATGGGGGCTGTGTGTGTTGAGTGTGGTCTGTATTGGTCCTTTTTGTTGGCCTCAGTGGTCTGTGGGAACCAAAGTCTTGGAAAGTACTACAAATCCCATAATCGTGGGTCATGTCATAGGGGGTTATGTGTACCAAGTTTGGTGCAGGTCCATCACCACCCTTGCTGGTCGCGGTGGCCTGTGAAAGTGGCTGCCCCATATCCGCCCTGGCCTGTGAAAGTGGCTGCCCCATATCCGCCCTGGCCTGTGAAAGTGGCTGCCCCATATCCGCCCTGGCCTGTGAAAGTGGCTGCCCCATATCCGCCCTGGCCTGTGAAAGTGGCTGCCCCATATCCGCCCTGGCCTGTGAAAGTGGCTGCCCCATATCCGCCCTGGCCTGTGAAAGTGGCTGCCCCATATCCGCCCTGGCCTGTGAAAGTGGCTGCCCCATATCCGCCCTGGCCTGTGAAAGTGGCTGCCCCATATCCGCCCTGGCCTGTGAAAGTGGCTGCCCCATATCCGCCCTGGCCTGTGAAAGTGGCTGCCCCCATATCCGCCCTGGCCTGTGAAAGTGGCTGCCCCATATCCGCCCTGGCCTGTGAAAGTGGCTGCCCCATATCCGCCCTGGCCTGTGAAAGTGGCTGCCCCATATCCGCCCTGGCCTGTGAAAGTGGCTGCCCCATATCCGCCCTGGCCTGTGAAAGTGGCTGCCCCATATCCGCCCTGGCCTGTGAAAGTGGCTGCCCCATATCCGCCCTGGCCTGTGAAAGTGGCTGCCCCATATCCGCCCTGGCCTGTGAAAGTGGCTGCCCCATATCCTGCCTGGCCTGTGAAAGTGGCTGCCCCATATCCGCCCTGGCCTGTGAAAGTGGCTGCCCCATATCCGCCCTGGCCTGTGAAAGTGGCTGCCCCATATCCGCCCTGGCCTGTGAAAGTGGCTGCCCCATATCCGCCCTGGCCTGTGAAAGTGGCTGCCCCATATCCGCCCTGGCCTGTGAAAGTGGCTGCCCCATTTCCGCCCTGGCCTGTGAAAGTGGCTGCCCCATATCCGCCCTGGCCTGTGAAAGTGGCTGCCCCATATCCGCCCTGGCCTGTGAAAGTGGCTGCCCCATATCCGCCCTGGCCTGTGAAAGTGGCTGCCCCATATCCGCCCTGGCCTGTGAAAGTGGCTGCCCCATATCCGCCCTGGCCTGTGAAAGTGGCTGCCCCATATCCGCCCTGGCCTGTGAAAGTGGCTGCCCCATATCCGCCCTGGCCTGTGAAAGTGGCTGCCCCATATCCGCCCTGGCCTGTGAAAGTGGCTGCCCCATATCCGCCCTGGCCTGTGAAAGTGGCTGCCCCATATCCGCCCTGGCCTGTGAAAGTGGCTGCCCCATTTCCGGCCTGGCCTGTGAAAGTGGCTGCCCCATATCCGCCCTGGCCTGTGAAAGTGGCTGCCCCATATCCGCCCTGGCCTGTGAAAGTGGCTGCCCCATATCCGCCCCTGGCCTGTGAAAGTGGCTGCTTCCGCCCTTCTGCCCTCCCGCCCTCCGCATACACACACACATACCCACACACATACCCACATACAAACATTCCGTTTTATAAAGGTATACAGATTTTCTCACAATGGTTCAGTGTGTGCACCCCCCTCCCCCAACACACCCACCCACACACACCCAATCTTACAGAATTGTTGAGGTTTTTTTGGTCATAATTCTCCTTGACCTTTATTGAAGTTGGATATTTGCCACGGTTAGTGCCAAAAAGTCAAATGCTGAGCAGAATGTGTCCTGATAAAGGCCAACAGAGGAAACAGTGCAAAAGCTTTAACAGTGTTGGAAATTGGCCAAGAGACAGTGAATATGATGTCTTGACTGCCTTCAAGTCAAAGAAAGCTGTGTCAAACATTTCAAGGTTTTGAAAATGGCTTCTTTGAAGAGGCTGGCAAGCAGCGTGACATGCCAGAAGGGGAAGTGCATCATTTATTCCCCCTCTCCTTCAGAGACACAAGTGATTTCTTTGTGACATGTAACATACTGCATTATGGTAATGGAAAGTTTGCTCTCAATTGAGGTCATAGCAAATCACATGCTATATAAATGTCCCTATTTTACATCTCTGCCAGTGTTCTCCATAGAAACAATCTTGTGTTCCAAAAGTTACTATAGATATACAAGCATTTATGACTCAGAATAAGGAATTCCAAGGTCAATCTATTTTAGCCTCATTCATCATGTTATTTCTATTGATTTCAAAAGCTTTAAGGACTGCAGACAATAAATGCTGGGTTTGATAGAAGTTACACTTTTTCATTAAAAATGTTTCTTAAACATTGAAGCCAAACTTCCTGTTAATGATTGGATTTAAAGGATTCAAAACATATAAAAAA
This sequence comes from Anolis apletophallus, assembly GCA_030556195.1. Taxonomy (NCBI): domain Eukaryota; kingdom Metazoa; phylum Chordata; class Lepidosauria; order Squamata; family Anolidae; genus Anolis; species Anolis apletophallus. The sequence goes on from JARBWK010000004.1 coordinate 102,581,193, forward strand.
TCTCCATGGTGAGCCAAAGTCCCAGGACTATATTGCTCCCACTAGAATTAAAAAGTATGACTAAAATGTAAGTACAATTCAAAGCAAGTTCCAGTTCATTTGTATATATGGAGATTTTTTTCTGTTAATTTCTGATATAACTTTGCTAAAATGAGGAATGGAAACACATTGATTATTTAAAAAGTAAATATGAAATATGTATGCATTTCTCCATCAAGGCGTCAAGCTTTATCTAAACTCTTGTTTTCATCCCTTTTTGTATTACCACTTTAGTCTCTAATCAGAAGTTTCACTTTTTCCTTCTTAGAATATTCTCATCATACAGGTGCAATGTATTTTTATGTTTGAAATTTTGTTCATTAATTTCGTTGATTTATTTTCTACCTTACTCCTTGCAAAGGACCCAAGGTGGCTTACATCCAATTAAAAGCAATATTTTGTGCAGAGATAAACAACAGTTAAACAAACAATTTATTTGAAAACACAGCATAAAAGCACTTTAAGGCACAATTTAAATATAAGAAAAAGTCCCTACTGCCACACCGATTAGCAGCCAAATAAAAAATAAAAATAAAAAGGAGTTGACTAATTCTCCCATGGGAAGAAATTCCATGACTTGTTTACAGTCACTGAGAAGACTCTATCCAGTATTCATTAAACATGTGTGTGATGCTGGTTAGAATGAGAGAAAGCCTAATAATAATAATAATAATAATAATAATAATTTTATTAGTATACCACCCTATCTCCTTGAAGGGACTCAGGGCAATTTCCAACATATAAGGCAAAACATTCAATTGCCAAAAAGAACATCATACTAACAGATTAAAATAAAAGCATCATAAAACACAAAAATCATACTAGAACACACAATAAAATTTAAACCAATTGCAATTATAACTCCACCAGACAAGGCTCAATAAACCAATGGCTAGGACTACCAAAAGGGTATGGTCAACTAAAGAGCTGGACAAGGGATAGTGCAAACAGTCTATCATAGGGCCGGGGAAGAGGAGAAAGTGCAGAGCAAAGTACGAACTGATGGCATAAGAACTGGGCCTGGGGACTAAACATTCTTGAAAACCTGTTGGAACATCCAGGTTTTCATATCCCTATGGAAGAACTTAAAACTCAGTCTTTTTTACCAGAATACCTGTACCTATTGCATTCAACTAGTGAAAATGAATTTTTTTCCCACAACTCACTTTTGGCGTGGGTGTGTGTGTGGATGGAATTCAAATACATTCAAAAGAAAACAAAAGCAAGAAACAACAACAAAAAGCTGGATGCAAGGGAAAACACAATTGAAAATTGTCTTTCATTTCATGTATTACACAAAATTTTGGTGATTTTTTTTTGAAAAAAAAGGCTATAAAAGGGAAAGCAATTTAGAAGAAGTGCTGCAACTAGTGTCGAATTAAGACACCTGACTACCTGAAACTGCTAAAGAATGATAGTAGCTCTTTACCAGAACAAGCATTTTAAAAGTTCTTCATATAGTGATATATATTGAAGAATGGTCATAGAAAATATGTAACCATTTCAGGTCTAACCACATATTACACCAATCATGGATTCCATCAATATTAATTATTACCAGTGAATAATGAGCATTAGTGATATGATTCCTAGTGGATTGTTACATATCATTCCTGACACAGTGAAATCCTCTTGTCAAAAATAAAATAAAAATATTGACTTCCGGCGAAGGCAAGATGGCGACTGCAGCAGGCGTCTAGAGCTCCAGGGATTTCTGGGCGTTCTGCTTCCCTTCTACCCCAAGGCAAGGACCCCCAACAGGGTCCGCGAAACAGTGGGACCAGAGGCTGTTTCGAGGCCAATTTGGGGGTTGCGACAACCGGTCAACGGGCTCCCCCCTCAAGGGTGAGTCCAGGTATCGGGGCGCAACCGCCAAAACCAGTAGCCGCCGGGGAAGGGAGACACGACAGTGTCACACTAGTCGACCGCCTTCTTTTTAATTCACCAAGGAGTAAAGGTAAAGAGAGAGATTTCAAAGAAAAGGAGGGAGCAGGTCAACCCAAAACGCCCCTCTCGAAAGGACGAAGAGGACGACTATCAGGGAGAGAGAACAAGAGGAGGCCCGGATCTCCCAAGTTGGCTCTTCGGACTCGGGGAAAGCGCATGATCCAAGGCCTACCTGGCTTACCCAGCTTCCCCTACGCTGGGACTGAGGACCGGTGAAGGGAGGCTGGCTCAGACCCCCGATTGGGGAGGGGGCTGCAGAGTGCAAGTCTCCTTTAAGACGCCAGACCGGGAAAAGAGCCCACAAGGGAAGAAGCAGGAAGAGGCGGGACGGCGTGATGACGCGACGAGCGGTCTAAGGGAAGGGTGCTGCAGGGAACGCCGCGAAGTGACGTCACACGGAAGAGCAACAAGAAGTACTAAAGGACTAGAGGCTTCCAGCTTTAAAGTGAGCTGTAATTTGAGAGGCGATTTGGCCTGGGCTAGACTGGTCGGACCGGGGCCAGAGCCTCAGAAGAGCCCTGAAAGAGAAAGAACGGGAGAAACGGTAACCCGGTCCCCGGATACCGGATACTGGACAGTGGATATTGGATACTGGATCCCAGACGGAGGTAAGGTGAGCCAAAGAGGCCGTGCAACAAGAGAGGAGAGGGAGTGAGCAAAGAAGGGAGAAGGCAAGTCTAAGGCATGGACAAGTTCACCTCCTCAGCGAAGGGGAATAAGGGGCAGACGGGCCCCAACCCCAGAAGAAACTCGATCTCCACGTCAGGGGAGATCCAGGGGAGAGACCTCATCTCGGAGATCCGCAAGATGAAGGAAGAGCTCCAGGAGCAGATTTGTGAAAATAGCGAGAAGCTACAGGATAAGATGAAGGGTATGTTCAAGGAAGAACTGGGCATCATGAAAAAAGAACTAAAAGAGGAATTAAAAGAAGAACTGATGGTGATGAAAAAGGAAATGGAAGGGGTGCAACGAGAGCTTAAGGGGATCAAGACAGAGAATGTGGCGACCAAAAAACTTCAAAAGAAGATGGAGGAGAAAATACAGCAGTTAGAGATAACCAACAGGAAACTAGAAAGGCAGCAGGAGACAATTGCTATTAAAGAGACTGAGATCCAACTCAGATTCAGGAATATTGTGGAGAGCGAGTCGCAGGATCTGAGGGAGATAATAGCAGAACTCGCTGCAGAAGTGCTGGGCACAACAAAGGACTTAGTAATACCTGATATAGATAATACCCAGAGAATAAACTCCTTCTATGCCAAAAAGAACAAGGTTCCTCGGGACGTGGTCGTGACCTTCTCAAAGAGGGCGACAAGAGACGACATCCTGCAGGCCAAATCCAGAAAGCCCTTATGCTACAAGGGGGGTAATATTATAATTTTGAAAGAATTCACCCCAGCCTCGATAACCAAGAGGAAGATTTATTATTTCATCACAGACGAATTAAAAAAGGATTCCATAAAATTCAAATGGGAAAGGAAGGTTTCTCGCTTTTTCACAACGGAGTTAAAAGATGGATTACCTCCGAAGAGAAGGCCCAGGAATTCTATACAGAATATAAGCAATCTCGGGACTCCAAGAAGACGGGGGAGAGGCAACAAAGAGACCTCGGGAGAGTTCAAAGGAGCCCGAAGGCAAGCCACAAGACGCCAGCTAAGGACAGCACAAAAGGGGATAAAAAACGCCCAAGACCAGAGTCAGCAGAAGCCCAGGAGGGACCTCCAAAAAGGGCCAACGAAGAAGAAGCAGTTTTAATTGATCTTGAGCAGGATGGCATTGACAATCTATTCGAATAATGCCAATGGACTTAACTTGCGTAATAAAAGGAATTTAATTTTCAAACAACTTAAGACGGGACATTATGATTTAATAGCGCTACAGGAATCCCATATAATACCAAAACATGCACCACTCCTGGAGAGGAAAGAACTGGGGGAGGCATTCTTTTCGTGTGCCCAACAAAAAAAAAGAGGGGTGGTTATATATGCCAAGGACCACCTAAGACCCACTTTGGCCTTTAAGGATAAAGAGGGACGTATAATCGGAATAAAAATCAAATTTGAGATGAGAGATATGTTGATTTGTAACATATACACCCCCACAGGCCCCAAGGGTAAGTTCATTCGAATGCTGAGGAAGCTGATTTCGGAGGAGAATTTCGACGAGCTTCTAATTATGGGAGATTTTAATGGGGTCATCGACCCCAATATGGACAAATCAAAGAAGAAGGTTAAGGGGAAAGGGCCAGACAATGGCAAGCTCCCGATTTCATTTTTGAATTTGAAAACAGACCACAACCTAGTTGATGTATGGAGGGAAAGGAATCCCACAGAAAAAGATTACACATTCTATTCTGGGCGTCATCAAACATGGTCCAGAATAGACATGGTATGGGCCTCTAAGTCAGCGGCCATAAAAATGGATAAAATAAAAATAATGCCAAGGTTAAATACAGACCACTGCCCAATTATTCTGACTTTTCGTCAGAAGAGGCTAACTAGGAGGTGGAAATTAAATGAGACCCTCCTCAGATCAGAGGCAGACATAAAACATAACAAGGGGTTAATAAAAGAATATTTTGTTTTAAACAACACCGAGCAAGTTAGTGCGGAGACCCTGTGGGACGCAAGCAAGGCAGTGGTCCGGGGATATTTTATCCAACAAGGAGCACGTAAAAATAAGGCAAGATTTGAAGAAGAGAAAAACCTCCGAGAAGAACTCACGAAGAAGGAAAAAATGTTTAAAGATTGCCCGGGTAACCAAAAGATGGCCAGGGAATTAATGAGGATTAAAAGTGAGTTAAATTCCCTCCAGATTGATCAAATGGCGAGAAACATGAAAAGACTGAAAATGCAATACCTTATAAATGCAAATAAGCCAGGGAAGCTCTTAGCTAAGATGCTTCGCAGGAAAAAGCAGAAACACTGCATTACATCGGTTTGGAAGGGAAGTACTCAAGTGTTTAAACAGGAGGAGATCGCAGCGCAATTCAAAGAGTATTATGCGAACTTGTACAAAGAGGACCGAATTGAGATGTGCGCTGTGACGCAATATTTAGCCAGGCATAACAAGGAGAAACTAACAGATTTGCAACAATAGGACCTTAATCATCAAGTAGGAGAAAGAGAGATAAGAGAAGCCATAAAGAAATTGCCCCGTAATAAAGCGCCAGGACCTGATGGCCTAACGGCAGTATATTATAAGTTGTTTCAGGATGAAGTTACTCCTCACCTGAAAACGGTAATGAATAATGTTTTGAGCAAAGCAATAATACCAGATTCCTGGAAAAAAGCACATATAACCTTTATACACAAAGAAGGCACCGATCCCCATTTGGTAAAGAACTACAGACCAATATCGCTGCTGAATAATGACTACAAGTTATTTGCTTCGGTAATGGCCAACAGGCTCAAAAATCTGCTGAGAGAGACAATACACGAAGATCAGGCTGGCTTTTTGCCGGGCAGATATTTGAAAGACAATATCAGGGCGATGGTCAATGTAATAGAGGTCTGCGAGAGAAATCCACAGACAGAATATGGGTTAATGTTTGTCGACGCTGAAAAAGCGTTCGACAACACCAACTGGAACTTTTTAAAACAGACGATTATAGAGAAGGATATGGGCTTTAGTTTCAAGAACACCATTCAGGCAATATACGCAGAACAGTCGGCAGAGCTTTTAATAAACGGAGAATCGGCAGGAGAAATCAAAGTACAAAAAGGAACCAGGCAAGGCTGTCCGTTATCTCCGCTTTTATTTGTCATGACTTTGGAAATGCTTTTAGAAGTAATCAGGGTGGACGGAGAACTAAGGGGGCTACGAGCCAGAAAGGAAGAATTCAAGATAAAAGCCTTCGCCGACGACATTGCGTGTATAGTGGAGGAGCCACTTGAAACAATCACAAAGTGGTCAAAAAGGATAACAGAATTTGGGGCAGTGGCGGGTTTAAAGATTAACAAAGAAAAGACAAAAATAATAACGAAGAACATCAGTGAAGAGAGGAGGGTAAAGCTCCAGGAAATCTCCAACTACCAAATAGTAAAGAAGGTCAAGTACCCGGGATGACTTGGTTCCAGTACCACCAGGTGCATGAAAGATTCAGGAAAGACGAAAAAACAGACTTTATGGAGGACCTTGTATGGGAACCTATAGTGAAAAAAACGACTAAAAACATCAGTAAGATCTACAAAGTCCTCTTGAGATGGAAGATGGAAGAGGAGCAAATTAAAGAATGTCAAATTAAATGGGCACAAGACATAGGGCATTCCATCTCAACCCATCAATGGGAAGAAATCTGGCACAAAAAAATTAAATACAGCCCGGCAACAGAAATAGTCGAGAACTGGTTTAAAATGCAATATCGCTGGTACCTATACCCCTCAAAAATAGCAAAATTTGACAGTCACGTATCCAACAGATGTTGGAAGTGTAACAAAGATGTGGGAACTTTCATGCACCAGTGGTGGCACTGCAAAAGAGTCAAAAGGTACTGGGAAAATATCCATAGTGAAATACAAAAGATACTGGGGGAAAAGATTGTCTTCGGCCCGCAGGAATATCTACTAGGCATGACGGGAAAGGGCTTTGATCAAAATCAGGATAGACTCTTCTTCTTTCTAACAACATGTGCACGAATAACATTGGCCAGACACTGGAGAACAAAGAAAATACCAAAGGTAGAAGAATGGGTGTTAAAAACAATGGACATAATACAAATGGACCTCCTCGGAAAGAGGATAAATAACGGAGGAAAAAGGAAAAAAGAAACGACCTGGAAGGACTTCGGGACGTACCTCCAAAAGGAAGGATACAATATCAGAATGGACTTAAATGAAATATAATGGACGCCATCTGAAAGAACTTTTAAGTACACCGAGTTTAACCATATCAGAAACGCCCCCTTAGACAATTCCCTTGGGAAGTCACCAATACTACCCATACCTTTCCCACTTACCCGCCCCCATCCTGTTCCCCCACCCCCTTTCCCTAACCCCAATCCCCAGTAGTAGGTGCAAACATGTCTAGATCTGTGGTTACTCACGTGTCTATGTATGTCTATACCTTCTCCAACCCCTACCCCCCTGGAAAAATCAAATAAAAATCTATATGCAAAAAAAAAAAGAAGGTCAAGTACCTGGGAATCATTTTAACAGGGAATAACAACCAACTTCTGAAAAATAACTATGGGAAAACCTGGGAGAATATCAAGGTGAAGCTGGAGAACTGGAGACTCCTGAACTTAAATTTGATGGGAAGGATCTCAGCTATTAAAATGGGGGTTCTCCCCAGGATGATGTTTTTGTTTCAAAATATCCCGATATTACGAACAAATTATAGTTTTAGAGTTTGGAAGACAGATATCCTCAAATTCGTATGGGGAGGCCAGAAACCGAGGGTAAAATACAAAGTATTATGTGATAGGAGAGAGAGAGGAGGACTAGCCCTTCCCAATCTGCAGCTCTATTATGAAGCTGCAGTATTAAGTTGGGTGAGGGATTGGGCTACCCTGAAAAACAAAAGGGCCCTAGCGGTGGAAGGCCTGGATGCGCGGCGAGGATGGCATGCTTATCTTTGGAACGACAAAGCCACCATAGAGAAGAATTTCACGGATCATTATCTTAGAGCATCCTTACTCAAAGTATGGAGGAAATACAGACCACGCTTCTATACGAAGACGCCAATGTGGATATCGCCGCTGGAGGCAAAACATTTTAGAGAAATTCCAGCGAAGAGGTGGTACACCTACAAGCAGCTCATAGAGAAAACATCAACGGGCTGGCAATTAAGACCACAAGAAGCTCTGCACGAGTTGGGAATGGAACTCACTTGGTTTCAATATGCACAAGTGAAGGAACAATTCAAATCAGACTTATTAAAAGATTTTGAGCCCGTGGAGGGAACATGGGATAGAATAATGATATCAGATAAGAAGGTGATATCAACACTATATAAAAAGTTACTTGAGTGGGAGACAGAGGAGGAAATTATAAAAGAGACTATGATTAGGTGGGCCCAGGAATTAGGCCACTCTATACTTTATAGAGACTGGGAAGAGATTTGGAAAGTTAAGCTGAAATATTCAGGGTTCTCCAACATCAGTGACAATTGGTATAAGGTGTTTCACCACTGGTATCATACACCAGTACGTCTGGCAAAGTGGTACAAGAACCAAAATGATAATTGTTGGAAGTGTGAGGTTAACAGAGGCACTTTCCTCCACTGTTGGTGGTCCTGTAAGAAGGTGAAGCCCTTCTGGAGAACAATCCACTCTCATGTGACCAAAATGCTCAATTTAAAGATGGATCTAAAACCGGAATATTATTTGTTGAACCTAATAGATTTTGAAATTTCAAGTAATGAAGACAAGATTCTTTTTTTTGTTTGGCTGCTGCACGAATAGAAATAGCAAGGATCTGGAAAACCAACAACGCACCGAGGATCGAGGACTGGTTAGGAAGGTTGAGGGAGATAATCGACTTGGACATGCTTAAAAACAGAGCATCTGACCAGAAACCGGAAAAATGGATCGACTGGAATCAAGTAATGACTTATTTAAAACAATGAGCGTGGAAAGGGAAACCAACTGAACGAGAGAAAAGGAGCCCGAAATCTTGTTTTGTGTATAAAGGGAGGAGACGGGAATTGCATCAGTCAGAGAACGTTTGTCTCCAAGAATAACTGTTGACCCTGCAACTGGACTGGGAGTCACCCATTATAGATTTTCAATTCTTCTACTTCTAGCCCCCCCCTGTTTTTTTTCCTTCTTTCCCCCACGGTCATACCCTCCCCTGGTTCCCCTTTTCCCCATCCCTAGCCTTTCCGGCCCTCCCCGCTTATCCACCCCAGATCTTCCCTACCCAGACGTTTCACCCAACTTTTAAGTTCTGTATTGGAAAATGCTAATAAAAAATAATTAAAATAAAATAAAATAAAATAAAAATATTAATAAAGAAATAGATAAATGTATACATTACCTTAATTTTTCAGCTTTCTTTTAGAATGAACACTGTTGCATGGGCATGGGCAACCACTGCCTCCCACTCAATTATGATACACACAGAGTGTTGGGATAATAAAAGAGCACAGCATGTTTATTGATAACAGAAGAGAAACAGGGTTAACCACCATGCATGGGTCCTGGACCAGCCCACTGCTGATCAATACCACCTCCCACATCAGGGGGTGCTGCTGGCACAATACCAAGCCATCATTACCACTGTATAAAAAAAACCTGGGCACTTCCGCTCTCCAATTGAGGGGGGGAGGAGGAGTAAGCAAGCTAGATCCAGAGTCCATGCAACACACCAACCTGCAAGTTGTGACAAAGGAAAAGAGATAAAATGAAACAATCAAACAGATAAACATATATAAAGTGTGGGTGGGATGGAACAACCAAGAAAGGCACACAGCTGGCAAGCAGCCTAGGGCAGCCTTAAATAGGTTGCTAGAGAATCGAGCAGTAGTGGGCCCCAGCCAGTCAGGGGCCGAGGTGGGGTCTGCTGCTGATTGGCTGGCTAGCCAAGCAGTGGGAAGCTTTCCCACCCCACAGGGGGCTTCTGGGTAGGAGAAGCGCCCCATAGGCACAATGGTGGGCAGGAGGGTACCCGCCTTTGCAACAGCTCCTCCTGGTAATCCAGGCAATGCATTTTCTCCTCCTCATACTCAGCAACTTACAGAAATATGTATTTCGTGCAATCATATTTTCCTACATGAAAATGATGATTTTCGCAATTTTTCACTAATTGATTTTTGCTTTTGGGTATCTCAGCCTGCCTTCTTTCATTCCAGCAGAAGCCATTTCTTAACTGTGTCACTTTGAAAGACAAGAAGAGCCTAAATGTGGCTAGCTAAATGGAGATGGAGAATATCTCCACTTAGGTTGAATCTCCCAATACAAAAATATATATTTAAAAGTATTAGAAGGATAGCTACAATATTCCAACTATAATTCATTACTTGATCAATCTCTGAAATCCAGGAACTTAACATGTGAGAAGAGTGCTAAAGAAAGATTTATCTGCCAGACTATTAGAACTGGGAGTCATTAGCTTCTCTTCTGCCCAAGGAAGCAAAATGCATTGAGATGTGTCTGATAAGACATTTTGAAAGAATAACATAAACAGAACATTATAAAACTGCACGGTGTCATTCTGTAATTGTACTTATTTTTCATACTATCCTCATGCTGATTATTGTGCTCATGAAAGTCAAATTCATCAAGACATTATATCTCATAATTATGTGGATCAGATCTCTTTATACCATATTTGGTGATTTGATATACTTCCAATTACATGAGAAACATAATTTATGGCCTTCAGATTACTTCTGTGAACTCTTGCAAGGTTCAGTTATAGCCATGGGCTAAGGGTTTTTTAAAGTCACAAATGCATAAGCTGCTGCAATAGCTTTCAAATTGTATAGTTTTAAAATTGGATTTACAGAAAATAATTCCTGAAGAGGACAATTTCTCCTCCTCCTCTCCCCCTTTCTCCTTTTCCTCCTCCTCTTCCTTTTTGCCCCTTCATGGACAGAATAAACTAGGGAAATAACAAGTGGTTGGTCTGAATGGATATGCTCTTTGCTCAAATGTTCAGACAATTGATTTCATTTTGTTTTTCATGTGGCATTGTATTACAAGGACTTGTTTATGGCATGCAGCAAAAATACCCCTCCTTCCCCTTGAAGGTACATGTATTATTCAGAAAATCAGTTCCACCCAACCCCTAATGCTGCTGAATAGTGAATAGGCAAGGCAAAATTAGAGAACTAAATTAAGAAAAATCTTACATTCTTGTTGAGACGTTAAAGCTAAATAATATTATTCACTTTGCAAACTATTACAAATTTTATTGGAATAGATAACACAGGAACATGTATGATGCTTAAAATAACATCTGGGTGTTATAAGTCATTTCAAGAAGACAGAATGCAAGTTGAATTAATATCTGTGCTTATGTCAGATTTTGTGATTCCTTGGGTCAGCTGACTTTAACAGGAACCCAGTATCTACAAAAGTAACTGCTTCCTTTCACAACTATGTATTTGATTTCTCTTTTCCTCTGTTTTGAAACTACCTTGTGATTTCATCAGGGCAGGACTGTGATATTTTGCTGTCAGATATATCTGAGGTGAAGGACAAGATCTATTAAGTAGATGGGCCCACTCTCAAGAGAGTAACACACTAAGGACCTGATCACATGAGCTTGGGGCTGCATCCTAGGACACTTCCAGGATGGAGCATGATGGAGCCCATCACATGTCGCAAGGCTACTTCCAGCAGGGCTCCATCCTAGTTTAATTCTGGGAGCATCCTAGGATGGAGACCTGGCTGACTAGCATTAGTAACCATCCCAAACAAACAAACAGGCATGTTTGAGGGGACACACCTTCTTCCCATCACTAATATGTAACCATGCTACATATATCCTGATGGTTTTCATATAGGGATGTGTGTGTGTGTGTGTGTGTGTGTGTGTGTGTGTCTGTGTGTTCACTAATGAAAATAATTATTGTTAGTACCATATTAGTATTATTTAAAATCTAGGTCAATTAAGAATTGATATATGGAAAAAGCTTTGTTTAATTCAAATATACTAATTTTTGGTATAAATATGCATACATGTTGGATCTGTGTCCTTAGCAGCAGGATTGTGGGCTCTATTGTGCGAGGGCTTGTGGGATCCACAGTGCAGGATGAAGATGGGATTTTTGCAAAGGCAAAGACAGCATTTGGGAAAAACTGTAGGGAGTTCAGTTCCCATGTGATTCATCAGTGCACAGATATGACACCTGGCTGTGGAACTTGAGATAGAAAGAAGGATTGTGTTAATTGCCTTTCTCAAGGTCTTTCCTTCTAGCAGTGGTTTCAGTTTGCAAGTAAGGGAGGGAAATCTAGTTTCTTAATAGCTATGCTTTGCTGTTTGAATTTCAGATCAGGTCAACTTTTGCAAGAAGCTTCATATGCCTCAAGCCTCCTGAATTTTAGCCCATGCATTTAGTCTCATGTATTTTAGTTCTCTTGTATTGTAGCTCAAGTACTCAAGCCTGGACTTTGTTTTTTCCTGGAAACCTTTTGGACTCTATCAGCTATTGGATTCTGCCTGCCTTGGTCTTATGGAATTCCTATGGACTATATCTGCTACTGGAATCTGCCTGCTTTGGATTTACGAAGTGACTCTGCAGCATACCTATTGCCTTTGGCCCTTTGGATCTATTCCTTGGACTATTGATTGGATATATATCTCTTCTCATATATTTATACTGCTTATATTGCTTGATGTTTGCTTCAATAAAAGACTATTCTTTCAGCTGGAGTTGTAAATGAGCCTCCAGTTACTACAGATAGTAGCATGGAGGAAGGTGCTGAGGCAGTAACATCAAGAAGTAGCTCAGTTTGGGGCGCGGCTCTGGATGATCAGGCTCCTACAGCTGGGGTAAAGAGAGTGGCTAGTGCCTCAAGCCTTGACTCAGACAGAGAACAGAGGAGAAAGATTCAGCATCTACTTAGGGAACCTTCTGAGTCTGATACATTTGAAGGGTTTCCAGGGAATGCAGAATTACAGTCAGAAGAAAGTGATACAGACCTAGATTCAGCATTGGTGCAGGAAGTGAGAGATGTATGCAATGCAGACTCGGGGGACAGCACATTTCTGGGGTTCCAGACGGATCAGGACTGGCCATCTTCTCATTCAGAAACTGATTGGGGCCCTTTAAGCCAAGAAGAGCTGTGGCTGGGTTGGAGATCTGGACATGGTACAACAGCTGCAGGGAATGGGAATGCTGCTGCTTTGGAGCAGGGCGGGTTCTCTGATGAATCTGATTGATAGTGCTATATAAGAAGTGAGTATTTGGCTTGACCCTCATGGTGGTCAAGGAGTTTGTTATTCTGGTTCATATATCCTGTGTTCCTGTATCTTGATTCCTGGTTTCTAGATTACTCGTGAGTTATTGGGTTCTTTATCCACTTTGTTCCTTGGGAGAGCTGCTATGGCAGCTCTAGCTGATATTGGGAAAAGGTGGGGGGGGGGTTGGGATTGATGTCTGCTTTTTGTGTTTAGCTGCTGCCGTGTACCTCTTGACCTTCACTCTGACTGCTGTGAGTTTCCTGCTACAGAGTGTTTGGTATGGTATTACATGGGAGGGAGGAAGATGCTGTGTTTTATGGGGGGCTGTGAATTATGTATTTCTGTATACTTAGGTCCTGTCGACTCTGGGACGTCTCCTCCTTTCCTGTGTGTTTGTTTCCTGCCCTATGATCTCTGGACTGTTTGGACCACGCCTTATGGACATCCCTTTGACTGAACAACGCAGAAGGACATCTGTTTGTTTTTGAGTTCTTTTCTTCTCAGCATTTTTGGTTTTGGGGTTCCCTAGGGTTATTGGAGCTTTTTGTACAGCCGATGATAGGCTATTTTTTGTTATTCCAACACCCATTTGATGTTCAAATAAACTTTTGTTATTTTTTAACTCCTGGACTCAGCCACGGCCGTCTCTGTACCTCAACAGGAGTTGTGTGTTTGGAGTCTAAGGGCCCAGGTCCACGCTGGTGTGTGACAATGCAATGAATCTGCTTCTGCTCTCTGCTAATTTGTGCTACACATATGGATAATTTGGTTGGATTTTTCCTGATACTAAAAATTATTTGAATAGAGAAACATGCATGAGAGCAAAGTTTTCTGTTCCATTTTGTCTTATCTTCTAGCAGCTATGGTAAGTTTAGCAATTGCTGTTGCTTTGCTGTCCTTTTTAAAATTTTGAATTTTTCTGAATATACAGTTTTCCATTTGCAAGTGACCAGAGGAGATTAACTACAACTCTCATCATCCTATGGCTAGTTTTGGAGGCCATCTTTATTGCTGAATTCTCCTAATTATACAAACTACACCTATGTATTAATTGAGATCTAGACAGGCAAAAAAAAGAGGGGAGGGGAAGGGGATATATCCAGATCCTCATAAGGCACTAAATATGATTGGCTGGTGCATCACATTCACACCATTTCATCCTAAATGGGCAGGTTTGCTTTAACACAAAAAAACAAAGATGTGTGTTAAATTATTTCACATTTGAAGTGATCTCAAAACATTTTGTTGTCTGAGATACAGCATGCAACAGTGCACTCACTCCAAGACAAAATATCTTCTGAGCAAAAAAACCTTATAAGCCCACCCTAGTCCTGCCAGTAATGATACAATAATTTCTGGTATAAAATAATAATTGTTGATGATAATTAATAATTATTTTCTTTTTTGTGACATTAAAATGTACTCTTTGAAGCAAACACGAGCTTTCCCAGCCTGATGATAAGGCTAACACTACATTAAACAATATGAGTCATGAATAATTGGATTATGGGTGTTCTTATACCTTATTATTTTATAACTACATTCTGAAGAATTTCCTAAATAAATAAACAGCTTTAGCTAACAAAAACTCCAGTGATGACATTGGCATAAAGAAATAAGTGGGTGCTTATAAAAATGACAAGACATTAACTCTGCAATCAGAGCTCCTGTCGGTGTATTAACAAGAGAAACAGTGTAATATGACACTCTGATAATCTCTCTCTCTCTCTCTCTCTCTCTCTCTCTCTCTCTCTCTATCTGTTTTTCCTCTTAGCTGTTCATATGTTTGCTTTTCTTACCTCTAACTCTTATTTATTTTTTTTAAAAAGAACACAGTAGAAAAATCTCACCAGTTGTTGTCTACAGTATGATATTTTGAACTGTAGTGTTCAAAAGGTGGAAAACATGGGTTGAATGTGGTATTTTGAAACCTGGGAGTGAGAGAAGAAACTATTTGAAGCAGAGCAAGCACATAGAAGGAAAGTGCTGAATATTTCTCCCTGCTACAAGTCCTTCTCGAAAATGTTCTTTTATGGAACTGGTTTTTTCAATGTGTTGTCAGGACTAGGTTATATTGGACATTAACCTAACCACAAAACAATGCCTATGAAAGTTTATTTGCTTCTGCTTTTAGTTTTAAGTTTGTTGATAATTAAAGTTGTGGTATTACTAACTACTACACTCTGATGGCAAGCTATCATTGGCTTGGTAATTCACATGTGAGCTGACCCACAAAGATTCAAATCTTCGTGGAGGTGTGCTTTTTAAACCTGAGTGTAAGGTGACATAAAAGACTTACTCCAGGTTGAACCACATTAGCCTGTGTGCATTGTTAGGTAGTGTGAATGGGTCCTGAGTCAGGACAAAGTCTGAAATAAGGCCGTGAATGATGCAGTGCAGCAGCTGCGATGTAAACCACTTTGCATGGTGAAATCAGCTCTGCAGAATGTGAAGCACATTGTGGGCACCCAACATACTGATATGTCTTTTGACCTTCAGAACAGAGAGAGGGAGCTGATTAAAAATGTCCAAACATGGCAGGCCAGCAGGTCACCCAGGACTGCTAATTGAATACATCCACTGCTGTCACTTTCATCTTCTTTTTCCACCTTGTATGTTTACAGAACACATGTGAACATTTTACTTGGAAATTAGGGAGGTAGGGGGCTACATTCACTATGGCTGTTAAGCCACAGATAGTATGGATCCTGGAACTAGTTCAAGGCCACCTTCCTGATAAATATAATCCCAATTCTGACCTTGAACCTGTTTCAAAATTGGCAATTTAATAATCTGCACTGTGTAGATTTGCACTTTCAATCCTACAAGCCATCTCTCTGATGGCCATTAATGTGAAAAGATTTCTTATATTGCATTTATTATGAACATTTGAAAAAATGTTCCCTATCGATAGGATAACAAGCAATCATGAATATGTTTCCTGATATACCCTTTGCCTATTCACTGGAATCCCTTTTCTAGGGCATCAGAAAGATAAATGGCATTGGTCCTCCCACTCTCCTCTAGGGCTCTTAGACAATTGCTAATGATAGTGCTCTGGATCATTCTAGTTATATAAAGATTCTTCTAACTGCAATTTATTTTTCTCATTATAATACTCAGCTGAGATAAGACCTCTAAATCCAGAATTCAATTTCCAACACAAATTTGAAATGTGGTTCTCATTTAGTCTAAAAATGACTGACTTAAATGAAACCATGAGGTTTAGTTTTAATCAACCAGCTCCACCATTAATATAACAGAAATAGATGCTGCAAGTTTTCCTGCAACTTTTGCTGTCTACCTACCTACTTACCTACCTATAAATTCTCTGTGTGACATGAGTACATTAAAAACAAAAGAAGAAATGAATGAAATCACACCAAATTTGGCAACAAAACGTCTCACAATGCAAGGTGTGACCAACAATTCCTTCCTTCTTCTAATGCTATTTTTGCCACCAGGACTAAACCCGGTGAGTGAGTGAACAAGCGAGTGAGGGAAGGGAGGGCAGTAAAGGCGGCACTGGCAGCAGAAACAGGACCTTGAAAGAGGCGACCAGACTCCTGCTTCTGCTGCCCCTTTCCTGCCCTCCCTCCCTCAGCCACCTTCCCAACCCACACCACATACTGCTCTATTAAAAGAAATTTTCACAGCAGCCAGTTAACAGCCAAATAATATCTAAGATAGAATATTTGCTGTCTTGAGGATGTATGATTTCAAATTTGATACTGTCAACAGATGGAAACGAAAAATAGTTACCTTTCACATATGTTGTTTTATTAAGTGCTGTCCCCAATGATTGTTGCCATCTGATTCCAAAAAGCATATAAGAAAAGAACAGCCACAAACCAGGAGGCAAATACTAATAAATAAAAATGAAATAAAAGAAGGAAGGGATTAAGCAAAGATACTGGAATTCTTTGCCATGTAAATTGAAAAAAGTCAAATTGAACAAATTAGTGGTTTAGAGGAATAATTATGTTAATATAGCTCTGCTCTGAAAGGTGGTAATAAGTCTAATTTTCCAGGCAATAGGCAATTTGACTTCTAATTATTTCATTTATATTATACTATACTATGAATCATTTAAATCATATCTTGCATTTGAATCCACCCACAATGAACCTTAGTGGGGGAAAACGGGTGATACAAAACACTATAGTTCTATAAAATACTGAAATACTTTGTAAGAAGTGGTACTAATTTTTGCAGGATAAAGGTATAGATGTTTTTGTCTCAGACTTTCCATGAC
This sequence comes from Anolis apletophallus, assembly GCA_030556195.1. Taxonomy (NCBI): domain Eukaryota; kingdom Metazoa; phylum Chordata; class Lepidosauria; order Squamata; family Anolidae; genus Anolis; species Anolis apletophallus. Next base: position 102,598,284 of record JARBWK010000004.1, read on the forward strand.
ATTGGCAATAATTCCACATAAAGGTCAAATTGTAAAGAGCTGCTGATTTTTAGATTGAGAAATCTGGTCTTGGTTTTACATGCTTTTATGTGTTTATAATTACCTATGTATCACTTGATTACACTGCCTTTTCTTATTGCAAACTTCCTATTGCCACATATCATGTTATTAATTTTATTTGCTATATAATTGAAAGGTTTAAATCATTGTTACTGGTAAAAGTTATTGGCTTTCTCCAGTTGCGTCAAGCATAGCACCAGGATAACACATTTCTTAGGACTGAATGCATGTATATGTCCAACTAGAGAAAACAAAATAAAGCAACAAGATCCCCAAAAATATTCGACCACAAGGGAGGAAATGGCACTTTTCTCAAGATGTGCCCTTCTTGCACCTTCCAATATTTTCTTGAACTTGTTTGTTGTGTCTTTTCACATTAACTTAGACTTTTCCTGACCATATCACTGAGTTAAGGAAGGTTTGGCCTTCCCTTCCCCCAAAGCTGGTAGATTTTTACTTGCTCAAGATCACCACTGGGATTCATGGTTGAATGAAGGTTTATTGGAATCCTAATCTAGCACTCACCTCACTAAAAACGTGGATTCATGTTTTTAAAAAAAATTAGGCATGGCAATATACACTTGGGATAAACACATTCTCTGGTCCTTTGTTTAAAAAGAAGATAAGGTGCATTATAGGAAAACAAAGTATCGTATTTTCTAGCGTATGGGACGACTGGGCATATAAGACGACCCCCAACTTTTCCAGTTAAAATATAGAGTTTGGAATATACTCGTTGTATAAGACTATCCCCCTTCCAACGCACACCAAATAAAAATTTAAAAAGCATCAGATTTGATTTCAATATGGTAATTTTCCTATTGCTGTACCTCCTACTCTGTCTCTCGCACATGCCCACTGCATGTCTTCAGAAGCGAGATCTGAGAGGCAGAGGAGGAGGTAGGGTAATAGGATACAAAGGCGGGCCAGACAGATAAAAGAGGCGTGTTTTTCTGGGCCCAGAGCCACTCTAACTCTTTTTTCCATACCCCAGGTGCCCCGGATGCCTGCAGCTTGCTCTGCCCTTCACTTACACCTTCCCGGAGAGGTGCCCCATCACCTCACCATCCATTAAGTCCATGAATCCTGATGAATGGATTTTCTTCTACCGTACTTGTACAGTGTCGCCCTTAATGCTTTCATACAGTCGCTGCATACATCAAGGATGTAGCCACTGCCATTTTCGAGCTCCCACCACCAAATGTGGCAACCACAGATTCTCCAATCCGGATTGGAAGTTTCAGCACCCGCTCTTTAAGATGACTCCTGGCATATAAGATGACCCCTGAGTTTTGAGAAGATTTTCTTGGGTTAAAAAGTAGTCTTATATGCCAGAAAATATGGTAATTTTTCAACATTGTGTTATGTTTGGATGGAATCTGCTTCAGGCACCTAGCTTACCATTTTCTAGGAAGAAACTGTGACTCCTTATCATTGGAAGGAGGAAGAGTTTTCTCTGCTAGATAAATACCTGCTAAAGCAATGAGTTGTTGATTAAATTTTCTTCATCAGTGGTTTGTGCAAGTATTGATATTAGGTTAATGTCTTAGAGAGACCCGTAGTGACTACATTCCCAGATTGAGAAATTTGTCCACCATGCTAATTGCCTCTCCCCGTGTGAAAAAAACAACATTTTAGAGCAGTGTATTTCTCTCTTTGGTTAAAAATGCTCTGAGTAATCAGGCCTGGGCTAGCAAAATCTCTAAGGAAATATTTATATTTTACAACAGAATAAAATAGTAATTTGAAGGCTGTGAAGTTTGATTGATTTCACACATACATGAGGGAACTTAAATAAACACACCTTGACAATTTATACTTGATAATGCTGGAATAGTAAAGAAGAAGATTTTGAGAGCAACACTGGGTACTATTGGACTCTGTGTTATAAAAAATTGACAGATAACGTAATCTGGTATCCTGAGAAAGAAAATCTATTAGCTCCTATATGTATTCAAGAAAAGCACCTTGTCCTTGTCTGCATACTAAAGATCTCTAAATCTTCTGTTTGGGTGGTTTTCAATAGTCTTGGGAAATTGTCCTGCCAGAAACACACTCAGAATTGTTTATATCTCATCAGTTCCTGAGTCATAAAAATTAAATCATGAAAACACCTGTATTTTAAAGATCACTACATCAAATAACTTTAAATAAATAGCAATTATATAAAGGAATATTGGCTTTGGTTGAATTCCTCTTACAGCTTGGTATTTGAGACTCACACAATCCCTGATTCTTATTCTGTACTTGCCCATCATCCATGAATGTATAGAGAAGAGGTGTGTTATTGGTTTAAGCAGGCTCTACATTTTATTTATTCAGTATTAGATCTTCTGAAACACCTAAACTATTGTATGGAGTCTTCTAATACTACAGCCTTGAATAAGAGTGAGCTCTATGCAGACATGAGATAGAAGGTTAAGAGGAAACATGATAACTATATATAAATATTTTCAATGATGTCATAAGGAAGAGGGAGCAGGCTTGTTTTCTGCTGCCCTGGAGACTAGGACTTGGAAAAATGACAGAAAGAACCATTCAACAGTGGAACTCGCTGCCTTGGAGTATTGTGGAAGCTCCTTCTTTTGAAGCTTTTAAACAGTGACTGAACGACCATCTGTTGGGGGATACTTTGTGCTTTTACTGCATTACAGGGGTCTCTTCCAACTCTATGATTTTACGTAGCATAACAACCCCCCTCTTACACAATCATCTCTTTGGGTGTTAAGACAATCCTTCCCTACTCAATTCCCTTCCCATGTAACATGATGCTACATTGTCTTTAAAGCGATCTTACCATCCAGATTTCACAACCACTAGAGGTGAATCCAAGAACTCTGCATAATCTTAAATGTGACTCTCAGCATCACCCATGCTATTATTATATTACTTGCAGAATCTATTACTATTTCACAATAGCTACTTTATACCTCATATATAAGTTGAGGGCAGATTTTTCGGCCAAAAATATAGTTTTTGATATGACCTGTGGATAAGTTGAAGGTTGTTCCATAAAGAAGGGCAAGCACCAATGTCATTTAGGGCCAGCTGCCCCTAGCCATTGTCATCACATTTTCACTCGGGCATTCAAAAAGGCTAGAAATTGCACCATGGCAGAGAGAATAAAGACAGTTGGTGTTTTTTAAAGGTTCTCCGCTGATGGACTAAGCTCTTTCCTTTCACCACTCTACTTAGAGATGGGATTCTGGCTTTAATAAGAGTTAAGATACAGTAATCACAGTGACCTATGGCTAAATCAATCCAGTTTTTAGAGGCTTAATGTTTTGACTAAAATTTCTTGACTTATACATGAGAATATAAGATATGTCTAAAGATTGAGACAAGTACCTCCATTTCCAAGTTTTATTTCCCAATAGGTGGACAAAGTAGGTCAAAACAACAGCAACAATAAAGCTCATCAACTTCTGTTTATTTATTTACTTAGTATATTTCTATACCGCCCATCTCAGCCCGAAGGCGACCCGAGACAGTTTACATATGGCAATCAATGCCCACAATATAAAATACAATCAAAAACAAATAGTAATAAAACCATATAAAAGCAATAATCAATTAGCAATTAAAACCATAAAATACAATTCTCAGCGTCTCATCAGTTCAAATCATTTTCCGTTGCATCGTCTTATCATTCTGTGGGTCTCAATAAAACAGTTTGTTATACTTCGTCTGCAAATGCCTGCTCAAATAGACAGGTCTTAACTCTTTTTCAAAACATTAGGAGGGAGGCCTATCTAATGTCCCTAGGGAGGGCATTCGATAGCCAAGGGGCCACAACTGACAAGGCCCTGTCTCTCGTCCCCGCCAATCGGATCTGCGAAGAAGGCAGGACCAAGAGCAGGGCATCTCTGGATGATCTTAACACATAGATGGTTCATAGGAGGAGATGCATTTGGACAGGTAGGCTGGGCAATCATCCTCTCTGGATGATCTTAAACACCTCCAATGAACTATCTCCTCCTATGAACCATCTAGGTATTTAAGATCGTCCTCTCCAGATGATCTTAAACACCTAGATGCTTCATGGGAGGAGATGTGTTTTGACAGGTAGGCTGGGACAGAACCATTTAGGGCAGGGGTGCTCATTAGGTAGCTCGTGAGCTACTAGTAGATCTTCGGGCCTCTTCCAGGTGATCTTCGGGCCTCACCAGCTGGATGGGGCGCTCCTGCTATGTGCACGCACACCCTGCGTGCACGCGCGCTCCTGCTGCTGGCTTCCGGTTTTGTGGTGCTTCTTTCGCCTGCGGGGCATTGCAGGAAGCATGAGGTGGGGCCTCTGGGGGGAGCGCCCTGTCTCTCTCTCGTCCAGAAGCAGCTGTGCAGCCTTCGTTGCCGGTGATAAAGGCAGGGCGGAGCACTCCCTCTGGATGCCCCGCCTTGTGCTTTCTCCTTCCTGCAATGCCCCGCAGGCAGAAGAAGCGCTGTGCGGGCAGAAAACAGCAACAGGAGCACGCACGGCGGCGGGAGCACACGGCGGCGGGAGCGCGCGGGAGCACACGGCGGCAGGGGCAGGTAGATCTTTCGGACTTAGTTGCTTTAAGAGTAGCTCTCATGCTGAAATAGTGTGAGCACCCCTGGTTTAGGGCTTTAAAGGCTAAAGCCAACATTTTGAATTGTGCCTGGTAGCAAACTGGCAGCCGCTCCTGTTAACAATCTGGCTGCTGTCCGTTGGATCACTTGAAGCTTCCGAACAATCTTCAAAGGCAGCCCCACATAGAGAGCGTTGCAGTAATATATACATAATGTAACCAGAGTGTGGACTACCAATTTGAATGATACGCTAGAAGAATAAAATGCATAGAAGTGATTAGATAATCCTATGCTGTAGTTCTAAACTGAGAAGTTGGTGGGGTGAGCCTGTTGCATAAGAAAGCTGATGAAGGGCAGAGGAACTTAAAAAGCCTCCTGAGATTGCAATTCCCCACAGGATCATGTAGTACCTACAGCTGCATGCCCTTTCAATCCATGAGCTGCTTTAATCTTAATTCACTTCAAGGTGATATTTATTTAAATTGCAGAAGAAAAGATATTTTGTAATGTATCATGTGCACTAGCTAGTCACTGCTATCATAACTATGTTCCTCTAGCTAGAAAAGGCAAGTTCCTAATCAGATTTTCTAGTACAGCAACCCCCCCCCCAAACTAATTTTGGTTAGGCAAACATGCCCGGATTACCCATAAAGCCAGCGAGGCCATGGCCTAGGGGCGCAAGCTGGGGGGGGGGGCGCAGATCACGGACCCAAAAAAACTGGTCTGCGCCCCTTTCCCCCTTTCTCATGCCCCTCCTCGCTTCTTCTCCCGGCAAAGTCTCTGCTCCATCGCCTCCATCTCTCGCTCTCTCGTACACTCTCTCTCTCTCTCTCACGCACTCTCTCTCTCTCTTTATCACTCTCTCGCACTCTCTCTCTCTCTGCGCACACTCTCTCTCTTGCGCGCGCACACTTTGTCTCTCGTGCGCGCTCTCTCTCTCTGCACGTGCTCTCTCTCTCTTGCTCTCCCTCTCTTGCACGTGCCCTCTCTCTCTCTTTTGTGTGCGTCTTTGGAGCGAGTTTGCACCCACTGTGCTCTCCCCAAGCTTCCCGACTCCCGAGGAGACCTTCAGAGCACAGCTGAGCTATCCAGCCGGTGGGAATAGGGACCTTGGAGATGGCAGGAGGTTGGCTTAAAGGGGGTGTAATTCCAAAGTGTGGCCTAGGGCACAAAAAAGTGTTAATCCGGGCCTGCAGGCAAATAAAAGATTCTATACATGTGTGTGTTTTTTTAAAAAAAGAAAGAACAGGAAGCTTTTTATTTTGTTTTGCCTTTGACTTCGAATGCATTTATTTTTAGGTTCAGAAAATCCACCTCTGAATCATTAAATCTGCCCTAGATACTCCATAATGACAGCCATAGCTGCTGGCATCCATAACAGGACAGAAGAGTGATTGGTAAAATAAGTGAATCCTCCCATGTTATTTCCTCTGCATCATAAAACCTGTTCCTGATGTATTAATCTCCACAACTGAAGCCCTTATGAATAACCTATCCCCCATTTCTTCCCACCTATAAATAAATGAGATTATGCAGAAAAATGGTGGATCTCTCGCAGTTCACAAAATGCATTTAGCGAAAATGCCTAGATGTAACATTGATACATTCTTTGTGCATTATATTTTTTAAGTTTGACTATTCTGTTCTCTCTTCTTCTTCTTTTTTTTGAGAATGTTGCTTCAAAACATACTGTACACATGAAGTGTCAAGGGCCTAATTCATAAAACAAGGGAAGGCATAATCTAGTTCTGTTTTCTAAAAGGTGCTTTAAAAAGATGTGTACTTGTCATATAAATGACTCCTTGAACAAGATGATTTTTTCCCACTGCACCTCTCTCTTTACACACACACACACACACACACACACACAATATTAATAAAACACCATCTGTTATTTTGCTGAAAGGGTCTCTGAATTATGTCACTTGTTTATCAGTCACATCAGATCTGAACCTCTCTCTCTTTCCATATTTTAACAAAGTGAATGAATCTAATGCATTTTTTTTGTTGACCACAAGGTTCATTTTTAATATTTATTTTTGAAATCTTTTAAAAAAATCTTTATTACCACAAGGTTCATTTTTATGTCATTGGGATATAAAAGTTCATACATGTTGTCCTAATGCTCAAAACCAAATAGTTTAATCTTTTGTCCAACCACTGTGAGAAAGACAATGAACATTGTTGCCCACTGTTTAAAGAACTCTTCACAGTTTGAGATGTATTATGTGAAAAATCCCACTGGCTTTTGTACCAAAAAAGAAAGACTTTCTGTGTAGAAATGAATGTTTTTGCATAGAATAAACATAATGTCTGTACAGGAAATTTGCTTTTTTTGTACAGAAAATAGCATTTCTGAAAAATGCATTTTTTCAACAAAAAACCTAATGATTTTTTCACATTGAATAAGTTGTGAAGTATATTTTTTGTTCACCCAGGTTTCTCCTTTGTTTTGCATGGGAGTTAGGCACTTATGAATATTTAAGAATTTCAAATGGATATATTTCTAAATGTATTTCTTACCTCTAAATGTTGATATACTCATTTAAAAGGAACCAATATTATAGTAGTAGTATACCGCCTCCCCCTCAACAGCAGCCGTGGACCTGGTGTCCACCATGGAGGCACTAGGACTCTCACTCTGCAAGACCGGCCCCACACATCAGGCCGGGCACACCTTGGATTTGATCTTTGCTGCCGGAATTGGCGTGATCCCAATCTCCATAACGGAGGTTCCATGGTCGGATCACAGTATCCTGGAAGTCCGTCTGGAAATGGCCTCCCCTCCCGGTAAGGGTGCCGAACCCATTTTGGTTCGCCTGAAGAGACTTATGGAACCCATTAGGTTCCTGAATGCTCTGAGGGATTGGAACATCCCAGCGACTCAGTCGATGGGCAAGTGGAATGTTGGAACTCCAGTCTTTCTGCTGCCCTAGACGAGATCGCCCCCAGGCGCTCTCTCCTCCCTCGCAGAAATCGCTCGCCTTGGTTCACCGAGGAGCTACGAGCGATGAAGCGGAGGAAGAGACAGCTAGAGGACGTGTGGCGGAGCCTCCGTGATGGAGCATCGAAATCGGCTTATAAACAGTTTAAAGAGGTTTATGAGCAAGCTATCAAGGGAGCTAAAAAGTCTACTACTCTTCCTTGATAGAGTCGGCTAGCTCACGTCCAGCTCAATTGTTTAAGATAATTCGGTCCTTGACAGCAATCCCAACTGTCCCAAATGATAGGGGTTTGGCTCCAACAGCTGAGGTTTTTCAGAGCTATTTCACCGACAAGATTTCGACTCTCCGCCGGGATATTCCAGCCACCCTTGATACAGTCAGTGAACTCGAGACTCCGCCGCCACTCAGCGGGCCCACCTTCACCCGTTTCCAACTGCTGGACGCAGCAGCTGTCGATAAGTTACTCGCTGCAGCTAGACCAACTACCTGCTCCCTTGACCCGTGCCCCCTCCTGGCTTGTTAGAAGCTTGCCGGGAGGGGCTACGAGGCCCCTGGGAAAGATCATAAATAGCTCCCTTGAGCAAGGAGTCTGCCCAGGGGGATTGAAAGAGGCCATGGTAAGACTGCTTGTGGTGAAGCTACGTTCAAATCAACCGGCTGGACAGGGTGGACCCTCTCTTAAAGATCCCACCGCTGCCACCAATATGTGACCACTCCACTTCTTGACCGGCCTCAGACTGGACAATCTTTCTATGTCCACACTGCTGACCTCCAATCCAAGGAAACCTCGAAGTTACCTCAGCAACTTCACGTTATTGGCAGGGTACTGTCTCACCCCTTCACCATTTAACTGACTGGAGTTTTAAAACTTCTCAGTGACCACTTGACCACGCTGCCACCATTTATCCGGCTGACCACTGACTTTGAGGGCCACCACCAATAAAAGAATCAGGAGAGGTGTTTTCCTTTTAAGATGCAAACAATTTATTTTGACACAAATGGGTACAATCTTGGTTGGTTTCAAACTTCCTTAGAGGCACAACTTTTTCTGTTACATAACACAATGGGGACCTATTATAGGGTTTCCACTAAACCTCTATAAACCCCTGCAACTTTAACTAGGGTCTCTATACCCTTTAACTGGACTGCTCACTAGCAGACCTTAAGACACACACTAACACTGGACCGTTCTCTTTCAGTCCTTAGGACACTCTCAACTAGAACATAACTCCTCCCCTCTCATTTGGCAGTTGGCTTCCCGCTCTTTTCCAACTGTAGAATTCAAACCTGAACATTCTACTAGCCTCTAGCCCTGGTTGCCATGGCGACAGCTCTTCTAAGCTTCTGCCATGCCTCCCTTCTGTTTCACCCACAGAAACAAACCATAGAACATTCAAAACAACATACATTTTAACACATGTCACACAACATTTACACACAAATAATCAACATCATTACATTACCTTCCTTCCTCCCGAAATTATTTTTAATTCTCTCTGTCCAGAGTGAATTAAAAATAATGCCGTTAGCAAGACATTATATAATCTTATACATTTCACATATACATTTATACTTACACAACTATATACAAACCATATCCATTCTGTAATCTGAATTTAAGTAACTCTCGATAAAGAGTCAGCTACTACATTCGATTTGCCTTTCACATGCACTACCTTAAAATCGTAGTCTTGCAAGAGTAAACTCCATCTTAAGAGTTTGTTGTTAGTACCCTTAACATTACTCAGCCATTTTAATGGCGCATGATCCGTCTGCAAAACAAACTTCCTGCCCCACAGATATGGTCTCAGTTTTTGAATCGACCACACTATGGCGAGGTAGAAAGACTACTTTCTCTTGGCAATAGCTTTTTACTTAAAAACATTACAGGATGCTTTTCCCCATCCTCGTCAGCTTGACTTAAAACCGCTCCCAAACCTGTTTCTGATGCGTCGCACGTTAATATAAATGGACGATCAAAATCTGGAGCTTTCAACACTGACTGTGATGTTATGGTCTGTTTTAACTTGTCCATTGACTCCTGACATTGTGGTGTCCATTTCAATTGAAGTTTGTTGACTCTTTCCGGGATCATGTATAGTAGGGTTTCACCAACGTCGAAGGATCTCTCTCGGGCTGATTGATCATACCAGGTCTTCTGTTTCTGCTGTGCTGCTGCAAGGTTGTCTTGAGCGATAACTCTTGCCATCTCCATCGTCTCCCGTAAACTCTGTAGATACCGACTCACTGGAACTGGCTCTGCAACCGAGGAAGTCTCCCAGTGCTCTCTCACTAGATCCAGCGGACCTCTCGCCTTCCTTCCAAAGAGTAACTCGAAAGGGCTGTATCCTGTACTGCCTTGTGGAGTCTCTCTGCATGCAAACAGGAGTTGCTGTAGTTTCTCATCCCAATCGGCTGGATGTTGTTGAGTGTACGCCTTGATCATTCTTACTAAGGTCTTATTTAGGTTTTCCACAAGACCATTAGTTTGTGGATGGTAAGCAGACGATGTCAGATGTTTAATTCCACACATCTCCAACAGTCTTTCCATCAGTCTTGACGTAAACTGGGTTCCCAAATCCGAAATCAGTTCTTTGGGATATCCTGTTCTTCCCCATATAGACAACAAGGCGTTCGCTACTGTGGTTGTATCAATATTAGTCAACGCCACTGCTTCTGGGTACCTCGTGGCATAGTCCATCAAAGTAAGGATATACCGACGTCCTCTACGACTTGCCTTTGGTAAGGGTCCCACAATATCGATCCCCACACGATAAAATGGTTCTCCAATTAGTGGCATAGGAATTAGGGGAACTTTGGTCTTGTCTTTTCCTGTTCCGACACGCTGACATGTATCACACGATTGACAAAACTCTTTAATGTGCTGATACATATTGGGCCAAAAGAAATTTCTGGTGATGCGCTGTGTGGTGCGTCGAATTCCCATATGGCCACCTTGTGTGCTTATGTGCCAAATTCATAAGTTGTTCCCTATAAGCTTGGGGCACAACTATTTGTATACAGGAACTAGTTTCTCCTGGAGACTTTACACACATGGTCTCTCTATACAACACTCGTCCTTTAACTACAAATCTTGAAGGATTTTCTTTTGATAAAACTTTCGTCTCATCCTGAGCCGCAGTAAATAAAGATCTCAGTGTTTCATCTGCCTTTTGCTCATTAGCAATATCCTCTTCTCCTGCTCCTGTTTTCACTAACTCTATTATATTTGAACTTGTCTCAGGATTTTCTTCAGGGATAATATCAACTGGTAAACAAGAAACATCTTGCTGTTTAACTGGACCTTCAGTTAACTCATCATCTCTTGTTAAATACTTGATCTTCCTTACAATATCATTCCCCAGCAGACAATCAAAAGGAATGTCCTCATATATTGCAAAATCCCAAAATCCTTTCCAATTCTTATATTGGATTGGCAAAGACACAACGTCGCACAACACTGCCCCTACTCCTTTTAGTCTAAGCTGAGACACAGGTTTTCTGAATGCCTCTGGCACATGTTCAGGGCGAATCACACAGACCTCCGATCCGGTGTCTCTCCATCCTAATATTTCGTTTTGACCTACTTGAAGTGGTTCAAAGTAGTCATCTCTATCTGTGTCCAACATAACAAAAAGGCATTGTTTTTCTAAGGGATTATGTACTTGCATTGGTTCCGAAGAACTCTTTCCTTTATTAGACTCAAGCCCCTTCTCAAAACTCTTTTCTAATATTGGAGTTATACATAAGGAAGATTTTTCCTTGCTATGTAGATAACATTGTGCTTTCATATGTCCAAACTTGCCGCATGAAAAACACATTCTCTTAGCCATATCAAAGCTTGGACGATTTCCACTACTGAGGGAGCCATCTCTGAGGTAATTTTTCTCCTCAGGCCTTCTGTAACGAGCGTACTCTCCTGCAGCATTTTTAGCCTCTTGATACTGTGGCAACACTTTGTATGGTTTCTTGAAACAATGTTTCTCCACTGGTTTGTAGCCTTCAGCCTTACAAACTCCTTCTCTCAATGTCACCATCTTATCCACCATAAGAGCTGCTTGACTGGGTGTTTCAGGATTCCTTTCTTGAACTAACCATTTATACTCTGAGGAACATTTTGATAAAACTGTTCCAGGATCATCAGATCCTTAAGTTGCTGAAAACTGGTAATTTGAGCACCTTTTAACCAACTATCGAAATACTGGCTTTGCTTTGATGCTAGCTGACAGAAACTTTCGGTTTTCTCCTTTTCAAGGACCTGAACTTAACTCTGTAATGTTCTGGCGTCAACTGAAGCTTCTGTTGGACCTGTTGTTTAAACTTCTGGTAAACCTTGTGGTCCTGTTCTGCCATATCGCTATAAATCTCCAGCAACTGTCCGCAGATCTGTGGTCGTAAATATGTCATCCATCTCTCCTCTTCAATTTCAAAATCATAGCAACATCTTTCAAAAGAAACCAAAAATTTCTCCACACTATCCCCTTTTACATACTTCGGGAATCTCCTCAGGAGTTGGTCTATAGAACCTTCTGCCTGCACCTCTTGAACTGGCCTGGCACGCTGAGAGGCATTCCCTCTCTCAGACTCCAACCTGGCTATTTCTCTTTGCAACTCTCTCTCCTTTTCTCTCTCTTCTCTTTCCTTCTCTTCTCTTTCTTTTGCATCTCTCTCTCCTTTTCTTCTCTTTCTCTTCGCATCTCTCTCTCTTTTCTTTCTCTTCCCTTTGCATCTCAAGTTTCATCACCTCAAGCCTAAACCGGTATTCTCCAGACATTTTACTTGACTCTGATTCTGAAATTTCAGAGTCTTCTCCTTCCTGCAGAACCTCAGGCTGCCCTGCTTCCTCCAAAGCCCTCGTTTGTCTCCTGGTGGTCATTTTGCCGAACTTTTACCTCAGAACTTTAAACTAAACTATTAAAGTTCCTACTACCACACGACTTTGGTCAGTAAACTGAGAAATTAAACAAATTCCTCTGGTAGCCTTGCTTTCGCACTGGATCAGTTTTCTTACACGATCCCACCGCTCTGCCGCCAATATGCGGTGAAGCTACGTTCAAATCAACCGGCTGGACAGGGTGGACCCTCTCTTAAAGATCCCACCGCTGCCGCCAATATGTGACCACTCCACTTCTTGACCGGCCTCAGACTGGACAATCTTTCTATGTCCACACTGCTGACCTCCAATCCAAGGAAACCTCGAAGTTACCTCAGCAACTTCACGTTTATTGGCAGGGTACTGTCTCACCCTTCACCATTTAACTGACTGGAGTTTTAAAACTTCTCAGTGACCACTTGACCACGCTGCCACCATTTATCCGGCTGACCACTGACTTTGAGGGCCACCACCAATAAAAGAATCAGGAGAGGTGTTTTCCTTTTAAGATGCAAACAATTTATTTTGACACAAATGGGTACAATCTTGGTTGGTTTCAAACTTCCTTAGAGGCACAACTTTTTCTGTTACATAACACAATGGGGACCTATTATAGGGTTTCCACTAAACCTCTATAAACCCCTGCAACTTTAACTAGGGTCTCTATACCCTTTAACTGGACTGCTCACTAGCAGACCTTAAGACACACACTAACACTGGACCGTTCTCTTTCAGTCCTTAGGACACTCTCAACTAGAACATAACTCCTCCCCTCTCATTTGGCAGTTGGCTTCCGCTCTTTTCCAACTGTAGAATTCAAACCTGAACATTCTACTAGCCTCTAGCCCTGGTTGCCATGGCGACAGCTCTTCTAAGCTTCTGCCATGCCTCCCTTCTGTTTCGCCCACAGAAACAAACCATAGAACATTCAAAACAACATACATTTTAACACATGTCACACAACATTTACACACAAATAATCAACATCATTACACTGCTGTTGAAGAAGCCGAACTTAGACCCTTCGGCTCCCTCCAATTACCGGCCAGTTTCCAACTTGCCTTTTTTAGGCAAGGTAATTGAGAGGGCAGCAGCAGATCAGCTGCAGCGGTTCTTAGAGGACACAGCTGGATTCGATCCCTTCCAGTCCGGCTTCTGTATTGGGCATGGGATGGAGACCGTGCTTGTCGCCATTACAGACCAACTTCGCCGCCAGCTGGACCAAGGTGGATCAGCCCTGCTCATCTTGTTAGATCTGACAGCAGCGTTCGATACCGTAGACCACGCATTGTTGACCCACCGTTTAGCCGGCTCCGGGGTTGGAGGGACCGCCCTTAAATGGGTTGCCTCCTTCCTCCGGGACTGGGGACAACATGTGGAGGGGGTGGGGGGGTCTCCGGGAGACTTCCACTTGATTGCGGGGTCCCCCAGGGGGCCATCCTCTCCCCCTTATTATTCAACGTTTATATGCGCCCCCTAGCCCAGCTGGCCCGCGACTTTGGTCTGGAGTGTTATCAGTACGCTGATGACACCCAGCTTCTGCTGAGAATGGACGGCAGGCTGGACACCGTACCCGATTGTTTCCATCAATGCCTGGAGGACGTGACTGGATGGCTGCGTGCCATTATCTAATGACATGTTTTATCAACCCATTTCTTCTGATCCCACAGCCCATTTTCTCAACACCATCACCCACACTGTACAGTCAGGAGTGGAAAGAGGTTTCATCTCATCCCAACTGGGGAGCTCCCTCATCAATCGACACCCGTCCATTGCCAATTTCTACCTTCTCCCGAAGATCCATAAAAATTTGACCACGCCCCCCGGTAGACCCATCGTGAGGGCCACCAACACTTTACTCCAACCCCTTGCTGTATACCTAGACTCCTTCCTCCAACCCTTCGTTATTCAATCCCCAGCATTTATCCAAGACACCCGTGATTTTATCACCAAAATCGAAGGCCTCCCATCCCACCCCGAGGATGTCCTCATTACTGCGGACATCATTTCATTATATACAAACATTGATCTCCAATCAGCCAGAGCCATTATTTACAAATTGCTAGATTTACGAGCCCCACCACAGCACCCTCCAACTTCGTTCCTCATGGAACTCATAGATGTAGTGTTTGACTATAACTATTTTTGCTTTGGTAAGGATTTTTACATCCAGAAGTGCGGGGTCAGCATGGGGTTGAGTCTAGCACCATCTGTGGCCAACCTTTATATGAATGACCTTGAACAGCAATTTTTATTCCCGGATTCCGAGATTACCCTACCCATTAGGCATTACTATCGATATATCGATGATGTCTTTTTCCTCCTTAGCAAGGAGGGAAATTTGGACACCATCAGGGATTACTTTAATTCTTGGGTGGATTTAATCTCATTTACCTTCAATGCCGACTCCCAAAGCGTTACTTTTTTAGACCTCACGGTCTTTAAAAAGAATGGCTATCTAAATGTTAGGAATCATATTAAACCTACCCATAAGAATTCTTACCTTCACTACCAGTCCTATCATACCCCCTCCCTTAAAAACAGCCTCCCCTTTTCCCAACTCACTAGACTGAAACGTAATTCCTCCAATGACAGGGATTTTGAAGCCTCTGCCTCCACCCTCACTTCGCAACAACTGGCGCGAGGTTACCCTCAATCGGTTCTCTCCTCTGCCCTCCGTAAAGTCCGCAGTATACCGCGAGCCAACCTTTTTAGTGCCCAACCCAGAACCCCACCCGATCGGATCATTTGGCCCCTCACCCACTCCCCCCACGCCCATAGCATTCGCCACATAGTATCTAAGCACTGGCCTATAGTTGACACCATCCCGGGCTTGGATAAACTCCCTATGATTGCCTATAAAAAGACACCAAACCTTCGCCAACTTCTAGTGCACACACGCCTCCGAGATGACACTCCAGGGCGTTTTTCCAAACATCAGACAGTGGCTTGTTCCCACTGTTCTATATGCAAACATATATCCAACCAGACTTCTATTACAGACCTCAAGAATAAACGCACCTTTACCCTACACACAGGTGCATCCTGCCATTCCAAAAATATCGTGTATTGTCTGATTTGTGCCTGCTCTAGATACTATATAGGTGAATCTGGACGTGAACTCAGGGTCAGGGTGCAGGAATATCATTCCAGATTTAGAACTGGTAATGAATCATCAGCATTGTACAGTCATTTTAAAGAAATGCACCGTTTTGATGACTTTAAGGTGGTTGTTCTGGAACGCATTACTCCACTCCCCCATCAAGATGTAAAGCTTCTTTTACGCAGACGGGAATGTTCCTGGATTAATTCCCTTTGTTCTGAGTTGCCTTTGGGCCTCAATGACCAATTAACCCTTAACGAGCTCCTGATGTAATCACTCATTGATACCATTACGCATTTAAACGGACTCTCTTCCCTGTCTCTCTGTCCGGGCGTTCGACCTTACCGGTGGCTGTGTCCACCTCCTTCAGGATGAATATAATCTATATATATATAAAGGAGACGTGGTCGTGCAAAGATTGATATGCACGGCCAAACCATAACCCCCCCAAACACAAATCCCACGACACACATTCCCCCAGACCACGAGGTACAGACATAACCCAAAAAAACCCACCTACCTAAAATGCAACCCCCCAAAAACAGCCTCCAAAAACCGCCCATAGACTCCCATTATGCGGTGCCCGCGAGCGCTGCAGACAGGGAGAACCGCGCAGGCGCACAAGCCACCCCCCACTCCCCAAACCCACCAACACATCCCCTCACCCTCTCTCCCCACTCACCGGGACCTTCGCAGCCCGGCAACACAAAAAACCACCTCCTCGCCATGGAACACACGTCCCCGGTCCCAGAGCAGCTCAAGGCCGCAAAACTACGCTTCCCAGAAACCTCCACAAGAACTGGAAGTGGCCATGCCGGGGTTTCTGGGAAGTGTAGTCCAAAACGCCGCACTTCCCGCAGGAGACACAGAAAGGGGCGGGCCGCCTCCGACGCTGCCCATGCGCGCCAGGGCGGGAGGCAGGCCCGGAGATCGCCGCACCGCCCTCCCCAGAACCACCTGGGAAGCTAGCGAGGAGGCCGCGGAAGAGCCGGCCACAACACCGCCCCACACCTCCTGAGTCCAGCCGCGGCCCCCGGGGCTGGCAGCCCCTCGACAACACTGCAGGACGCTTAAGAGGCACCACAGGAGCCAGGAACGGCGGCGCCCGCACGTCCCCCATCTCGGAACAGCCCCGGGGTGCCGAACTACAGCTCCCAGAAACCTCCGGCCGGAAGTAGGCCACGCTGGGCTACTTCCGGCCGCGGAGGTTTCTGGGAACTGTAGTTCGGCACACCGGGCTGTTCCGGGATGGGAATGTGTGGGCGCCGCCCGTTCTGGCTCCTGTGCTTCCTCTTAGGCGTCCTCCAGCGTTGTCGAGGGGCTGTCAGCCCGGGGGCCGCGCCACGACCCAGGAGGTGTGGCCGGTGTTGTGGCTGGCTCTTCCGCGGCCTCCTCGCTCGCTTCCCAGGTGGTCCCGCTGACGCCCGAGCAGGCCAGGGCCGGGAACGGCAGGGAGACGGGCGAGGAGGCCGAGGCAGCAGAGGAGGAGGGGGCCACGACACAGGCCGCACCACCCGGCCGGAGAGAGAGAAGGTGAGTGATAGAGAGAGAGTGAGAAAGACAGGGGGGGGGGGGTTGAAAGACTGAGAGAGAAAGAGAGAGGAATATAAAGAGCGGGGAAATGAGAGAGAGAGAGAGAGAGAGAGTGAGAGGGTATGAGAGAGGGGGGATTACAGACTAAGACAGAGAGAGAAGGGGGAGTGAGAGAGTGAGAGAGAGGGGGGAAATAGAGGGAGGGAGGGATTGATAGATAGGGATAGAGAGAGTGAGTGATAGATAGAGAAAGATTGGGTGATACAGACTGAGTGAGTACAGAGAGATAGACACAGAGAAAGCAAGTGATAGAGTGTGTGATGGAGAATAATATACAGAGAGACAGACAGTGATAGATAAGGATAGGGATAGAGAGACAGACACAGGAAGTTATAGAGAGAGAGATAGGTAGATAAGGAGAGAGAAAGAGAGACACAGAGAGAGATAGACTGAGATAGACTGGGAGACACACACAGAGAGAGAGACATGGCACACAGAACCCCGACCATGCATGATGGGACTTGCAGTACCACCATGGAAAATGGGATTTGTAGTACTTCAAAACCCATCATTCCCCACAGACCACTGTGGCCCAGAACCAAGACCCATAAAGACCCAACTTGCCACACCATGCCCCCCATGACCCACACTCCAACCAACTGCAGTTCAGAGGAGGCCACACCGTGGATGATTGGACTTCCTCGCATCTCCTAAAAAGGGCACAGCAACGCGTGCCGGGTACAGCTAGTCTTAATATAATATTGGTATGTACCTTTCGCTCAACCTATGTACTCTTGGGTTGTTCTCTATGGGTTTCGTGAATTCTATAATGTATACCAGATTGCTAAATGTCATTTTATTGCCTTTGTTTTAGAACCCTTGGACCAGTGGAATGGTCACTGTGCACTATATTTTGTTTACTTTGGGGTCCGGAAGAAGCCTAATTAGGTGAAACGGCGAGGCCTGTAGTTGACCGTTGACCCATTTCCTTTCCGCCTGTCCCGCACCATTTGTTTGCATCTTACTAGTAATTGAGAGGGCAGCAGCAGATCAGCTGCAGCGGTTCTTAGAGGACACAGCTGGATTCGATCCCTTCCAGTCCGGCTTCCGTATTGGGCATGGGACGGAGACCGTGCTTGTCACCATTACAGACCAACTGCACCGCCAGCTGGACCAGGGTGGATCAGCCCTGCTTGTCTTGTTAGATCTGACAGCAGCGTTCGATACCGTAGACCACGCATTGTTGACCCACCGTTTAGCCGGCTCCGGGGTTGGGGGGACCGCCCTTAAATGGGTTGCCTCCTTCCTCCGGGACCGGGGACAACATGTGGAGGGGGGTGGGGGGTCTCCGGGAGACTTCCACTTGATTGCGGGGTCCCCCAGGGGGCCATCCTCTCCCCCTTATTATTCAACGTTTATATGCACCCCCTAGCCCAGATGGCCCGCGACTTTGGTCTGGAGTGTTATCAGAACGCTGATGACACCCAGCTTCTGCTGAGAATGGACGGCAGGCCGGACACCGTACCCGATTGTTTCCATCAATGCCTGGAGGATGTGACTGGATGGCTGCGTGCCAGCCGGCTGAAGGTGAATCCGTCAAAGACGGAGATCTTGTGGCCCGGTCGGCCTGGACTGGATGAGTGCCGGTTGCCTACCCTGGATGGCGAGCGCCTTAGCCCGTCACCTGTTGTTAAGAGCTTGGGTGTCCAATTGGACCTCCTGCTGACCATGGAGACTCAGGTCTCCGCGGCCAGCAGGGCGTCATTTTTTCACCTACGACAGGCTAGGCGTCTGGCGCCCTCCCGTTCCTGGGGCGACCTGGCCACTGTGATCCAGGTGATGGTCGTCTCGAGACTGGACTACTGTAATGCCCTCTCGTTGGCCTTCCCTTGTCGACAATCCGGAAACTCAAGCTGGTGCAAAACGCCGCTGCTCGCTTGCTGGCGGGAGCGTCAGTAAGGGAGCACATCACGCCCATCCTCCGGCAATTGCACTGGCTACCCATCGAGTACCGAATTGCCTTCAAGGTGATGGTTTTAACCTTTAAGGCCTTACACGGCCTAGGGCCTGCATACCTGAGGGACCGCCTTGCCCCGTACATTCCCCTGAGATCACTACGTTCGGAGGAATTGAATTTGCTCCTGGTACCATCAGTCCGCGCCTGCCACTTGTCTACAACTAGGCAAAGAGCCTTCTCTGTGGCAGCCCCGGCAATGTGGAACTCCCTCCCAGACGATGCCCGAGCTATTACAGAGCTCTTCCCGTTCCGTAGGGCCTGCAAGACCACCCTTTTTAGACTAGCTTTTAGCTAGGCAAACTAGCCCAGCATAATTCTCCTGTGTACTTGGTACCCTGGTCTAAGGAAATGTTACTGTATTTTATTTTGTGTCTTGGGATACGATGTCGCATTTTTATGCTTGTGTTTTTACTGTATGGCTGCATGGATGATACATGTTAGCCTATTTTATATGCTGTTATCCGCCCCGAGCCTGCAGGGAGGAGCGGAATACAAGACCGAACAATAAATAAATAAATAAATAAATAGTAGTATTTCTTCACAACTGGATAAAATTTGCTTATTCTAAGCAAATCAAGTTTCAGGTGAGAGGGTACACATACATTTGTACTACAACAAATAATTAGTGAAATATAGAATAGTAAAATAAGTACAAAATCCATGATGATAAATACACAATTACCTCAAACTATCAAAATTTTAGCTGATGATGCAATCTTCCTATCTAGCTGTCCGTTATCTTCTCTTTTACTCATAGTAAATCTCCCTTTAAATCATCATAATCATCATCACAATACTTTTTAATCTCTTTTTTTTAAAAAAATAATTTTATTAAGGTTTTTAATAATGGAAACCAGATAAAAACATTTAAAAATGTTATTTAAAATCCACAGCAAACACATATTAAAACAGAAGAAAGCACATAACTCAAAATCACTCAGTATACTTTTAAACTTTAAAATTGTAACTGTAATTGAATACTCCTCTAGTTCACTTTTAAGATTTTTCTTCTTTAAAAGTCTCCCTAACTGTAAATGTTTTATCCACCTTCCAGAAGAACAGGAGAAAGGGGGGCAATTCTGGTTTTCAGAAAGGCAGTTCCAGAGCCTTGGGGCATTCACCGAGAAGGCCTTCTCACATTCTCACCACCTATACTTGAAAGAAGCCCCACTTCTGATGATCTTATGGCCTAGGCAAGTTTATATTGGGAGAAACAAGACTGCCAGATAACCATATAGGGCTTTATAGGACATGGATAACAGTTTGAATTGTGCCCAAAAAAACCCCCCTGACAGCCATGGGAGGTATTGCAGCATGGAAATTGTACACTACCTGTAGCTAGCCCCAATGAACAATCTGACTGCATGTCTTTGGACCTGTCAAAGTTTCTGAACACGCTTCAAAGGCAGCCCACAAGTAGAACCTGTTGCAATAATCCAAATGAGATTTTACAACATTATGTACTACCATGGCCAATTCTGGTAGCACAGTTGGCATACAGGTTTTAAATGTGCAAAGGCACTCCTGGCTACTTCAGACACCTGGACCTCCAGGGTCAATGCTGAGTCCAGGAGTACCTTTAAATAGCGGACCTGTCTCTTCTAGGAGTGTGTAATACAGGCTTTATCCATATTCCCCAATTTATCTTCTGACTAACAGGAGCATCCCTCTTTTGAATGTATTAAGTTTCAATCCCCCCCACTCATCCAGTCCATCATTGATGACAGGCACTGGTTTATGTCAAATCAAGTCAATTGTGTTTGTGTGGGACTCTTCTCATGAGCTGGTCACTGACTCTAATAAAGTGAACTTGATTTGACTTGGCTTAACACTGGTTTAGGATCTGAACGGCTTCCTTGGTTTTGGGTGGAAAGGAATATTAGAGCTGGGTGTAATCTCCATAAAGATGGCACTGTAAAGATGGGAACAAAACAAAACCCTGAGGGGACCCCACAGTCCAATGGCCAGGGGTTCAAACAGGAACCTCAAAGCATCACCTTCTGGGTTTGCCCCTCCAGGAAGGAATGGAGCTACCATAAAACATTATCTTCAAGTCCAGTCTCATCCAGGAGTGTGTCATGTTCAGTAACATTGAAAACTTCTGAGAAATTCAATAGAACCAACAGTGACACATTCCCCCATTCAGTTCTCTATGTAGGTGCTGCTGGCTTGTGCCCTTCTTCAAGGTGGCCAATCATGTGTCTGTCCCATTAGCCCTGAAACTAGATTTAAATGGATTTGGATAATCTGTTTCATCCAGAAGTTAGGAGGCCACCACATGCTCCAGAAACTTGCTCAAAAACAGATCCATTATAGAGGGGTTCAGGGATAGCCTTTTTAATACAGGTTTCATGGCGGCCTCTTTTAGGCAAGTTGGAATTCTGCCTTGTTCTGAGGAAGCATTAACAACACATTTCACCCTTTAAAAATGTAACCTTCCTCCAACTTTCCACTAAAAAGATACTCAATTGCCTGTTAGGAAATGTAGGAGGAGCTAGTGGCAATGCTTATAACTAGAGTTGATGTCGGAATCTCCTTGTAACATAGTAAGCTATAATGTGATTTAGACAAGTAATTTTGACCTCTCATCTTCCAAACATTTTAGATATAACTTTTAGAACCATAAGACAGCATCGCAACTGAACAGGAATTCTCAGTCCCAAAGAAACAAAAACTTGTTTTTATCACACAAATTGTACTGTAGCTATGACAAAACACCTGCTGCTGGCTTGTGCCCTTCTGCCAACCCTTAGCCAGTAATAAATAGAGCACATACTTGGTTCCTGATCCCACTATGTTCCCATGGCCTACTTTGGTGCAATTGATCTATTCAACTCTGTGCATAGCAACAGTGATGTAATGTCAGGGAGCTAGATTACCCTCCTTTCATCCTTCTCATTTGTCTTTTTGGACTATTTAAAATTAAGGAACAGCTGTATTGCAGGAATGTAGAGTTACGAGAGTGTGTGAAAGTATGATTATGGGACCATGGACTTGCAAATTGGCATAATTAAGTCACTGAATAGAGGAGTAATATTGAAAGTGCTGAACATGGTTTAAATCTACTATCAATGATCATGCAATTGTAGTGGAATGGCATGTTTATGTGAAAGAATCCTGAGAGTCACTGATCCTGCCAGGAACAGCCATCCAGGCAGTTGACTGAGAAGGCTTCTATTCTTAATAAATAAATTATACAAATCACACACAACCAACATTAACACAAAACATATAATAAATTAAACAATTAATCATATATATTAGACATGTAATCTCTACATGCTTTTATTCATTTTTTTTAGCAGTTTCTATCTCTATTAAAGGTAATTTTATTGAACTAAAATTTGGGAGTAGAAATTTTTATTTCTACAACTCTGAAATGTAGACACACTCAGTGTTTCATAGGTCCCAGCATTTTATCCACTTGGCTTGATTGCATATAGCTTATACTATATTCCTCTATAGACCACTTCTGCTTCTTCTGGGACATAATCTGTAATAGCAAGCATGTGATTTCTAATGCTATGTGACTGAGTGACACTAAAATGTCCATCTAGAACAACTAGCAGACCATTTCAGTTTCACTGAAATGCAGTGTCTCACCTTGGATACTCCACTTTTTCTACTCAGCTCTAATGAATTCATTTGTCATTGTATTTTAGATATGGCTGGCTGCCAAGGTCAAATAATTATCAGCAAGCAAGGGATTCATAGTAGCCAGGAATATGATTGTCAGTTTGATTGACATCTGCAAGAAATGTTTTAATGATTAGATAATTCAGGGAGTTAGATAATCTAAAAGACCATTTTTAACGGAAACGAATAAACCTGGTACCATCAATGAATAGCAGATAAGTAACTGATTTCTTTTGGACACAGTATAGGGCCCTTCCATACAGCCATATCACCCAGAATAAAAAGGAAGATAATCCACAATCTCTGCTTTCAACTGGATTATCTGAGTCTACAATGTAGATTGTATACAGTTATGTGGAAGGGGGCTTAATTACTATGACTTTCTGGGTGTCTTGTAGCTTTTCAGGAAATTATACATATGTTCAAAGGAAATAGCAATATTTGTTGATGGTTTTTTTTAAAAAAATCAAGTACTAGAATTAATTTATTTTGTCTTCCAATCTAATAGGAACCTTGTGAAAGGTCTTTTGATGCTGCAAGAGAAATGCATGAAGCCATTTTTAAAAATATCATATTATCACAGTCTCACTGGAACCTAGTGGGTATTGGTAATTATGTAACAGTTTCACTCTGACTAAAACAGACATACACCGATGTCGACTCCTGCAACAAGATAGAAGAACTGTGAATCATAATCTGGAAGCTCCAAAGTAAGTCTAGCTTTCCCCAGAGCCATATTAATAGCTGAATGCAGCACTTCTGCTGTGAATCCAGCCATGAATCTAGCCTAGAGCAGCTGAAAAATAAATCCACATTAATTGACCTGTGCAGACATGGCCCATGACCCCTCTTTCTCTTGTTTGCTTACAGTTCTTTTTCTTAGTGCATCAGATGAGCTATGTTTGGAAATATGTCACATCAGGAAATGTGTTTACAAAGAAAAGTACAGTGTTTCTTCTTTCAGTTCTAAGAAATGTACATTTTCCTTTTAGTAGGATTGTAATCCTTTGCCAAATTAACACTCAAATGAAGCAATGAGTAATTTTAGGGGGGGGGATCTCAATAGCAAGAAAGTCTTTGTAAGGCTAGACCCACACTGCCATATAATGAGTTTGAACTACACTATATGTTGAATGTAGGAATCTTTGGGTTCTTCCTGTCATGGAGGCTGCCAATCCTGTCGACGCCCTGGTTATAGCGAGATGGCTAGGGTGATAGACACAATAGCTCCCGAACGTCCCCTCTCACTGCGCAGTCACCTCATCTCCTTGGTTCACTAAGGAGTTGGTGGAGATGAAGTAGGTGAGAAGGAGACTGGAGTGCATCTGGAGGAAGTCTCAGTGCGTGTCTGACCGAGCGCAGGCTAGAGCCTCAATTGAGGACTATTCCGCAGCTATACGGGCAGCCAAGGAGACATTATATGGCAATGTAGGTCCAATCTGAGCTGTGCAGTTTTTGAAGACTATTCCCTATTAGGCACTAATTCTGCAAAAAGAAATTTGCACTAATTCTGACAAGGAACAGCATATTCTACACAGAAGTATTCCTTTCTATACATAACATTCTGTTTCCAGTGGGGAAAAATAAAAGTAAATTATGTACAGAATGAATGGCCAATTACAGCATTTCCTTCACAGAAAATGATGTTCAAATTTTGTCTAGAACTGTCAAATGTTTGCTAGTTCAAGTTTCTTCTCATCAGGGACTTTCAATAGTTAGAAAAAAAGCATATAGACCACTTTTGCATATTTTTACATTTTTCTTCCCAATTCTAGTTTTTAGCCCTCTGTGAAAATGCTAAAAATAATGGATCAAAAGAAGCAGGTAGATAAGAAAATAGACTAAACAGACAAAATTGCATGTAGGAAAATCAGTATTCCAGAGGTATAGCTATGGCCAAGTTGTTTCCTTCCCCTCTCAGCTCTCTCCCCCACCCGAAAATGAAAGGTTTTGCTTGAGGACATGTAGCAGATTTTAGGAGGTGGCAATACCATGCTGAAAGGCAGGTGTATTGTTTTGACATATTGTTAATTTTTTATATTGTTTCCAGTTTTAACTTCATCCTCTCTTTATCCCATAGATGGAAAAAATAACAAACAGATTTCTTAGAGTTCAGCAACTTGTGCAGCCCCTCCCACATCTACTCAAAAGTGCTATACTGACTTCAATGCAACTCATTTCCGAGCAAGTGTGCACAAAATTACATCTTTCATCTCTCTGTAAGCAGTGGTAAAATAAGTCAGGGGAGGCTTATCACACATTTTCAGTTGCTAAAAACTGAAATGTTCATCAGAAAGAACTCAGATCTTTTCAAACACCCTGATGAGCATTCATGGTTGAGTAGGCTATTTTTATAGAGTAGTAATTGCTGGTGTGTATCTTGCTAATTCAGTTACTTATCAATAGGCTTTTCAATAGAGCATGATGTCACTTGAAATGTTCAACACCATCTTCCAAGCATGAGTAAACTGCAAACAAAGACTTGATGTATGTATAAGTAGTTTATTAGAGTACAAAAGCTTTTAGGAACTTCTATGTGTTGAACAGTTGCACAAGGAGTCCTTGGGTATAAAATATTGAAAAAACATTATTTATTACCATTGTTGAATACAGTAGCTATGACAATATCAACATTATGAGTCAGTGTTTTTAAGTTAATTACTCTTTAGTTTACTTTCAGATCATTTAGAATTTTTCATCATTCAGTGACAATCAAAGAGCAGTTAAGTGCAAGCAACACTGCCCTTCTTCAAGTTTGATAGTTTTATTTGGGCAGGCCCAACTATTAGGCTTGGTGAGTCATTAAAGCAGTAGATTTGAGGAGGTGGCACCACAATGTTGGAAAACAGAGCTATGTGTCATGTAGCTTCTGCTAATGCATTTTACTAACTTCAGTGTGCTGAAAAATGCTCTCCCACAATTCATTGATATTCAGTAGCCAGTTCAGTCATCCTTTAAACAGCAAATAAAATAGGATTTAATTTTGTTTATTGTTACAGGCAACAAAGTACATTTACCCAGCTGTCCATACAGGACTTGCACAAAGCATAATATTTGCCTCCCCATTTCTTTCCATTTCTTCCTATTACTGTAAGAAAAATAAAAACAAAATGTTCCAGACAAATTAAACATACAATTTTCATTTAAAAAGTAAAAACCACAAACGATGGCTACTTCAGTTTATCTTAATCTCTTTCACCCCCAAATATGGTGTTACTAAACCATAAAAACAAAAGAGGGGAAGGAGTGGGAGAAAAGAAGAGAAGGAGAAGGAGAGATTGTGTTGGAGTAAAAACAAATATGATAATTGGGAATGATAGCACAAATGTGAATATTATGAAGCTTTAAGTTCTGGAGTTCATCTCTGCAGTCAGGATTTGGTTTTTTGTGGGGTTTTTTGTAACACTGGGGCTGCTAACTGGCTTCCTATTCAAATCTTGGAGTAAAATTACATAGTGAAAGATGATCATCAAGCAGAGTGAGAAAGTCTTCACAATACTATATTATGAATGTCACAAAAGGGCACAAAATGGTTAATTGTTTAACTATTATTCCATTTTCACCACAAGAGATGCAGAGTGATGTTTGTGGCATTTTCTGACTCCTGCTAGAACAACTTAGCTAGCTTTGGGTACTATTGTCCTTTGATTGGGTTTAGGCTCCTATTTTGTGCTTTGCCATAGATGGCAAGCTTTCTTAGTAAACAAAATAGAAATGAGAGAGGTTTTCCTAAGGCTTAAAGTCAATGGAGCAAAAAGCTTTCTGGAAACTATAAGTGTGTAGAATTATCTACTTAAGAATCAATAAGGTTTTCTGGCTAAACTGTTTGCAATTATTATATTAATTATGGATAATACTCTGATATTTGTAGCTGTAACATACTCTGATTATCCCATTCCATTGTCATCTATAAAGTTGATGCTTGAGAACTGTACAATCAAGTTACCAAAAGAAAACCTCATAATGTTTTAAGTATATTTATGACTTTGTTTTGAGTTGCATTCATAGGCATCCTGGGCTATCTGTGGCCATGGGCAACAAGTTCGAGAAGACTGGTCTAGAGGGTTTGGTCTGTGGTCCCTGAGAGACTGGTTGACTATTTGGGGTTTTCTTTGGTTCAATTTCTTGGTGTTATTATTTATTTGTTTGTATTTACTTTTTTCCCATCCCACCTTTCTGCCAAGGTGGCTCACAATTACATGTCACAACCCAATACATTTTAACACAGCAAATATAAAAAATTTAAAATGATTAAAAACAATTAAATATTATGCCATGGTTATAAGTCATGCAGGCTTTCAAAATGCCAGTTGTTTGCTCAGAAGCAAAGGAGGTAGGAGTCTAGAGACAGTGTGAGCCAACTTAACA
Source organism: Anolis apletophallus (assembly GCA_030556195.1). NCBI lineage: Eukaryota > Metazoa > Chordata > Lepidosauria > Squamata > Anolidae > Anolis > Anolis apletophallus. The sequence continues at coordinate 102,625,367 of JARBWK010000004.1, forward strand.
TGAAAAATCCTAACATGTATTTCTGATGTTAATCAAGTTGAAGAGTTTTCCATAAGCAGACATTTTCATTGTATTATGAATAAAGAACACATGACACTACAGGGTTAGGTGGCTATAAGAAATGTTCTGGGGCAGCCAGTAAAATAGTACACCCAACCTCCCACATAGGGAGTTCAATACTGAGGGTTCGTGCTATTGGCTTCAGTGCTCACATCTGTATCAGTAGTGAAGTCAGTAGCAAAAACTCACACAAATGCCCTACCTGAGGGGAATGTCACACCTTCATGCCCTGTGCTAAAGGAAACAACAGGAGTTTAGCCAACAATTAGCCAGGGAAGTAGAGTTGCGATGAGTCCCAACCACCACAGTTTCAAACCTGGCCCCAATTTATCTTAATCGGAGACATATGGAATTACAGACATTGAGGAGAAGACTTAATTTGGGAGTACCCTCCTGTCCAGGAAGGACCAAATCACCAAAGTTATCCAACAGGGTGACATTGGTCATCTGGTAATCTGGGATTGGGATCTCGGGTACTTGCCATTGAGGCAATCAAATACATGGTATAAACATCCCAAAGAAGAAGAACTTCAGACAAAACCAGGTAACAAGAGAGCAAGAGAAAAATCCCCTGAAGACTACGGGATGCATTTCGGACTGGCAACAACGTCATTGGAACCACACCCAGAAGAAAGAGAAGAAGAACAGCAAGAACTAGAAGTAGAAGAATATGGATAAATTAACCCAACACATGAGCATAAAGAAGAATCTGAAATATCCAAAATGGACTGGACCCCAATAAATAATTTCATATTGCAAGAAAACCGGTAATAGTTAATAGATATAAGATAAACTTAAATATTAAATGCTCTTAAGAGAGACCACAAAAAGGAGCTTGTCAAAGATCGTGGGAGCTCAAATGATAGAAGGAAGAAAGATTGGAAGTCATATTCTTCCCTACTATTGCCCCCTTACCCCCCTCATCCACTTCCCCTAAAACACCCCACCACCCAATCCCATTACCCCTACCGGCTACCCCTCTATCACCTCATTTTTTCTTTAAACATTCCATTTTCCTACTTTTCTATACCTTAGAAATGTTCCCCCTCGTTTTATTGTTACATGAAAACCTTAAGAAAAAATATTTTTAATAAAAGACATGGTATAGGAAGAGTGTCTTGATTTCAACTGAATTTCACATTTTAGATGTGTTTTAAATAGTTTTAAAATACCCTAGTTTAATTTATTGGCTATGTCTCAGGACTATTTCAAAGTTGGGGGACAATTACAACTCTCTGAATTCAGTAACAGTATACCAGAACAAGACTTTGCTTCTGATCCTTAAAAACTTTGAAGGAAAAAAAGACTGCCTCTATGAATTAGATACTTAAACTTTGAGATATGGCAGCTATTGTGTTACTCTGGTATTGCATTAGTTTTATCCTGTGGTTTTCTATTAGCCATCAGAAGATTTGTCTTATCAGCTATTGTACTGTCCTATGTATATTGACATTATAACTCTCAAGGCTAGTTTCAAATTATTTTCTTTACACACATTTACCAAGCATTAACTTTTATGTCAGGTGTGCTCAGATAGTAAGGTCTCAGAGTCATCAGTGAAATTACAGTTGCAGTAATATGTTGAAACACTGAGAAAGACAGGTCTAACAGATAGGATAATGTAATTTCTCTAGCTTCATGCTTATCAGGCATAATCCAGTCAAAGAATCACAGTATTTAGATTTGAATTAACTATATTGAATCTAGTTTACTTTGTTAAATAGAAACATAATTGGGTATAATATAGTCAAAGTGACACATTATCAGAGTGAAGTTATGCTAAGGGAAGAATCTTACTAATGTATTAATCCAGGTTGTAGAACAAGTGGCCTTCCTGATATTGTGCTGCAACTCCTATTAATTTTAGTCAGCATAGTGAATAGTCAAGAATGATGGAGGCTATAGCCCAATGCCTCCTTTCTCCCAATGAAACTTTTCTCTTAAAATTTACATAATTTTTAAATAGAGTGATGCCCCACACAGAAAATATAACCAGGAAATAATGTTTGGGAATCATTATCAAATATTTTGGGGGGGAAAAACATTTCCTTTGTTTTTAAGGATTCCAAATTAGTTTTGCACCAGATGTATGTCTTTGCAATCATCCGCTAAGAACTTTATTGCACAAAGGTAGGAAACCAGCATTGAAGCAGGACCATAACCTTGGTGATGGTGCCTATACCATGCACAACCCATTGTCAGTCTGCCACTTCCTTGTGATAAACCTGTCCCCTGTCCCCATCAATAACTTCAAACCCCAAATTGTCCCATCTCTTGCCTAGTGTGATGAGGCTGTTCTACTTCGATGCCAAATTGCCAGTACTGAAATGAGAGAATTGTCCTCCTCTCTCATTTCCCCCCACATATCCTCACAGTATGTTATGATTTAGATATTTGTTTAAACTATCCAACACTGGGATTGTGAAGTTGGTGTTATAAAATAATTTTTAAAAAATATTGTGGAGCAGCAGAACTAGGAGAGGGGTTATGCAACTAGCCAAAAGTATGGCTGTGGGAAATTGGATCCACAAATCATCACAACTATGTAATTATAGAAATGTGTGATAGCAGGAGTGGTTGTACTACTACTATCCATAATCACATGAACACCATAGGACAGCATCTTGGTGTAATAAAGTCCTTAGAATATATGTAAGGAAAATAGTTCAATTTTTATGATTTCTTAGATTAATTTATTATCTTAGTCAAGCTGTCTAAACTCAGAGTCTGATATGTACTTTGCAGGATTTTCTCGATTTTCTCAAAGAAGATATGAAAACAGCAAAGTTCAGATTTTTCTGGTAACTCAGGAAGGGAAAAAAAATATCTGGCTCATTTTCCTTCATGAGCCTAGATTTAAACAAAAAAGAAACAAGATAACTATATGGAGCCTGTGAGTTCTCATGGACATACATAGCTCTCAGAGATTGTAGGAGACTTGAAGAGACAGGGTGGTGAGTCATTTTCCACAGAAAACTTTCAAAGCCAAAGCACTCCATATTATGGATGGATTCCCTGCTTGTACATCCACACACTATTATAATGAAACCAGAATTCACATAATTTGAAGGCAACTTTTCAATTAGATGGGATGATAACACCATCATAGGTTTTCCCCTCTCATTCAGTTTGCAAGAAGCTGTGATGGGTGGGATGAGTGGAAAGTATTCATGCAACAATAAATAGTTAGAGGTTGCCCGTGTTATTATGTAAAATGTTTGGCACAGCTTAGTGATATATTGATAATTAAAACGAAATACAGCACATTATTTCCAAAAAGCATATATATGCCCAGGGAGGGCCATGTATAAATCAAGAGCAGGTTTTGGAGTCAAAATAGAGAAATTTGACATGATAAGTTGAGGGTCATACATCTGAGAGGGAAAGTGGCAGCACTACCTCAAGGGGGCAATTGCGCCTGGCTGCCCCATTTCCCCCATTTAGGCATTTAAAAAGGTCAGAAATGGCCCATAGCAGAGAGAGGGGGAGGGGTGCTCTTTTAGATCTTCCTGGGATGGTTGCTTTTATTATTAATTTTTGTAAGAGTTAACTTACAGTAATCACATAGACCCTTTTAAAAGTTGAGTCAGTGTTTTGAAGACTTATGAGTATATAGGGTATGGTCAGGAAATAATCAACAAATATTTAAATTCAGGGATGGAGAACATGTTGCATGACATTTTACCAAAAACTCTGTTTCTGTTAGAGATTAAACTGCTAGAATTGTTGTATTGATATGGACAATGCTGTTTAAATTATTTGGCTTTAGAGTTTCATGGGGACTGCCCAAAAGTATGTTTCTTTTTCAGAATTTACAACTATGTCACTAACCCGCTCCCCCAACCAGTGGCTCTGGTTTCTGTAGAGGTTCTCTATGGCATGTAACCCCTAGGGATATTCCTTTGCAAGTGGTGACAGTTCTTCACACATTGATAGCTGTTGTCCATAAAGTCTTCTTGTGAGAATGTTTGGAATGTATATTAGCAGGCTAATATAGCAATTTGAGTTTATACATGTAAAACATCCAGGTTGCTCATAATAAGAGGTTTGTGTATATTTTTATTCAGTAGTAGTTTAGCATCCTTCATCTTGGTTGTGTCATGAATGTACATCCATGGGTGTACATCTGCTCATGATGCCTTGATGTTTGACCCCATTGTTAACTATGGCCCCATACATAAGGTAAAGGTAAAGGTATTCCCTTAACATTAAATCTAGTTGTGTCTGACTCTGGGGGGTTGTGCTCATCTCCATTTTTAAGCGGAAGAGCCGGCGTTGTCCGTTGACACCGCCTAGGCCATGTGGCCATCATGACTGTATGGAGCACTGTTATCTTCCCACTGAAGTGGTACCTATTGATCTACCCACATTTGCATGTTTTCGAAAAGCTAGGTTGGTAGCAGCTGGGGCTAAGAGTGGGAGCTCACCCCATTCCATGGAGTTGAACAGCTGACCTTTTGGTTGGCAAGTTCTGCAGCTCAACGGTTTAATCTGCTGTACCACCAAGGGTTCCAGCCCCATACATACAGGCACCATAATCTGGAATCTGTCTCAAGGTTAGGGATTCTTCAAACATTCACCCCACTGTGACCTCCAACCCACATTCAACCAGAAACTGTGTTTAAAAAATCTCATAAATTCCAGATCACACCATAAAATGTATTTTAATTCTGACTGTTTTTGGTTTTCTATTATATGTATACTGTGTTTTTGGCATCGAATTGTTGCCATTGTTGCCGTTGGGGGTTGAGAAGAGTGGGGTAGAAATGGTGGAAATAAATAAATAATAACACTAAAGTTCATCACAGTAGAAGCAGTACAGTACTTCAAAGTGGAATAATAATTCACTTGTTAGAACAGGGTTAATGCTGAAATAAGGTAAATGGCTATGTGGAAATACCCTGTGTTTTATGGCCTTCTCCCAAAGCCCCCTGTGTTTGCTGAAAATGTTCTATTCTCCATCTTTTTTTTACTGTGCCACAAATGCATTTTGTATGTTCACAGATCTCCACCTGCCACAGCCTGCAATGACACTTCTGTGCCCTCACAGGGCTCTGGGTGGCAGCCAAAAGACCTACTTTCAAGTATTTTGAAATCACAAATGAAACCTCTATATTGCCATGTTAAGTATGAAGTGATAATGCAATAAAACAAGTCTGAATGTGGTACAATAAAATCGAATTACAAAATAAAACCATTCAGCCGGAAACATTCACAGTCTTCCAGATGTTTGGAAATATAAACAGAACTTTCCTGCGAGATCTCTTGTTCTATGGACCAAGGTAAAAACAACTCTCTCATCTACTGAGCTTGTGACAGAATTACATTCTTTTAGAACTGAATAAAGGCAGTTCCCAAGTTAAAAACATCTGACTTAATGGCTCCTAGTTACAAACAGCCAGTGAGAGGAATTCTACCCCTAGAAAGGGAAATTCATTCCTAAAGAAAAGCTGTCTCCTCTGAAGCTTTATCATCAATCCTTGCTTCCATGACAACCTAAAATGTTCAAAACCCAATTGTCACAGGGACAGAAAGTAAAGTTCTGCCTTTTGAACAGGTGCACAAACACAAAAACAAATATACAGGAATGCTAACTCTTCCATAAGCTATCTAAAAGTTTTAAAAAAATAATGGCTGGAGCAACATTAAAATATAACTGTTCTGACTTGCATCCAAATTCAACTTAAGAACAAATCTAAGAACCCATTTTGTCCATAAACCAAAGACTGCCTGTAAACCTATGCCATTTCTTTTTGTGTCAGAAGAAACTTGAGAAACTGCAAGTTGCTTCTGGTGTGAGAATTGGCTGTCTGCAAGGATGTTGCCCAGGGGACGTCCGGATGTTTTGATGTTTTACCATCCTTGTGGGATACTTCTCTCATGTCCCCACATGGGAAGCTAGAGCTGCCAGAGGGAGCTCATCTGTGCTTTCCCTGGATTCAAACCTCCAACCTCTTGGTCTTCAGTTCTGCCAATACAAGGGTTTAACACATTGTGTCACCAGGGGCTCCTAACCCACGATATGTATAAAGTCAAACTCTACTTATGAATGTCACATTTTTTCTTCCAGTGCAAGTGTTCCACATCGTAGCAATACATTTGTTCTTTGATTTTGTCATGCATGTTAGATTTGCTTGACACGGCATCATTATATATTTTTAGAGATGATTGCCTTCCACCTTCACTCTACAGAATAATTACTCTGTAATTATTCTGTGCACATAAACACACATCTAAGTGTGTTTGTTTATGTCCATAAACACACTTACATCTAAAATATGTGGGGTAAGGTAACTATATCTAAGTCCAGATAAAAGGATGGTAGAAATCAATGATATGCTATGCATGACATAGAGATGTCAATTACTAATTCTGTTGTGATGTTAACTGCAGTTTTATTTTCCCTATTCCAGATCAATATTACTGATGTTCTTTGCAGACCAAAGACTGAGCAAAACATGGAAATCATGGTTCTTGAGGCCCTCCCACACTACACATGTATAACATTATAGCTCCAAATATGCTACCCTGGTTGCATCTTCTGGTTTTGGTGGAACATTTACAGGAACTTTCTAAATGAAAAGCCTAAACTGCTAATTCTATGAGCTGTTGTTCAGGACAGTTAATGTGGAATCATAGAACTATAATTACAAAAGTGCTCCAGGTAGAATATATATATAGTAGAGAGAGGGAAAGGAACAACCCAGCATGGCAGTGCCATTTTCAATATTAGCACCAGGTTCCTGTGGTAAATAGCTCCAATTAAGAGTAAAACTTTATATAAATATTATCATTTTGAAAGACAATGCATCTTTACAATGTTGCATACATGAGTTCTAATCCCGTCACCGCAAACTCTGTGAAACAGCAGTCAAAGTTGGCCTTGATCCAAAATGAGACAGTCATTTCTTAGCATATTTGGTTTCTCATCCAATAGGAACCCTACATGTAACAAGCACATAATATGTTGAATGAATCCAAGTGTTGACATGTTTTTTGGCTTTAATAGTTATTTCAGTTCACATATTTGTTCTTCTGATGGTGTATGCCTGCAAGGTGGGAGGTCAGTACCATTTTGGGGTACATTGTTGCAAATAATTCCCTGAAAAAAGTTAATCCACTCAATTCCTTCCTTACTTTTAAAAACTTATTTTGCCTTAGTTCTACTGTTTTTCCTCTTCCCATATATTTCATGACCACTACACATTTGAATAGAACTGTTCCAAATACCCCCACATACAGGAGTTGCATTACCAATCCCTTTTTGAAAAGATAGTTCTCATAATCTCTCAGCAAGTGCCGTAGGGAGTATGCTATGTTTGTGAACAGAACATTATGAGAACAAGTCAGTCTAGTAGATAATGTAGTGGAGCAGGAGTGGGAGGATTTTTTGCACTGCCACTAAACTGTAGAAGAGAGAAGGCTGTTTTCTTCATGTGATAATATTTTAATGGACTGGAAAAGCAGCTGAACAAACTGCATGCAACTATGAAATGCATGGTATTTCTCTACGGATGCTTTTCATATCATTTAGGACCAAAATAAATCATGTTGATAATGCTAATGCAAAAGATAATAGAGAGCAGTGTAGTGTCGTTAAAAGAAACATCGCTGTTATAAAGCTATATTCCACCATGACTGACTGCCATCTGATAGAATCCTGGGCTTTGTAGTTTGATGGCTTTCTACAGCTCAGAATTTCAGATGCCTCTCCCCATCTTCAATTAATTGGAGAAAAGATGGATATAAACACAATATGTGCCTAATCAAGAAATGAACTATTTAGATTAATCATCATCATCACCATCATCATTATTTACATTCTGCTCTATCTCCCTGAAGGGACTCAGGGTTGATTCCAAGCATAAAAGGCAAACATTCAGTGCTAGAATTTAACAATATATCCATACTAACAAAATTTAACAATCCAACATATAAACACAAACTATGACTTATCAACTAAAATTAAATAAAAAACCGCAGCCTTTTATAACAGAAGCAACAATTTCTCAGTTCCTTGAGACAAATAGATTGCTCATTGCTCAAGATATCTATTGAGCTGGTGGGGTGAATAGGGCCCCACCATATGATACTCCTGATACTTCCTGGATTCCCTCTTACTAACATCATGTTACATTTTTGTTTCATTCCATTTGTAGCAACCTTATTGTTACATACTGTACCTTTTGTATGTTACAACCCTTTTGCAGTAACTATAACAAGCAGTGTCTCTGTTTAGGTTTGTGAACCATTTTACTAGATCATAGAACCATTTTCTCTGATATTATTTATTTACTATTATTTATTTACTATATTTGTATACCGCCCCTCTCAGTCCGGAGACAACTCGAGGTGGTTGATATGAACAGATCAACATAAAATGATAGTACTGATTCTAATTTAGCAATTTGAAAGTGACATAATATGGACCTTATAGAGCTTCAAAGCCTGGCCAAAATTTTTAACCTGATCATTTTGGACCAAACTCCTCTCACCCCTTCCATATTGTTTTTCATTCAGATCACATTAGCTGACAAGCCTACATTTATTTATTTTAAAACATCTATTCCTGCCTTCGTTTCCCATATATCTTACAAAACAATGCTAAAACCTATAGATCAGTGGTTCCCAACATTTAGGCCTCCAGGTGTTTTGGACTTCAGCTCCCACAGTTCCTAACAACTGGTAACTGGCTGGAATTTCTGGAAGTTGAAGACCAAAACACCTGGAGGCCCAAAGGTTGGGAACCCCTGCTATAGATAAAACAACAACCTTAAAATTAAAATGGCTAAATTACAACTAAAAGAGCTATCAAATATTTAAAGCAGCAGTAAGAAAATATCAAAAAAATCATATCATCACACCCTCAATGGTATCACTCAATTAAATATGAATGTATATGTGTGCACTAGAATCTACTGAAGGTCTGAATACATAGAAATAATTGTAACTGCCTTGTGGACTATCAATGAAATCATCAAGCAAATGGATGAATTCAGTAACATCATTATGGCATGATAGCATAAGTTGTGATTAGTTACCATTTCACTTCCTTGATGCTGGATTGCTGTCAAAGGCAAAAAGGTGGTCAAAGTTCATTTGGAATAGATAATTGATGCTATTGTTCCATATCACAAGTATAAAACTGGCAACACTCATAGAGAATGATAAGAATCGAAAGACATCTTGAAGAACATGTGTTCTCTCATCCACATAATATAGCATCTCTCACACTTAATTTGCAGTTTCTTAAGTACAATCCAATACTATAAGGATATTAGAAAAGATTTGAAAGAACTATGCAAGAAAATCAAGAACAAAAATTCAAAAGTTGAAGGTTTATAGGGTCATACATATTTATAATATAAAATATAGTAACCATTATTGGTGTACATAACTTTAAAGCAGGAAAAGTCTTCAATGAAATATAAAATTCTTATACTTTGGCCCAGTAATTAATTAAAATGGAGACTGCAGTAAAAAAACCCAAAATATACAAAGATCATGGAAAGGAACCAGACAAGTATAAAGATACAAAATTTAATAACATACTGAAGGTTGTTCAAGGTAGGGCCGGGGAGATAGCACAGTGGTAACACAGCTGTGCTTGCAACCTGAAGGTTTCTGGTTCAATTCCCCGAGCTGGCTTGGATGACCAGCTAATAACAATATATGAGCCTAGTCCACTGCCCACCCAAGCAGTTCAAACACCAATGGGGACCATTATATAAACAATGGGGAAGGGCTTTTTACAGACCTACAACGTCTGAAAGTTTCAGCTGGCCGGCGAGGTGAATTGCAGAAGAGGGGGGGGAAACCCCAGAAGGCTCCCGTCATGAGGATGGAACAACAGCACCCCCTGGTGATGCAAAGACGCATAACGACAACAATGACGTAATTGGAGCAGTGACATCCTGGATGACCCTGGATGATGCACACCTGCATGTCCCGTTACCCTGTGACACAGCCAAGAAAGAACCCTGCTGTCGCCCTCTGTGGGCCATGGCCCTTGACCTCCCTGATAAACCACACAAGGGCAAGGGTACAACCGGGTTTTATTGATAATAGCAAGGCAAAAGTGAAAGGTTCAAAGGCATTGGTTATAGAGCCTCTGGATAGTAGCTTTAACAGGGATTAGCAAGGAGTAAATAGTCCCGTAACAACCAGGTTTCTGGGTAAAGTCTAAAGGGTTGGTTATAGACTTTAAACTACTACATATTTTGGGTCCAAGTTAACTAAAGGATAACCTTGTTCCTTATATGCCAACTCACACACTGAAATCCTCTGGGGAAGGTTTAGTCCAACCAGCCAGAACCTGGCGGGCACCTATCATCCAGATGACCTTTTAATCAACTACCCTTAGTCTGTGGAAACACCTGTCAGAATTCAAACAAAATTGAAGACCTGTCTTTTCTGGCAGGCCTGTCCAGTCAATTTTAAACTATGGATTTTAAAGTGGCATTTTCTTGGTAGGTGTTTAATCCTATGTTTTTAGTATATGTGTAATATATGTGTGTATTAAATGGTTTTATGTTTTTGTCTATATTATTTTAAACCATATTTTAAATATATATCATAGTTTTGTATGCTTTAAAGTTATTGAAAAGTCATTCATGACAACCAAAAGCCTCCATTTTTCTTTCTCTTCTTGCTAAATAACCAGCCCCTATAACTAAAATGTAAAGAGAAAGAAAGGGGAGAGACTAGATTATGATCTATTTGGTTTGAAAAAAAGATGAAATTTTTTCTATAGGCTCAACCCATTTATAGACAACTCATGTTGAGTTGTTGGATGGGGGAAGATGTCATTTATCACTCTTTGCTACTTCTTCTGCACAGCTGCTCAGACTCTCGAACATCCATGAACAAAAAGGAAGTTCAAAAGAAGAATCATCAGAAACTCCATCCTGCGCAAATCAATCAGAGACCAAGAAGCATTCTAAGTGGGTGCGGGTTGGTGTGTTTGCATGTATATGTATAATTGTGTGTGTGTGTGTGTTAGTAAGGGCAAATCTTGGTTTTCTGAGTCCCAATGCATGTTAAGAACAATGAATCAACTCTTTGTTCTGCAGGGTTGTTTCATTTGAGAATTTCTCTTTCTCACTATAATGGGAAATTGCACAGCATTCAAAACAAAACTTGCAGTGTCTTGCTTTACTTATCAGATGTTTTTGAGAGGTTTTGGAACTCCACATTTGGCCCCTATTGGGAAATTGCCAAACTTCTATATGATCTCAGCACACTTAAATTATTTTAGAACCCAATTCATTTCCATGGGCTCTTTCAAGCGATCAATTATTTCCAGGTACAGAGATTATTGGTAAAATGAATCTGAAGATATTTAGAATCCTTAAACATTGTCTTTTTCTGGGAGAAAATAATAATTCCATATAACCAGTTTTCCTCTTTACCATTCCTTGGTTTTATACCTTCAATGCAGAGCCATTCTTCAATTTCTGCTTCTTAATTTAGTGTGTTTATGGGGCTCTACCTGCACAAAATTCTCAGGTTGGCTCCTACAGTAAAACAAATTGAAAGCAACAATAAAATAAACAATAGAATTGCATCTCACTATTCAACAATTTGGTGGCAAATAAGCATAGAAAAAAAATCAGAGACATTGCTCTAGGGAAAGGTTTTGCTATGAAATCCTTCTTGTGGCCCTTAACACCAAGAAGTACAATCATGTTTTATAGTTATGTTATGCAAGAAGCTTTGGGGAGGCTCTTAATACTAGTTACAGTATTTGTGAAAAAGCCCTCAGCATGTTTTGGATACAAGAATTGATGAAGGAAATACTTGCGCTCTTGAGGAAGGATTATGCCCCTCAAAAAGGCTGAAAGAGATGGATTGCTAAAACTTCAGAATCATAAGGGACTGTTGTTGGCTGTTTTCTATCAAAGAACGTAAGAAATAATGAGCAAAGCAGAGAAAGAGCTGACACTTTACAACTCACCAAGGGACACTCTGCTAAAGAAGCCTTAGAGGGCATTAAGTACGTTATGCATAAAAAATCATTACATTGGAAAAACAAACATGGAAAAAAGGCTGGTAACTAAAGCGGAAGAATTATTGTGTAAAGAGCACAATGCCTACAGTACAGTAATTCCTAAGGGCACTCTGAACATGAATAATTCTTGACAGGAAAATATAGTTCATCTTACCACAGTAAGAGTTACAAAAACATGCTATATATCTGCTTTGTGCTAGATTCTGAATATGCACCAAAAGAAATCTTACAGTCAATTCACAATTTATTGCTTAGCCAAAGGTCATTACAATAAGAAAATAGATCCAACAAAATACAATACAGTGCATAACAGGGTCACTTGAGACTCATATCATACATTTTGTTAAAACATGATACAACAGATTAAGCAAGACTTTCCAATTTTTTACTGTGATAACCTTAAGAAAATTGGGGGGGGGGGGTTCACCATTTGTGTGCAGACTAACATATTTGTGCTACCCAATGCACAAGTAACATGCCTTGATTAGTCAAAATGACTTTGATTTTTGCTAGATCTTTAGACTTGATAACTGACCAAAATATCTTTCTAGAGGTGTGTATGTGTGTGTATGTGTGTGTATGTGTGTGCACGTGTGTTTCTCCTATGCTATTCTATCCTATCTGTAGTTGATTCATTCCTTTAGGTTTTATGCCAATCTACCATTGGCCATTTCCTGTGCTTTCCCCCCATTTCTGGCCAAATAGCCTAACCATTGGTTCATCCCATCAAATATGGGGTCTGCCCAAGGGCCGCTTGTGGTCTCTTGGTGTCCAGTTCATTAATCAGTCCATCAGTTGTCTTTTGTTTGTGCTATATGCCTCACACATCTTCTTTTTGCCTCATAGATTTCATTGACCATGTCCTGTACCCTGGTTCTTTGACACAATTCTTTATTGCTGACTTTATCTCTTATTGTCACATCACACATCCTTCTTTCCATTACTCTCTAAGACACTGCCAGTTTTTCCTCCTTTAATTATGCTGTTGCCAATGTTTCAAATGTGTATAACATTGCCGGTAAGACTGTAGTGTTGAAGATATCTGCTCTGACCTTCATTGGCAGCTTATCATCTGTTAACACTGTCCAGCTTCGATTAAAAGCTGTCCAAGCCACCTTGCGTCTTCTTGTCCATTTGCCATTTGCCAAATTATTCAACTGTGCTTATTGTCCAAGATATACGTATTCAGTCACTTCCTCAATTTCATCTCCATTTATAAAAATGCAGCCCTGGACACACTACTCGTTTTTCATCAATTTCATTTTCTTCAAATTTATTTCCAGTCCTACTGATTTTGAGAGTCTTTCTTTACACACACACACAAACACACAGAGAGAGGTTATATTAGAGCCATCATGGTGTAGTGGTTTAAGAGTTATATTAGGACTCTGGGAGACCAGGGTTTGAATTTTTTGCTGGGTGAAATTGAACAACTCCATGTGTTCAATTTCTATGTTAGGGCACTTACATATAAATTCTTAATCTGGGGAAAGGAAGTGGGGTTAAAAAAACTGCAAAATAGATGCAAGATATCTGCCAGAAGTTTTATTTTATTTTACTAGGCCTATGCAATCAATCAAAAATTGTTTCAATACTCATTACTAAATTGGGGGGGGGGGTGTCATTTCTAAATTGTATCTAAAATATTGCTACAATGGTAGAACAAATTTGCCATATTAACACACACACACCCAAGTGTCGGAACATTCCACTCACCTACTAATTTTGGGGAATTTCAAGAAGTTTTTATGAACTTTTTTAATTTTTTTTAAAAACCCTACAAGAGCTACCTCCTTAAAGTCCTATTTCATATTATTTCATTTCTTCATTTTTTAATTTTCTCTCTCTCATTCTTCTAGACCCAGTCTTTTGTTGCCTCCAGCATCAGTATTTTCCATCCAAGTGACAGCAGATTTGCACCTATTACTCAACGATAGCCACACCTGTGAATATTCAGACAGAGCAAAAAACAAAACAAAAAACCCCACAGCAACCTTAAAATGTATGTGGAAACAGAATAATTGCTCTCTTTACAAAATAATATGGAAATAGGTCAGTTTAATTTTCCCATATACACATGACCTTCCTGTGAACTATTCACAATGTTCTAGGGAATGTTTTCAATACAGAGCAAATGGATGTGAATGGACAATTCAGATGAATAGCATTTCATTCAGTTTTTCCATTTGTTTTATTTTAGGTTTTTTTAATTTTAAAGGCAGATTCTCACATTTTTCCTTTTCTTATTACTTTAACCCACCGCTGCATTCTATTTCTAACAAATCTCTGCTTTCTGTGTTTATTTCATTATGTACTGCCCAATCCACGTGTCTAAAGGGAATGACTCATGAAAGACATTTCACCAGATGATTGTTCAGACATCCAAGCTAGTTCTTATTCTAGAGGAAACCTAGCACACCTGGAAAGGAAATAGGACAGATTTTTTTGGGTGTACAATGGTGATGTAACTAAGCAACCCAAGTGGTAGCAAAAGGAGGGGAAAATGTGACTTTGATGTAAGAAAGTATGAGAATTAGGCTGCTCACAACTGGCAGATTTATCTTCCCTCATCATTTCCCCCCAAATTACAGACTGTGGTAGGGGCATTTGGGATGATTCCCAAATGGAAGGTGGCCAGAACTGTCCCCACTGCCATCCCACATTTACTGGGTGCGGGCATGGGATGACAATCTCCTACCCCTCAACCTTATGTCACAGTGGTATCCAGTCATGACATGAATCTTACTTGCTCTTTATTGTTTGCTGTCATGCCAGCAAACAATAAGGGAGGGGATATGAAAGGGGTCATCCTTCTTACCCCCATCCTTCATTGCCCCATTGTGCTACCTGATATCACAGCTAGTGACAGAAAACAGGTAGGATCTATGTCACAGATGGAAACGGCCACAGAATGTGGTGCAGTGGAGACAGTTTGGAAAGCCACTCAGAGGTGCCGAATCATTTTTGACACCACTGATCTTAATTGAATGTATTTTAATTGAAGCATGACACACTTTATAGTTTGTATCTATATATTAACAGCTTTTGCCTTGCAGTTTACAAAACTGTTTTGTAAAATTGTATTATTTTAAAAACATTTTTATTATCCACCTTGAGTGACAGTATGTTAAATGTGGGAGAAAAGGATGTACAGTATGTGCCTGTAAAGGCAAACTGTTCATACTCTACTAGTGTTTCTATATTCTTGACAGGCTAGTAACAAATTAATCAGCATCATGAGAACATGAATTCAGGAACAAAATAGAATATGTGCAAGATGTCTTACTGTTAAGTCATTTATTTGGAAATAAGCACTTTTTAAAAGTCAAGAGCATAAAACAAGCATCTGTAACTCGGTTCCTTCCTGCCTGTTTGCTCCTGACGACAAAATAGTATTTTCAAATTAAAAATGTAAGTAGGGACAAGTAACATGTGCTTCAGTGGGCCTGGGGATATCCCCTAACTGTCTCCTAAGTTGTTGATACTAGGTATTTTTGGTGCCAGCCATCTTTAAATATCTAAAGAGCATTCATGCTAAAGAAAGCTTTTTTGTACTTGTTTCTTTCATACCCAGAGAATTGTACCTAAATTTCTTGTCAATTACCATTGAATCAACTTTGATTTATGGTTATCATATGGATGAGAGAACTCCAGGTCACCACTACTCAGGTTCTGCAAATGCAGGGCTATGGAATTTTACACTTAGTCTATCCATATATAACGAGCTCTTCCTCTTTTCCTATTGTATCTCATAATGGATTCTAATGAAAATAAAGGAAATTCTGCCTTAAACTTACGAAGAGCTTCTGACAATAAGATCAGTTTTACAGTAGAAAATAATATTTTGAAAGGTTATGAACATCTTCATTTCTGTAGTCATCTTCACACTCTACTATGCTTGTTGTCCTTTATTGCACAAAGGTAGAAACCAGCACAATGTAGTGTAATAAGCATTGTCAGTTTACCACCATGCCACAATGAAGTATTCAGATGCTATTGATGAAAAATCCTGTCAATAGCCCCATATCATTTCACAGCATCAGGACTTACATATTGCAATGAGATTCGGGCACTTTTATTGAGCTTGCAATATTGATTGATTGGTTGATTGTAACACAACACTTTGCAGGTGTGAAGCCTTTAAAAACAGAGGGAAAAGGACAGTGGAAACAGCACAGTGGAAGGTCAGAGTTACACTGTCAAGCTGGAAATGTGGTTTCACACTGCCAAGATGTTGCAGTTGTGATATCGAGATGAATTTGGGAGTCTTGCCATGACCCACCAGTCAGACCCACCAAAGTGGATCTGATAAAGCCCTGGCAAGATAGAAAGCAACCAATCTGATTTTCCCTGAATTTCCCCAAATAAGAATCTCATCAAGTTTATTTCGTTCCAGCTGGAGCGGATGTCAAACTGCAATTCTTTGCCCAAAGTTGACATAAAGCACAAGGCAAAACATTACAATTTTATAGAAATACAGAGCTGTCGAAGTTCAAACTTCCCACCCCCTGCCCCTTGGCCGGCTTCAAACTGATTGGTTGGAGTCATCAGCTGGCTGGGAGGTGTGACCGGCTTGGCCCCATCTCAGCCAATCAGGAAGCCAGTGCCACTTTGGGCTCTCATCCAATGAGAGCAAAGAAGGCAGTCTGAGCAGGAAACAATGATCCAGGAAGGAATGCTGAGTGGATTAATTGATTAAATGACCATCCAAACACTGCGGATGACTTCAAAAAAGTCCTCAAGCTAGCTGTTGTATTGTCCAAGTGAAGGAAATAAACATTTTTGGTCTGGCACGAATGCCAAACCCCAGTAGTCTTTTATCCCTGAATATGGATCTGTTGATGGCATCTTGCCATTGGTTTCGGCCAAGGGGAATTAAAACAAAGGGTGAGGCAGATTAGGACATCCAAGGTTTTCAGAAGGCAGGAAGTCCCCCTTTATGAGAAATGACCAAATCACCATGTGGCACATCTCTCAGATGGTCAAGCTCTAAAATCTGATGGTGCCCACCCAAAGGGCATTTTTCTTCAAATGGCCCGACTCCAAAGTTTGAGGAAATGTCCTTTGTTATTGTCCATGCAAGCGCTGTTTGTTTAAGTACTTTTGTTTTGGGATTACTAGCCCAGGAAATTCCTGAGCCTTTTGGTATGCTGGGGTCACGAAAAGGTGGCATCTTATATTTCTTAGGGGAACATAGGCAAGGGGAAAGCATATAAGAAATACATTCATATTGGAGGGAAATAGGAACTATATCATCAACCCATCCCACCCCACCAGAGTCCATCAGGAGCCAGAAATCATGAGAAAAGTCCATGGGGTTCGAAAAGGAAAAGTTTCCAAAAAGTTCCTGAAAGTCCTTTAAAAGTAGGCAGAAGTTCATAAAAGTTCATAAAGGTTCAAGAGAGTTCATAAGCATTGAAAGGGGAATGATTTGATGGGTCTGTGTATTTCACATTGGAGATCACTGCAAATGCTTGGAGTTAGGGTCCGTCCATATAGAAGAAGGAAACTACAAATCCTGCCTCACTGTGAGGCCAGAGTGGCCTGTTTGCTTCCCAGGGGTCCTACAGGCTGACCACAGCAAGCTCCCCAGGTCATGGGCTTCTGGACATTCACGGGATGGCAGCAGGATTGGTCAATGCAGTGAGGAGCCATGGATGACAATCAGCTGGTCTCCATTTGAACTTTATTTCTTTATGATCAAAAACAGGTTATTCCCAGGGCATAGGGGGTCCAAAGAGCAAAAGCGAGATAGCAGTTAATGTTATAATTAATCTAGGAAAAATATGGCACCAAAATGGAGGTGATCCATTGACCCGCAGATACAGGGGCCCGGTGGGTTTCTGTATCCGCAGTTCAGGGGAACCCAGTTTCAGCCTCCCCAGGAAGCTGTAAGAACATCCCGGGCAAGCCGGCAGTGATCTGCATCCCGGGAAAGGAAAGGTTCATACTTGGAGAGAGTTGGAGACAGTAAAAGACACAATGTATCACTATGGAGAGGGAAAAGTTACAATTAAATGATCCTTTATTGGGGGATTTGTTACAATGTCAGGGTCAGGGGAAGAAAGCAAAGTAAAGAAAGACTCTTGGTTGAAGCTGCTTCTGTAGCCACACTCCCAACAATGCTTGGCCCAATTGGGACATCCAGGACCTGGGAAACTCCCTGCTTCAGGTCAGATCAACTTGAATGCAGGGGGCCCTTGGTTGTTCGCCCTCAGTTGTATGATACCAGCAGCCGTGCAATGTCTTGAGTCACAATGATTGTAAGTATCTGCTATCCCATGTTGCAGAAATGCAGTATCATAGTGATGTCCATGCGATAGTCCTCAGCCCTAAGATCCAGCTTCAGGCATACAATAGAGTAGAATAAAAGAAACATTTTAAACTCTAATATATGGTGAAAATATAGCTGCTGAAATAACCTACAAGTATTATCATTTCCCTCAATCCTATCCTGTTGTGGTGAACAAACATAACAAGTGTCTTGAATGGCAATTGGCAAGATCAAAAAGAAGTAAACAAAAGCTCCATCCAGTTGCTTCTAATTATGCTAATTGCTAACAATTTATCAGTTAGCCATCAACTCCATACCTTCCTTTTGAATTTTCCTTTGTTGTGTATGTTTAGACTTCTAAGGAGACCAAATGCTAATTAGGGAGTAGCTGATCTATATAAACAACCAATTGTTATTTTGCAACTGGGTCACAATGAGAAAAAAACTGAAAAAATATGCAAAACATCAATCTGTCCTGTTTTCTTGCTTATTCAACATAAGATTTTGGTCAATGCAATCTTTTAATAGCCAGTAGGATTATTAAACTTGGAAACTCTATATGTGGACACACTTGTGAAAAATACTTTTGCAAAATACTAGTTTATCTGCCTTGTGCTGGTCTGTGACCGTAATAAAGTTTTGAAGTAGTTTATCTGCCAAATATGCAAAGCAACAATATTTCTGATCCATTCTAGGCAGAATGGTCTTTCAACATCTCAAGCCCAGTCCACTTCTAAGGTCTGATAGGATTACACCCAATGACTACTCCTGTGTCAGTCTCATATATAAAGTAGGCCTGTTTTCGAATGTAAAAATGCATATCGGAAGTCGTTTCAGATGATGATTTTGCTTTGGTTTCGGATGTGAATCACTTCCGATTTTTGCACTGATGTTATTGGAATTGAATCGGATGTATTTCGATATTCAGATGTATCCCCAAGGCATACGGGAATGTGTGATTGTTCCTACAATCGGAACTTCATCAGGGTAGCAATGTGTTCAATTTAATTCTGGAGCTTAAAGCACTGTTTTCATAGCCACAAGATACGCAATCACAACGATATATTCTATGGACATCACTGAATGCTTGAATGTTCATAGAATATATCGTTGTTGTTAGATGTTTTCACCAGGAGGGGCCCGATCACGCATTCCCATAGGCCTTGGGGTCCCATTTGGGCACCCCCACATTTTGCCGCCATCAGCGACACTTCTACAGCCAAACGTGAGCTGTTTTGGCATTCCTGGCATGTTCCGGATTCTTCACTCACTGTGATTTTTTGACCTAGGGATACTCCAGCAACTGGTGATTCTTACTCCACACTTCAGGATCCATTATATGGGATTACGTTATCTGGACTACCACACCAAACACACCTTGAACAACTCTAACTGCAGAGACTATTTATTTATTTATTTATTCGTACTTGTCTGCCGCCCTT
Organism: Anolis apletophallus; assembly: GCA_030556195.1. NCBI lineage: Eukaryota > Metazoa > Chordata > Lepidosauria > Squamata > Anolidae > Anolis > Anolis apletophallus. The sequence goes on from JARBWK010000004.1 coordinate 102,645,153, forward strand.
CCCAATGGCTCGGGGTGGCTAACAGGATATTCAAAGAACAATTGAACACAGAAGAATTAAAACCACAATTAAAACATAGCTAAAAAGGCACAGTAAGCCACATATTGGAACAATGTGGCACAAAGGTAAAAACAAAGGTAAAAACAAGATGGTGACATGCAACAGAGACTGCAATTCATCCATTTCCGAAAGCCTGCTGGAATAGCAGAGTCTTACAGGCTTTCCTAAATGGGAGGATGTTCTCACTGGCACGAACGTCGGCGGGCAACAAGTTCCAAAGTGTTGGAGCCATGATCGAAAAAGCCCGCCGACGAGTTGCGGTCAGGTGAAACATCTTAGGGGAGGGAATGACCAGGAGATTGTGTTCCTTGGAGCACCACGATCTGGTGGGATAATGCAGGATGAGGCGGTCCCGCAGGTACACTGGCCCCAGACCATGTAAGGCCTTAAAAGTTAGAACTAACACTTTGAAGGTGATCCGGCATTCTACAGGAAGCCAGTGCAGTTCGCGCAGAATGGGCGTGATGTGGGTGCTCGCCGAACTCCCCGCAAGGAGTCGGGCTGCAGCGTTCTGCACCAGCTTGAGTTTCCGGATCACCGACAGAGGAAGGCCAATGTACAGCGCATTACAGTAGTCTAGTCTCGAGATGACAGTAGCTTGGACCACTGTGTCAAGGTCGCAGCGGGACAGGTAGGGGGCCAGCTTCCTTGCCTGGCAAAGGTGGAAAAACGCCACTCTGCTGACGGTGGAGACATGGGCCTCCATCGACCACAGAGGGTCCAGGGTTACCCCAAGGCTCTTAACAGAAGACAATGAATGTAAGGTCATGCCATCCAGGGTCGGAAGCTGAACATCCTCACCGCCCGGGCAACCAAGCCACAGGATCTCCGTCTTAGCCGGATTCACCTTCAATCTACTGGCTCGCAGCCATCCAGTAACGGTCTCAAGGCAGCGGTGGAAATTATCGGGTACAGATTCGGACCGGCCATCCATCCTTAGAATGAGCTGGGTGTTATCAGCATACTTTGGAACATTCTTCTAGTAATGTAATACTATGATATGTCTGGTGCATTGGATTCTATAACATGTTGTCCTATGTTTATGTAATATTGCATTGAGTATATTATTATCATTGCTTTGAATGTTTTACATTTTGAGCATCACATTACTGAGTATATACATTTCTCTTCAATATAGATGATTCATTGTAGACATATGATGTCTGGATTTATATTACATTAGATCATTTAGCTAGAGCCCCTAGTTATTCTTTTTGGTGTTCTTTCCCAGCTGTTTGTCAGTGGCTTTCTAGTCGTTTTTAGCACTTAGGTTACTTCCAGGGATAACATCCCTCCCCAGCAGAGCTGGGGGAAAGCCGCATTTTCCCCAGATCTGTGGGGGAGGGGTGTTATCCCACGTCTAATCTGAATTGTCATCAGCCAATGAGGAGAGGCAGCAAGAAAGGGCAGAAATTACATCCGAGACCTTTCCGAGAATGGTGACGAATCTCTCAGAATGGTGAATCCACTTCCTTGTTGGGGTGCTGCTCTCTATATCGCTTCAATTATCGGAAGTCCGAAAAAAACTTCCAATAATCGGATGTATCCGATAATCGGAAACAGGCCTAATATAACACTAATGAAACACCAGCAAGTAAGGGGTGATGTATCTCCACAAGACACTCTAATAGACTTATGGAGTGCTTATTACCAGAAGGAGGATGAGAAGGGGGGCTGGAGGTGCCTCCCTTGCATGAGAGATGGAGAAGGAGGAGAGGAGGGCACCCAGACAGCAGCAGCAATGACCCAAAGTGGCAGCACCAAGATCCAAGGAGGAGAAAATGACCTATTTCCAAGGAGAGTGTGTGTGTAACATGCAGAATCACCCGTGACTGTTAGGGCTTGCAGCCAGGTGCATCCTCTAGAGTAGAAACAGCAGGTAAGCAAAAGCCTCTTTAAAGCATGCTAGGAAGGGGACCTCCCTCCCTTAATAGTCTGAAAGAAAACTGATTTTTTAGACCCAGAGTGGAAACAGATGTCTGCCCTCAGAATTTTGGGAGGCTCCCTAAAAATGGACCAGGGCCCCCACTGAAAGCTGGGACATGAAATGGGTCAGGGTTTACCCTGAATGCACAACCCTAGTGTATATACACCACTTCAAATGTAGGTTTGAGAGGTATCTGTCAATCTGTAGACGATAAAAAATTCCAACCTCTGCAATGACCAAAGTGTGTTATGACAGTAAATGCTGGTCTTAACATAACCACAGCTGTCTAACAGAATGACAGGTGATGTTGAAAATATCCTTTCTTTACTTTAAAAGAAACTGGAATTTTGCAATTAGAAAAAAATATAATTCTCTCAGTCTTTCTCTTCCTTTGGTTATCCAGGAACCAAGATATCCAAGCTGTTTCATCATCCATAAGTCAATATTACCTCTGTACCTAAGGGCAAGCCTCTTATGCCTGCATTTTCACTCAGGCCCCTTCTACACTGCCATATAATTCAGATTATCAAAACAGAGAATACACATTATTTGCTTTTAATTGGATTATATAAGTCTACGCTGCCATATAGTCTAGTTCAAAGCAGATAATCTGGATCTTATATGGCAGCAAGGAAGAGGTCTAAATTGAAAATCATATGTCTAAAACAAAAGAGACTATATCTAAACAATGATAGTTATAATTCTGTTTTACATAAGGCAAAACTTCTTAACATTCATAGGTCCCACCTACAGTGCCATATAAAATGCAGATTATCTGCTTCAAACTGGATTATATTGCAATGTAGAAGGGGCCATAGTATGTTCATGTATACCGGCCAACACAGAATAATATGTTGAAAAGTAATGACATAGTTTTTGTGTTCAAAAAGTGGTAAAAGCTTGAAGAAAAAAACAAAACCTCCACCGCTCTCTTTTTAACAGCGAAATACTTCTTGGCACTGCATGTGGTCCTTTCAACATAAAGCCCAATCCTTCAGCTCTGAGCTGTGCAAATTTGAGGGAAACCAAACTTCTTATCTCACCATTTAATTTAAATCAATTTTATTGCACTCTAAGTAATAAGGATTTGCTTGTTAGCATTCTAAAATGCTACTTGTGATGTTCTCTTGGCAGATTTGATACTTTCATTCATTGCAGCTAGAACAAAATGCAGTAAGTAGATGGAGGCACCTTCAACACTGCCATATAAAATTCAGATTATCTACTTTGAACTGGATTATATGGCAGTGTAGAAGGGGTCTGAGATGTACTGATAACAGAGCTTTTCATGTAGCAGCATCTCTGCTGTGAAATGGCCTACTCAAGGAAGTTAGACTGGCTCCATCTCTTTTAAGATTCCATTGGCAGTCAAAACAGTGTTGTTGCATATGGCCTTGAATGACTCAAGTTGCTCTGTTTTAACTGTTTTCTAATTATAATTTATTTTGGTCTATTTCAATTTCAGTTGCCTGTTTTTGCAACTATTTACTCCTATTGCAGTATTTTTTTCTTCATATGTACCAAAACAAGTCAAGTACCCAGCATCCTGTAACTTTTTTGGTTAATATTTATTTATTCATTGATTTATTTATTTATTCATGTGCAACTTTGCATTTATGTCTGTTTATTTCAACTGCTTTGTGTGAGCCCAGGTTTCCACTCTGAGTCATTTTGAAGTCTCTCTCCTCATGCCTTTCAACTATGACAGATTTGTATAGCCATTTTTTTGGTCAATCTTTTCTTCTCTCTCAATTTGCTTTTTTTCCTGGACTTCCATCATGACAGATTCACTTTCCAGACTGGCTCTGAAGTTTCAACCCTATCTATCACTGTGTCCGTATTTAACACCTTCTGGACTTGGTTTACCTGAGCCTCTTGATGAACTGTTATATGTGAACTTGCTGTGTGACTGTCCCTCCATCAAACCTAATTACTAGGGCTGAAAGAGACTGGGATAAACCAAATAAATCAGACAAACCTGAATCCTGGCTCTCTGTTTGAACTGGCTTTGTTACACCCCCATAAATTCCCTGTAAGTTGCACAGCTAGCAGCATTGTTGGAGACCCTTTCCTGCTCCCATATCAGTAACAAAACAATGTAGTCCTTATCCTTGTATATTTGTGAACAATGTAACACAAAAGAAAAAAAGGGATAAATGTGGAAAAGGAAAATATGAAAATGAAATTAATTGCATGAAAATAAACTTATATAATTACCAGAGCTGTACTATACCTATAATACTACAATAGAACTGGATTTTTAAAAATGTTTAAAATTATCATTATGTGGTGTTCCAGCCTGGTGACCATAGACAGACATCGGGGGTTCCAGCTGATCAGGGTCAGATTGGGGATGAGGGGTGGCCGGATGGGTATGGGTCTGCAGATGAATAATTAGTCTGGGATGATGGATGGTTACATGGGTATGGGCCCGAAGATGAGGATAATGATGACTCCATGGATGTCAGTTCTGAATTAGACAGTGAGAGGCTCAGCGACCTTGATTCCCACAAGAACTTCTCCACTCCCTTGTCAGGCGAGCATTCCGAGGATAGGGAGTATCAAGCACTGCACCTGGGGCCGCTAATGAGCAGGAATTCAACAGGAGGGCTAGCACCAGATCCTCCCGGAAAGATTGGAGTTGAGGAAGGGGGTGCGTTGGTTACATAGAAAGTAGTTCCCTTTATTAGAGTGTCCCGGGGTCGTTCTAGTCAGACCTGAAGCTACGTTCAGCTTGGAAGGATTTGGGTCCTGGGTTTCAAGTTCGTGAGGACCGCAGGAGTGGTTTGCTTTGCAACTTTGCTTTCCATGGGATTTACGCCAGCACACTTTGCCTTCATTTTGGACAGTTTTGGATTGCTTTTTGCTTCGGATTTGAATTGCCTTGCATCTTACTATCTTTGGACTATTCCTTATTCTAAATAAAAGTACATTTATTGCATCTGCCTGGTGTGTGTGATCTAGGGAGAGCTGTCTGCGATCTGAGGTGCAACACATTATCACCTTCAGCAGAATTAAATGAAAGACATTTGTTCATGAAAGACATTGTTCAACTGAAAAAAGTGATGGTCCTGGTTGCTTCTTATTTATCCCTTTTTTATTGCATGATGGAATGTGTCTTTCTGCATAATAACATTGCAGGCACCTTAGTACATTTGCAATTTTGTGCTTGGCATTCCAGTTATAGATTAAGGTCACATTGTTTGACAGCCAAGATTTGCCATTCAGGATGCTCAGGATAACCAGAGTTTGGCATACAATGGATATTGAAATGTCTAATCATATTCCTTTTAACCACCTGCAAAGACATGCAAAAATATCTGTCTCTTTTACATGCTGAGAGCACTGTGTCATAGACTGAATGAGATGAAAGCTGACATGAACAAATTTTCCTAGTGGGCACTATACACTGAAAATATTGACAGAGTCCTGACTTTCTTCAAGTATTTTTTATTGTTGTTAAATCCATATCACAACTGTGCCACACCTATAGCAACCCTGTGACCACTCTAGAATTCCTGCCGAGTCCTGTTCCTGTCAGTAGGAAATCACCTACAGTGGCTCATGTCTCTTCATCCTGTAGGGATTGAAAGAAACCTTTCCATACATAGAGCCTTCCAGGGTCACTTTCAATGCCCTCTGAGGACTGAGATTGTTGCCCATTTTCCAGTGCCACATAATCACAGATGAAGAGGAAATTTAATAATCCATTCTATAGTTCCACATCCATTCATGATAGTTCTGCTCCCATGTGTCACGTTCTTCCAATTATATGTTTCCTGAGTTTGGAAATGTTCTTTTTTTCTAGGATTTCTCATATCTTATCTTTCCAGGAAGGTTTGGTCTGTTCCATCTCAAAAAATCCATCCTCCTTGATGTGGACCACATGCTGTTAGACTCTTCCTTCTGGCAGAGCATATAGCTTGCACTCAGTGGAAGATGCTTCGTCACAACCTCAGGCAAGAACACAAATATGTTCAAGTACAACAGTTGTTAATCACAGCTGAAGAGCGCTCAAAATCCATGCCCATTTGTCCTATAAAGACAACATCAAGCACTCTGGATCTCCCGCACAATATGTCTGTTGTCCTTGCTCTGTTCAATGGTTTCCAGCTATCTAGAGCTAATGGCTTTCCTCTTTGTCTTCCCCTGAGTCAATAGCTCACTTTCAGGAGAAGCCTTGGCACCTTAGACCATGTGCTCAATTAGTACGCATGGGCCCAAACACATAAAAGTACAATTAGCTTTAACCCAAAAGACACAAGCTTGTTTGATTCTGTCACTTCTACCAATATCACATTAAACACCTCTAGTCCTACTTCTTTCAGTTGACTTGTTTAATAGGAAGTACACTTAAACACAAACAATTTTACAATGATTTCAAAAGATTACTAACTCAATGGAGACTTTTGTTTGAAAAAAATGGTACTAGTAGTAATGAATGATCATCATTAGCAACAGCATCCTTTTATCTGCCTCTCCACATGGACCAAGATAGGGGACAACTTTTAAAAAATGCAGCAGTTAAAAACACATAATACATAAACCAGTTAAAACGTCCATTCAAAATAACATTATTTAGCTTTAAGGACTTTGAATTTTAGGCCAATCCCATGGTTCTGACTTATTTCATTTAAACTATCATAGGTTAGTAAAACACCATCTCACTTTAATATTGGAAGGAATCAGAAGTTTTTTACTTTTGAGGTCCTGCTTTGCTACCTCAAGTTACACTGTATTAAGAAAAAAACCTAGCTCTATTTCCAGCTCGGTTCTCATTCATATGGCATAACAAATTGTATTGTCAATTTCATGTTTACATAACACAGAGATTAAACAAAATATTGTTAAAATATGTGCGTTCTGATGATATATTGAATTTATGAATGCACATAAAAGGACTTATTCCCTTTCTTATACAATTTCTTTGCATATTTTGCTTCCCCTACTCTGACATTTCTGCAATGATCAAGAGAATTTGTGCCTTTTGTCATGAAACATGGTGTGAGCTCATGTAAAATTATGCCACTATGGGTCACACAAGATAACTTTGCCAGATGGAAAAATGACACTTTATAGCAAGAGACAGCAATCCTTCATGGTCCCTTATGCAGGTTATGATCAAAAAATAACTCCCTTTGGCCTCCTATGACTACAATTAATGTTCACATTCAGTACTAAGGGAAGATTGGAAATTTAAAATTACATTTTATGGACTGTGTAATTAAATTAATGGAGTATTTGGAAAAGCTTTCAGAGAAAATGCAATGTTTGCCATTGCAAGGATAAGAGAAAATCTGGTTATGGAGAAAGAGATACAAGAATGTAAAATATTGTATGCTGTCATTTAATACTGAAAATGCTTTAGAATGAGAGCAGCGTGGTATAGTAGTTTGCATATTGGACGATGACTCTGAAGAGCGGGGTATGAATCCCCGATGAGTCTTGGAATCTCACTGGATAACCAAGCAAATAATTAAACCTTTTGAACAGATCTTGGCAAGAAAACCCCATAATAGGGTTAACTTTGGATCACCATAGGTCAGAAATGAATTGAAGGTACACAATAACAACATTCTTAAGCAGAAGAAATGTCAAGTTTTGAGACTCGAAGGACTTCTGAGCTTTAGATGAAATTAAGAAAGTACTTTGTGACTTTATCTCATGGGATGGAAAACCAGTTTGAAAGCAGGACCTCCACTTTTAGTGATGGTCTCTCTATCACACAACAACATACAATATCCTTTGCCGATCTACTACCTCCCCCTCAACAAAGCCACCTCCTGCTATCCACATGCATCATGGTAATTGGATTTACCTGTGTGGTGATCTCCAGGCACCTCTAGGCTGCCATAGAAATGACTGGAGACCATCACACAGGTAAGTCCCATGACCGTGATGAAATGAGATGCACATAGATAGCAGAAGGCGGCTTTGTTGAGGGAGAGGTAGCAGATATGCTATATTCTACATTCTGTGCCAGTTATATACTGGCATAGAAGTGATATCCGGAGAAGGGACTGTCTGGCTCTCCCCCTCCTCAGTAATAAAACCAGGCAAAGTTTTATTTATTATTGTTGTTTAAACTAAACTTCACAAAAACCACAAAGTTTCTTTAAAATATTTTTTATAAAATAATACAGCTTCAAAATTGTGGAAGGATTGAGTTTTCTTCCCTACAAGAAATCTGGCCACAGGACTCATGAGTAGTGAAGCATCACAGCTGTGAAAATAAGAAGTGCAGTAACAAAGAGAACCATCTCGGGATGGTGACAGTGTGAATGCCACAGGAGGGTGGTTTCATGTGATAAAGTGCTTTAAGCCAAGAAGAAGGAATCATGGATACTTAACACAGGTCTTGGACATAAATGACTGCTTGGATGAAACAGCCTCAAGGCATAGAAGAGCAATGTGAGTTCTATGAGTACAACATGCTGTGTACTGTCAAATTTAGTCTTCTCATTTATTACTTATTTAGTCTGCTAGACATCATACAGAACATAAAAATGACACAATTCCTGACAAAATATCTTACAATCTATATCAGATGGACAGGGGAAAATGAGAAGGCAGAACTCAAGGGTGAATGATAACTGGATGACAGTGGAATGAAAAGAGATACAGTGATTTTTCAGGGTAAATTCCCAAACCTCTGAATGTCAAATTCATTAGATGCTTAGCATCACCTCAATATAAATTAAGACTTTTGGTTCATAGTACTACAAAGGCTCAAAAGGGAAAATCCCCATTAAATTTCTTTGGTTGGCAGGACTGAGAGAGGGGATCTTTTTTGTTTATGACCTCACGCTTGTGGAATCTCCTGCATAGGAAGATCTTGCAAAGAATGAATTTATAATATGATTTTATTGATATTTTTATTGTAAACTAGCCGTCCCCTGCCATGCGTTGCTGTGGCACAGTCTGGTGATCTGAAAAATAAAGTAATGAGAAAGTGCTGCTTTCTAATATATGTAATTTCTTTATGCTTATGGGTAAATAGTATTTCTTGTTGTTTCTTTGTCAGTGTTAATGTAGAGATTGTCTGGTTTGCCTACTCAGGAGCATACAACATATAATTGTCCTTCTTTAGGGATCCCTTTCAAATCTATGATACTACAACTCCCAAATGGAAAAAAAATTTTTTTGAGTAATTGTCACTCCTTGGGTTAGTAGGTATCTTGTGGCCAAATTTGGCAGCAATTCATCCAGTGGTTTTCGAGTTTTATTAATCCCACAAAAGAACATTACATTTTTATTTATATAGATTTGGTGCAAGCATCCTTGAGAATATCTGAAATATTTTGGGTAAAACAGTAAATGATAGTGATACCGGGCAACACACAGGTCCCTGCCTTCAAGCTGATCTGAACTGCAGCAGGGAGTCCCAAAGTTCCTGGATGTCCAGTTGGGCCAGCATTGGTGGGAATGTGACCACAGCAGCAGCCTCAGCTAAAAACCACTTTTTGCCTTGCTTTCTTTCCCCTTACCCTAACATTGTAGGAAATGCCTCAATAAAGTATCTTCTAATTGTAACTTTTTCCTTTCTATAAGTGATACATTTTGTCCATTTACTGCCTTTGACATAAACCTCCCCTTTCCCAAGCCGCAGATCACTGCTGGCTCACCCGGGATGCTCTTACAGCGTCCTGGGGAGATGAAATTGCGTTCCTCTGAAACGTGGATACAGAAACCCATTGGGGCTCTGTATTTGTGGGACAACGGATTGACTCCAAACTGGTGCCATTCTTCTCCTAGACTAATTCTAAGATTGCTATCTCACTTTTTGCATCATGGACCCCTGTGCTCTGGGAATAACCATTTTTCACCCAAAACCTCATATGGAGACCAGCTGACTGTGATCCATGGCTCCATGTTGCAATGTCATTCCCGCCTCTGTCCTGTGAGTGTCCAGAAGCCTGCCAACCCTGGGGAGCCTGCTGCGGTCACCCCTTGGGACCCCCGGACCCCTGACCAGCCATCATGGACCTTGGATGAAATTGGATTTATAGTTTAACTTTCTTCAATGAATGGGTGCCGACCCTCAGCACCCACAATGATCTCGGTGTGCACCCCATGGACTCTCATGGACATTTTCGCCTTCTCATGAACTTTTTGAACTTTTATTGAACTTTCACCAAATTTTAGAAAACTTTTGGAACTTTTACCAACTTTGGAGAACTATTATGATCCCCATACTTTATGAACTTTTAGCAACTTTTATGGACTTTGGGAGGGAGGGAGGGAGGGTGAAATTCCCTATATGTTTCCACTTTCCCATACTCTTATATGAAATATGAAGAGATACCCCTTTTTTCATAAATCCAGCACCACATGGCTTCAGGAAGCCTTTTCTCATTTCTTGAGCCAGCTAAAGCCTAGACAAAAGGGCTCAAAAGGAACTATTTGCATGGAAAATAAAGCAAAGGCTCTTATCTTTTCAAACCTCAGAGTGGCTAGGCTAGCCCATCTGAGAGATATGGCCCACGGACAATTCAATCACATCTCACAAAAGGTGACATCTTGCCTGCAGAGGTTTTAGGTATCACCACAGCCTTTTTCTTTGTCTCCATTCCTCCTACCGATACCAGTTTCTGATACCATCACTAAACCCATATCCAGGACCCAAGGATTACAAAGAGTCTGACTTTTGAGTCAGACGAAAATGTATTTTCCAGAAGCTCAGGACAATAGCCAAGACGGCTTGAGGGCTAAAGAAAGCTATCTCTAGCAATTGTACAAACATTAAGTCATTAATCCTGTCATCTCCTCCTCTCAATTCATTATTTCCTGCCCAGACCACCTCCTTCCTTCCCATTGGCCGAGAAGCTGACGCTGTTGCACTTTAGACAGAAAATATCCCTCTAGTTCATACACACATCAGACAGTCTTTGAAAAATAGTCTTTTATTGAAGCAAAATATAGTTTCCAACAAAAGGTAAAAGAAGGTTAAAATAATAGATATATCCAAGGTAAGCACACAGTTCAAAAACCCAAAATCCAAAAGGTAAAGTCCAAAAGCTTGATACTAGATACTAAGACAGTCCAATGAAACTATAGAATCAATCCATGAAAACAAGGCCAAAGCAAAAACATGATCCATAGACTAGAGACGAGGGAAGCTTGATCGTGATGTCTTTTCTACGATCAGCTGGAAAATGAGACATGAGCCCTCCTTACAATCTTAAGTAAGGAGAAATTAGTTTCACTTTGTATCTTTTTGCTGAAGTCTACAGCTACGCCGGACACCCTGGGAAACTTGCCGTCTCTCAAGGATATTTGCCTTGCGATCAAAAGGCATTTCTACCTCCCTCGCCTCCCTTTGGTCATTAACATTTTCAGCTGCACCACTATCTCCATCAAGCCCTTCTGTTTCCTTAACGAAGGAATTTTCATCTAACAGAACCCTCGGAATCAAACTGTTCTCAGGAGCGGGGGCCTCATCTGGAGCTTCACTTTGCACATCATCATTCTCAATGGCAATCCCATCATCCCCATCATGCACACGAACACCAGACTGAAACACCACAGACGCGGCGCTGGCTTGCTGATTAGCTGAGGTGCAGCCAAGCCGGCCATGCCTCCCCGCCAGCTGATAAATCCATCCAATCAGCATCGAGCCGGCAAAGGGGGTGGTAACGGGAAATTTGAATTTGACAGCTCTGTTTTCTCTATAAAACTGTACTGTTTTACTTTGCATGTTATGTCAGCTTTTGGCAAATGATTGCAGTTTGACATCCGCTCGAGCTGGAACGAAATAAATAACTTGGTGGCTTTTCTTCAACTTTGGTGACATTTATTTGGGGAAAATTCAGGAAAAATCTTTTTGCATGCTTCCTTTCTTGCCAGGGTGAAAGGATCCTCTTTGGTGGATCTGGCCAGGCTCTGTCTCCAGGGCAAGGCCTTCCAAATTTGTGCTCGAGTTCAATAGCAAAGCCCAACAATAGTTCTTTTCTTGGTGTTTTGGTTTTTAGGCCTGTTTCAGAAATTATTTGAGATCTTGATTCAGAAAATTGCATTGGATAGACCACATACGCTCTAGTTTCTTAAATATAGTTATAATGATTTTCTATGGATGAGCAGATAATGACTGGTAGATGGAATATGTTCTGTATCTCAAAAGCCAGCACTGCTATGGGAAAACTAGTGCCATTTTTTGGAATCAGCAGATCAAATATACTCAGAAGCAGGGCTAACATTTGAGAAACGAAAATGTGTGTCAGTGTTACGAATGATAAAGCAATCATTTGTAAGTGAAGCAAAGTTTTTACTCAATATTAAGCAAATACTGCAGTCATTCAGAATAATTGAGTCCTTGTGTTCATCACCAAGCTTGGTAGTTACTTGGTTAGCTATCACAGAAGAACACAGATAGACAGCAGCTTTTGTATCTATAGTAATCTTTCTAAATGTGCCCAAACATGTTTAGCATCTAGGAAATGACAAAACTACACATCCAGATTGAATACTAAAGGATCGTGTTATATTTAGATCTTTCACTTTGAACTTTAAATATTTGCTGGGGGGAGGAACCTAAAGTGGATTTTGGCTGGTGTTCAACCTGACCACAGCCTTAGCTACCTATGGACAAAACACAATTTTGGTTGCACATCCAGTCCACTATGAACAAAACAAACCTTTCCTAGAGAAACTTGATTATGATGTCCCATGACAGAACAGAAAACACTAGGCTGGCCTCAAGGATACTCTCTTTTCCCAACCCCTAGGCTCTGTGACCCATAGACTTATGTTTGTATGCCCTCATCACCAATTTGATGCCTAGTGATGCTTCTTATCACTGCTTCCTCAATTCTTTCCCTGCATATCTGATTGTGCTAATTAACCCATAATTTCCAAACAAATTATTTGCAAGTTAGTCAGGAAAAATATCTCCTAGAAAAAAAGGAGAAAATCCTTATCTGACTCCAAACCCAAACCAACTATTCCTTGTACTGCCTGAAGGCTGTGTAAGTGGACTATGAAAAGACAAGGGAGAACTTTGAGGCAGACTAAGAAGTCAATAGTCACTGCTTCTTCCTATCTCCGCTCAGTGCAGAGGAACCAGCACACCGACAGTGCTTTACCCAGTCTGGTTTCTCTTTCCAGAGGCAAGTAAAGGTTTCCTCTCAACTGTAGGCAAGTAAAGGTTTTCTCTCCACTTCATTTCAGGGGAGTGGAGCCAATTTTTTCTTGAACACTAGCCTCCTCCATCTCACATTTGCTTGAACTTAGACTGGCTGCACTGAAGTAAACTTTTGACTGCCCACCATCATTTTGGTACCCAGCAATTAGACTGACAGAGAATAATCTACACTTATTTTAACTTATGACCTGGGCAAGATTTATGACACATTTTATATGTGATTTAAAGAGAAATAGCAGGGGATATTTCACTGAATTTTGACATTGTAAGCTGATAGAAGACACTATTTCCAGTCCATTTACTCTTTTATCCCTCTTGGTTAAGATGTCATATTACTACTATACCTCTATTTAAAATATTTGGTCATTTGCTTTAGGAAGCCATCACCCAGGTCTTCAGGTTGTCTGATGGGCCTATAGTAGAAGCCCACAATGCGGGCACTACTTTTTCTCTTCTCTTTAATATTTATCCACAGGCTCTCAATATGTTTTCCATATTCGAAAATCATGATTCTCCTATCAGGTGTACACATCAATGGCTTACAATGCTAGTTAATTTCCTTTCCTATTTGATCTATTTCTTTGCAATTGATTATACCCTTCCATAACTATATTCTAATCACATACCACCAGGTTTCTGTGAAAACTTTAAAATCCTATTTACCTTCCTGACATAAGATTTCAAATTCATCTTGTTTGTTTACCATGTTCTGTGCATGACTGTACACACCTATAACATTTCCCTTGCTGATTCTATGTTGTTTTTCAGCCCAATATTGAGCTCTTGTACTATTGGACCAAGATGCTATTGTCCATGGTATATGATATCTCCTTGCCCTTTGAATGCTGTCTCCTTCCCCTCAGTTTAATGCCCAAGACTCTGAGGAAATACATTTTACAACTGCTTTAAGGCACAGTTTCATCTTTTTTTATTCTTACAAAAGCATTAAATTACACTTGTCTTTACCACAAACTCATATTGTTCTAACTCTGCTCTGTATTTTATTATAAATACAAAATAGGCCTAGAATAAAATTATTTTATTTTGGTTGGATCTACACTGCCATATAATGTAATTTTAAACTGCATTATATGGTCATTGTAGACCCATATAATGCAGTTTAATTGCATTGAACTGCATTATATGGATCTACTCTCGGCATTACTTCGTGAATGAAGATTCTTAGGAAGGACTCATCCCACGCTTTTTACAAGCACGTTGATGAGTAAAAAGGCCAATCTAAGATAGGCAAGTTCGGTTGCAGAAAGTCTCCTTGGGTGATGTTGTTTCCAAGTGGTGGTTCTTTCTGCGTTGTCGTTTCTCTTCGAGACCCATTCGGCGTGTCTTCTCGAAAGAGGTCGCAGTATTGTAGATAGTGCATCTCCATGCCTCTCGATGTGAGGCCAGAGTGGACCATTGTTGGTGATCAATCTGGCCGAGCCTGAGATGTTGTTTCAGGGAGTCCTTATATCTCTTTTGGGGGGCGCCTCTCTTGTGCTGACCCATAGCGAGTTCACCATAGAGTAGCATCTTTATAATTGCATTGAACTGCATTATATGGATCTACACTGAACATATAATAATGCAGTTTCAAACTTCATTATATCGCAGTGTAGATCCAGCTTGGCCATTAGCCTATCCTGTTTTTGTGTGTATGGGGGTTATGTTTTGACTTGAAAGAGCTGTAACTGTAGGGAATTTACAAGACAGACTATGTAGATCCCCGCACAAATATTTGTGGATGCTAAAGATGGCATGTTACATGTTTTGCTATAATGATTATTTTATGTGATATGTGCGCTTACCACACTTTGTGTTATTTTAAACTTGTATCTTTAAGTTAGTTTGTTGTAAATCTGCCCTTGGAACAGCCCTTATGTGCTAAACCTGTGGCTATTATCCAGACGGTCCAGGACTGTATATGCTCTGTTGGGTTGTCATCTTCTCCCTGTCACTGTCACCATTGCTCCTAATTGGCCCATTTCTTTGTTTTTGCTCTTGGCCATCATTGGTACTTCTGTTGATGTCAGAATTGGGTTTGAATATATGCCCCATCTTTTTCTCAAGATAGGAAAAAGGAAATGTGCCCAAATCTGATAGTGCCAAATAATGGACCCCTTTTCTTCAAAATTTGATTAAATATGCTTCTTTATTTCCTAGGATATGATATATAGGAATGAGATAGTACAATTCTGTGTACTGGTTGCTTTGAGCCTTTAGAATGAAGTTTCTTTTGGAAAGGAGGAAAACCATATATTATTAGAAACAAGTACAACACATAAGCAAAGGGAACAATTGTATCCCAACTGAAAACTAAATCATACTTACAAATAGAGTTATTTATTTATTTACAGTATTTATATTCTGCCCTTCTCACCCCGCAGAGGATTCAGGGCAGATTACAATGTACATATACATGGCAAACATTCAGTGCCATAGACACACAACATATATAGACACAGGCACACAGAGGTTATTGATATATCAGGTTTACTTGGAACTAAACTCATTAAACACAATGGAATCATCCTTTCTCTCCAATGATTCCATGGAACTGGACTGCCAAACATTGTCTAGCTATGAACATGGCCACACTATACATCATCTCTGTAACACTCTCAGAGCCTGTGTTCCACCCAGTTTTCAGGAACACTAATTTATGGGCTGTGAAGGAAATGATCAGGGGGATTCTGCCATGATTTTCTCTTGGGATGAGAGTTAGAGAGTATTCATCAGTGTGGCCATGTTTTGTGCCAGCAAGCAAGGACATTCATATCTGACATGAATACCCTTGTTTGCCATGAGCATATATCTCCATCCATAACATTTAACTCTAATCAGAAAGATTATTCTAACTGAAAAATGCAAATATTAACCAGTTTGGCTGAACTAACAGAGCTCACTTCACTTTTGCAGTGCTGGGTACTAAGTACTGCAGTTTAGTCCATTAATGCTGTTAATGTGTTGAATTTAATGGTGTTGAATTTGAATCATTAAAATGGATAAACAATTCCACTTATGGTTATCCCAGTGTTAATCGTTTTCCTGAGTTTAGTGCCTGTAAAGCTCTGCAATATGAGTTGAAATGGTTGTGCATCTTTCTTTGAATAGAATAAATAAGAAAGTCAGGCCTATCCTATCCTTGCTTACTCAGAAAAAAAAACCTTTAATGAGCTTTACTCCCATGTAAGCATGAATATAATTATGATCTTAAAGGAATTAATATTGATTTGGTGAGTCTTATAATATATGTAGTAATACAGCAGTTAATATGGTCAGTACAGAGTTGCTTGCAGTGCAAGTTTAAGGATGATGCCATACATTTATAAACATTTTGATAATGGGTTTAATGGTAACTTCTCATTGTCATGCCTTAAAGCATCCATTATTCAGTTTGTTTCATTCAGACTATCTTGTAAAATCCCATCTAGTTTACATTATGCTGTTCTTGATCCCCTAAGCTTTTGGTAGACAAGGCACTGGAAAACAAAATGGGTAATAAATTCCAACTTTAATGCAACCCAATAGATATGCAAGACAAAATGGTGCTGAAGCTACACATGCAGAAGCTACCTGTGCATACTGGGAGCTTAAAATTTAAGTTGGGATATATGGGGGAGGCACTTTAAATTTTGTGCTACTAAAATGTATCATCAAGAGAAATGGAAGCCTGCTTAAGACCAGACTCTATTCTGCTCAGTTCCATAGCCTTTATATTCATCAGAGAAATTGCAGTTCAGATACAATTTAACAGATCATTTATTTAGAAATGATGAATGACAAACATATCTTTACTCACCATGCCATGCAAGCTCAGCAACAAATCCAAATGGCACAGTAAAACGTTTGTTCCCAGCCCAACAAATGTAGCTTTTTTGTGCCAGCACGTTGTCATTAAATGACTGGAAGCATGTTCTTTACCTTATATTATCATGGGTACTTCTCTTTAATGTAATAATGTAGTAATATATGCCATATTTCATACTTGGTTCTGTAGTGAAATGATAAACACTGATCCCTGGTTATGATTATAATTTTCCCAATAAGGTTGTCTTTGTGGCAACATACTTTCTTAAGGGTGGATACTTTTTCATCCTTTGGGATTTGTGTGAATTTTTGCATACTAGCTGTAAGGATTCCTGGACTGATAACTTTCCCTAAGTTCTAACAGAAACTATTTGGAAGTACAGACAGTCTCCAAGTTACAAACAAGATAGGTTCAGTAGTTTTGTTCTTAAGTTGAATTTGTATGTAAGTCAGAACAGGTACATTTCTTAAGTAGAACTCCATATATTTTTTTGTTCTGTTGACCTCATGGACCGGCTCATGCCAGAGCTCCCTGTCAGCCATCACCACCCCAGCCCCTCCAAGGTCAAGCCAGTCATATCCATCCATTTTGCCCTTGGTCAGCCCCTCTTCCTTTTACCTTCCATTTTCCCCAGCATCATTATCTTTTCCAAGCTTTCCTGTCTTCTCATTATGTGGTGTTTCTTTTTCTCTGTGCACCTATTCAGAAGATTTCACCTCATTTTCTCTCTCTGTGATCACTGGATTTTGAAAAAAATGTGGCTGGTTGTGTAAATAAGGATTGGAGATAAGGCTTCAGTGCTGACACCTTTCCTCATGAAAGTGAATTTCCCTTCCTAGGGGTAGATTTCTCCCACTTCCTGTTGTTTCACCCCATTCTTAACTATGAGTTGTTTGTAAGTCAGATATTTGTAACTCAGGGACTGTCTGTATACAATTTTGCTGCCATGTTGAAATACATAGGGACACTCAATTCCTGGTACCTAATAGGAACACACAGAAATAGGATCTTGTTTGTGGAAATTTTGAAAAGGTTTCAGAATCTTGGCTGTTATGACTTTGTTTCTCAGTATATTTTCATATTTTTGTCATGAAAATAAAAATGAACAAACCTATTTTGTCCATATGTATTGTTATTTTCTGAAAGAGAAATATAAAAGAGAACTAAATGAAGTAAACTAAATACGGTTTTCCTATAGGTCCCCAAATTTCTAGCACTGAAGTGCATAAAATTTCAGCTAAACATTTCAAAATAAAGCTTAGGCATACAAAGAGAAGTTACAAAGGGAATAAAATAACAAATTTATTGAGAAATCTAATGTTCTCTGCCTAAGAAATAGTTAGTTTCAGGGCAGGGACAGCAAGAATCTCAAGAGAAGTTGCGAATGGAGTTAACATTACCCATCTTTCACTAACCTTTGTCCCCAGTCCTCCCATGCCCAAGAGGGAAAATGACATTTGCCTGCATTGATATATTTGAATAATATCTTAACTTGACAACAGAATAAACATTTAACACCAAATACAAGTTTACAACTCTAAATCTTCCTTTTCTTTTCCTGAATGATATTTTACATTTTTGCCTAACGGAGCCGTTGAGGTTTGAAAGCACGCATAATGCATTTTTGTGCATTTTGGTTGGTCAATAAAGGTATCACCACTTTGAGGATTTGAGATTTCATTATATTTTGCTGTATGGACAACAGGAACACCCCTGAATATGTTTGCTTTTTACAAAACTAATATTGAAATAGTGAAGGGAAATTCATTTGGTGGGACAAAAAAAAATTGGGCGGTTTGGGGGGGGCGGGGGAGTTGTCATCCTTATAGTCAAGATTGCAATTGCCAAGATTTCTCATCAGTGTCTCTGTTGACATAAGATTAACTGAAGTTTCAGTTGAACATCCCGAGGGACACACATTACTCACCTATACTATATGCATGAAAATCTTCTCTCGGGTATAAGTGAATATTTTTACCATTTTTCTTCATGCAATTTCTAAAAACTACTTGTGGTTTTTGGACTTTTGCTTTAAAAACATACAAACAAAACACCTGTATATGAGAACGAGTCCTGAACTGCAAAGATTTTCACTCATCTATAATTTTCCTCAACATTAAATTTCCCAACACTTGAGCAACCCATTTTTCAAATATTTTTAACATTATGTCTATCCCTAATAAGAAGTGCATTTCTCCTTCCTTAAACTCATGGCAAACAGTACCTGAGCTCAGAACATCAGTCTGTTCCTGTTTTAAGACATTGAAAGTTACCTATATGTGAGCCACTTTGAGTCCCCTTTGGGGTTGAGAAAGGCGAGTGATAAATAGGGTAAATAAATAAATAGTGTTGGGAAAAAATAGTGGGAGTCGTCTTTTCATGAGATTTAGAGTTTTTAGGGAATCAAGATGTCTACTGATGAAAACATAATCCATGTTTAGAGGATGGTGGAAATGATTATAGACTGATGTGGGGCCAGGTTGCACCCACCTGTCGTATAGTTAATGTACAGAGATCAAAAATGATTTAATAGGGCTTCATATGTGTCTAATTCATCTACAGAACCGAAAGACAGCTATTTGCAATGCTTTGCTTCCTCTTCCTTTGAAGTTAGAATTAAGAACATCATAAAACATTCCCACAAAATGACAGGGTTTTATTTAAATATATCAGATTTGTAAGAAAGCATATTGCATTCTACTTGTGTTATAAACTCTTGTGTAACAAACCCAAGTTGGAGTTTGTAAGTTAGATTTCATTTGATGATCCGTAAAGACATCATAGAGGTGAAGATAAATTGGGTCCTCCAGATGTTACTGGACTGGAACTCCCAGCATTCTTACTACAGATTCAGGAACTTAAGGTCAAACATTTGTAGGACTGCATTATTCTCTCCTTTGCTGTAATGGTTTATTGCAAAACCAATCACACTTAGTTGTTATATCATTATTAAAAACCGCTTTAGCCTTCTGGCTAAATCTCTGTTCATAAAGCTTTTAGGCCTATCTACACTGCCAAATAATCCACTTTCAGATTCCAGATTATGTGCTTTGAACTAGATTATATGACACGCTTCTCTCACCCTGGAGCGCACTGGGCACAGTAGTGGGAAGGCACCCTGGTGCCTTGCATGGAGCTGTGTGCAAGCCGGCCTTTTTTCCTGGCGAGCGCCCATGCAGTGGCACTCGGTCGGTGCCCTGGTGCCTTGCACAGGGCCGGGCGTGGGCCAGTTTTTCCGGAGCACGCGCTCCTCTCGCCCAGTGAATACCTGCACCTGTGTGTGGTCTCGTTATTTCGTGGGTTGGCAGGTAATGATTACTGTAGATGAGCCCTTAGTTTTACTTCACTCTTACTTCCTCCTTAGATTCTTAAACTTCGGCAATAAGACACTTTTTTTTGTTTGGTGGCTCAAGGAGGAATTTTCATTTCAGAAATAAGTCTATTTGGAAGTCAGACAATTTCACTCAAACTCTTGAGTATCCTGTTGCTGCCATCTTTGAAAAAGAAAATTATTTCAAAGAGAGATCCATGATACCCGTTAGCTGGGACAAATGGTTAGGTCTACTCGTATTCCTATGTCAAGTTTTTATTATACATATCATTAAGCTCTTATTAAAGATTATCTCAGCATGTGACCCATGAGCTATCAAGTGAAACTACTAGAGATTTCCCCAAAAATATTTTTAAAGATGCATTTGCGAAGCATGGAAATCCCCTCTCCTTCCCATTCTCACCCCACTACATTTTAAAATTGTAATGATACACTACCTGACATACTTAATATTAGTTAAATGTACTCTTCAGTTTCTTCTTAAGATGCTGATGGTCTCTGTTCTAAAAAAGAAATAAAATTAAACTTGACAGCATGTGGAAAATGAAAATGAGATATGCTCTTAAATTATATTTCCCAGAAAACTAGAATAAATTGAACAAAATTACTTGTGAAATAGTGTTATTTATGTATCCCCATCACTAAGGTAATAACCTATGGGGGTTTATGACTACAAATGAAATGCTATCAGAAATTTGCAATACACTACTTGATTGTATGTTAATAACAGAGGTATATCATTGCTGGTGGGGGAACAACTGAAGCTGCATTCTGTGTAATAGCATTTGTGCATGAATCTTGGAGACAAGTGTTTATGTTTATTCCATTTTATTTTAAATCCATCGTATTTCATCTCATCATGCAGCTTCCCAACAAAGTGAAATGAGCAATATGTGAAGACTTTGTTTAGCCTCACAGGGACAATGTGTCTGACAACTGACAGCTTACGATAAAAGAAACAGATTCTTTTGCCTTCATATGCACTTGAGAACTTTCAGAAGTATGGAGGCAATTCCGATACCTGCCTTTGAATGGTATTGGAATTTCAGGATAGGTGGGTATTAGTGCTATATTTGTGCTATCAAAATTTATAAAATGCAATTATGAATTATGAAATGTGGTTTCATTGGGACATATAGAAAGCTGTGTCAGGGTTTGGGTATAGTTTTCCAAGTCCAAAACACAAACCTCATTTAGCAGAGTAAAAATGCAGCAGCTTCAGCTCAGCCCAGAAGTAATGTGGTCATTGAGAAAATCCTTGTTATAAAAGTAACTTACTTTATTGTAAGCATAAAATAAAATAAAACATCCACATAGGGAAACGTCCACGCAGGGAACATCCACAAAGGAAACCTCCACACAGGAGAAAACGTCCACACAGGAAAACTCCACAAAAGGAACAAATACAAAATAGAAAGAAGTATTTAAGAGCATAACAATTAGACCCCACCTTTCCCTTGGAACCTAATTGGTCAGCAACTCAACTGTACCTTATTACAATCAAATTAACATCACTTAAACACTTAAAGGTACAAATATAATTTTGCAAACATAATACTTTCAACAAGCTGCATTACCCTTTTAATTATGCCCTGTAATAATCTCTTATGCATTATTTAGAAATGTTGCCTCACCACACCTGGAGCCCCAGGAAATGATTCCCCAATTACCATAATCAATTCACAATACTTTTTCTGGGGGGTGGGTGGGGGTGGGGGCTCATAATACTGTGGGACTTCAACATCCATGTTGAGACTGCCATGTTGGGAGTGACTCAAGACTTTATGTCTGCCATGACAACTATGGGTCTATCCCAATTGGTATCTGGCCCTACACATGCTACTGGATAGAAGCCTAGCCCAAAAGAAAATGTTGCCCATACAAAAACATGCTGTTAGGAGCTTGCCCGCCATTTTGCAGACAAGTTCATTTGGATTTGCTCTGACTTAGATGCCAGAGTTGATACAGCTCAACTGAATGCAACCTTGGTAGCTGCTTGTGCAGTATTGATGGATACATTTTAATGTGTGCAGCCTGAGGATGTGGACAGGACTCTTGCAGAGGTGAGAGCCACCACATTTGCTGTACATCCTTGCTCTTCCTGGCTCATAAAACAGACCAGATGGGGACTGGTGGAGTGAGTCAGGGAAGTGATTAGCACCCCTCCCCCTACAATAGGGAAAGGTTCCTGCAGGCCTCAAGGAGGCTGTAGTAAGACCACTTCTTAAAAAACCTTCCCTAGACCCCTCTGTACTGGACAACTACAGACCAGTCTCCAAACTGGATGTGTAAATCTTTCTGAAACTTGGGGGTGGTGGGAGAGGATGATGCCCTGGTTATTTTTTATAATTGAAAATAGAAATTCAAAGAGATAGCTCTTGTAGTTTTTAAAAATGTTGTTCATAAAAACTCTTAAAAATCCCCAAAATCAGTGGATGAAATGTTCTGAAACTTTGGGGAGGGGGTATAACAGTTGTAAATTTGTTATATCATTGTAGCAATTTTCATTCTGATAGTTTTGAAAATAAGGGAGAAACGAGTCCCCCTTGCACAATTACAAAAAAGTAACAAACATTTTGTTATATCGTTATAGTTATGATACGGACTCCTTACAATATTTTAGAAACACTTTAGAAATTATTCTCTTCCCCCTCCCCCAATATAGTAATGAGTATTGAAGTGTTTGTTTGGGAATAGTTGGCTTTGCCTCTTTCTGATGCTGGGTAAGTAGGACATGTGACTTGACAAGAATTGTTCAAGGAAGGCTGGCTATGCTTCTTCTGGGGCTTAGAGAGAGTGACTTGCTCAAAGCTACCAAGAAAGGTCTCCATGTCTGAGGTCAATTTGAACTTGGCCTCCAAAATGTAGTCCAGTGTTCAAACACTACTAGTAGACAAGAGCATTTTACAAATGGTGTATGTTGGCTGGGGAACATAACTTATGAATTTGTGAATTCTGGTTGGTGCTTGCTTTGTGTATAGATTTTGTAGTGATTGAGTGCTATGTAGAAATAAAATTATTTGCTTGCTTCGAAATAACGATTCTAGTAAACACCTTTGTTTTTTCATTTGGGAAGAATAAAATAAAATTAACACAGCCAACTTTTAAAATCCTAATTAATTCAAGTCATTGCAACTGGAACAAAAGTGAGGTGAAATAAACGATCGACTTAATAGAATTACCTAATGGCCACTAGCATTTTTAATTGTGCTTTGTGGGTCCAATTACATCCTAATTAATCAAGAAAATTGGAAGATTCAAATGAATGAGGGGCGGGGTTTACAAGAATCAATTTAGCAATGCCTAAGTAGCCAGATCTGTGTTTATACAGGAGGAGTGGGGTAAAATTACTACCCAATTATTTTTGCAGGAGCTTAAGCACTTTTGGAGAAACAGTTGTACATAGGAAGTTTTTCAGCTGCCAGAACTGGTTAACTTATATTACACACATTCTGAACCCTATTACAACATACTTCATTTGTCAAAGACCCTTCAAGTCATAGAGTGCTCTTTTGAGATCCTGCTAGCTTTTAAATTAACTTTAAAAGTTATTTTGCCTTTTCTAATTAATTGGTATTCTGAAGTAAGGAAAAACCTTGCAGAAAAATGAGATGATTATTAGTAAAGAACAACATCTTATATGAATCCCTGTTAGAAACTATCAATTGATGGGCAATTTATGGTAATTCTCTATATTCTGTTTTGCAGACTTAGGAAGTTTTGCCCCTCCTAGAATGCTGCCAAGAAGCAGCCAGGATGGAGTCTGTTGGAGCCCATCACATGACGCAGGGCTACTTCAGACAGGGTTCTGTCCTGGCTCCATGCATGCTGCATCTTGGCAGAGAACATAAGTGACTACCTGTGTTCTCATAAACTAAGCAAAGGACAGACAGGAAACCACATGGGATGGTAAAGAGGCAATGTGGGGCACTGCCTGATGGTTTCTCCCACTGCC
Source organism: Anolis apletophallus (assembly GCA_030556195.1). NCBI lineage: Eukaryota > Metazoa > Chordata > Lepidosauria > Squamata > Anolidae > Anolis > Anolis apletophallus. Next base: position 102,669,374 of record JARBWK010000004.1, read on the forward strand.
CATGGATTCACTCCACTGCCAGACAGATTCCCCTACTGTCCCCCAGCTTAAGGATCTCCATTTGTTGAGGTCATTCATCTCAAACTCTTATACATATAGGCAAAGGAGGAATAGAGAATGATATGCTTTAATAATCATATGTATAAAAGTTCTGGTAGCCTTTGGCAAAAAAAAAAGGACAGCAAAGGTGATGCTTCAAGTCCAAAAGGATGGACAAGCTGAAACAAGAAACCACAACATGACAATCTTAAATCCACTGCCATGTTGAGAAGTTTGATATACAGTAACCCACATTGGAGATCTTCTCTAAGATCCCTTCTACACTGCCAAATAAAATCCAGACTATCTGCTTTGAACTAGATTATCTAGCAGTGTAAACTCATTTAATCCAGCTCAAAGCAGATAATGTGGATTTTGTGCTTTGATAATTTGGATGATATGGTAGTGTAGAAAGGGGCAAAGTCAATAAGGATTTGAAAAGAGAAGCGGCAACTTTATCCACTTGCCTACTGTTTGTTTTCTAAAGAGGACAGTCCAAAGAGAGAGGACAAACAAAAGAAAAAAACACTAAGGCTGCTGGAGAAATGTTTGTGCCAGGTAATTTCTCAATCCCTTACTTCAAAAGAATCTGTAGCTGGTTCTGCTATAAGTGACACGAGGCAATACAAGAGTCTGAGAATGAGGACAATTCTGTAGATGTCCCTTTGGAATTGCAGTCTCAGAAGATACAATGCCAGGAGTCACCTGAAGCTGATCCAAAAGAGGAACCATTGGAGCTGCTGGAACAATTGAAGGAAGAAGCACATTCCTAAACCCACAGACCTGGCAAGTAGCAAAGTGAGCCGAAAAAAAGATGCCCGATGAGACTACTTTCACACAGTGCTCTTCATCTTAGGCAGTAGCCAATGTAAGAAAATGCCCTGTGTGAGGACTCTCCAATCTTCTGTAAAGATCACGCACAAACTGCAGGTCGATCCAATGAGATTTTATTGAAGGTACAACACCTGTAAAGCCAAAGCATTGGCTTGTGCCCCAAACACACCTTTTATACTCAACCCCCTCCAACCCGTCACCCGCAATGTCCGGGAAAGGTTGCATCACCTTCCCTGACTCAGCGAACTACTGTCCAATGGATATTATGTCATATCCCTGCTGAGTCAGCATATTGTCAATCAATGTCCACTGTCCGGAAGAGGTTACATCACATCCGTCCTGACTCGGCACTTCTCCCGGGAGATTGCATCATCCCCGGGATTTCCCCAAGGTCCTGCACGTCAGGCTTTTCCCGGTCATGGCAGACTGGGAGTTCTTGAGCCTCCCTCAAGGCTCAGAATTTCCAGCTCTGACACCCTGACTCCTGTTTCATATTGAAGCAATTAACTGATGATCAGTTTTGGCATAGATTTGTTCTTTACATTCCTGATACCCTGAACATTGGATAGGTTGACAACCCTTCTTCCCATTAGAGAGACCTTTAAACATACACACATGCACAAACCTCACATAATAAACAAAAGAGTTCATGTACCACAGTTGTTACATTGCAGAATTTTCTTAACACAAATTCACAAGTAGTTCCTCATGGGGAATAGCCATGATATAGTAGTGAAATTAAGTAGCTAATAACCATGCAGTTGTTCAGGCATTTGGATCAAACAAAAAAAGAGAAATGTTTCCTATTACTTCCCTACTTTACAGTATCAGAAGCTTGACGGTAGAAAGTTGAACCTGACATTCTAAGCATTCCAATTACTGTGAAACTAGACAGCCTATGAAATGAGCAGGCTTTTCATTTTTTTCTGATTTGTCATCTGTTTCTGGGGAAAAATTAGAAATACAACATTCCAGATAATGAGGCCACATAGCAGTAGAAGTATCCTGCCTTGTTAACAGTGGTACAAGTATCCTGTAACATCAGCAATGTCTATTGAGTATAATTATAGAAGGACAGGTCTTCTTTTTTCCATTACTTCTTTCTGCCCAGTCTTCAACAATAAAGCTTCTTTTATTCCTCATTCACAAAATCTATCCATCTGAGACATTTTTATGTGGCCTCAAATATATAGGTACATAGAATAGGTATAAAAATGAAACATTAATTATAATAAATCAGCATTCACAAAGCTAGCTAGACAAGCTGATTTTCCTTTTTGAGGAGTACAGCTGAAGCTTTTTCTGTGAAGTCCATTGTAAATGTTGTAGATTGTTGCTAACGGATTTGTGTAAATGGATGGCATTCAGAAACCTTTTACTATTGCCAAATGTTTCATGACCCCAACATTGAGCCTAAAACCTTTATTTGGGGTTGGGATCCACAGTTTAAGAAGTAGTTTTCAGCAATGTTGTAATGAAGCCAGAGCTCACAAGGTCAAAGCATCAGAACAGTTTCATTTGCAGGGATGATAAGAACATAAGAACATAAGAAGAGCCATGCTGAATCGGGCCTCAGCCCATCTAGTCCAGCATTCTGTGTCACACAGTGGCCCACTAGTTGTACACAGGGATCTCTAGCAGAAAGGAGGGCAAAACCCTCACCTGCTCCCGACCCCCCACAACCAGTACCCGGGGAAATCCTGCCTGCCTCCATCAACACAGAGGTGGCACTTGGATGTCCATTTCAGTAGCTACTGATTCCCTTGGTATCCATGAATCAAATGATGATGATCACATCTGTCATGCCTCCTTTTGATCTTAACCTCAATCCTTGTAATCTTGGGAGTGAGGTAAACATATTTATTTGTGATTATGTAATGCATCCCCCCATCCAGGCATCAAAAGTATTTTGGCATTGTTAAGATGGTGAATAACAAGGGAAATTGGCAGCATTTTGATACTGTTCTGGTAGCATGTCTATGGGACTGTCATGACTGCATACCAGCATTTACCACAACTGGTTTTAGAAGATATTTCTAAGTCATTAGCTTTCAAATCAAGATGGTGGCGGAGTGCAGACGTGCCTCAGCAGAGCTCCGGTTGGACCCATCTGACTTGGTGTCCCAACTGGTGCTAAACACGCCAAATGCATGTCTTTTGACTACAGACCCCAGAGGGTCTGACCTCCAGCAGGGAGCTGCTGTGGAAGGTCCCCCCAGAGAGGCTGCAGAATGGGGGACAACTGCGGACTGCTGTAGCACCAAATACTCTAGCTGGCGTCCACGGAGGAGCACCCTGGACCCCACCACGCTGCTCACCCTTACCAAGGGTCTAGGGAGGCCACGTCAGGGTGGCATTCCCCCCTCCCTAGCCGAAATTCGACTTCAATATCACCTGGCATCCTCCCACCTCCAAAGGCTGGGAGCTTTGCTTGTGGCCTTCTCTCCTTTGAACAGGCCGCCTTGTGCACAGGCCAACAACTTCGGTGAGTTTCACCTTCGCGTGCAACCTGACGGAGGACTGAGATGGGGGGGAGCAGGGGAGCCGGACCCACTTCCGCGGACGCCTCTCACGCCTCCCACACCACCGAGGGAGCCAAAAGGGGGTCATCCATCTGGGTCCCCTAGATCCTCTGGGGAGAGTCGACAATCTGCTCCATGGGAGATGACTGCCCGTTCTCTGGATCGGGCAGCTGCCCGTGGTCCCCTCATACCAGCCGACCTGCTGAACACCCCCCCCCGAGCACCAGGATAGTCTGCCTGAGATCCTGAACATCAGCGAGGTCCTGGCGGGGGTCCCGGGTGGCCGTCCTCGGCGCCGAGTGGGCCTGTTGCCGGCCCAGAGGTCAGACCCTCTGGGGTCTGTAGTCAAAAGACAGAGGGTGTGGACTGACCCCCCAAAGATGGCACCTACCCCGTTAGACGCTGTCATGGCACTGGCTTCACCAGCCCCGCAAGTTTCACCTCCTCCTTCTCCTACCTCAAAGCAGAAGGAGACCTACAAGATGGCGCCGATGAGTGAGCACCTTGCGGGAGAGATCCGACGATGGTCGCCTACTTCTGAGAATTTGGCCACACTATTCGGCCAAACCAGCCCACTAAAGATTGGGGTCAACCTCCAGCGACAAGAGCAAGCTGTGGTAGGTCCCCCAAATCCTTTAGCGAACCTGGGGCACTGCTTGCCTTCACTACCGGAGCAGCATAGCCCTGGTTCTGCTGCACCCACTTTCCGTGGCCTCAGCAGGTCCATTGCCTATAGGGTCAGGCCCAAATGTGCCACCCTGACAGGAGCGGATTTCCATCCTGCCCTCCACCCTGCCCTTCTGGACATATACCGCCAATTCAATAAGCTGACCCTGGACCTTAGAGAACTCAGTGACCAGCTGAGGGCCTTCGGGAACCGAGGACGCCAGCTCTCTCTGTGGTCTTTACCTACGGAGACGCCGGCCGGATGCCGCCCGACCACCCCTCTTGGACCCCGGTGGGCAGAGCAGCAGATGGATCGGAGCCCTCGGTCTTTGAGGGTGGCTGCTTGGCCCCCGGATGCGTGCCTGTTTGGACCTGGCTGCCCCTTTGGACATTTGGCTGGTTCCAGCCAGATGAGCTGCCCGTGGTCATCTCGGTGCAGCAGGGACGCCACAGCGGATGGACCCGACCTTGGTCGGAGCCGGGAGAGCTCTGCAGACTCCTTTGATGTTTCTGCGGTCTTAGCCCATCCATCCAACTACCGTCCTCACCGGCGATCGTTCTCTTGGTCGACGGGAGGGGCGTTGGTTTTGGAAGCCAACATAGTGCCCAGGCCCAAGGATTTGGCATCTGGGGCTCCTCCCTTCCGTCTTCTTCCCCTCTGCCTCCAATGGAGCCGGAACGGACACAAGCCCCTGGAGATCCTGCCACCCAGTGGGAGCCAGACATAACAACAGCGGATCGCTTTGATGCGGTCCCTGCTGTTCAGCCTAATGAGGCACAGAGCCTCCTCTCGGCCCCTGGGCAGATGGATGCAGACCGGCCAGAGATGGCGACCACCCCGGAGGACACCAAGCCTGGCTGGATGTCCTCTACCTTGGAGGAGCATGGACCCGGAGGCGACCTGTGGCAGAAGCCGCGTGACCGCCCTAAGAGGCAGAGGTGGCGACGGAGGAGGGGACGGCGGCGTTTGGCTTCCGTTCTCTCTGCAAACCCCGGAGCAGCTAGGCATCCTATGGCAACCGTGGAGCTTCCAGGGCCACTGAGTCGCTCACAAATCTACGAGAGGGGAAGAGGCTTGGATCGTTCCATTCAAGGTCCCAGAGGCTGCCTCAGGCCAGGACTTTCCGGAGCACCAACCTTAGGCGACAGCAGTCATGCCTCAAGCCGAGGACAGAAGTTGTACCAGCAGGGCGAAGTTTTGCCTGCTCCAAGTTATGGCGTGGAGGGAGTGATGTTCCCTCCCCCACTGTGAAAGAACTTCAAGGCGACTTTTTAAGACCTCCTGAGTTGTCCCCTTTTGACGGCTGGCCTGATGTTATCACCAGGCCGCTGAGACCTTGTTCCCCCTAATTCTTTCCCTTCTCTCCCTCCCCTCTCTCCCTTTACCCTCTTTTAATGTTGTGTCATTTGTGTTATTGTGCTCTTCAAATCTTGTAAACCACTCCGAGCCCTCGGGGAGTGGTGGTATAGAAGCTTGAAGAAATAAAAATAAAATAATAAAATAGGACTTGCCTTGTATGCGGCACAATTTTGGCAGCATATAGCAGAGGGTTGGCCTTGATGGTCCCCGTGGTCTCTTCTAAGGCTATTATTCTATGATTCCACTTTAACGGATGTAGCAATATCTCATGGTGTCCTGGAGTTTTAGATATGGAGAGTCCTCTCATGCTGAAACTTCTCAATATTGTTTCCTAAACTGTAAATCTAAGGAGTCCACAGGACAGAACTACAGCAATTAAAATGAAAACATGGTGTTATATTTGAGAAAATTAAGAGTCCCTTTCTGGAAATTCCACAGGACATTGCTGTCATAAGCAATCCCACCTCTAGACCAAACCTAAGTGAGATTATAACCAGTATTTCCTCTGGATACGTTAGCATGAAATCAACCTATTTATCAGTAGTATCTGTGTAGCCTTATCCGATGTAAGCAATGTACATGGCATTTTTTATTCTCTGATTTTAAACTCACCTTTGCATTGAAACTAAAACAGGTAAAGGGCATATTGATGAAATGTCTGTCAATTTAATTATTTAAACTACCCCAACATGCATTTCATTTCTTCTAATGCTGGGAAATACAGCGTTCCTTCACTTATTGCTGGGGATACTCTATTTATATTAATATTTATACATTATTTTAGTAATATACTATTTTAAGTCTTTATAAACTTAAAATAAAATGAAAGGAAGGAAGGAAGGAAAGGCCCTTCAAGGCTGGAGGGAGGATTGACGAGGGGAAGCACCTTGGAGAGCAGCTGTGGCAGAAACCTCACAAAACAGCAAAAATACCATGATATATATTTTAAAGTAATATTTTTTGAAATCCACGAAACAGCCGGTCCGCAATGAGTGAACCGCGAAGTAGTGAGGGAACATTGTAGTTGGTCTTAGATTATCTTAAAGTATATAGTTTGAACTCCAATTCCTGTTGCTATATCCAGAAGAAAAAGCATACAGCGAAGGAGTATGATGTCTCCCCATGATTCCTAGCCAAGCAAACACTCTGTGATACTGTTTTTCAACTCTAAGGCATTTTCAACTCTAAAACATTAAATAATCCCCAAAGATTTTTTTTCATTAAAAGTGGAAGAGGAAGAATAATAATTTTTAAATCTATATCCCATTTTTTTCTCAATGATGGGAAAGTTGGGCTACAAACTTTCTCATGAATGGGTTAAAATTATGATGGAAGCGATTCCCCATGGATGTCATTGCAATGTTAGCAAATGTGATGAAATAAGACACTAAAAAGGTAGCATTATTTTTGTTCTTCATTTTGACAGCTGGAAGATTGCTCAAAGTCATACAAATATCTACTGTAACAGCTTAAAATAGCTTCAGGCTATTTCAAAACCTTAAAGAAAGGTCACCTGGTAGTGAATGAAACAGATTGTGGACATTTGAAACCTATCGCTCTTTAGTTGTCAAGTATTTGTTGTTACATGTTAATGATGCTGAAAATTTTGACCATAAAAAGGGAAAGCTTTTCAATAGCTACATGAACTTGCACTTGAAGATTTAAGGGATAAATGAAATATTTTATTGTTATTTTTGAAAAAAATAATATTTATTGAAAACCACAGCCTTTGTCACCCTACTGTATTTTCTGGCATATAAGATCACTGGGTGTAAAAGACTACCCCCAACTTTTCCAGTTAAAATATAGAGTTTGGGATATACTCGCTGTATAAGACTACCCCTTTTCCAATGCACACCAAATAAAATTTTTTAAAGCATCCAATTTGATTTCAATATGGTAATTTTCCTATTACTGTACCTCCTTCTCTGCCTCTCAGACATCGCACCTGCGCACCTGCACTGCTTCACTGCAGTCTTCAGGAACGAGATCTGAGAGGCAGAGGAGGAGGTATGGTAATAAGTTACAAGGGCGGGACAGATAGGTAAAAGAGGTGTGCTTTTCTGGGCCCAGAGCCACTCTATCTCTTTTTTTCATACCCCGGGTGCCCCGGATGCCTGCAGCTTCCTCCGCTCTTCACCTACAGCTTCCTGGTGAGGCGACCCTTCACCTCACCGTCAGGACTGCATTAAGTCCATGAATCCTGATGAATGGATTTTCTTCTACTGTAATTGTACAGTGTCAGCCTTACTGCATTCATATAGTTGCTGTATATGGCAGGGATGCGGCCACTGACATTTTTTACCTTCCCCCACCATATGCGGCAACCTCAGATTCTCCAATCCGGATTGGAAGTTTCAGCACCCGCTCTATAAGACAACTGCCGCGTAAGACGACTCCTGTGTATAAGACGAACCCTGACTTTTGAGAAGGTATTAAAAAGTTGTCTTATACACCAGAAAATATGGTATTCTAACGGTTTATAAAAAAATTATTGCTTAAAAGTCCTTTATTTTGCTTTAGTTCAAAATAGACAGGTATTATCTTTAATTTGTAAAATGTGAGGAGAGATGATGAATCTGAGTACATTTTTGGAAACTTTTCTTTAAATTTTTTTTGATAGAACTGTAATGAAGAAAAATGAAACTGATAAGCCAACAGTACACTTAGCAAAAGTCCACAGGCTTCAAAAAAAAAAAACCAATGGCAAGAGGTTATGCCTCTGTAGGTCCCACTTGCACAACTATTCAACCATAGCAAAATCACCCAGTTCAAGATTGCTAAAGTTGCTGTCTTAAGCCTGAGGCTGCCCTTTAACAAGTAGGGGTGAAGGATTCTCTTGATATATACAGTCCTGGCTTATGACTCTGATCCCACAATCATGACTGAAATAATTACAGATACAATTAAATCATCCCAAATTACTAATAACTATATCCAAAGATTTTTATGTTTTTAGGTGTCTTATTGTTTCCAGTCATTTGAAAATGATCATTTAACTTGTCCTTTACAAGTCATGTTAGTTTGACAGTTTTGACTAACAAAGCAATTTATTCTTCCATTCTTGGTGCTTTAGTCTTTCTCCAAGATTGAGCAAATAATACCCTTGTTTCTGTAGTCATGTATCAATTAAGTGTTCCATTTTTAGTACTGAACTAGCTGACCCGGCCATGCTTCGCTGTGGCTTTTTGCTTCCTTCCTGGTATACTTTCCTTCCCCCTCCTTCCATCCATCCTTCTTTTTTATTTCTTTTTCTCTCCTCCTTCCATCCTTCCTTCCTTTTTCCTTCCTTTCTTCTCCCCTTCCATCCTTCTATTCTTTCCTTTCCCACTCCTTACCTTTTTCTTCTCCGCCTCCTCCTCGTTGTCGCCGCCGTCGCCAGGGCTTCCTCATCGGGCGTGTGGAGTAGGCCCCTGCTGGTGTTTGTGGAGGCCGAGGGGGCGTGGAAAGCCTGCGGCCTCCGCCTCTTTCTCCTGCTCACCCCGCCATCCTCCCTTGATTGCAGGAAGGAGGGCAGGGAGAGGAGGGGAAAGAGGTGCCTCCCGCTGCACGCGCATGCACGGCAGGGGTTTCTCCGCCTCTTTCCCCTCCTCTCCCAGCCCTCCTTCCTTCAATCAAGGGAGGAGGGCGGGGCAAGGAGGAGAAAGAGGTGTCCGGGGAAAGGGCAGCTTCTCTCCCGCCTCCGCTGGGATCGGGAGGAAGCCGCCGGAGCGAGGAAGGCCCTGGTGGCAACGGAGCCGGCGAGGAGGAGGCGGAGGAGGAGGAAAGAGCAGCAAGGGGGGAGGATCGTAGCCTCTGTGCATGGCTACGATCCTTCCCCCTCGCTGCTCTTCCTCCTCCTCCGCCTCCTCCTCCTCCTCGCCGGCTTGGCTGCCAGGGCCTTCCTCGCTCCGGCGGGTTCCCTCCCGATCCCGGCGGAGGCGGGAGGGAAGCTGCCCTTTTCCCAGGCACCTCTTTCTCCTCCTCTCCCCGCCCTCCTTCCTTCAATCAAGGGAGGAGGGCGGGGCGAGGTGATCCCGGCAGAGGCCGCGGCTCTTCCACGCCGCGTGGGTCGGGTCCGGGAGCGTCTGGGAAGCGGCAAAGGAGGCCGAGGAGGCGGGCACGGCACCGCCCACGTGGCCCGTGTTCAGGAGCGGCTTGGAGGCGGCAGAGTAGGCCAAGGAGGCAGTGGAGGAGGCGGGCACGGCACCGCCGGCGCAGGCCGGGTCCAGGAGCGGCTGGGAGGCGTCGGAGGAGGCGGTCACGGTGCAGTCGTCATCGTAGGGAAGCCCCCCTTCCGCCCCCTCCCTGCCTGCCTCCGAGTGCAGAAGAAGGAGGAATCGGTGAGCGAGGGCTGAGGGTGAGGGGCTGGGGTTGGGGGGGCCCTGAGTGTGCTGGTGCCTTTGGTGATCAGGGCTTCCCCCTCGTGGGGGAAGGAGTCCATTGCCATTCACCAAGCGCCACTACGGCAGGTTCCATTGCCCGTTTTTGGGGGGTTATGTTTGGGGGCCTTGCGAGGTATCTAGGGCAGGTTTTGTGGGCCCTGTAGGTACCTCGTGGTATGTTGGAATGTGTTGGGTTGTTTTCGTGCTTCTGGGCCTTATAGTTTCCCTGCCTATTTGCCCCATCGCACGACCACTCTCTTTTTATATATATATAGATTATTTATCTATAATGTCCAACAATTCTGACATTACAAAATATACCTTCAAACTTTTTTTAATTGATATAGAAATCTTAGACTAGTAACTTTCTGTCTTTCTACAAATCACCCATACATAAAAAGGATCCTTATTTAACAACAACAACATTGATTTGAAACATTCTGATACATTTCTGACATTTTTGGTGTGAAACAGCACCTTTAAATAATATTTGGAAATTTGATTTTAGATTGCAACACAAATTAAATGTTACATCACATATTCCCCATACATTATGCTATTTTTTTAATGAAGGTCTATCTTTTGTTTCTAGTTTTATTTTGGATATTAAGCCCTACAAAATTTGTGGACTTTCCCACGCCCCCAGGAAAACATTATTAAAAGGGGTGGGGTTTTTTTGTATTAGTTAAAACAAGTCTGGCCGAATAATATTTCCACAGTGGCTTACAATGGGAAAAAACAAGAAACCAGAATGAGCCTATCAAAGAACAGCATAAGTTAATATTCTACTCAGATTTATGGCTGCTTTGCTGATTAGCCTTTGTAATATCATCCATAAAACTGTGGACAACCAAATCATTAAGTAAAATAACTGCTACTACAGTAGAGTTGATCATGAACAAATGTGGCATGTTCATCTTCTGGCATTCAATTTGCAGATGAGTCTCATTTAAATTTTAGACAATTTGATATTCTTTTAACTACCCCTCCCACTTCCATTTTGATCAGTTTTGCCAGCAATAACTAGCAAAACTAGCAAAACAGCTGGCACGTAGAATGCCTTGGGGTGTTCTGTGCTCCCAGGGGCGGACTAAGGTAATTTAAAATGGTAAGCGAACATTATTTTGGCGCCCCCTTGTTCTCCGGCCTCGTGGAGCGTGCGCATGCACGCCAGGCGTGCATGCGCTGGGCCAGGTAGTTCTGCGCGTGCGCCATTGCTGCGGAGGGACTCCAGATGGACCGAGATACCAATCGCCCTAAGTGAGGCCGAAAAGGAGGAACTTTTTGCAGCTGGGACGGAGCCGGAGGTTTTTGGGCGATTGGCGTCTCAGTCCAGCTGGAGTCCCTTTGCAGCAATGGCACATGCGTGGAACCTGGCGGCCAGAAGCGCTCCTGACTACGTGGCGCCCTAAGCGGGTACTTACTTTGCCTAATGGTAAATCCGCCCCTGTGTGCTCCCTCGCTTCTTCTCACATCAGACAGGGGGAACAGGACAAGTCATGTTCTTATCAGACATGGGAAAGGGCAACAACATCCGCTTTGAGTCCCCCCAGGAGTGAGAAGAGCGGTATATAAATATGCTGTTTTAAGATGTTTTAAATTTGTATAGCATTGAATTTTGCTGTAAGCCAGTCTGAGTCCCTCCATGGAGGTGAGAAGGTCGGGGTAAATAATAAATAAATAAATAAATAAATAAATAAATAATGTAAATAAACAAACAAACAAATAAGCAAACAGACATGTGTTGCCGCTTTGGCACCAAAATTTGTGGAGCTCAATTGGAGCTACCCAAAACCTACTTACCTCTCTGTCATGGGCCGGTCTGAGTCCCTCTACGGAGGTGAGAAGATCAGGATATAAAGGTTTTAAATAAATAAATAAATGGGTGAGATAAGTCTTGTGATGCTTCTTCATGACTTCGTGGTTGAATGGTGGTGGGACCAAGCCAGCTCTCATCCACAAAGAGGAGCTAGGCCCCCCAAACCCTCCAGTGTGATGAGGTGGCAGGGGTGCATATACAGTTTAGAATCAATGCAGTTTGACACCACTTTTAACTGCCATGTGTCAATATTGTGGGGACATGGAAGTTGTCGTTATGATGAGGCACCAGCACTCTTTTGAAGAAAAGACAAAAGTAAAACCAGAAATTTTAATATTCCATAGCATTGCGTCATTGCAGTTAAAGGGGCATTAACTCCACAGTGTAGCATAACCCTAGGAAACCACAACTTTGTCTTCAGAACACAGTCCTCCGAATTTGCATGGCAAATGGTGGAAAACACCTGAATTTGAGACACTGAAATGACACTGCCATACAGGGTGAACAAATGAGGGTAAAATGGCAAAAGACCCCACTCAGTATATGATCTTTATATTGAGTGAGTTCCCTCTCAGAGATGAGAAAGTCTGACAGTTTTCATTTCTACAATTCATTTTTTAACTTTGTTTTTTCCACCTCAAATATGTAATCTGTATATTCCTAAAAAAAAAAACCTCTCTTCCACCTCTCCACATTTGCACTTGCCAAATTCAATAGATGGAAACAGATGGCTTCCCTTTCTTTGGGACAATAAATCTGCTTCAGATTTCAGTCCTAACCTTATGAAAATATCTAAGATGTTGAACCTGTTTTGGGGATAGAGTTCAGTATCTTTGAAAGTTCCTTTAAAGTTTAGGCTAAAATGTAGAGTGGATTCACCCCCAATGGATATGAAAGTCACCAATCACTACTGTTCGTAACTTCTTTTCATGCTGCTCTAGTAATATGGATATATTGGGAACCTTACATAGAATAATTTTCTTTTTTAAATTTCAACCAGGAGTTACACGGTGGTGGTGTATACCAACTCATTGTTGAACTCAGCAGTCCCTTAGGCAAGTCAACATACACTAAGTTTGTAATGATTTTTCCTATCACAAAGGTGAGTGTAACTGTTCTCTTCCCATGGGACACAGAGGAGCAAGTTTCCTCTTGGCAAGTAGGAACATATGCTCAGAAATAAGAAGCCTCTGGCACTTCCGTTTTCCTCCCAAACTCTCCCTATTCTGGTTTCAGTTTAATGTCTTTGCAAAATGTGGAACACCAGAAATTAAACTGGCTCATATCCAAGTACTCCAGCATAACTGATTCATGGAATAATTGAACATCTGGAGCATTAGCTCTGAATTGCAGTGCTTGTTGATAGCTGGTCATCTGCCGCCCCTTCAGTTCTATTCATCATGCTTTTCTCAGTTATATTCTTTGGTGAAGGATTCAAAATCAAAGACTGGTGAAACTAATTTGATGGTTCTTGTTATGGCACTTCATTTGCCTTTGCAAGCACATAAGAAAGTGCTTTGCTTGCTTGAGAAAAGGCTGTTATCAAATTATATTTCCGTCTTTTCAATCTGCTAATGATCCCTGCTCGGTAACAAACATGCCTAAAATTCAAACATTAGTGGCAGTGTGAATGCTTACTCTTTGCATTCCCAATTTTAAAGAGAAAACTATTATACATAGAAAAGTGTGCATGTCTATATATGTGTGCGTATAATTAATATGTGCTTTAGCTAGGAAAGTAATTATCAGGGAGTATTTACTCTCCTGAAATTGTTGCCAAGGGCAATAGAACAAGGATGAGACACAGGTCATTTTACAACCTTGAGATACTCGCAAAACCTGACTGTAGACCCCTAAAATTCCCATTGCTGCCATCACCACAATACCAAAATGCATAGACAGTGCAGAAAAAGACCCAGCTCTTAATTCATTTTTTCCACTTTAAGGACATTTCTTACTTTGCCACAAAATTTCACTTGAAAAAATGGGGGAAAACATTCCCCAAAGAAGCCAAAAATGCTAACATCAAATATCTGCTTCAATAATGGGGAGGAGGGGGGGGGTGTACCATGTTGTCTGTATGAACATTGGAAGAAACTATTTTTGCTGTGTGGATAATTAGGTTGCCATTTCTGGATCAGGTGTGAGGCTAGGGTGGTGATTATAATAACCATGGAAGGTGGTCTTCAGCTGGTTCCAGAATTCACAGTATCCATGGCTTGATAGCCACCAGAGAATCTATGTTTCCCCCGATGTCTGGGTGATATATGCACCAGCATTTTGGGGGCATCTGAGATGGAAAAATGAAGGGAAATTGACAGTTAGCTGTGGAGGAAATCAATTACCTGTCCCAAGAGGGCAATGAGACACCTGCTGCCTACCTTAGGAAATCAATTACCTGTCCCAGGAGGGCAATGGGACAGGTAATTCGTGAGTTGCCTCCCCCCCCCCCCTCCACTTCTAATTCCTAAAATGCCATCAGTGTGGTTGGTATCTATTCTATAGAGCCAATTTCACCATATAATGCAGCATATAATGCAGCATATTTAAGGAGTTATTTCAGATTTTCTAACATCATGAAGCCACATCAGTTTGAAGCTAGGTCGGTGTATATGAGCCATGAGGCAGGAAATGAAATAATTAATAATAATAATAATAATAATAATAATATTATATCCTGCTTTATCTCCCCAAGGGGACAATTATCAGAGGTATTGGTCTGTATAGAAAGAGGAAAGACTACAGAAATTGCAAATAATTACTCTGCTGGAGAACTATAACTCTGAGTACTTCTGCTTTTGCATCCTGGAGGCACATGGATACCTATTGAAAGCATGTCTGCACATTCCTCTACTTCAAAGGGACCACAATTCCAAAATAATCTATCATCCCATTTCTTACTGGTCAGAATGGTGCCCACAGCTAGCTTAAATCAGAAGCTCATAAGTAGCATGATGTTTCAGCCTGACATTTCAGTGTTAATTTTTTGCTAATTAAAATACCTGCATATGTATATTCAATTGAAAACATGCCTAAAAAGTCAAATCAACTATTTAAAATAACTGTTATAGTTTGGATTGCATTGAGGTCCAGTTTTTTTGTCAACAACCATATTTTCTTTTTTATGTGCAGGTATACAAATTTTACATTACAATAATGTGATTTAAAGATTTAATTATTCATAAAGTGAGGGGAGGCATGGAAATCTAATCCCATTTTCTAGTGTGAAATATTTTGAGATTAGTAAACTACTTGCTCTCCTGAGCAAATGTGTATGTGATGTGATGCGTATGTATGGTTGAGGGACAGTAAAATCTGTTTTCATAGCTGAATTTAATGTCAGCATGGGTACAGATATAGAAACATTCTAGTCTAAAATGTATGACCCTCCAAGCTGAATACATTCCACTATATTTAAGATTGCATTTATGTATTATCTTCAGGACTATTATAGAGCTCCAGGTAGAATTACACCCTTTCAATAGCAATGCAAGCATTTAGTGTTTTTAAAAAATACAAAAATGTATTTTCTATTTGTACTTTGTTATTGTTTTTCTCGTATTTTAGAGTTCAATAGTTCAAAGCAAACTTACAATAGAAAGAATAAACTTTTGTTTCCAAACCCTAGTGATTCTTCAGTAACCTTCTAAAAGGTCTGCTTGCAGGTGGTTTTAGTCAAGCTCTAGAATTCAAAACTATGAAATATTGACTTGAAGATGTTCCTCATGGTCCTAAATGTTCAGAGAATTCAAGAGACAATGCAAACATTGAACTGTGTGCAGGATGAGTAACCCTTATCCATCATTCCAAAATCTGAAATACTTCAAAATTAAAAAAAATGTCCACATGTATAGCTGAGATCGTTTTGCTTTCTGATAACCATATAAAATTACCTTCAGGCTATGTGCATAAGGGGTATATGAAACAAATAAATTTTGTGTTTAGAGTTGGGTTTTATCTGTAAAATATTTCATTGCATATATATAATTTTAAATGAAATACAGCTATTCTAAAAGTTGGGGGGGGGGGAAATCGAAAATCCCCCCCCCCCCCCAATCCAAACAAACTTCTCGTCCCAAACATTTTGGATAAAGAATGTTCAAGTTATTCTTCATTTTGCTCTTGCTTCCTATATCACTTTTATTTTCCATTGATGATGGGAAAGAAACTTAGAACTTATTCAGATGGGGTTAGAGTTGCCACTTTTTGAGATAAGAGTAAGGGACATTTACCTAAAAATATGGGATTTTTCACAAAAATAAGGATCACTTCATAAAAACTTGAAAATCATCAATTTATCCTTTATTTTTGTGAAAAATACCATATTTTAAGGTAAATGTCCCTTACTCTTATCTCAAAAAGTGGCAACCCTAGATGGGGTAAGAGGGTAGCTACTCTAAAAGTGATGTAAAAATGATGGTGCTGTTTGAAACAGCACTATTAGAAATTAACTTGGCGATTGGCGCAGATATCTATCCTCAGAATTTGTTGAAACGTGCTCATCCTTGAATAATATACAACTGTTAGCTTCATGTAATTAGTAATTTCCTTAGACAGCATTCCAATCCTTAGCACTCTTGTTTGGAAATCACAGAGAATTGTATGCAATTAAACACAATTACTTTAAGCTTGCATTACTCTAATCCAATTACTTAACATATTTAGTCATTGACAGCCAAACTCAGGAAGGAGATGAATGCTTGCAACTTTGACTGAATATCTTTAACTCCTATTTGTCTCAACAATTCAGAAAATGTCTTCAGTGGCATACAAAAGCTTTAGTACTTAATCTCAGTCCTCTTGGAGTCAAAAGGAGCCGGTGTTCTGATTTTTTTGGTAACCTAATCTTATTATAATTTAGCTGATATCTGTAAATGCAGTATATTTATCTATAATAGGTGTACATTACATCACCAAATAAAACTTTAGAGCAATTTAAAATAAATTGGTAATTTTAAGTTCCTAAATATGTTGTCAGATTAACTCAAGACATGGATCTGTGTAAGGCCAAACAGGTATCCTCCCTTCTTCATTGTGTATTGAAGTATAGTGAAACTTTGCTTTAATTTTGATTATGGGATTAGACCCTTCGCTTTACTTGAGAACTGTAGCCAGGCTAGAGAGTGAAGAGTAGGTTCTGTCCAAGAGAGGAAAAGTCCTGAAGATCAAGGAAGCAAAACTGATCAGTTACCAGGGCTGCTCCCAATATCTGCACCTGAATTGCCTCATGCTGGATCATGATGAAGTTAGCATTGTATATCTGAACAATGAGGGAAAATCCCAAAAATTATCTGAGATTAAAAATTATTTTGTATAAAAATCCAAAAATGTGCAAATTGTTGTATTTTTTCCAGCAGAGAGAAAATATCTGAAATTATTATTATTTATTTTCTATGCCACTTTACTCCCAGCTCAGGACTTAAAGCAACAGATAACATATTAAAAGCAAAAACACAACATACAATAAAAGTAGACAGCACCATCATAAACATAGTCATATCTAATAAATAGTTATAAAAACTGACAGCACTGTAATGAGTGACTAACAAAAAACAAAATTAGACATTCAATAAATTAAAACCCCATCTGGTATCAGTTCATTTAGGCTGTAGTCAGGTCCATAGCCAGAGGTGCATTACAGTTCAAACATTGCACATGATAGATCTGACATTTTCAGTACTATTGTCCTCCTTCAGGGAAGGCCTATTTTCACAGGAAAGTTTTTACTTGATTTCTAAATGATAGCAGGGAGAGAGCCATTCTGACTTCTTTAGGAAGGAGGTTTCAGAGCCGCAGGGCAACCACCAAAAAGGCCCTATCTCTCATTTTAACTAATTGTACTTGGGACAATGATGGGACCAAGAGTAGGGCCTCTTCAGAGGATCTCGGGGCTCTTGTAGGTAAATAGAAGGAGCTGTGGTCAGTTAGATAGGTTCTGTCTACTGTTTAGGGCTTTATAAGGCTTTATCGGCAAAAGCCAGCACCTTGAATTGCACCTGGAAACAGACTGGTAGCCATTGCTGTTGTTTAAAGGGGGATGCTTCCTCTCTTTTACACACACACACATACACAAAGTTTATGTAGTGTTCAAAAGGAGAAGAAAAGATGACAATGTAATATATAGCAAATTCTCACCTTCACAATATTAATTTACTAACAAATGAAATTATTTTTTAAAGATTTATATGGCAAGTGTTAAAATTAGAACCAAGACAATAAATAAATTAACTGATAAGAAAAAATAAGTTTTTTTGTGTGGATCAGGGGCGACTTGAGAAACTGCAAGTCACTTCTTGTGCGAGAGATTTGGTTGTCTACAAAGACGTTGCCTGGGGGATGCCTGGATATTTTATATTTTACCATCCTTGTGGGAGGCTTCTCTCATATCCCCATATGGGGAGCTGGAGCTGACAGAAGGAACTCAACCCGCTCTCCTTGGATTCAAACTGCTGACCTATTGCTGGCATATGGTTTTAACCCATTGTTTCATTGTAAAGATCTAGAAGAGAAGAACATGGGACAAGATAAAAAGACACGACTACCGGTTTTAATGTTAGATGACAAGAATATACCTTTTAGGTTGTAGAGAAGATTTGGAATTTTCAATATTTTAGGCAGTGTGTGTATGAAATGAAGATATAGATGTAATTATGATAACAAATACAAGGCATCTCTTCTTCCCCAACCCCTTCCTCTTCATCTGCAATATAATAGACATTTGTATAGATGTAATCTACTAACAAGACCTCTGCTATACTAATGTTCTTTTTATTTTCATTTTCTTTTGTGTGAATATATATATATACTAGCTGAACCCGGCACGCGTTGCTGTGCCCTATGTAGGTGATGTGAGAATGTCTGGGTATGTATGTTGTTGAAATGATGTGAGCATGTGTGTTGTGTATATATATGTGTGTGTGGATATTTGGGGGGTATGTGTGTTTGTGTCTTGGTATGTGTGTGCATGTATATATATGTGTGTGTGTGTATGTGTGTGTGGATATTTGGGGGGTATGTGTGTTTGTGTCTTGGTATGTGTGTGCATGTATATATATGTGTGTGTGTGTATGTGTGTGTGGATATTTGGGGGGTATGTGTGTTTGTGTTTTGGTATGTGTGTGCATGTATATATATGTGTGTGTGTGTGTGTATGTGTGTGTGGATATTTGGGGGGTATGTGTGTTTGTGTTTTGGTATGTGTGTGGATGTATTTGTGCCCTCTATAGGAGATGTGTGGAAGTGTGGGTATGTAAGGGTAGGAATTGATTTGTCAATGTGTTTTGTGTGTGTATATATATGTATGTGTGTTTGTATGTGTGTGTGTGTATATGTGTGTGTGTTTGTGTGTGTCTGTGTATGTATGTGAGTATGTATTATGTGTTGGTGTGTCTGTATGTATGTGTATATATGTTTCTGTATGTGTGTATGTAGCCTTCCCCCCTGTATCTGTCTGTTCCCCCCTCTTGTCTCCCCTCCCCCTCTCTCTCTGTCTCACTTTCTCCCCTCTCTCTCCCCCTCCTGTCTCTCGCGGCCTGATTCCCCCTCTCTTCCCCCTCTTCTGTCTGTGTCACTCCCCCTCCCCCTCCCCTCACCCTCTCTCAGGCCTCCTCTGTCTGATTACCTCCCGCCGTGTTCCCGCGTTTGCGGCGGGCGCGCTGAAGCAAGGTAAGCTCGGGAGCTTACGTGCTTTCAGGCGCGTCCACCGCAACCGTGTGGGAGATGCCGGAGGGCGGGAGGCAGGCCCGGAGATCGCGCCGCCCTCCTCCGTGTCTCCCGTGTTTGCGGCGGCGGCGGCTGAAAGAAGGTAAGCTCGGGAGCTTACCTTCTTTCAGGTGTGGCCGCTGGAACCGCGGGGGACAGGGCGGAGGGCGGTGCGCCAATCTCCGGGCCTGCCTCCCGCCCTGGCGCGCATGTTGGCCCGCCCCTTTTTGTGCCTGCTGGGGGAAGTGCGGCGTTTTGTACTACACTTCCCAGAAACCCCGGCATGGCCACTTCCAGTTCTTGCGGAGGTTTCTGGGAAGCGTAGTTTTGCGGCCTAGAGCTGCTCTGGGTCCGGGGACGTGTGTTGCATGGCGAGGAGGTGGTTTTTGGGTTGCCGGGCTGCGAAGGTCCCGGTGAGTGGGGAGAGAGGGTGACGGGATGGGTTGGTGGGTTTGGGGAGGGGGGGTGCCTTGTGCGCCTGCGCGGTTGTTCTCCCTCTCTCCAGCGCTCGCGGGCAGCGCAGAACGGGAGTCTATGGGCGGTTTTTGGAGGCTGTTTTTTGGAGGGTTGCAGTTTAGGGAGGTGGGTTTTTTTGGGTTATGTCTGTACCTCGTGGTCTGTGGGAATGTGTGCCGTGGGATTTGTGTTTGGGGGGGGGTTTAGTTTGGCCGTGCATATACGACATCCCACGACCGTGTCTCCTTTATATATATAGATATATATATATATATATCAATAAAAACTTATATTAAACAAACCACTAGCTATAATAAATATTTCAATTTCTGACCATATTTTGAATTGTTATGTCATTTGAAAACACCACAGAACAGATGTATGAACGAACTGTAAAAATAAAACACAGAGTGGGGATTGAGTGGCGGAAAGAGGAATGGGTCATTTTGCCAATTTATTTGCTTAGATGGATTTGAAATGTCTGAATGAAGTGTGTCAATATAAAGTAAAGGTGGTAAATTTGGCTTATCTTTTGGGCGATCTCTACTCT
This sequence comes from Anolis apletophallus, assembly GCA_030556195.1. Taxonomy (NCBI): domain Eukaryota; kingdom Metazoa; phylum Chordata; class Lepidosauria; order Squamata; family Anolidae; genus Anolis; species Anolis apletophallus. Next base: position 102,689,685 of record JARBWK010000004.1, read on the forward strand.
CAAACCAACTATTCTCACCATATTGTGTAAAATATTGGTTTTGGTTTTCAGAGGCCTTTCTTTCTTTGATGGGATTTTGAAGAATTCTTACAGTTAAGCAACAACTGGAGGGTAAACATTGGCCAGAAAGATACACCCTGATTTTGGGAAAGAGGCCCATGTAGGTCTTCTGAATTAGAAAAAATACCCTCATGGGCCTCACAACCAACAAGTCAGAGTTTTCTGTCCTACAAAGAACACACACACATTTTATCCCATTACTTTTGGTTCTACAAGTGTAACAACAATTTACAAACACATCGAAATTCAGCTTCTGGAAGCAATTTCATATTAGGTACAGGAAGTCAACACTGAATCTAACTGGTCACATTCAAGGGAGCTCGGAAGTAAATAGTTAGAAATAACACTTATTCGCACACACATATTATTTGAGATTGATTATACTTTGGGTCAGATATGGCATTTTTGGCACTTTAGGTTTTCTGCTGCAATGTTGTAATTATCACACTTGCACATGCATTTGCATACAAACACTGTAGTGAGTAATATGATTGCTAAAGTAAGCATCTAGTAATTACACCCCTACGAACATATGTTTTCAATAGGAATTAAAGGTTATTTTTCCCTTTCCAATTTCATTCAGTGTGGAGAAACTAAAAAATCTGTATGAATCAGGAAATCACCAAAAACTTCATAAACCTCAAGAAATCTACTGTCATTGGGCCCACTATCATTGGATCAATGTTCAATGCATTATTCAAAGACTGGTTCACCCAAGAATTCATGGAACCAAAGAGACCATAAGGACAATCCAGTCCAATTACTGCCATGTAGGAAAATACACTCAAAATACATCCAGCCTCTGCAAAAAAAAAAAAAAAAACTTCCACAGAAGGAGACTCCACTACATTCACTAGCAGCATATTCCATCGTTGAGCAGCTCATGTCTTGAATGTAAGCTTGCTGTTGATCTAAATCAGGAAGGCAACTAATAAAAGGAATTGCTTTCCCTGCAAAACCCATTATAAAAGCCTTTGCTAACAAAGAACAATGGGCAAGATTAGCAAATATATAGCTTCAGTGGTTCACCATTCACCATGCATACAGATGGCTTCTCTATAGATCACTCTTGTCTGGGCTTTACTCCTGTGTAAATTGATTGATTTCAGCTACTCTCCATCTGCAAGATTTGCACTGGATTTATACCTCTAAGAGCAGGAAATATGACCTGCTGACTCCTGTATATTTGCCATGTGTATTACCCAAGTGTCTCCGCTGAAAGTTTCTATTTCCTACCATTCTCCAGCTTGACTTACAATACCCCTTTTGCATATAAACCTGACACCTTTGCCATGTGGCCACAAGTTAGTTGCTGTTCTTGTTCACAGTCAATATGCTCCCAGTAGATCCAATTAAATTACTGTGGCATGCTGAATCTATAGTTTAGAGTATAGATACAAGTTTTAGAGACAACACATATTTTTCCAGATGCCTTTGGAACACAATCTGCTTGGCACAGTTCATAATCAGTAAAAAAAAAAAAACAACAACAACCCAACAACTTTGGTTAGATATGTGTTCCTTGTAGTGTTTTCAGTCCTTTTGGTGGGCAAAAGCTTGTGCTTGTTGCTTAGATTTTCCTTCTTCATTACCAGATTATGCACAGAAATGGAAACATAACAGCTAGCGACTTCCTATCTCAGATGGTAGTAGTTCAGGAGTCCAAGATTGCTTCACATGCTGCTGGGTCAAATGCAAAATTGTCCATGTCATTCTTTGCTTTTATACAAAGGGAAAAAAAGAGATCAACCAATGACTGATGTCAACAGAACGTGTGTGTGTGTGTGTGTGTGTGTGTGTGTGTGTGTGTGTGTATCTCAGGGCCTCATTGTTATTCTTAGCCTTGGCTAGGGAATGGGTTCTCTCCAAATGTTTCTAGATGTCAACTCCTCCATTGCATTTAATAAGAGTTGTGAGAATTGCACAGAATCATAAGAGTTTCAGTTCAGCTCCACCAGAGCAGTCTCTCACCACCAACCTCTGCTGTCAATTCATGGCTCAAAGTTTCACACATTTAAAGCAAAAAAAATAAAAATGTGTAGGCTGGCCACTAGTGCATTTGCAAAGTTAAGAGTAGTGTGCCAGCTGTGCCAATTCCTTAAGAAGTTATACCTAGCTACTGGGACACATATCTTGGTTACAGTGTTTCCTCATTTATCATGGGGGTTACGTTCCAGGACCTCCCATGATAAGTGAAAATCCGTGAAGTAGGGACACTCTATTTATTTCAATATTTATACATTATTTAAGCAGGTCTATTACACTATTTTAAGTCTTTCAACACTTAAAGTGAAAGAAAGGAAGTAAAGGCCCTTCAAGGCTGGAGAAAGGGAGGGAGAACTAAGGAGAGAACGCGCCTCAGAGAGCACCAGTGGCAAAAATTCACAAAACAGTGAAAAAACCATGATATTTATTTATTTTTAAAATCCGTGAAACAGCGAGTCCTTTAAATGTGAACCGCGAAGTAGTGAGGGAACACTGTATATCCTGGTTTTGACCACTTTCTATCACTCTGTGTGGAAGCTAGCTTTGGGAAACATTTTAAAACTTCAGCTGGCCCTAAATGCAGTGACCAGAATGCTAAAAGGGGTCAATTACATGGAATACACACACACACACATGGTGTACAATTGTCTCTTACTCCCTACATCATCACAAGTTCATCTGAAGACAACCTCCACAGTGGCTGCTTCCAGTCCTTGGAATTTTTTTAATCAGCAAGTAAAGACTACTTTTTAAAAATAGAATAGATTTAATGGTTAATTGGTGGACACATGTGCAACATTTCTAAACTTTCATGGTGTGTACTTTATTTTTAAAATGAGTTTATTCTTTTAAAAAGATTTAATGGTGCATTCAAACAATATATAAATATTGTTTAATTATGTATTGCTTTTTTCTAACTAGTAACCTTTGCAAACTGTCTTGGGTTCCATACTGGAAGAACTGTTGAGACTCGTGCCTCCTCTGTATGATTAGAAAGACCGAAGCAGCATAGCCTTATTTCAACTAAAATCTATTTTATTAGAAATAAAACAAACAACAAAAAAGACCATAGCTAAAGCGTGCCTGCTCACAAGAAGCGAAACATGGCGCAGACAGAAAAGTCTTATCAGTAACACTCCTCCCTTTCCTGCACACCAACAGTTGAATTGATGTCAGCTCTGGGTCACAGTTCACACAATGAGCTATACGTCACCATTAACTTGTCTAGCACTCCACACACAGTAGCCTCTATGTATTTAACCCGGTCGCTGCTGATAAGTTGCACTTCTAGTTTCTCACTAAGCATACAGATACACAGCATAACTTTTACAGAACTTTATGACATACACATACAGAAATATTTAAATTTCAACATTTCATCAATAATAATTCAACAAGAACTGTGGCATCATACATAATATGTATACACCAAAGTCTTATAATACAAAGCCCAACATTCATATATGCATACATTCCTGGCTTAAGCAGGGCATCATGCCACAGCCTCAATAGAGATTGGAAATCAAAAGCACAAGCACTGTCTACATGTGGTAATATAGAAAACCACAGTTTCAGAAGCATAGATTGTAGGAAGAGGCCTCAGTTTGTGGATTACCTACAAACCTGTAACATGTGAGAATTGGAAATGTACAAAGTTTGCAGACACACTCTCTTGTTATCCCTGAGGCTTTAAAATCACTTCAAAAGCAGACACATAAAACATTTCCTTCCAGATTCTGAATATTTCATTAGAATAACAAAATGACTAAAAAGCAGAAGCTGGAATTGTGCTTTGATTGTAAAAGGGAAGCCTAATTTTCAATTCATGGCATCATTACAGCTGCCATCAAATAATGTGTTGAAAATTATCATAGCTACTATCTACTGTTCTGATTCTGGGTTAATTTAGCTTACTAAAAAGCCCTATATGATTCAAGTCTAGGTTATCTGAATGACTTATACCTCTCTATTTATTTATTTAAAACATTTATATTACCCTGCAGGGGACTCAGGGCAGAGCACAACATATATACGGCAAACATTCACTGCCGAGACATAAAACCATAAATATATACATACATTAAAATCACTTATATCCACTTTAAAATCAGTTGCTTAAAAACCATCTCAGGACACCATTATATTATTGCTCATTGCACTACATGAGTCTAACCTTGTTTTGAGATCTTCTGAGAAAGCCTTTAAGGTCCCTTCTACACTGCCATATAATCCAGAGTATCAAAGTAAATAATCTATGATTTCTGCTTTGAACTGGATTATATGAGTCTACACTGCCATATAATTCCGTTTAAAAGCAGATAATGTGGATTTTATCTGGCAGTGTAAAAGGGGCCATCAACAGAAGAGAGGCCCTTCTAATGGCTGCCTTCAAGATGTAGAACTCCAACTTTAGACCCCTTCTACATATGATCCAGTATTTGATCCCAGATTATCTGCTTTGAACTGGATTATGTGTCAGATTGTGAACATCCCATAAACCAAGCCGCTGGGCACAGATGGCCTTGATAAGAGGGAGGCTTTCTGGACCCTTCCCTGCCTATTGACATTAGCTCTTGCTTTGTATGTGTTGGGTTGTGACGAAGGAGTTTCTACTGATAAGAACTGGACCGAGAGAGGCTGCAGGGTGGGGACATGGACCATGGTGTGAAAATACCTGATTACGTAACACCCAAAAGGGTGGCACAGCACTGTAAAACTATGAAAGCAAATGTATTGTCCCTCCATTTCAGAGGCACCACTGGAGCTCCTGTTCTCTGTATTTTTTCTACCTCTTCTGAGTTTTTCAGAATAAAACTTGCTTTCTGAGAGCAAGAAATGCCTGGTTTAGTTTGCTGCCCATGTCTTTGAAACTGCACCTTTTAAGAGATTGGGGTGACAAGATAATCTGGAATCAGGTACTGGATTATGTGGCAGTGTAGATCCAGCCTTAGAGAGGTTAAATGGTGATCTTACTATCCTTTCAATTACAAAGTTATCTTTGTTTCCACAACCTTGGAGGGATGACTCTTCAGGCAGAAACAGCCTTCCATGTTATATTTATTGTTCTTTTTAATTGCTATTTCTCTTGCTTTTAATTTTGATAGTTGAATCCTATTTTTACCTTTATACAATGTACAATGAATACACAAGCTTTTACAATCAGTCTTGAATTCCAAATTGGGGTCTAAAAGTATTATGATTGATGACTGATTAATATGAAGGGGGTGATTTCCAATAATAAAATAACTGGGTATATTCCCCTCTGCATTTTGTTGGAGCTATGTGCAATGTTAGTGAGAGATTTAATATGCGTGTATGTTTAGAAACTGACTATGTGTGTGTTTCAATGCATGCTTAGAGTTAATGAATCATAGTGTGCTAATGTTCCTAGCAAGTACTAATGTTGAAACCAAACTTTTGTCATTGTCTTTGGAATGCAAAGGAGGCGTGACTATGAATTGATAACAAGTAGAAGCCAGCATCGTTATCTTCTCATGCTGTGTGTTGGAAGGAGCAGATGGATTTACGATGTGCTGTAATTTAGCTGTAAATAAAACAGTTTGATTGTTTTATTGGCTGCAATTTTCTTCAGTCCTTGATAACCAGGAGCAGAGTGTGCTTCAGCTTCCGTCACATCTGTCACTAACTTAAATATTCACCTTAAGAGTCTTTGCAATCTTACCTTGTCAAAAAAATAAAATGCTTAAAGATGAGGAGGAAATAATATTTTTCACAATTCATGTCCTATCCGAGCAATGAGTTTTGCTAAAAATTAGCACAGATGTAAGAGTTGTGCCATACTTCCTTGTGATTCACATATAATAAAGTGTTTTAGGAAATAATTTTACACAGAAATACATGTGAAGTTTGTGAAAATGCATGTAAAAGTAATGAGAGTACCTCCTTTTTATTTTTTTTTAATGCAAAAGGGTCACATTTGGGAAACACCTTTTTTTCAGCTCACCAAATTTGCAAAACATCAATGTGCTCACATCTCATAGAAGTTTCTGAAAATGGCTAATTTCCAGACACAATTGTCCCCTCAAACACGATTTTGTGCAAAACAAAAACCCACACATTTGTCGAACACTGGCCGGGAACCAGGGGCCTTTAAATATTCACACAACCATGGCTGGAAATAACAGTTTATTTATTGAAGTAAACAATGTCCAAAAAAACCCAGTAAACATGGAAATAGCCAAGGCAAAAGGCATTCGAGGAAAATCCCAGGAAATGTTCCCAAAGCCTCAGGCTAATTAAGTTGTAACGTCTCTGAATATAAATCCACTAAGAAGCAGCAGAACTTAAAACTAGGATAGTCCCAAAAAAGGCAAGCTCAAAGTTTATTTATTTATTTATTTATTTCAACTTGTCTGTCGCCACTCCCGTGCGGTTCAGGGCAACTTACAACACTAGAAAACAAGTAAATACCGGTAAAACGTGTAATTAAAAACAACACCTAAAACCTAAATACCATTAAAATAGGATATAAAACAATACGTATCTAAACTCATCACATTCACAGTATCTGACCAGGCAGGTCGCATAAGTCTGCATAGGTTGCAGTGGAGTGCCCGTGAGGTCAACAATCGAATGCCTGCTTAAATAGCAGCATCTTGCAGGCCTTTCTAAAGGCCAGTAAGCTGGGCACAGCGCGAACCTCTGTCATGAATGACCAAAAAATCATGAAATTGGGAGTTCATGGAACTGCTTGCAGTAGAATTGAAAGTTGACCAGGAACTGAATTTCAACCTTTACAGGGCCAATAACAAGCTCTTAGCATTCTAACATTTCCCTCCCTTTTCCCTGGGAAAGTAACAGCTGCGGCTAGAATCAGCAAGCCAGGTGTCTCAATTCCCGCCCACTGAACTCTCAGAAAAACTAAATTCCCTTAACTGCTTTTCCAGAGTTTCATCACCTTGGCCCTGCACTGAAAATCACACAGATCCCTACATGCCACCACAACCCCTGAAACCACAGGCCCAACAACATTATATTGAATTACCCCAAACACTCCAGGAAGCCACAAATACTGAGTGAGAACTATGCAGAAATATTCATTTTTCCCATAGTGAAGGAATTTTTTTAAAATCTTTGCAATACATGAAGTCTGACAGTTTTACTTAGAAATAATAAGTAATTAAACTGGTGGAAACCATCATATTAGTCTGTTTCTATGGTATTTATAAATTTATAGCTTTGTTGGTTCATGTCATAGGTTCCAAAATGACATTTAGATTCCTGAATGTACTTCCAGATTCCTTGACCATTGGTGACCATGAGTATAGTTTCTGGGAATTGAAGTACACAAACATCTGGAACTTCTGCTGTAATTGTACAAAGTAAATGGGCTTGAAGGAAAATATTGGCTTTTGCTTTTTGCATTCCTAACAGCAACCTCAAAGGTTTTATCAACACACTGAGATACTTTCCCTTATTAGTTCAATGCCAGCCACTCTAATTAATCTCCCCTTTTCTGCCCTGTTTGCAAAACACATTTATATTCTCTTCTTTCCTCATTAACCTCTACCAACCACCGAGAAACATGGACATAATGTTAAGCTTACATTGTCTCTCATCATAGCCTGATTTCCATACCACCTTTCCCGACATTTTTAACTGCCGACGAGGCTGCAGGTTCACCTTTTGCTAACAAGAGATCATGACTTGAATGTAAGCAGTGTACTCTTCCTTGTAAATGCTCCAGCTAGACTTCTCCCCTTGCCCCCTCCAAAAATCTGGCAATATTGGAAACAAAGGCAATCAAGTAAAACAAGTGATATTAAAACACCTCTGAAGACAGCTGTTCTCATTCTCAGAGGAGAAGGAAATGTTAAGGGAAATGCACCAGCAGAATCAGTAACACGAATTATGTTAGGTTTATGTAATATAGACAAGCAAAATACCCCAAGGTTAATTGAACTAGTCTCAGTGGACCATGTCTGCAATATTCTTCTGCCATTGTGCTTTTATTTGTTCTCAACATCTTGTGTGTGTGAATAAAACTTCATCTATCTCACCAGATCCCATTTCAGTTTATTTACGGCATCCACAATATTCATGGAATGATGCCTTATCATTCCAGTCTTCTCAGATGAAAAATCAAACATTTGTTTGTTTTATGACCTTATTAAAATCTCTTTTTATGGTAAAGGTTGGGAAAGTGAAACCTACAGGCTGCCTGCATCCCATTTTGTGGTCTCTGAAGTATTTCCTGAGACCCCAAAGCCCCATTTTGTTTTTAAAAAATGACTGTTTCATTCAGCCCCAATGACCTTCAAAATGCATCAACATTTCCCCAAGACCCCCCCCCACTCCCCCCAGAAACAACCAACTCAAGCAGCCAAAAATAAATCAAATATTATATGGTATCATTTCTACCTATGATGAATGTATCAATGCAATTCTCAGGCGGGGTAAGGCATGAAAAATATTTCCCACTTCTCCTTTGTTACCAACCCCTGCTTTGACTGCTGGGCACATAAACAAAGGTAGAAAATGTAATGCGTGAACTGAGGAAATGGCAAAAATGAGAGGAGGGGGTGAATGGAGTTGCTGGCTTGAGGCAGCCAATCACAGCCTTGCTGTGAAGAGAGGCTATTTGGGGGGGGGGGGGCTAATATAACTAAAAAAAGGTTTGTCTCTAGAAAAGACAGATAAGGTTTGGATTTGGTACAGATATGGTTTGGATTTGACAGGGAAATGGGAGAACTGAAATAGACACAGTAACAGCAAGGGGCAACACCGTGGTAAATACAAGAAAACAATTCAGGTATATGAATAATACAATAATCAAATAGTATCGAAAATAATTTTGTATTTGCAAGTACACAATTAGAATAATTCACAATCCACAATGGGAACTAAATAGTGCAATGTCCTAAGTACAATGCGATGACATAATAGCAAGGTACAACACTGTGAGAACTAACAATTGGGTTAGGTACAGTTTGGCAAAGCACATGCAATGTATCACAGTAATCCAATACAGAAGTCTGTAGCCAGGAAGATAATGGTACCTTCATGGCTACTGGGTCGCTACAATGCAAATAAACAATAATAGTAACCTTAATAGGCGTTTGAAAATTGTAGAGAGCCAGCAGTAAAGTCCGTGTCTAGCGGAAGGGAAGGAAAATTCACGGAGACCCCTCAAAGATACCCATAAGCGCAGGGCGCATGTGCAGGCTTGCTCAATGGCACGCCACAGGGCAGGCTGGTCTTTGTAGTCCGTGAAGAACGCTAATTGGGGCTTGTGCGGCCAATGCGCAGGCGCGGACACGCACAATGGTGCACCACAGTGGTGCTTGGTCTTAGTAGTTCTATTGGTGCCCAGGAAGCATTCAGGAATAATGTTGAACTGGTGGTACAGTTATGGGTAAATACAACCCCACAAGGGTCTCACCTAAGTGAGAATAGTGGGGAGAAGTGCCTGACGGCAGGAGCTCACCCCTAAGCCGGCGGAGGGCCGTTTCATCACTGGGACTTCTTCAGAGGCAATGTATTGAATGCAATGACGTCCTCAAGGGTGTATAATCTTCACGAGTGTCTCAAGTCACAAGGAGGACGGACCATCCCATAGGCAGGAAATTGACTGAAACAGAGTCAAGGTAGTCAGTGAGCAAAAAGAGCAGATTATTGTTTTAGGGATCTGTGACTGATTTATAGTTCAAGAGTTATTATATTAATTACACTGCCTTAATACACTTTTACTTGTTTTTTTGGTTTACCCCAGTCTCATTCAGTCCTTATCAGGTTTGGTGGAGGACCAGTCACACTAACAATGGCAAACCCAGAAAAGCAAGTTCACCAAGGGGCCCAGGTACCCAAGCCCAAAGGGGATTAAGGGCAAAGTGACTGATAGAATTCCTAGGGTTCGAACTTCAGAGCCAGCTAGAAAAGTGAATCTGTCATGTTGGAAATCCAGAAAAATAAGCAAATAGAGAGGGAAGATTGGCAAAGAAATATGGCTATACAAATCTGTCACGTTGAAAGGTATGAGGAGAGTGACTTCAAAATGACTAAGAGGGGAAATCTGGACTCACACAAAAACAACTGAAATAGAGAGAAATGCAAAGTTACGTATGAATAAATAAATAAATGAATAAATGAATATTATTCAAACAGTTACAGGATGCTATCTACTTGGCTTGTTTTGGTACATGTGAAGAAAAAATATTGCTGTTAGAGCTGTAGGATCGATTAAAAATGTTTCAAAACTCATTACAAAATTAGGGGGTGCTGGAGTTTTGTTTCTGAAGTGTTTCTAAAGTATTGGTAGTGAAAATTTCACTACTATAACAAGAGTAACTAAATTTTGTTACTTTTTCATTATAGTAATTCTGAAAGTGGGGAAACTTCAAGGGCCCCTTTCTCCCTCATTTTTACAGCTATTGGGGTTAAACTTGCTACAATAGTAGAACACATTTACCATTGTTAGACCATAAAGTTTCAGAATGTTCACTTATCCACAGAGTTTTTGGGAATTTTCAAAGTTTATATAAACAACATTTTTTTAAAAAAAATTGCAAATGCTATCTCCTTGAATTTTCTACACAATGACACAGGACAACAAGGGATCATTCCCTCCAACCTTCAGAAATATTCATACATTTACTGCTTTTAAGAAATTTTTTAAATTTTGACAAAACTTTTTTTAAAAAAAAAAAGGCCACAGAAGCCAGCCATTTCATTGAATGTCTCATATTAAACAATATAACTTCAATTTAGGGATTTCTTTCCTTTCCAATCTAGTCCAGAGTTTTACTTACTAGAAGTATCAGTCACTTCTTTTACTTACTAGAAGTATCAGTCACTCTTCATCAATTTATTTGAACTCTGACTGGCTGCTGCTATGGAGGGACAAATCTTTCCACTATCCTGATTGGGACTTTTTGATATTGCACATAATTCTGGGAAATGTACTTTAGGGAAGGGTCTTTTGAATTCTCTGGCAAATTCTCCTCACCTTCCCAAACTACATTTCTCAGAATTTTGTGCTTTTCCTGTGTTTTTCCCAGCAAACTCTGCTTCCTTCCTGCTGCATCCTTCTCATGGTGAGAGATTATTAATTTCAAGAGGTAAGGCAGCATTTTTGGCTTTGCTTGGCTTCCTTGGCTTTAAAATGAAATTTACTTTGGGAATCTTCCAAGATTTAGAAAATGCAAATGAAAAAGTATTGGATAAGTTTTGATTCTTAAAATTTTGGCATAGGCCATGCCCACATGTCAGAAATCACATCGTAAGTATGAATTTAAGAAATTTGATACAACTTACAACAAATAATGAAAAACTGTATGCCCCTAATTACTATAGAGATAAATAGTGGGATTCAGTTGCAAAAAAAAGCAAATACATTGCTAGGTGCATTAATATTGGCAGTAAGTAATAGTTTAATTTACTGTACACTAATTAGACCTAAACTCTTTGAGATGTCTCCTTCTAAATAAACTGGAGTAATCTCAGATAAAAGAATAAGGATGATTGGGGTATCATAAACTGATTTTACTAAGGGAGTCTGAAAGATGGAGTGAATTATTTTGAAGAATAGAAATCTGAGATGAGAAATAAAAGAAATACAGTGGAACATTTACCTATCTTTTGCAAAATGGGTTCCAGCTGATTCAGTTCTTTCAGCCAGCTGTAATGACATGGGCATCACCACCATTTTTTTCCAGCTAACAGACTATGTGGCTGCTGACCATGGCTTGGTTTAATTCAGCTACATATGGAGCGCACAAAGGCACCCGGGCACCCGTATGGGTTTTCCCTGTGAGCTCTGCCTATTAAGCCAATCAGAACCAAAAAGAAATCATGATGTGTCTTTTAGCCAAACTGGGCCTCCATTTTTCAGTTGCAAGCAGACTTCTGAGAGAGACAGATCATGCTCCAGTTTGCTAGTGATCTAAATTCTCAGTGTCACTTGCTGCTCTGCAGCTCTTGCCCTGCATTTTGACTCAAATAACAAGAAACAAATGTTTACTTTCTACATATTTAAGAGCCTGCCACTGATGTTGCCCTTCACACATGGTAAGCTTGAAAGGTTTCTTGTTATTTCTAAAGCCACCATAAAATGATGAAGAATTTTTTTAAGAGTGGCTAATATTATTTTAGGTGATGTGACTCCCACTAAAATAAGTGTTCAAAAAGGATGTCTTAACTGAGTTTCTTTGAAGGATGTGAGGAGAAACAATCCTAGAAAGGGTGGTTTCTAAAGTCTTATTTCTTAATTAAGGCCTTAAAGGATATTGCTGTATGTCAGCCTGTTCAGGTTGTGATTGTGTCTAATGATCAGGTTGCTATGGATGATGGGAATGACAATGTTGTTCATGTTCAAGTTGATTCCTCTGATGGGAATGTGGATGCTGTCCATGAAAATGTTCCTGAAGGGGATGAGGATATGTTTCCTGGGCCTGCTTTTAGAGCTGTGAGGCCTGAATGCAGTTCAGATGTTGGTTCAGAGAGGCCTATATGGTGGAGGGCGACTCACAAGAAATAAAGTTATTATTATTATTATTATTTATTATTATTATATTGCTGCAAAAGGATTCTCAAGGTCTTGAGCCTGGGAAAGGCTCTGTGCCACAGTCCCCTGGTCAGTTATCTCCAGGTGCAGATTTAAATGAAGCCTTGAACAGAAGAAGTGTTTTTAGCCAGCAAAGACAAACAAACCAGCAATTATGGTGCTCAGCCAGATTACAAGTTAGAAGTGAAGTCAAAGTTAAGGAAAAATCCGTTTCTAGCTGTTTGGGAAATAGTACAGAATCTAGCTTCAGATGAAGCAATGTTGGATTCATGTTAATTTCTTCGTGCCAAGTTCCTGGATTCTTATCTTTGTTTTATTCCTGGTTTAAACGCCTTTGCTGTTATTTGCCTTTGAATTCAATTATCTTGTCTCATGGACTTTTTTTGGACTATTTCTCCTTGGATTAATTGCTCCTTTTCCTTCCTAATCATTTGGATTTACCTTTTACTTTGGAATATTTTTTTATTTTTTTGACTTTTATTACCGTCAATAAACTGCTTCCTATTTTAACCCAAGCATATGGTGTTTAAAGTCAGAGGAGATCCTGCTCTGGAGTACAACAGATATAAGGAGATACTATCTCAGAAAGGGTGTATTCTCAAGTCTGATACTTTAACCCAAGCCTTATTGGAGGATTTGAGGGAAAACGATTCCAGAAAGGGTGGTTACTAAAGTCTGATGCCTTAATCCAGGTCTAGTTGAAGGATATGAGGAGAAATGAACCCAGAAAAAGTGGTTTCATAAGAGTGATGCCCTATAAATGACACAAAGGGGAACCTTGGAATTTTCCTCATTGCTATCAATGCTCTGGAGCTTCCTGGATTGAAAATGGATCTTTTGGCTGCCAGATAAAAAAAAAACCCCACAGAATTTTATCCACCCAAATTTGAGAGGCTTCTGAAAAACGAATTGGGGTCCCACCAAAATCCAGACATCAAAAAACATGGGGTTTAGCTAAATTGCAAAACCCTAATTATTTGCTATTTATAAAATACATTTTCTTATTTAAAAACATGTAACAAAAAATGGGGAGGTCCAGAGGCTGGACTAGATTAATTACATTTTAATGGGAAAATTTCACCTAAGATAAGAGGATTTTGAGTTAAGAGCTGTCACAGAATGAATTAAACTCTAAGCCAAGGTATCACTGTACTCAAATGTTTAAATGTAATTGCATAGAAAAAGGCAAAAAAAAGATGCTCCAGTGGGGAGGGCTAGATGCAATGTTCTTAAATCACACAAGGTTACATTTGGTTACATTTGGCTGAACATCATTGGAAATGTTTTGATAATGAGAAAACAAAACCAATTATCTAAGGGGAATAGAAGTTCATTATTGCCTAATCATTTGTTGAAGATTCTGTACTACTCAGTTTCTTTCACTGAACTAGAGCTTAATCCAGACAGTATAACAAGTTTAACTAACTTTCAGATAATAGGGAAAACATTTTGTATGAAAACTAGCTCTCTTCCATGATTTCCAGAGCTGAAAAAGGTTTTAGGTAAAGGTAGATTTCCCCTTGACATTAAGTGTAGTTGAATCCGACTGGGGGGATGGTGCTCATCTCCATTTCGAAGCCAAAGAGCCAACATTGTCTGTAGATGTTTCCAAGGTCATGTGGCCAGCCAGCAAATTGGTACCTATTGATCTCACATTTGCATATTTTTGAACTTCTAGGCTGGCAGAAGTTGGAGCAAACAATGGGAACTCACCCCCATCCCACTGGTTCGAACCACCAATCTTCCAGTCATCAAGTTCTGCAGCTTAGTAGTTTAATGCACTGCGCCAATGTGGCCTCAATAGAATGGTTTTACAATTAGCCAAATTATGGATTAAAACTAAAATAATTTAATATAATATTTAGTTTAGACTTCCATCTTTCAAGGCATATTTGGCAGTCATCTCGGAGCTCCACCATAACCATTGCTGAGCTTGCAGGATTGATCTGAGAACCTCTCTAAAACATTTAAAAAAACAAGTGGCAAACCTCAGCTCTCAAAGACTTTTCTTGGAGTGTGAAGAAAACTGCTAAAATTATGTGTTGCTCTGAGAATAAAATCAGTAAATATTACTACTGTAATTGTAACATCCAGAAACTTGTGGTGGATTGAAAACTTATAAAATTTAAAAGTTCCAAAATAGCATGCTTTTTTCATATAACTTTTTTTTGCCACTTTTACCCTTTTTGGCAAACAGACACTTGTAACCTCACTGGTAGGAAGGGCAAATCTATACCTTGGTATATTGGGATCTTTTTTCTAGTCATAAGTTGTAAATGTAGGATTTCATGAAGGCAAAAGTCTTTCCTAACTTGCTCCTCAGACTACCCCAGGGGTAGTACTCAGTTTTCCCTTTCTTTCTGAGGAAGGGTCATGCTTAAGTACTGCAACTTTTTACCTTTTTGCCAAGTGAGTGAATATTGGGCAAACATTTTTCCTCTCCTTTGTCCGACAAACAGCTTTGATGGACAAGGGACAAGTGTGTTTAGCCCATAAAGCTCATATGTCACATTGTAGTTCCTCCCAAATATTGCATTGCCTTCATCTGACAAATCTGTGCCTTTACACACGCAGAACTCCAGTCTTTCAAATACTGCCCTCAGATGTACAAGAAAATGATCCAAGCCTTTTTTCAAAAATTGTTTGAGCCTCTGACCTTTCTTCTGGATTTGTCTAAACAACTTGGTTCAATCTTTCTTTAGCATTTTTGCCAGAGCAGAACAACTGAACATGTAATAACTCTTCTGGCCCATATTCCCAAACAAAATAAAAATATTCCAATCCTTGCCTAATCAACTTTTTTCCCCTTTATAAAATTGAGGCGATTTCCTGCCAAATAACTTATGTGAGAGTCCTCTTCATAGAATTTGAGCCCTCAATAGTTGGCAACTCCCATGATCCTAAAGACTTGTTCATTTGTCTGACCCTTCAACATTTCTAGGACTTATCAAGGAAGGCTGCAAAAAAGCTGAACCACCAGAAGTGAGAATAACTATAACAGTTGTCCTTTCTTTTCTAGGGATGCTAGAACTACATACATACATGTATTGCATGCATCTTTAACTTTTCCTCCAATTTTAAATCCCATGATCCTGGGTGCTTCACTGACTTTACTCACGTGATATGCAATGCCCTCCTTTGAGAATGGGTTTATATGGGCTCCTTACTCTTCTTCCACATCTCTGTGTTATAACATACAATGCTTTAATGTTTCTTTATTTTCTGACCTTCATTTTCTCTAGGGCCAGCAAAAACAGCCCACACCTACTGCATCATACCTCCTCACAGATCTTGTCTACATGAATGAAAAATCCTGGACTCACTTTGAATACAACACTAGTTTCTCTATATCAGAGGTGTCAATCATCTGACTCTTCAGATATTTGGCCTCCAACTCCCAGAAGCCCTTGTCTAATGGCTATGAATTCTGGAAACTGAAGTCCACAACACTGGAGGGTCACAATTTTGACACTACTGCTCTAAATGATGCAGAGCAACTTTCAGTGTGTGTCCCAGGCTTTCTGGCCTCAACCCGAATTCCAGGCCATCACAGGGATGGTCTGGATCAGGGCTGTCCAACTTCTACCGGCCCAAGGGCTGGAATTCTGGTCACTGATGACCTGGGGGGCCAAAGGGTCTGCCTCTGCCCTAGGCTCTGCCCCCCTCCCCTCTCCACCCCCGCCCCTCCCCCCAGCTCCGCCCCCTCCCCTCTCCTGATCTATATAATGCACATTCAAATAATCAATCAATGGCGGAAGCCGTATTTCATGTCCGTCATTAAAACAGTCTGTTCCAAATAAAGTGCTGCAGTTACTGTGCGAAGGCCTGGTCCCACAACCATGATTTTACTTTCTTCCTGAAAGCTGGGAGGGATGGGGTCGGTCGTATTTCACTTGGAAGCACATTCCACAGGCAGTGGGGGAGGGGGGGCACAGCCAAGAAGGCCCTGTCTCTCGTCCCCACCAGCCGCAGTTGAGATGCTGGCAAAAGTGAGAGCAGGGCCTCTCCGGATGATCTTAAGTTACAAGGTGGGATGTAGAGGCAGATGCGTTTGGACAAGTAAGCTGGGCTAGAACTGTATAGAGCTTTAAAGGTCAAAACCAGCACTTTGAATTGAGCCTGGATGTGGACAGGTAGACAGTTTAATCTGGTTTAGATTTTTTACTGAATGTTTCTTCATTGTTAAATTGTTAAGGCATTGAATTATTGCCTCTGCTGTAAGCCGCCTTGAGTCCCCTTCGGGGTTGAGAAAGGTGAGATATAATTATAGTAAATAATAAATAAATAAATGATTTTAAGTTTAGATTGATTAGCTCTACACTGCAGAAGTACTGTAGTTCGAGACCAGTTGAACAGCAATGGCTCAATACTCTGGAGTCCTGGGGTTTCTATTGTACTGGCTTTATTGTTAGCCACGTTGAGTCTATTAGAGAGAAGTGCTGGCGCAGCGGGTTAAATCGCTGAGCTGCTGAACTTGCTGACCGAAAGGTTGGCAGTTCAAATCTGGGGAGTGCAGTGAACTCCTACTATTAGGCCCAGCTTCAGCCAACCTAGCTGTTCAAAAACATGCATGTGTACAATATAGGTACCTATAAGGAGGGAAGGTAACAGCGCTCCAAGCAGTCATGCTGGCCACATGACCTTGGAGGTGTCTATGGACAATGCCAGCTGTTCGGCTTAGAAATGGAGATGAGCCCCAGAAGCGGACACGACTTGACTTAATGTCAGGGGAAACCTTTGCCTTTATTAAAGAGCTGTAATGATGATGATGATGATGATGATGATGATGATGTAAATCAGCATCATAAAGTAGTTTGGGTTGTTGTAGGTTTTTCGGGCTGCCTGGCCATGTTCTAGAGAAGCATTCTCTTCTAGCGTTGTGCCCTTTTCCCTCCCGCTACGAAGGGCTCGTGGGGTACCTGCTCAGCCAGCGCCGCCCCTCTGCCCTCGGGCCCCCGCTGCTGCCGCCTCCTCCTCTGCCGCCCTCCGGAGTTTTGGCCCCCGCGCGCCGCTGCGGAGCCATGGCGCGAGCGATGCCTTCGGGCGGCTGTTGCGCGTGCCTGTGAAGGAAATTCTTGGGCGGCCAATCAATGTGCGGCGGTGGCCAATCAAGTTGCGCCGAACTGACTCTGGAAAGGGCAGGCGCGTTGAATCGAGCTCAGATTGGGAATGGAGGCGCACTGAGGAGGAGAGCAGCCTTTTGGGGCTTCTGCCTCTTCCTTTTGGGGCGGAGCTGGGGGTCGCTTGCTGTTGCAGCGGTCGCACCGGGAGCTTACCTTCAGCTCCCGATGCGGCCACTGCAGCAGCCAGCGACATGGCAGAGGGCGCCTTGCCGCTACCGCGCATGCCCGCCATCCTTTGCGACCCGCCCATTTTTGGTGGGGCTGGGTGACGTCAGACGGAGGCGCCGAGGAGGAAGAGGTGGAGGCGCCGGTGTCTGACGTCACCCAGCCCCGCTGAAAAGGGGCGGGCTGCGAGATGCCGGCCTGCGCGGCAGGGTGGGAGGGACAAGGTGCCCTCCACCATGTCGCTGGCTGCTGCAGCGGCCGCACCGGGTGCATAGAGGAAGTTAAGCTCCCGGTGTGGCCGCTGCAGCAGCCAGCGACATGGCGGAGGGCACCTCACCGCTCCCGCCCTGCTGCGTATGCCCGTGAGTGGCCCCGCCCCTCAAGTGGCCCCGTCCCCTCAATTTTTTTTCAAAATTTTTTTCAAAAAAAATTCTTCCAGGAGGGTAGGCGGGCCACGTCCAAGGGGCTGGCGGGCCATGTGCGGTCCGTGGGTCGCCTGTTGGACAGGCCTGGTCTGGATCACCAGCACACTGGATTCCTGGCCCTGGACTCCTCAGGTACATGCTGGATCCAAGACAGCACCAGGATAGAAATGCCCCAGAGTAACCTTTCCCATGTAGACACAGCTTCAATCACAGAGAAGTGTTGTACTACCTAACATCTAGATACGGTTTTGAAATATGTACACAAATTACCATGCATATTAAGATATACTGTACATTTCAATGTATCTTTTTTGGTCATCTTTTGCCATCTTTTTTTGTTGCTGTTGCTGAACTTCCCTTCATTTGGAATTGAATAAGAGCCTCTTCTACTTTCTATAAGGAGAAGAGTACATTTTGTCTCTAAGCCAAAGAGTGTTTGGCAGTTTAAAAGGATTTCCAGATCTTTTGCTACATTAAAAGAATGCATTTATCCTGATAACCTGTCAGTGGATTGTCCTCTCCCACACTCAATGCAAAATGACAAGAAGAAAGGCTCAAATAAAGATAGCATGCTATCTAAAAATAGGTTGAAGTTGAAACATGGTACATAGCCACAAATCAATCAATTAGCAGACAAGTAACTAACTAAAAGAATGGGGTTTCTGCTAGAAATGTTCTTTTTAGTGTGTGTGTGTGTGTGTGTGTGTGTGTCTGTGTGTGCAATGTATGTGAGAGAAATAAAGTTTTTCACTTGAAAGAGGCCTGGATATCTTTTTAGAAAAAGAACATTTGGCTTCTTTTTGCTACTTCTGTTATTATTCACTTCTGTTTTGCTGTGCTTTCTAACACAAAAAATTGGGGTCATCCAGTGATATTGGTATGGACAAGAAATACCTTTATTTGTAAGGAAGTATTTTTGTCTGTGTATTTGTACTTTCTTAGGAAGTTCAAATAGTATGTTCAAAATATTCTGTAATTGCCTTAAGTTCACTTCATATGACTGACTATTGTACCCCAAAGTTACAGGATAAGAGCATAAATAACTATGTGCTTTCTGACAAGAAGCCTTATTTTTTGTGATGTTCACCAAATACAGATAGTGTTGACTTTTAACCTGATAATGCTTCCTAGATTTAAAGTATCTTGTGACAGTAATTTTAACTGTGTTGATCTGTGATATACCAACTGAGATATTTCAGAGGCACCACCTACATTGCAATATAATGTAGTGTGAGAATTGCATTAGCCTGGTGCATCCATGAATTAGCCATGCATACAGGCTAAGATGATTGAACCAGGGGAAAGCCACTTAATGTCTCAGAACCCTGGGTTAAAACATCATGAAAGGTCAAAATCCTGCAGTAAGTTTCAGACCTTTCCAGGTTTTTAGAATCTGGAAGACCAGATGGCCGATGTAAGCAGTGATAGTGAAGATTACGAACAGCCGGGGGGGGCGAGGTTCGCAAGAAAGAATGTGGGAAACCACGGAGGAGGAGGCCCGGGAAGGAGATAGGGAGTTAGCTTCTCACGGAGATAGGGAAGCAGGTGCTGGGAGGCAAGGCCGAACCTTTGATAGGAGACGGAACATCGAGGCTAGCAGGAGGGGTTGGTTTCACAGCCTAGACCGGCCGCGGTCCCGCAGCACAGATTGGAGGAGGAGAAGCCTAGAGCGTCGGGGCCTCGTCAAGGGATTAAGTATAGGATCCGTGAGAACGGATCCTCAGTACCTCGGCCACATATATCCTATGCAGACATGTTAGCGAGGCAAGACCCCGGAGCTAAGTTTGGGCTAGTGGCCTGCCAAGGAGAGTCTTGGATCTTGTAACCTTGCTTTGTTCCCTGATCCGCTTTTGCTGAGCGGAGCCTTGCCAAGTTTTTGGAAACCTTGCCAAGTTTGATTTTGGACATTCTATTCAACCTTTACCTTTGGATTGCTTTTGCTATTTTTATGGACAATATCTTTTCGACTGTTCTTATTCTTCAATAAATTAGTTAGCTGAATACCGTCTGTGTGTGTGTGATTAAGGGGCCGGTCAAGTCCGTGCATCGCGACATGTCCCCACAGCCATCTCTCACTCCCCAGGCTCAAGGCAGCCTGGGAAGATGGGATAGCAGTTCTAGATGTTAGAGTGGGCAGTTCCGGTAAGGAGGGATTTTCTCTTCTTTTAAGGATAAATAGGGGCTCAAGGGGTTGGGAAAGTGAACCAATGCTCAGCTGTGCTGAACCAGCTTTGGCATAGCATGGCTTGGCTGTCCAAGCCCAAGACAGCCCCCACCCCTCCCAAAACTTTTACAAAGCCTTAAAAAGAAATAACTCACCCAGCTGGCATTTCCCTGCTGCCAGCCCTCTCCTAACATGTAGAAATTATGCCCCCCTTGACATATCATTTCTATGCACCAGGAGAAAGTTGGCAGCAGGGAAACGCCAGCCGGGTAAATTATTATTTTTCTTTTTAAGGCTTTTCTGGGGGACTTTTGTTTTGTGTCCGGGTGCCTTGCTGAAAGGTCTGGCAGGGCATCTGGACACCCCACCCCCACCCCAGAGAAGCACGAGCTTTCTGGGGTGTGTGTGGACTCTAATACGACCCAATCAGGTTTTTTAAAGTCCTGTCTGGAACCGCCCCGAGTTTGTCCTGTTCTTTATACATTCAATACCATGAATACAGTGTCTATCGTTCTCCTAGACCTCCTAATGCTGGGACAGTCTTAATTGGACTTATTTGACCAAACTCTATATGGATCACTGCTTGCACTGTATGCTATTGACAATTCAATATGTCGATTTTCACCATGTCAATACAATACTTGGAAAAGATTCAGGGTTGTCTATCTTGGTCACTGCTCCCCAGACTGCTAGATTTCTTTTTCTTAAATAATTGCCTATTTTACAGCCTTTCTTTAACTTCATTGATCATTAGATGTAATTCCAAGTAGTAATCTCAATTAAAGTATGCCAGATGAATGTGCCATTCAACAATTGATTCACTGGGTGTACTCTAGCTGGGATTAGGATTCCAGCACACTTTGCATTTTTCTGCTACAAGCTCTTCTGGGGTACACAACTACAGTACACTTTTGGCAGTCCTCCCATTCCACTCAGAGTAGATGAAAGAGGACCAGTGATTAAATCAAAAGTAGATTTTCTGTTAGTGCAGTTGCAGATCCTCCAGCTATCAGAATTCAGACTTAAATTCTCTTTTTTAACTGCACTGTATTTCAAGATTCCTCTCTAGTCCTTAGTCTGCCTGTGTGAAGCCTCAGCCACAATGCCAATTTCTTATTACAAGACAATGGGTAGCCTAACTCACTGCAAGCAAAAACAACACACTACAACAGGGCTGTCCAACAGGCGGCCCCGGGGCCGTACACGGCCCCCCAGCCTATTGGACACAGCCCCCGCTATGCCCCCAGCCGCCATTTTTAATTTTTTTAAAAAAAAAATAAAATATTTTTTAAAAAAATAGCTCCGGGGGGGGGGGAGGCGGGCAGGGGAGGAGGAAGTGAGCCAGCTCCTCCTCCCTGCACCGCTCCCGTCCCTCTCTTGCCGGGCGCCGATGCAAACCGGTTTGCATTGGCGCCGGTGAGAGGGACAAGGGGCGGTGCAGGGAGGAGGAGCCAGGGAGGGAGGAGGTGTGCCTAAAGAGGAGGAAGGGAAGCGCTTGCCTTCCTCCTCTTTAGGCCTCAGCCTTCGTTCTGCCTCTCCCCACCGGCGCCCTGATCGGTGCACCGGTGGGAGAGGCAGAACAGAGGAGGAGGCTGGCGTGACACTTTAGGAGGGAGGGAGAAGCCATGGAGGGCTCCCTTGGCTTTGCCCTCCCTCCTAAAGGGTCACGCCAGCCTCAGAAGCGAAATCGCCGCTTCTGAGGCTGGCGTGACACTTTAGGAAGCGGGGCTGGGGGCATGGCCGGGGGCATGGCCGGGGGTGGGGCCAGGGGTGGGGCGGGGCGGAGAGGCCCCCCAGGTCATCAGTGACTGGAAGTCCGGCCCTCGGTCCAGTAGAAGTTGGACAGCACGGCACTACAAGATAAGTCATCACAAAGGACAATGAGAAAAGTTGAGAATAAAGTCAATACCATCCAAAGTCACTGTGCATTGTATGAAAATATAAATATTCTGCATAAAGGAATACTCCAGACATATAATAATATAACAATCACAATCAGCATAATATTGTATATACAGTTCTACCTGTAAATGAGTCACCAGAACTACACAGTTACTATCAGTATGAATTGCTCAATTTGAAATATATTGCTGTACATGTGTTGGTATAATATAACGGTAACAATAAACAAGTGTCAAGACCATAGAGGTCCCATGGAATACATTCCACCCATTCCACAAGGCTGAACAATACATGACACTTGTTAGTAAGATCTTTTATTAATTTACATATTTGAAAAGAACTGGTTTACTATATAGTTACTTTAAATAAAAGGATGTATGTTACAACAATTTCATACACTAAATGTTTTATATAAACATGCAAATACTTACACAATGAACTCCAAAGTGGATAAAAACTTCCAGGGTAGGAGTTCAGAAGATAGATTACACACAGTTGTAGAGAAAGAGTCAAACACTCCTCCACCTTCTGTTTTTCTATTGTGAGTTATCTCTTTCACAGTGGATGTGCCTTGCAGAGAGGTTATTGGGGTTCCATTACATGCCCAAATAAACCAGGTAATGGTCAAGAAACAGAATGAATAAGCTTGATAATTGGCTTCAATTATCCCTCTTCTCCAATGTAGTATGTTTTAATGATAGCTCTCAGGATATAATGATTCTAGGAGGATCCCTTTATTCTGTTAATAGCAATTCAGTTTGGCAGTCTGTTCTGATGCATGGCAGCAAAAAAATCACGTTAGAACTGCTTGTGCTCTCCTTTTATATGTAATTCTGCAAAGTTTTCTTAGATTTTTCTTTTCAAAATAAAACTTGATGGGCAAGTATTTCGACTTCATTTCTCTGTGTCTTTTTTCTGCCTTTGGTACTTGAATGGCATAGCCTGGGAAAGTCACGTTTTGTTGCGTACAAAGCTGCTGGATTTTGGGAACAGCATTTCCCCAGATTTCTCTCTTTCCCCAATTGTGTTTTCATTCTCTGTTAAATTTAGAAACTTTAAAATTTAAAGATTTCAGAGAGCTCCAATGGCTATCCTACCTGCTTCATTTAAGCCAACTGTGTCTCTGTGGCAGCTGTTTTGGGTGCCTTTATAACGGACCTGCAGTCTCTACAGGGAGGAGAGGGGGGCACTTGCATTTTGCATGACTGCAAGGATAAAAATGCACATTTCCCAGCCAAAATTGGGATAAAAGAGGACTTCTTTATCCAATGTTTTGGCTGTGTTGCTCCAATACAACATGGATTTACTAGTAACGTCATCTCCCCCCCCCCCCCACACACACACACACACTTAACCCAGTCACTCCCAGGTTTTTTGTGCATCTGTGGAAGGGTTCTAAAATTATGGATGTTACTAGCAAGCTTGGAATGGGCACTAATTTTTATGATCTACAGTATAGCAGGGGTGGGCAAACTACGACCCGGGGTCCGATGCGGCCCTTTGGCTGATTCTATCCGGCCCTCCTAAGGGCCCCGGCAGGCAGGTGGGTGAGGCAAGGCAAGTGAGCAAGCGGCAAGCAGGCAGGGCAAGAGGGCGAGGCAGGCAGGCAGGCAAGCAGAGCGACCGATGGAGAGGGAGGGAAGGAGGGGGAGAAGAGGAGGAGAAGGCCAGGGAGGGAGGGGGGAGCAAGTGCCACCGCCGAGCATCCTTAATAAGTGAACTATACATCCCAGCAACTCCAACTCCCAAATGTCTATTTTCCCCAAATATCCCCAGTGTTCACATTTGGCCATATTGAGGATTCGTGCCAAGTTTGGTCCTGAGTTTCCCATCCTTTCAATGGGGTTTAATCTCTTCCTTTTCCATCACGAATCTCAAAGGCTTATTGTCAGGAGGTGTTTAGAAAGGTGGGAACAGGAAGTCATCGAGAGGGAAGGGACCCCAGGGCCATCCAGCCCAACCCCCAGGGATACACAATCAAAGCACCCCCGACTGATGGCCATCAAGCCTCTGCATAAAACTCTCCAGAGAAGGAGACTACAAGGAAGCATTTTTTTTATTTTAGTGGTTTTTATTACTATTGTATAATAATTTTATTATAATAATATAATAAATAATATAATGTTATATTATATTATAATTTTAATATATAATGTCTATATATATACTATAATATAATAATTATTATATTAATACTAATAATATATGAATATTTCTTGATATATTAATATGTTAATATTAATGATGTGTAATATATAGTAAATATAGTAAGTGAATAAAAAAAAGAATGTAGATTAGCATATAGTTCCGCCTTTAGGTGCAGCCCTCCATAATATTTTTTGGCTTTCATGTGGCCCCTTGGAAAAAATAATTGCCCACCCCTGATCTATAGATTTGTATTTATTAACATAGATTGGCTTTCTTTCAGTGACTTGAGGGACTAAAGACAATTTTCCATGGTTCAATGTAAGCACCTATGCTAACTCTTGTTTTTGAAAGGAACCATCCCTTTCTCTGTGTGGAGTAGCAAAAGGTAAGAATGCAATCCATTTTGGGAGAATTGAAAAGAAGCCATGAACCATCTGCTCACACTGCCATGGCGCCAGTTGGGGAAGCTGGCCCTCCAAGTGCTACTGATGCTTTCTTCTCTCTGTGGAATAATCCTCAATTTATGCACAGGTCATATGAAAATCCACAAGTTTAGCTCCCAAACCTGCCTTTGACTTATACATAAAATCTGCTTATACATAAATGTATACAGTATTTTTGCACCATGTCTGGCATTTTAGAAGAAAAACGTTCTTCCATTTTCCTATTCTGGGGGCTTTGAGGATGACCTGATAGGCTAGGACCCAATATAAAGCCCATGTGCTGCTTATGTTCCTCTATTTCCACTATCTCTTTTTTAAAGAAGCGATTTTACTGTTCTCTGTGATCACTGAGGTCATTCAGTCTTTCAGTGAGGGACAACGGGAATGAATTATTCTGCAGAATGAACCTAAAATCATCACTACATAAAATCTAGTAAGGTCACCAATGTAATGTTCTGTTACGACTGTGGATTGGTTTCTATCCATATACGAGCCCCCCCCCCTCGCTCCTTTGGGAGGGGTTTTAAAAGTCACCTTTAAACTACTTCTAATATCTTAACTTTTGAACCAAATGAAACATTACAATTATATGTTACTTTGAATTAAACATCTATTTTTATCATTCACTTTGATAGGTTTTAATGAATTAAAGGCTTGGGTGAAACAGGTTAAATGAAATGGAAAAAAGGGGGAGAATCAGAAATGAACAAGAATGAGCAAGACAGAGAAAGAGAATTCATTTTTTTTCATTTAGCTGTTTTTTCTATAAATGGTTTCTTTTTAAAAAAAATAATTTTGCAATGATGTTGTCTAGTTTCTTTCCCATTTTTCATTTTGTAGTTGTTGATTCTTTGATACATCTTTTTTTATTTCTGTTTCTCCAGCTGTTTTTCCTTAGGTTTTTACTCAGAATGTTCATGACAAGTCCCCTGCTGCTACTGCTGCTACTATTATTTTTTAGATCTTTTTGTCCTTGACATCATGTTTATTCACATGCCTTCCTCAATGTTTTTAGCTCTAATTTTTCTTTCACTTGCTATGCTTCTCTTGATGGCCTTTCTGCTTATTTATTGTCATCAACAACTATGATGTGCTCTTTCAGACCTTCCATAACATATAAAGACAAAAGAACTGTAGGAAGCTGTTTTAGATCTTATCCTTTTTTAAATTTGCTTTTATGTCTCCATTTTTTAAAATAAAAAAAATCATTTCTTAAATCTAGGATAATTGCATTCTGCCTTTCTTTCTTCCAACTGTCCTATGCTTTAATTATAAATGTTATTACATTCTTTATTCAAAGTTTGATTTTTTTTAGTTATCATACTAATCTGTGCTTCTCATTTGGCATAACAAACAGCATTTTTTAAACATTTGGGTTTTCATGGGGGTGCATGAACCAGCAGTGCCAGTTATTTATTCCTTTTTACTTTGATCTTTTCAAACAATGTATTGGTTCCACTTATACAACATTTGGGTGTACAACAATCTACTCATTATGTTCACTGTCTAATTAAGTGGTTTGGATCCAACACCTAATCCAACCCAAATCATTTTGGGGCCTATGTTGTCAAATCTAAACTTATTATCTAAAATAAAAAAATTAGGAGTCAAGACTAAATAATCAAAATAGTTAGATAAAGTTTGCTTTTAAAATCATATCTGCATGATATTCATGGAAACGGAGAATTTCACACACAAAAAGCAAATTACATCTAACAAAAGCAGAGCCAATTTGAAAGTGAACAGTGGAGGGGGGAATTAACACACCAATAAAACAAGCACAACCTATGCTATTTAGAAAGAAAAAAATGTTGAAAATGAGGTGGAGAGACTCAATGTCTTTCCACCCAGCTATTTACTCCAATTCAGGATGTGGATGAAAGAGATACAGTTTGCTCCAGAGTGCCTACACAGAGACCTCAGGAACTGACTGCAAGCTCCCAGAGCCCACAAAGCTCCAATGTTCCAAATCTATCTAAACACAGGAGCATTTTTTTCTTGGCTCCTCTAGCAAATTTGCTGATGAACAATGGCATTTGTCTGCAGAAGAGGCAGACAACAGAGATCAATTTAGCATTCCTCTGGGAATGCTTCCCTTTCCTTGCTGGGGGAGACATTTTTACCTGCCCTCCAAGCTGTTTATTCAGTTTCCATCTGCAACTCCTGCAGCTTTAACCCTATCCCTTCAAGCACTCTGAATGCTTCTTCCACTTTTTAGCATTATACTGTTTATACATGATCAACTGCAGTGCATTTTATGATGTAATCTGGAATTTCTGGTAAGATTTTTAACACATGGTTTCTGTCTGGATGCATGTTGGAGGTCACACTGGGGTGAACGGTTTGTAGACACCCTGACCTCGAGTCTGCTTCCAGTCGAATTATAAAGTCTGTGTGGATTGGGCCTCAAAGACCAAACTCAATTAGCATAAACAACCATCCAAACTCTCGACTCTAATTGCTATTATGTATCTTCAAGTCATTTCCAACTCAGGGAAACCTTAAGACAAACCTATCATGGGATCAATTTGGTGATATTTATTAAGAGGAGATTTGCTTTCATCATCATTTGAGGCAGACAAAATGACTTGCTCGAGGTCACCAATTGGTTTTCATGAACAAGTGTAGATTCAAGCCCTTCAAAGTCTCCAAAGGCATAGCCAAATCATTATACCAAGTTGACTCTAACAATTATCCAACATATCTGTATTCTACTGAATGAATGTAGAGTTTCAAGTTAATGATCCACATACCTTCAATATACCTTCAAGAACACACATATGCAAACTATATTCACACAGATTTTGTTTGAGAAATGCTGATTAAGTTTAGGCCACAAAAAAAACAGAGTAAAGCAGTCAGTGACCAAAAGCAAATAAAATCTGCTTCAATCAGCACAATGGCTTCAATATACAGTATATTTTCTCTGAGAGCAAATAATATTGGAGGAACCCCCCCCCCCACTTATTTTGCCATTCCTCATAAAGCTGTTGCTCAAGCCAAATTGTGTGGAATGCTGAAACTTCTATTTGAGGAGTCCATCTAAAAGGATGGTTGTATTGTCATGGGTTTGTTTCTGTTGTATACACACACACACACACACACACACAGGGGGGGGGGGTAATGAGTTTAAAATCAGTATACATCAAACAACTCCATATTTAGGTCATGGATTCGTGGAAGTAAAGGCTCTTTGCTGATTTATTTTCCACCTCTCCACCAATATATTCTCTGAGTTTTAAAAAATGATTATTTCATTTAAAATACAATGAACCACCTTCCACATTGTGTTCATTTATTTTTAAGTACAATCATTTCCAAAGTGTGGAATTTAAAGCAGATGTATAAAGAAATAGCTAAGTAGTGATATAAACTCCCTTTTTTAAAAAAAAAGTCACTTTGGAAAAAAATCACAGACAGCTATCTTCGCATTAACACTGAGTGACATAACCAAAAGGGATGGATTTTGAAATAAATTTTATGGACTCTGAGATAGTGAAGTGGCAGCAATTCTTTCAAGTCATGATAAGTTATTACCTAGAGCTGTTTCACTAAATTAATGACAGTGACACTTTTACTCAGGAGATTATTTTCCAGATCTGAACATCAAAAAGCTAAGAAATGTAACAGTGTGTTGAACTGTTGCACATTAAAAGAATAATTGTTCCAACTGCAAGCTAGGAGTGGAAAGAGTATACAATTGTTATCATAAGAGAGAGTCTTATTATGTGGCAGCATTAGTTAATAAACATAAGAATTAAAGCCCAATTTTCTATATAATGCCACTCATAATTTATTCTGTACCATAAAGATGAGCTTAAAACAGTGCAGTGATGGATTGAAGACAGCCATCTCTTTACATTAATGAACTTGGATGCTGTACAGACTGAAGTAACTTTGTATGTCTTCTTTCAACGTCAGAATGGATAATTCAGAATGTTAGATGATTTACCATTCACCCAAGGTGTGGTACTATCCGATTGCCATGCAAATCCTAACATACTCTAGGAGTTAATTCTTAACTTCAAAAGTGCTATGAATATGGAAGAGAGGAGAAATTACTAATTCACATGGCAGAAACCATCACCACTGGTTTTAATTGTCTCTCAGTTCTTGAGCTGAGAGATACCATGCTTTCAGTGATAACATTCACTGAGTTTTTAGTTTCTTGTAACTGTGTCCTCACATCCTCCAATCATAGCAAATCAAAACAAACTACATATAATACACTGGTGATCATATTGGCACTCAGTTACTGACACAACCCTTCCCTTCCCCTTTCACCTCTCCACACTGCTGAAGACAAGCTCTGGAGGGTTTTCCACTCTCTGTATGAAGAGCAGCAATGATAGAGTCATTTCATTCCTAGTTCTGCAAACAGAATATGGTCAATGAAACCACTCTTATGAATTCTAATCGTTCTGTTTTTCCAACTATCTGTTGACTGGGCAGTGTATATATCGTGGATATAAATAATAGAAAGGGTCTTGCTTTGGCTGAGGAAAAAAATCTCACTATATCAAGAGATTTTAAATTCAACTTTTTTTTGCATGAAACTATATTTCCAAAAAATGCAGTATTTTATTTCAAATCTTGTACTCCACATCCAGTGCAATGCATTCACACACACTCAAAAAATTTCATGAAAATTTTGTGAAATGTAAACAGAGCAAAACATAGCAAAAGGCTTTTTAGACATCACTAAATCCACGCAGCTAGAGAAAACTTTAAAAAATGTATTGGTTTTATGTTCAGGAAGGAAATAATACACGATTTATAACCCTACAATGAAAAAAATTATGATCAACCATTGTGGGATAGCAATGGCGTCTTAAGACTGATCCATATGTGCATATTCAACACTCCATAAATGCTACATGTTTGAATGACTCATTCCTATTTCTGTCACTTTTTCCAACACTATTTTCATACATGCAATGTGTGTTTTTAATAATTGATGTAATTGCTAGATGTTTTAATTAGGGTTTTTTAATGTGACTGTTTATTTAATTGTATGTTGTTCTATGGCACTGAATTGTTGCCAATGTGTAAGGCCACTCTGAGTTTCCCTCACGATTGAGAAGGGCAGGGTACAAATATGGTAAATAAATAAATAATAAATGCAAATGGTAGTCCTCTTAAGCAAGGCAGTGATTTTTATTTTCTCTATTTACATCCCGTAATAAGACGGAGGAAGATGCACCTTATTAGTTATCTATTTTTATGATAATAGACTCTAAATTGTTATAGTTCAAACAAACAGAACTTGATATATGAATCACTGTGGTCTTGAAGCTAGTTTTATTGTTAACTGTCAAATACACTGGCTTTCTCTATCAAGAAAGACTGGCTATTAAATCAGTTTAATTGTATAGTCTAAACAGGCATTAATGATATTTTAGGATCTGTAGGTCTGAAGAGTGAAGTGTGAATCATAGAAATCAAAGCAATATGAAAAGGATGCCATTATATGGCGCAGAAACACCACTAATCTAATTCAAAGACTTCGCTGTGTTGGTCTGGAATACCCTTGCATAACACTAATCTAAGTTAAATGTAGCTATTGACACAGTGTGGAACAAAATGAATATATATTTTAATATAAATATTTTAAAATATTAGTGCTAAGCCCTTTATTAAACATATACAACGGAGTCCTGGGAGCTGCCTTGAGTGCTTGTTTAGAGAAATTATGGGATATCAATAAAGTTAACAACAACAATAAAAATAAATTACCGCACACTGATGCATATATTAAAAGTATTAAAAATAACATTGATTGTTATCCAAAAAGTTTCTCTATAATATTTCTAGTTCCATTTTAGTCTTTGACATGTAACTCTTGATTGATGTTTAGGGAATCGGACATCAATAACTTCAATATCAGAAAGAGCTGGCAAACTTAACAAGGTTTTATGAAGTATGCAGCATGCCATGGAGTGTGAGGCATGTTCATTCAAAGGGAAGCTGGCAGCAAAATTGGTATTTAAAACGATATATAATCTTTCAAAGGTCAACCATTCATTCTTCTCTTCTACGCTTGTCCTCAGACTGAAATAATTCCAATGAAGCTTGTGTGTATGTGTTCACAGGCACATGAGTGAACACATACACAAATATACACAGTGGGTGGGTGGTGGAGGAGAGAAAGAAATTGAGAAGAAAAAATGAAAAAGATGTTATTCTTTGCTCAGGGAATAGAAATTTCCAAAACCAGATTAAAATTCTTTAAATTGTCATATCTACTAGTTCAGCTATAAGAACACCAGAGCAACACCAGAGGCATTCCAAGTTGCCAGCTACTGGTCAAAGGACATTTAATATAATCCAAGTTTTTAAATTTTGTGGTTTTAAAAATTCATTACAACTGTACCCTTGGTTCATTGCTGATAAATAAATACAAACATAAATACTAGTACATCAAGTCATAAAAAGAAGGTTGCCAACAATAATGATAGCCTTCATCTTAATCAAATATGGGCATGATGCAGCCAATGTTAATTATTTGTATTAGGGCATACTCACATATAGTGAACAGATGCTTATAGAGTAATTTATTTGGGTGTGTTCTTAAAAAGAAAAGAAAAAATTCAAATAAAATATTAAGACTGTTCACTTTCCCTGTTCAACTTGATGGAACAGACTTTTGTTCCTGTGTGATTGTTTGTAGACTATAGGATTAGTCAGGAGAAATAAATGCTGGTTGTAACAGGCAATCTTTCAATATCTTACAAAATAAGATAAAGTTAAAGATAAAATGAATATTTGAAAACATTCAACAAAAGATATAAACATATATGGCAAAAATGTTAGGAGATATTACGCAATAAACTGGGAAGTGTAAGAGGAGATCAAAAGAAAGAACCTGATTACTTAGGCTGAAAAGAAATTACCCGAACTCTCAGTGAGAGGAAGCAGTCCAAAAATAGGTAGAGAAGGAAGAAAGAAGAGAAAGTAAAAGGGAAAGAAAAACAAACGGGAAGGAAGGAAAGAGGTAGAGAAGGAAGAAAGAAGAGAAAGTAAAAGGGAAAGAAAAACAGATGGGAAGGAAGGAAAAAGGTAGAGAAGGAAGGAGAGAAGGAAAGAAAAAAGGAGGGAAGGAGCAAAAGAAAGAAGAAAAGAAAGAGGAAGGTAAGGTAGGCCACAGCAACATGTGGCGGGTACAGCTAGTTATCAATAATAAAGTGCTGTGGGAATGAAAACCCAAACAAGGGTGGTGAAGAGGCAAAGTTTCTGCACTGCTCCACTATATGAACTCAGATGTCTGCCTCTGCCTTTCTGATTCTACTGTTTTGATCCAGTTTCACCAATACTTTTTTTTAAAAAGAGCCATTACTGCATTTCTGTGGTGGGAAAATGCCCAGAATGAAAGAACAAACCTGTTCTAAATCTGACAAATGTGTCCATGATGTAGATGGCATCAGAGGAATAATCCAAAATCATCCAGAGTGTAAGGTTTTCCATTTGGAGCTCATCAAAACAGGCTCTAGAAAGAACAGGAAATTTGATCAGAACAGCTTCTTGTCCAGGGATTATAAATACCCCAAAAGGGACTAGAGCCTATCCTAAACAGGGCCAACCTTCAGAAGTACTAAATGGGAGACCGCCAATTAGTACCAGGTGCTGTAGGCTATCTTTGAGAGGAAGGAACTAACAACACCACCTTTAAACATTGTCTTTTAAAAATCTGTACTTTGTGGGCCTCCTCCGAAAACTTGCCAGGCAGCGCTAGGATGGGAGCAGGCATGTAGCCAGGGGCTAAGGGGCTTCAGCCCCCGAAATTCTCAGGGTGGTCCGCGAGAAGGCCTTACTGGTACATTATTTAAACTGTTATGTTTATTCATATCATGATCTGATCACCATGCTCAATATATCCCACATTAATGGGGTTATTGGGATAACAATACAAAAGGTTTGGTAGGGAAGACCCTCTTCCACCCAGTCTCAGCCCCCTCGAACCAAACTCAGCCCCCCCCCCGAACCAACATCCTCGCTACGGCCCTGGATGGGAGGCCGTACTGTGTTGAGAGCCTGGAGACTCCGATCTCTCCTTCCAGTTGCTGATTCCCATCTCTCATATGATTGTACTCATCAACTGTAATCTGCATCTGCGTTGGGGTGGGAGTGGCTTCAGGAGTGGCTCCTTGGGCATCCATGCTGTGAAAGATTCGAAGGTGCAGGGTGAGTTCAAACTGTCACACACCAAGGCTGTGATGAGCACCTTTGAACCCACAAACACACCAATGTTCTTTAATAAGCAAGCAGTTTATTGTTGAGTCATGAGGCAAATGCTAAAAGGTAAAATGCAATCAAAAGGAATGTAAATAGAAGTTCATACAGCAATCCAAAAGCATGTAGGTGTAACCAGCAAAGTTCCAATTAGGAGAACTGGTTTGGTCCTAAAACCCAGAGAAAAGTCCACAGGAAAATAGTCCTTAAATCCAAGGAAGGAATAAACCAAAGTTCCTTGAACAATTTGAAACAAACTGGTGAATCCAGGTCAGTAGCAGCAAATCAGGAAACAGCACTCACAGAAAATATCAGCATGAACAGGAATCTTGAGCAGAAAATTACATGAGTCTCAGCATGAAACAAAGACATGAAGCAGGCATGAAGCTAGACCTGTGGTTCCCTAGTGGGCGGTGAGGCGATCCAAGGGGGCGGTGGGAGGCTCAGGAGAATTTGGGGGCACTGAAGCCCTGTAAGGGGGCAGTGGCGGGATTCCAACTTGCAAGCGCGCGACTGTGCACCTGCCAGTTGGAAACCCCGTGTAGGCACTGCCTGGAAACTGCAGGACGCGCCCCCTTGCTCTCCTCAAATCTGCCTATGGCACAGTCCTGTATCGCCCCTTCCAATCTAATGGGTCCCTTGGAAGGAAGCGGCAATACAGGACTGCGCCGTGGGTGGAGTTGAGGAGAGGAAGGGGGTCCACACTGCGGTTTCCAGGAAACGTCTGCCCAGGGATTCCAACTGGCAGGCTGAGACAGTTGTGCACTAGGCATGGTTTCGAATCCAAAAATGGCGATTCTAAAATCAAATGGGGGGATTTTTTGATTAGTAAAAGAAAGACTTACAAAAATTTTCCAAAAATTTCTAAAATGTAACTTAAGTACTAACGAAATTAGTTAGTAATTCGTATGCCAGAGCATGCGCATTCAGATGGTTTTTGTTTACAACTCCCAGAAATCCTAACAGCTGGTAAATTGGCTGGGATTTCTGGGAGTTGTAGGCCAAAACTTGAATAAACCACACTGAATTCTAGATGGGACTCTCCAAATAGGAAGGAGGGAGGGAAGGAGGGAGGGAGGGAGGGAGGGGGTATTCTATTCTTGGAAGCAGCAAAAAAGGAGGAGGAGCCCCCCCTCACTCCTCACTGCCTCTCTCTCACCCCGATCCTGAGGGAGCGAGGGCCCAAGTTTGCCCAGGCTGAGAGGAAAAGGAAGAGGCCTGAGGCTGTGAGGAATGGTGGGAGTTGAAGTCCAAAACACGTACCTGGAGGGCTGAAGTTGGCCCCTGCGATGGGGCATGGCAGCAGAGCAACGGGGAAGAGAAGCATCTGAGAGAGCGCAGGGAGAGAGAGGAGGAGAAGCGTGTGTGTGTGTGTGTGAAGCTGGCCCCTGCGATGGGGCATGGCAGCAGAGCAACGGGGAAGAGAAGGGGGGAAGCGTGGAGGACTACACTTTCCAGAATGCATTGCCTACCTAGCAGCAGCGTCACTTCCAGTTCCCCATAGAAATGCAGGAAAAAGAAGAAGCTGAATGAAGGCGGGAAGGAAATGAGGGGGGAAGACAGGGAGAAGTTAGTAGGTAGTACAATAATTAATTAATTAAGAATTAAGAATTTCTTACTATCATAACGCAAATTGTTGGCCTCAAGGACCGTAAAAGGAAGTCTACTTCCGGGTTCGCGGCAGCGATCCGTAAAAGCTCAAAAGTCCCATTACATACGAATCTCTTACGAATCCTTTTAATTTCCGTTTCATTTTTCTCATGCCTATTGTGCACTTGCAAGTGTGTGCCTGCCAGTGTGTCCAGCGGAGAAGGAAAGCATTTGCAGGCGCCTCCTGGGAGATGGCCGTGGCATGAAGGAAAATGCAAGCAGCTCCCAATTTCCAAGGTCCAGTCTCTATTGCTCAAGTTTAGTTCAATTCCATTGCTGTTGGGAGTTTAAAATGCTCTTTGATTATAGGTGAACTATAAATCCCAACGATATCCTGCTTATGGAATGGTCCGTCCTCCACGCCACTGAAGAAGCCTGCTAAGAAACCACTGAATTTCATTGAGGACGCCCATCACTAAAGCCTCTGAGGAAGTCCATAGGACGAAACGGCCTCCCGCCGGCTCGGGGTGAGCTCTTGCCGTCAGGCAACCCCCCCTCAGTTCTGGCTCACCACGGTGAGACGGACAGGGGCAGCTTTTCCCGACGCTGCACTGACAGCCTTAACTTACAACTGAGACGCTCCTGTAAGCTACCTGAACTACTAGGACCACCAGTCCCTGCGGCAAGCTATTCCAGCGTCACCACGTTCCCTACGAGCGTCTTCTCGGGACTACAAGGACCAGCGTACCTTGCGGTTCGCCCACGGACGAACCGACGCATGCGCACAGCGCGTCCAAGGTTACGACAGCGTTCTTTGGGTCCTCTACTCGCCACGGACTCCGGAGCTTATCCCCGCCACACTTTGAATTAGTTGTATGACTTAGACCACAGCTGGGATAAGTTTGTGAGAAGATAGATGTTTCTTTTCACTTCACCTTACGGATTATGATTTATTGTACTAGCATTGCCTATTGTTACTGAAGATTACCATTCTATTGTGAACTACTGAGATTTTGATGTACCTTTTCAATGAGAATCCATCCACTGTGCTGTTCGATTGTACTGTCACATGTTATATGATTCCATTGTGATACTTTTATACTGCAACTTGATACTTTGTGAATACAAATATTTTTGATAATTGCTGTATAATTTGTTCTTATCTCTTGACCTACCAGTCACCTGATCTGCTTTTCTTGAACTATAAATCCCACCAGCTACAACTCCCAAATGACAAAATTAATCCCCCACAACTCCGCCAGTGTTCAACTTTGGGTATACGGAGTATTTGTGCCAAATTTGGTCCAGATCCAGGGTTGTTTGGGTTCAGAGTGCTCTCCAAATGTAGGTGAACTACATCTCCCCTAAATCACTGTCAAAGCTCTCCAGTATTTTCTGTTGGTCATGGGGATTCTGTGTTCCAAGTTTGGTCCAGATCTGTCATTCATGGGGTCTCAGCTGTGGAAGTCAGAGCTGAATTGGTTGAAGGTACTGCAAATCCCATCATCCATTGTCCATACTCCCCCAAACATATTGTTTTTGTGATTAAACACTATGCTTTAATTATGTTCAATTTGTAACAATGAAAATACATCCTGCATATTATATATTTGCATTAGAATTCATAAGAGTAGCAAAATTATTTGTGAAGTAGCAACGAAAATGGATGGGGTCACCACAATATGAGGAACCTTATTTAGGGCTCGCGGCATTAGAAAGGTTGAGAACCACTGCATTAATACATATATATTTCTCTTTAATTGCTCTTACATTTAAAAAATAATAATTTATAGGGCGGGGGGGAGGCGGTGAGTAAATATTTTTCTGGAAAGGGGGCGGTAGGTCAAAACGTTTGGGAACCACTGAGCTAGACATTCAACTCACTAAAGACCAGGGTTGCACAGACCCTATATTTATTCAAAGGGCCTAGGCAAAAGCATTCCGATTTGCATGAGAAATATCTTTCAAACTTTCTTTTTTCCTGGCAGAATGCCTAAATCCCCTGTCCAGGTGGCGATCCTGACATATCTCCTCTGCTCCTCGAAGGAGGCCCGCCTGTCGCCCCTGCCAGTCTCATAGACTTGTTTGGTGGGCACAAGGAAAAGGGCCTTTTCCGCTGTGGCCCCCAACTCGAATTCCTTGCCTGGAGAGATTAGGAAAGCCCCCACCTTGGAGACCTTTAAAAAAACACCTGAAAACCTGGCTTTTCCACTGTGCTTTTGAGTAATAATTATTTAATTTCTACCATTACTCTCTTCAATGCCTTGTTCTTGGAGTCTATCCCCCTCCCCCATGTAAAGGATACTATTCTGCATATCTTACCCTGAGTTTTTAACATTTTATATTTATGCCTGTGGCCCGCCCTGTCCTTTTGATTTTAGATAGCTAGTATACTGGTTTTTTTTATATGTATGTATTGTATTGTGTTTATTGTTGATATTCTTGATTTTATTTTGTTGTAATTTGCTGTTTGGGCTTGGCCTCATGTGAGTCGCCCGAGTCCCCATTGGAGAGATGGGTGCGTGGTACAAATAAAGTTTTTTATTATTATATTATATCTGCCCTCTTCAATCAAAGATTACCTCCTCCAGGTTGCTCGTTAGCACATTCCTTTTGCTTTCCCTATCTTCAGTCTCAAGCTGTTTCACATCAGGCTGTCTCAAAACATCTCTGCCTTGGGAACTAGCAATCCCCGAATCCTGTATTTCACTCTGGCTAGCTGGAATTTCTAGGCCATCCTCTGTATTCACAAACCCCTGAGAATCTACAGAGTTCTGTTCATTAAAATCAAACATGGAAACCTCTGAAGGGTCCTGCTCTGAAGGGTTAAGTATAAATGAAATATAACAAATACAATTAAAATGTGTTTTTAGAAACCACAACCCCCCAATCTCACCCACTTTCCAGTTTTCCACCAATTCTTCCTTCCTTCCCTTTCCTTCTTCTGCCTCCACCAGCACAAACTGTTTTCTCTCTCCAGTTTACGTTCCTTTTTGCAAATTTATCCTCTTCATGTTCAAATTTATCCTCTTCATGTTCAGCTCTGTTGTCTTTTCAGTCCTTAAACCACCATACCTACAATTGCATCACCCCACTGTTGTGTCCACTCAGTCACACATTGTCAATTACAAAACTGACAAATGCAAGATTATGTCAGTGAGAAAAATAATGTGCTTGACCAAGAGCTGTCACTCGCCCCTTGAAGATACAAACTTTGCAGAAAACATTATTTATACATTTTATGCTTTGTTTGACACTTTAAAACTTTTTTCTAAGGAAAATCAAATTAGTCCCATATATCCTAATCTTAAACTTAACTTCTCATTTTTCACTGATGTGATGTACATAGAATCTCCTTCAGAAGCCCATTTGGCCATCCAAGGGAAAGGGAATGTACTGTAGAACATGAAGCAATATTAAATTAAAAGGCATTTGGGAAATGATTATGCAAGCTCTATGGGCACATTAGTTCATACTGGGAGAGACCTGCACATTGCTGATTTTCTTTTGCAGGTGAGAAAAAAATATCATAGCTGAAATAGTTATTGTGGTACCTCACTGCCACTATGGTATCAGCAAGCTTTCAAAACACACATATTGTAAGAAAGTTATCCTGGCTATGACTACACTCTTGGTTATTTCTTTGAGCACCTGTGTCACAATATATAAGCCTGTAACTTTTTGAGAATTGGTATAAATAGGGTCAGTGATATTTGTCATGTATTTTACCACTTGGCAAAAGGAGCATGTGCTTCCAGCCATTTACTCTGATTGACTGAAAAGGAAAGCCTGACCTTTTGCATGATGGAGGCTTTCTTGCTGCTTGCTAAGTAGCAAAAATCACCTTTTGGAGAACAGCTCTGGGCAACTCAGATTATTTGTGACTGTGTATTTACTTGTGGAACCTTGCCAGTACGTAGAAATGTATGAGTCAAGCTTTTTCAGCTAACAAATCTCTGTACATTTTTGTTGAACCGTGTCAATTTATAGGCAGAATGCAAATTCACCTAGTGGGAATCAAATTCACAGAGTTTACATTATTCAAATCTATATAGAGGATTAGTATGTGTGTATATATATATATATATGCTCTCTTTCATCATGCATGTTCTACCATGTGTGAGATGACTACTTTATTAAAAGGTTGGTATACATGTTGAGGATATCTGCATGACCTTTCCTTGTTTACATTGCCTAAGCAAAGAGGTCCAATGTCCCCCCATGCACCAGCTCTCTTTCAACTCCAACCTTCACACGTTAAAATAAAGTAATGGACAATTCTTTCTCTTTATTACCAAAGATTGGAAAGGTGAAAAAACTAAGAGTCAAAAATTGGAAGGATAAATTGTAGGACTATGAACAGATGACCAAGATTTCTTGCAATTTGAAATATGAGAGTCATGTTTTGAAAGAATCTGGAAGCTGGCATTAGTATACCTGATGGGAGATCTTAAGAAATAGAAACAAGGAGAATTTTTTTGAGAGTCAAATAAAATGTGCATAAACTCTGTGAGGAGCAGTGATTGAAGCCAAGGTGGTGGGTTGCACTAGAGGTGGCTTGAGGGGTAATTGCATTGTGGGTGGCAGGTTGTCTATGTTTGTGTATGTGTATGTATTTGTAATGTGTATTGTGGGTGTTATTCCAAATTTTATTTTAAAATAAAAATATTAAAAAATAATGGACAATTTTAAGGGTGATCATCTTAACATGTTGAGAAAGTGTTGTCAAACCTCTGAGATAAATACACAGATGTCAGGAATGGTAGAGACCAAACTTACACGTCTTCACAGAAACACCTGAATAGCAATGAGAATATATTTACTAGGCATGAGAAAAAAGTTATGAAAATTAAAAGAAATCGTAAGTGATTCGTATGTAATGGGACTTTCTAGTTTATACGCATCGCTGCCGCAATCCCGGAAGTAGACTTTCTTTTACGACACTTTGCGGTGCCATTTTTGTATCTGGTACGTAAGTGTCGTAAGGGCGTCGTATGGCTTCTTTGCCCTTAGTAAGCGTGTTTTCTCATTGGCTAATGGAGACCAGGTGGTACCATCACACCACCTTTCCTTTAGCCAATCAGAGGCAAAGAAACACTTGGAGGGCGGGGTCAAGATCCTTTAAATACCCGCGCACCACGAGGCAGAGCTCATTCAGGTTTCGTTTTCGCAGCAGGGAAGAAAGGAGCAGAGAAAGTTCTTGCCAGAGCCTGCCTGCCGCCTGTTAGCAGGCCGGGCCCCTGGGAGAAAATAGAGGAGGAGGAGGAAGGAGAAAAGCAACTCGCCTCCTTTCTTTCTTTATTAACAGTAATATCCTATTCATCCAAAGCTTTATTAATATTCATTCAGCAAATTTTAGTGCCAAAGGCTGCCTGCCTGCCTGTGCTGTTGGTTTTTTCTATTGGTTACTCTTGGCCATAAGCAAGAGATTTCCTTGTTACATTTATTATCAGTAATATCCTATCCTTAGCCAGCCTTCACATACATACAGTTCTACCTCCAG